>CM077510.1:3769896-4369896 GCA_039654745.1 Houttuynia cordata | reverse complement strand
GACTACTAGGATGGTTCAACTTTTTGAAGAGATTGCTAAAATAACCCTAAAGCATAGGAATACTCAAACAGAGCTCAAGAGCAAGGAAAGCAAGAGTAAAACAACCACCTCAAATAGTCCATCTTCTAGGTATAAAATAGGAAGAACATCTAACACCACTGTATGGAGACCTAAAACAAAGGAAAGGAGTCTAGTTGTTCACACAGCCCTCTTAGCAGAAAATTCCCCTAAATGGTACTTAGATAGTGGGTGCTCTAGGCACATGACTAGAGAAAAAGAAAACTTTTCTGAGCTAAAAGAATTTGATGGAGGATCGGTCACCTTTGGAGATGGTAGTACTGCAAAAATCATTGGCAAAGGAACTCTAAAAGTACCAAACATGCCTCACCTTAAGGATGTACTATGTGTTGAAGGGCTAAAACACAATCTCCTTAGTATTTCCCAAATTTGTGACCAAAATCACTATGTTAGCTTTGGGAGTCACAGTTGTAAGATCACCAACAAGAAAGGAGAAACCATTATGAGAGGTGTTAGAACTACTGACAATTGCTATATAGTTGAGGAAACATGTCAACCAAACTTTTCTCAATGCCACATATCGCAAACAAATGAAGCAGAACTATGGCACAAGCGTCTTGGTCATGTAAACTATAGAGACTTATCTCGACTAAGTAAGAAAGGGATTCTTAGGGGTCTACCTATCATTAGTTGTAAGGATAAGAAAGAGTGCGGTGAATGTCAGATAGGTAAACAAGTTAGAGCCTCACACAAAAAGGTAAATACTATCAATACCTCTAGACCTCTTGAACTTCTACATATGGATTTAGTTGGACCCATGAGAACAGAGAGTATATGAGGGAAAAAGTATTTCCTTGTGGTAGTAGATGACTTTTCTAGATACACCTGGGTTGCCTTTCTTAGAGAAAAGTCTGATACTTTTCTTGAATTTAAAGGGATTGCGAAGCAAATCCAAAATGAGAAAAGTCTGACCATTGTCAAGATTAGGAGTGATCATGGTGGAGAATTTGAAAATACTTCCTTTGATAAATTTTGTGATAAATTTGGAATACATCATGAATTTTCTGCACCTAAAACTCCTCAGCAAAATGGTGTTGCTGAAAGAAAGAACCGTGTTCTGCAAGACATGGCCACAGTATTTTTAACTAGTAAGAATCTTCCAAAGAACTTGTGGGCCGAAGCAGTTAACACTGCCTGCTATATTATTAATCGAGTTTACATGCGAGCAGGTAAGGATAAAACTGCCTATGAGCTATGGCACGATAAAAAACCTAGTGTTAAATATTTTAAGGTCTTTGGCAGTAGATGTTATATTTTAAAAGACCGAGAAAATCTAGGCAAGCTTGACTCAAAAAGTGATGAAGGAATATTCCTTGGATACTCCTTCAATAGTCGAGCTTATAGGGTATTAAATCTGACAACCAACACCATTCAAGAATCTATCAATGTGGTTGTTCATGATGCAAAAATTGAAGAAGGTTCTCAAGACCATCTTGAAGAAGATGAAGGAGCACTAGAAGAGGGTCCCACTACTGAGCTCATATCCTCTCCTCCTCCTTCAAACAATGACCTGAAAGAAGTAAAGTATCATCCTATAACTCAAGTCATTGGTGACCCTCGTGGCCCTATTCTAACTAGACAACAAGCTGAAATAATAAACAATCATTTTTATTTCACCTCTAACATAGAACCTAAGAATGTTGATGAAGCTTTCACAGATGAACATTGGATTAATGCCATGCAAGAAGAGCTAAATCAATTTGTTAGAAATGAGGTATGGTACCTAGTTCCTAGAACAAGTGATATAAATGTCATAGGAACTAAGTAGATTTTTAAGAACAAAAGTGATGAAAATGGGAAGATTGTTAGAAACAAGGCTAGATTAGTTGCCCAAGGATACACCCAAATTGAGGGGATAGACTTCGAGGAAACCTTTGCTCCTGTAGCTAGGTTAGAGTCTATTAGGATCTTGATGGCCATTGCTTGTCATTTACAATTCAAATTATATCAAATGGATGTCAAAAGTGCTTTTTTAAACGGAGTACTTAATGAGGAAGTATATGTTGAACAACCAAAAGGATTCATTGATCCTAAACTTCCTCATCATGTATATAGGCTCAAAAAGGCACTCTATGGTCTAAAACAAGCACCACGTGCATGGTATGAGAGATTGACCTCATTCTTACTCAATAATGATTTTTGTCGAGGAAGTGTTGATAAAACACTTTTTGTGCAAAAGACCAAAGATTCCATCTTGATTGCTCAAATATATGTAGATGATATTGTTTTTGGATCTACTAATGAGAAAAGAACTATTGAGTTTGCCAACCTTATGAAATCGGAGTTTGAAATGAGTATGGTAGGAGAACTTTCCTTCTTTTTAGGTTTTCAGGTCAAACAATTAAAAGAAGGAATTTTCGTGTCTCAAACCAAATATGCTAGGGAGCTAGTCAAGCGTTTTGGTCTTGACTCTGGTAGACATATAGCTACTCCTATGAGTACCACATTAAAACTGAGCAAGGATAGTGATGGAAAAAGTGCTGATTCTCATGTTTATAGGAGTATGATTGGTAGCCTACTTTATCTGACTTCTAGCATACCTGACATATCATTTAGTGTAGGAGCATGCGCGAGATTTCAAGCTGATCCTAAAGAATCCCATTTAACTGCTGTTAAACGAATTATCAGGTATGTAGCAGAGACCTCAGATCTAGGGCTCTGGTATCCATATGACACTTGTACCGCTCTAGCTGGATACTCAGATGCAGATTGGGCAGGCAACTTAGTTGATAGAAAATCCACAAGTGGTGGATGTTTCTATGTTGGAAACTGTCTAGTTGCCTGGCATAGCAAGAAGCAAGCTTCTATTTCTCTATCTACTGCAGAAGCCGAGTACATTGCCGCTGGTAGCTGTTGCGCTCAATTATTATGGATGAAGCAAATGCTTCAGGATTATGGAATCCAACAAGGGACCATGAGCGTATACAGTGACAACACTAGTGCTATAAATATTTCTAAAAATCCGGTTCAACATTCACGCACTAAGCACATTGATATTAGGCATCATTTCATCCGTGAATTAGTTGAGGATAATATAGTTGCACTAGAATATGTTTCTACTAATAATCAACTAGCAGATATTATGACTAAACCACTGGACTCCTTGAGATTTACTAATCTTCGAAAGTCCATTGGAATTTGTGCTAGTTAGATTAGTTTCGTATTTCTTTTCTTTTTTTGTTTTCTTTTGTTGTTTTTGCTCGTGTTGTATTTAAAAAAAAAATGTCTTGGTTTTTGGAGAGTCACTATCAAATTTTATTGGGTACTAAAACCAAAAGTGACACTCACAACTTGAGGGGTATAATGACAACGAGTAGGGTTCACCCTAACTATCCACGAGTTCATAGGTTTGCTCTCAAATGAAAATCACCTTTATTTTGGTTTGGGAATCATTAGAGTTATTAATCTCTTAGGATTGTAACTAAGACATTCATTGGTTGTTTTCCCATTTTGTTAATGATGTATGTTTTGATCCTATGTGCATATGCTTTCATGCTCTATCTATGTGCTTCTCATTGTTATGCTTTAATGCCATTTCTCTATTAAGCACTTTGAACTTAATGTACTCTTTTTATTGTGCTTTAATGCTAAACCTCCCTTAGTTACATTTTTAAAGTATGACTCTCGCTTGTTATCTACAATTCTTATCTAACCTTGCCAATTTGATTAACAAAAAGGGGGAGTGAGAAATTCCCACCTAGTGTACTAGAATGTGTTTGTCTTACAGGGTAAAACTTGACATGCCCATCGAAAGAGGAATTGCTTCATTAGAGGGGAATGCAACTTAGGGGGAGTTGCTAATTAAGCCTCTAATTTATATAAGCATTTTTGTCATTCAAATTGACAAGGGGGAGCTTGTTAGGGCAAAATTTGGGAGTGTGATTTTGTCTCTTAATGTATGTCAATTTAATGTACAAAAATATATGGGGTATGTGAGAGGGAAAATGGGGTATATGTACAAATTGGGGTACATATACAAATTGGGCTATATGAAGAGGTTGAGAGGAGACAATCTCAAGAAGAAGCCAACACAAGTGGATCTTGAAGAGAAAGCTATCATATTGAGCAAGACACTCCAAGGTGAAGCTAAAGGAAAATGAAGATCACAAAAGTCCAAGACAATGTGGGAGCACACCACAAAGCCCATGGCCAAGACACCACTTAAAAGCAACCTATTGAAGGCCCATCATGAAGACATACAAGAGGAGTGCATATTTTCTAGAGGATCAACTCACAACCATTAGATCATCCATAGTTGTCCTCTAGGCCCATAGCTTTTGGATCAAATTTGTTAGGTTCAAAATATTCCAAGAAAAACCCACTAACCAAAGTGATCCAAAGCTTCTTTCAAAGCCCACCTAAGGTCCTTAGGAAAAGACATTTAGAAAAAGCCCATTTGTGAAATGGGTTCTTGGGCTAAAGGAACCACCCATTAATAGGACCCAACCCACATAAGAGAACCACTAATGGGTGGGTGGATATGAGGTGGATCCACCCATGGGTGGGTGGATATGAGGTGGATCCACCCAAGGATGGGTTGATACACACCTCCCTCTCCATCTATAAATACCCACCTCTTGGAAAGAAATGGGCAAGCCATCTCCCCAAAACCTCTTGGCCTTATTCTTTGCATATCATCTAGAGCCTTGAGGGTTCTTGATTATTCTTCCTCTCCTTTCTTTGAAAGGGGTTTAAGATCTTGTTATGAGATCTTAGGAAGAGATTCAAGTCCTCTAGAGCCTTGATGCTCTTGATTATTCTTCATCTCCTTTCTTTGAAAGGGGTTTAAGATCTTGCTATAAGATCTTAGGAAGAGATTCAAGTCATCTTGGATCATGGTTTCTTGGAGCATATAGAATCATCCTTTAGAAACCAAAGCCCCCACTTGACCTTTGAACCAAATACTTCCAAATTCTCTCAAAGGTCTTGAATACTTTGATCTACTCTCCGGTCCCTCATTAATGATTAGATGGGTTCATACCATTGACCCTTGAGAGTAGTTCAAAGTATCTTTGGCCATGGTTTTCACTTAATCCCATAGGAAAATTCTTAGAGAAACCAATCCCTTGTCCAAAAAGCCTCTACAATTTCGGAGCATCATTAGTTGAATCCAAGGATGGACAATGGACGGCCATAAGCTCAAAACTAGGTTGAGCAAAACGGGTAGGATATCTCACATCCTCCCTTCAAGGGTATGTACTCTAGTCACTCCTACTTCCTAGAGTAAGTACTCTTAAATATCTTCTTTACATGTGTTAGATTGTGGTATAGACCATAGGGTCAAACCACTCTTTTGAGAGAGAGTTGGGTCGGTGTGACCCATAGTGAGTGTGGATTCACTCTTGTATGGTTCCCGGTGATCCAAGCAAAACCGGTGAGTGTATGATGTTGTGGGTGAGCTAAAAACCCTCACTTAGTGAATGTCGGAGGTTCCTTGGATTAGGTGCTCCGAGAGTGGATGTACCCGTTGAAGCGAGTTGCTTGGCGGCGAACCACTATAAATCTTGTGTGATTGCTTGTGATTGCTCGTCTTGCATAATGTTACACACACACACTCCACACCTCTTAAGTCTCTCTCACTCATGCGCTTCCAATTACTTGTTAAAAGATAATGTTGCATTGAATGATTATTTAAATTAACATTATCTCTTATTAAATTAGAGTGAGAGTTTTTAAGTGGTTGTCCTATTCACCCCCCCCCCTCTAGGACCTAAAGAGCACTTTCACAACGCATAGCGTGCCTCGAACCTGGTTCTAATTCTTATACTCTTTCTAGTATTTCATGTGTATATTTGTCAATTGTATGTGCATAATTTGGTAGTATTTTAGCCCTTTTTTATGTGACAATCCCAACAATCTTCAAACAGATATTCTTGTTCTTGTTGATTGAATACTACTGCAATTATGGGTGTTGACAAATCATTGAAGCCTGAGAAATTTGATGGCAAGAATTTCATGCGATGGCAAACAAAGATGAAATTTTGGTTGACTCAATTGAACATATTCTATGTTATTTCTGATGTTCATGTGGAAAAAATTGTATCTTCTAAATCTGACAAGACTGCTAGTTCGTCTGATGTTGGAACTACTAAGCCTGTTGATAGTGATAAATTCAAACAAGATGATGAACTATGCCATGGCCAAATTTTGAGTGTTTTGAGCAATGAATTATATGATTTGTATGTGAATACTAAATCTGCTAAAGAATTATGGGATACCCTTGATAAGAAATTTGGAAAGGAGCATGAAGGGGAAGAAAAATATGTTGTAGGCGAGTATTTTGACTACAAGATGGTCGATAACAAATCTGTTAGAGACCAGGTTGTTGAGATACAGAATTTGGTGGCTAAGATCATTGGGAAAGGCATTCCCGTTGACGAGAGGCTCCAAGTTCCGGCGCTTATAGACAAGCTACCACCCTCATGGCAGGATTTCCAAGTTAACTTGAAGCACAAAAGGGACGCAATGTCCATTGATGATCTTATGGTGGCCATACAAATTGAAGAAAAGCATAGAGGTAAGATAAAAATCTTACAAGGCTCATCTTCTGGGGTCAAAGATAGTGTTCAAGCAAATATTGTAGAAGGGAAACCCAAGTTTCATAGCAATAAGAATAACAACAAGAAGTTTAAGAATCGGTCTTTCAAACCTGGTTCAAATTTCCATAAGGACAAGAAGTCGAAAGTTTGCTGGGTATGTGGGAAATCGGGATATTTTGCAAACAAGTGCAAAGAGAAGAAAGGTCAGGACCATAGTCATAGTGGGGCTGCATCTTCTGCTCATGTTAACATGGTTACTTCAGATGACAGGAAGTAAAGGATAGGACTGTGATGATGGGGAACTCCTCTGAGGCTAGAGTTTATGGAGTTGGAAATGTGGACATCCGGTTTACATCGAGGAACACGTTAACTCTTCGTAATGTGTTACATGTGCCTAGTGTGAGGAAGAACCTAGTTAGTGGAGTACTTCTTAGTCGAGAAGGATATAAATTAGTGTTTGAGTCAAATAAAGTTGTAATAACTAGACATGATACTTTTATTGGCAAAGGCTATGTGTGTGATGGCCTTTTTAAACTAAATTTGGTTTCTTGTAATAACTCTTTATTTCAAGTAGATGAATCTTTGGTTTATCATGTTGATTCTTTTGATGTGTGGCATATGAGGCTTGGACATGTGAATTCAAATACTATTAAAAGAATGATGAATCTTGATTTGATTCCGAAATTGCATGATGTAACTAGTGATAAATGTGAAATATGTGTTCAAGCAAAACAACCGAGGAAACCTTATAGGTCTATTGATAGGTCTACATGTTTGCTTGAATTAGTTCATTCGGATATATGTGAGTTGAATGGATTAATTACTAGGGGTGGTATGAGATATTTCATTATATTTATTGATGATTACTCTAAATTTTGTGATTTATACTTACTTAAGTATAAAGATGAGGCTTTTGAGAAGTTTAAGATCTATAAAATGGAGGTTGAGAATCAAACGGAGAGGCGGATTAAAAGACTAAGGTCTGATCGTGGTGAGGAGTATTGTTCCCTTGAATTTTACAAGTTTTGTGAAGATCAAGGAATAATACATGAGACCACAGTGCCTTACTCTCCTCAATCTAATGGAGTGGTAGAAAGAAAGAATAGAACTTTTATTGATATGATTAATTCTATGCTTTCGTCTTCGGGTCTACCGAAGAATTTATGGGGAGAAGCAATTCTTTCTGCTTGTATGATCTTAAACCGTGTGCCTCATAAAGGGCAAAATACAACCCCTTATGAGTTAATGAAAGGAAGAAAACCGAGCTTAAAGTTCATTAAGGTTTGGGGATATCTTGCCAAAGTAAAAATCCTAAACGTGAAAATGGATAAGCTAGGTTCAAAAATATATGATGCGGTGTTCATTGGTTATGCACAAAATAGTAGATCATATTGGTTTTTAGTAATTGGGTCAGATCGGCAGGATTATGCACCTAATACTATTAAGGAGTCCGATGATGCAACATTCTTTGAGATTGTATTTCCTATGAAGGAAAAGAGTAAAGCTGTAGTGCATAAAGAAGATGGTTCATCATCTTCTATTCCAAGAATTGAAGATTCGGATACCAATGTAGAGGTTAGGATATCTAAAAGAACCAGAATAGAGAAGAATTATGGAGATGGCTTTTATACTTACATGGTAGAGAATGAGGATCCTTTGACTTTTAGTGAGGCTATGTCATCTAATGAATCTCCTTTATGGAAGGAAGTGGTACAGAGTGAGATGAATTCAATCCTTGCCCATGGGACGTGGGTTCTAACGAATCTATCTCCAGGGTTTAAACCCATTGGATGCAAATGGATTTTTAAAAGAAAATATTATCCTGATGGATCCATTGAAAAGTACAAAGCTAGATTAGTGGCTAAAAGATATAGTCAAAAGGAAGGTCAAGATTTCTTTGACACTTATTCTCCTATGACCATGATAACTATTATTCGAGTGCTTATTGCATGGGCAGCTCATTATAACCTCGAGATCCATCAAATGGATGTCAAAACTGCATTTTTAAATGGTGAATTGGAGGAGGAAATCTATATGAAGCAGCCTGAAGGTTTTGTAGTTCCTGGTCAAGAAAGAAAAGTATGTAAGTTAGTGAGATCTCTCTATGGGTTAAAACAGGCTCCTAAACAATGGCATCAAAAGTTTGATGATGTTCTTATTTCAAATAATTTTATTGTGTGTACTTCTGATAAATGCTTGTATTGGAAGTCATTTGATTGTTCATTTGTAATGCTATATTTATATGTTGATGATATCTTGATTTTTGGTGATAATATGGATCATATCAATAAGGTTAAGGGTTTCCTTAATGAGAACTTTGATATGAAAGACTTGGGTCTTGCCAAAGTCATATTGGGCTTAAAGATTGATAGGACTTCTAATGGAATAGTTGTGAGTCAATCACACAATGTGGAGAAGATTCTGAAGAAGTATGGGTACTTCGATAGAAAACCTGTCAGTACGCCATATGATTCAAGTGTAAGACTAAAGAAAAATCTTGGGGAAAGTGTGTCACAACTTAGATATTCACAGCTGATAGGAAGCTTGAGTTATCTGGCAAACTGCAGTAGACCAGATATATCCTATGCTGTAGGAAGACTAAGTAGATACACTAAAAGCCCTAATGAGTCTCATTGGATTGCCATTGAGAGAGTGTTCAGATATCTGAAGGGAAGTGTAAATTTCGGTTTACATTATTCCGGGTTCCCTGCTGTATTAGAAAGATACAGTGATGCTAATTGTGTATCAGATTCTGATGAAACAAAGGCCACGAGTGGTTATGTGTTCACACTTGGTGGTGGGGCAGTTGCATGGAAATCTTCCAAGCAAACTGTGATAACAAGATCTACTATGGATGCTGAATTAGTAGCTCTTGATAAAACTGGAGGAATGGCGGAATGGCTTAGGGATCTATTAATAGATATACCCTGGTTGAATAAGCCAATTCCTGGAATATTGATTCACTGTGATAGCCAATCAGCTCTTGATAAGGTTAAAAGTAAGAATCATAATAAGAGGTCCTCCAGGCATATTGAACTAAGGTATAAAATCTTGCGTAAGTTGACTACATCGGGAGTCATTACCTTAAGTTACATACAATCAGCGGATAATTGGGCTGATTCGTTTACTAAAGGATTGTCGGCAGGACAAGTCCTTAACTCATCTAGGGGAATGGGGCTTAAAGCCTATGATTTAAGTTATCGTTAGTAGCAACCCAATCTCTCTGAGTGGAGATCCCACGACGAAGATTCAATGGGTAACAACAAGCTAATGCGTGACTTGGAGAGCACTATTAAAATAAATGTATGCTCGTTCCCGTGTGATGATGAGAGTGCTCTACTGCATATGAAACAGGTTGACGAAAGTCTTAATAAGGTCAAGGCTTAAAAGCAGGGTATTGTTATGCAGATTACCCTTGGAGACTGTCACCTATATGAGTGCCACTGAGGTCGCAGTTAAGGAGAACGAGGGCTTGTTCTCTAATGTGCAACTCATGAAAAAATACAAGGCGCATGGCCATAAAGCGCTACCCCGAATGATCTCGAAAAAGGAGTTACTCTAACTGTTAGGTTTGTCAAAGCTCTTGCTCTAAGGTTCAAGTTCAAGACTTAGTTCACTTCGAACTTGTGAGAGTGGCGGCTTACCAAACTAGGTGTAGGTTCAAACCCGCAAGGTACCTATCGCCGAAAACTTAGAGTACTATTGCTCAATGTCTCATTCATGTGTCGTATGCATTTTAGTGTGTAGACTGGTTTAATATCAAGTCATGGTAGGGATTGTTGAAATTTGACTTGAAATTAAACAAATAAGTTAAAAAATGTAGTGATCGATCGGCAAAATAACGCGATCGATCGTGTAACGATCGACCGTGATAAACCGATCGTTCGTAGTTACTGTAATTTTTTGAAATTTGGTTTCCGTATTGGCCCGATCGATCGGTTTGAAAATGATCGATCGTAGTTTCTGGAATTTTAGGATTTGTGTACCGCGATAAAACGATCGATCGTAATTTCAGGCTAAATAAGGCGATCGATCGCAAAGCGAGCGATCGGCTAAGCGGTTACAGTGAGTAAATGGCCGTTTCTCTGCGGAAAATTGCATCTCTTCTTCCAGAAAATGCCCAACAACGTCCTTCTATATATAGAGAACGATTTTTCACAGAAAAGGGTTACAGAAAACAAGGAAAAACTTGTTCATCTTCTCCTTTAATTCATCATCCATCATTGAGCAATAGAGTCTCCTCTGATCAAGATCCAGTCAGTTTGATTTGAAGTGTAACTTTAAACTGACGGTGTGGTTCGTTGTATCTCGGGAACGGAACACTATTATTCGCCTGTGCACGGAGGGCGGCGTATCTGTTTCATGGACAACGCATAGCGTGACTCGAACCTGGTTCTAATTCTTATACTCTTTCTAGTATTTCATGTGTATATTTGTCAATTGTATGTGCATAATTTGGTAGTTTTTTAGCCCTTTTTTATATGACAATCCCAACACCTATAAATATGTATGTGATATCAAAGACAGTAACCAATTTAGTAAGAGGATGCCCGCGAGAGACAATGAGAGCATCCAAGGCATCTTGCGTTCACTCTCCCTCAAAGGCTTCTCCATGCATGACTACCATCAATTTTACGTGTAGATTAAAAGGAGAGGCCTTGGGAGGAGAGTCGACGGAAGCTGCCTTGTTCTTGAGGGTTATTCGTTGCACTGAAACAGTTTCAAACACTTCCATGCATGCACGACGAGGCCAGCTTTTATAGGTAAAAAAATAGTGGGGTACGCTACGAAAGGAACTCTTGAAAGTCAGACATGACTGGCATTCTTCATCACAAGCATCCTTCAGGATCTTCAGTACAGATGGTTATTGGTAGGTGAAATGTTTCGTTGCACATCTCATGGAACTATATGCATGCATGCAAATCAGAAATGCAAGACAAAAATGCATATCCTATTAGTCCCTCCGTAGTAAAAAAATGCATATCCTATTACAGTACCCATTTGATTTTCCAAAAAGAACCAAATCTTGGTTTATGGTTTATTACTACTACTTTAGGTCATGGGTATCTGGTCTTCCGATGTTTAACACATGGAAAAAGTTTACATGAGATATCTTGCGCATCGGTGTGAACCAAGTCACCTTGAGCCGTCTGACATCCTGTCAGATTTCCGATGGCTCGAGGAGGTGTTTCGACTCACGCAGACGAGTCCGGATCTGCTGGTGAAAGTTTCACCAGTGGTCGGATCATATGGAATCGACGGCGCACACAGGTACAATAGACGCTTAGTCAAAGATGCATTTTTGGCTGAGCGCACATGGAAATTGTGTGCGCCGTTGATTCCGTACGATCGACGGTTCACCAGCAGATCCGGTTCCCACGCAGACCGCGTAAGCCGTGTCTCTTGTAAATGAGACTCTAAACAAATTTGACATTTTTAGAGACATTTGAAATTGTGCATTCACACCCCCCCTCACTTTTACTATTTTACACTAGTATAAATATAGATTACTTTATTACTCTAAACAATTTATTTGCTTTCTTATCACTTCATTTGTAGAAAATAAAGCTAAATTGGAGCATCCTTGACTTAGAAAACTCTTAGAACACGGTCTTTGGCAAGAGTAAGTGTCAAGTTACGCGGCTTATGCACTCTCTTTCAATACCAACAAATTAAGCGAGGTAAGAAAAACACCAGTGGGTAGAACTGTAGAAGGCATATATGCCCTTAGGAAATTTATATTGGCAAGAAACTACCTACGGGAAATGATGCAGTGCGGAAGCGATTTTGAACGAAAACTGAATTTTTTAGAAGAATAAAATTAAAGAAAAGAAAGAGTACAAAGGTTTGAATCCACAAATTAACCTGCTCAAATCCATGAGCTTAAAAGAAGGCCGACTGAGTGTACAAAGGTTTGAGTCCACAAATTAACCTGCTCAAATCCATGAGCTTAAAAGAAGGCCGACTGAACCAGACCCACCTTGTATTTGTCGCCGCAGACCAGGCCCCACTCCGACACCGTGGAAGCGCCCCGCCCTTTGACCCACTAATCAGGTTCTAAGGGGGTGGCCCGAGGTCTGAGTTTTCGTGGGACGACAAATTCTCCGGCGCACAAGCGCTTGCGGCTTTGGAATGAGGAGCAACAGAAACAGAAGCTAGATTTGTGAAGAACAGTGCTGGACGACTGCTTGTCCATTCTTAGAGCTGGCTCTGGAATATGATCGAATCCATCTTATGGATATGTAGCTTTGAGGCTTTTTATATCAAAAAAAAAAAATCCATGAGCTTACATGAGAGATGCTGAATCCATAGCACTGGAGTTCCTCGAATCCACGAGGAGACAATGGAGGCACAGCTCCCATACAAAAGACGAACTCAGTAAAATGAAATTTGATACAATCAACTGCCTTCAAATGAAGCCCTCAAGCTGTATATATTTGTCTTTCTTCATGGGCTTCATATGAGATGGCCTCATGGGCTTGTAGGCTGGATGCTAGCGTGTTGAGCCCAACTTGGATTGCATTGGAAAATTACCTTGCCGAATATCCATGTCCTACGAGAAGTGGTTCCTACAAATTATTTCAAGAGTCCAATTGGAGTAGGTTTCCAGTTTTAATCAAAGACTATCTTCCAAGAGTTTTCATGAGTAAAGATTTTACAAATTCAAAACATCGCTGCAATTCGACTCCATTTTCTCCATAAGAAGGGATAACAAAGTAAGTGAACTCTTCAAAAAGTAATCTTCTTTACAAGGCTGCCCTTTATCCATAACCTACAAGGAGTAGTCTTCCTGCATGTTATATCAAGATTCCAATTTTGATAGTTAATTACTTCATTTTCTAACTATATACGAAATAATAAAATCAAGTGAATTGTATAATAAAGTACTCCCTCTGTCCAAAAGTATATCTCCCGCATTAGAAAACCAAAATGAACTGGGGACATATATTTTGGGTGGAAGGAGTAATATATAAGGTATTACATTAGGAGTTAGAGACATTTTGTATTTGTCAATTTTAATTTTGAAAGAAAAAGTATCTGACAATGTGGGAACCTAAAATTATAAATACATGGTATTCAAGAGTAGATTTTTTATTATAAGCTTATGATCCTTTGGTCATTCCTCCTTTGACCTTGCCTACTCACATGTCTAGTTCCCCAACCACGGCCATGAAAACGAGTTTCAGTTTCCATCTCAGAGTTCTAATAACACTTTAATAGTCAAATTGGAGAAATACTATCCCCCCTAAGATCCTCTGTAATTTTAATGATGTGATGAAGAGTATTAAAAACTCTACTGAGTGACGCAATTTAGTGGATGCAATTAACTGAGAAAAACTTTGGGCATAGGGGCAATTGATGGGACTCACATAGAAGCGGTTATACCACTACATGAGCAGCAAGCCTACAGGGGGAAAACAAGGAAGATTACCCAAAATGTGATGGTTGTTTGTGACTTTAGCATGAGGTTCACATTTGTTGTGGTTGGATGGGAAGGATCTGCACACGACTCTAGGGTTTTTTCATATGCCATAAATGACACACATTCGAGCTTCCTTCACCCACCGGATGGAAAGTACTATGTGGTAGATGCAGGGTACCCGAATAGGACAGGGTACCTTGGGCCGTGCAAGGGAACACGATATCATGTACCTGAATACCGACAGCGTGGGCCAAGGGGACAAAAAGAGAAGTTCAACCATCTCCATTCTTCTCTTCGAAATGTTATAGAGAGGACATTTGGTGTGTGGAAGAAGCGTTGGCCGATTTTGTCTGATTTCCCTCCATACAGTTTTGATAAACAATGCAAAATAGTAATGGTGTCTATGGCGTTGCACAACTTCATCAAGGAGCAACAGGGGGCTGGGGATGATCCAGACCTTCTAGATGCTTTATTCCAACAATGGGAAAATGACGATATGAGAAATCAGCCCCAACCTGACTTCAATATTGGCCCACCAGTACTCAGGGATGATCAGTATATGAAACATGTGCGTGATGACATTAAAGAAGCCATAGCTGCACATTTTAACATGCCACCTTAATCCTAGCATCTCATACCATGTGTCCAACTATCTTTTTTGGGTGAAATAAACAGATACTGTTTGCTGTTTGCTAATTACCTATTTACATTTCTGAAACTACAATTTCTTGTTTGCTAATTATGTGCTCAGTTGACAAAAATGATTCCATAAGAGTTGTAAGTGGCATATGAAAATGGTTTGTGTATTTTGTACAAGTCCGTGACATTTGAATCTACAGGCATATCAGAGGTAATTAGTTACAATTGTCTGGTGTAATTTCGATTGAAATATCCTAGAGTGCATCTTCTTGCATATCCTAGAGTACATCATATGTTAATGTAATAAATAAGAAACTATAGATCATTGCTATCTAAGATATAATTGTTGTCTTAATGATGGAGACCAGAGGCCGATGAAAAGATCCTAACCATCCAATCACTTCGACTTGATTGGTCAGAAGAACTTGAAAATTATTAGACATGGTGTCTGGTATGATCTAATTTGAAATATTTAATGAATGATTTTTGTTAGCTTGGTATGACACACTATGGACACTCATCTGTAGCATATTCCACAGAGAATATACTACGCACAAGGCCAATTGAGTTTTTTAAAATTGCCAATATTGAAGTCACTCATCTGTGGCAGTTGAGCAGAGGTTAGAGCAGTTGTTGCCTGATCTGATCTTTAGATTCTCACAAATTAACATGGTCTGTGAGCTCAAAACATCTTATTGTGGTAAAAAAGTTGTGAACTGTGCAAATTACTGTGCTTTGCTGTGAACTGTCAAGGGCCAAATGCCCATGGTCTTAGCTACCAGATTGCTAATTAATTGTGCTGTGAACTGTGCAATGATGTGATAAAAAAGGAGGTATACGAGTTGTATGTGTCTATAGTGCAATGCTGTGAACTGTACAATGCTGTGATAAAAAATGTGTATACGAGTTGTATTGTAAATTGTCTAATGCCCATGGTGTGCTGAATGTGAATAGAAATGGCTCACTTGCATTCTATGTGGATATAATGCTGAGATGCACAAGAACATCCACTCTACGTCAGTTTGTTGGATATAATGGCTCACTCGCATTTTTACTTTTCTGATAGTTTCTCACTCGAATTTTAGTGAGATGTGTAATTTGACAACGCTTGTCTTGTACATCATGGGAAAATCGGTAGTGCGATAATCAACTCTAATATAGAACTGCTATTGTAAGCATATATTCAAATTAGAGTCAATTTCCCCGTTCCAACCAACTACCATTGAATAAATTTACCTTTTAACAGATTAATCGACATCATCAATGTACCTTGCACAATTCATTTCAAGTATGTCGTAGTTCAACTGCAAAATGGCGCGGTAATAGGACTACTCAATTTATAACATTTTTTATTACCATTATTAGAATTCTTTATTGATATTTAATATTATATTTATAGGGAATTCTCTTCATAACTGTACCTTAATCTAAATCCTTTAGATGTTCACCCATGCACGCTGGTGAAAATAGTCCATCAACCTATTGTAGACAAGCTGGGCAAAATCGTTTTTCCAATGCCCCCCATCCCTATGATAGGATTACACAGATGTTTGAATTATTTAAATTATATCTTTTTAATATGCTCGCCAACTTTTCCATTATTAATTCCCTACCAACAACCTCATATTCATCAACAAATGATCAAGTCGAGGGTTTCTAATTTAGGGAGTATAAGTTTGACCCACTGTCCAGTTCATGTTTAAATTGGTGTTGAACGAGGCAATCACTGGTTCCCAGTCAGTGTTCATCCCGGCTTAAGGTATATAAGTTAGCTTAATATTAATTTACATTCACTAAGGAGTCTTGTAGGAAGACTAGCAAAATCTGGGGGAGACTGTACACAAATACCAACAAATCTTGTGTTAAATGTCTTTATTCTAAAAAATAAAACCTTATTTAATTAAGATGTGATGGATGGTTTAATTTGTCACTTTGCTTGCCTTGGGATTCAAACAACTGAATTATTTGTACAAGCACATTTCCTGCGTAACTGAAAAACTAATGAACTGAATATCTAGGAGCTATTACAACTAATGGCAAGGATAGATGATGTAAAACTTATAAAGTAATCGACGCCCATTATAAAGTGATAGAAGTGATAGGCCCGTTCGAATATTTAGGGGCTATCTAGGTTATATAACTGATATAAGCTAAAAGATATACGAGTATTGACAAAAAATTTAAAAATATGTCTTTTCAAAGAAAACTTTCTTCATTTCTTTCACTTCAACCAGCTTCACATTCAAGTGATTTATCTCCTCTGCTTCTTCCTCTTCATCTCCTCTATTTTAATTTCTACTTTTCTTTTGCTTTTATGCTGGAAAAATGCTCTTGTAGAAATTGTCGAAATGAATTAAATTGTACAACAACGCATCTAGGTTGCGCAAATCAATTTAATTAAAGTGGGATGGAGGGAATGCTCCACCATTTTTCTCCCTCTATAGCATTTTAATTGTTCTTTTGTTTTTGGAAAATGAAGTAAGCAATCACATGCATAATTAAACATGCATCTTCTGGACATGACTCTAAAGGTCATTTCATGCTCACATACAACGCTGCTTGTTCACATTAAGCCCATGTTTAACCTCTCAAGGAGATTAACACAAATACAGAGTAGCTTAATATTTATAATATTGAAATTTAGAGTCTTAGCATGTTACATGCTATTTAGACTCTCCAGTACTACCTTATAACACCTCTGGATCTATAGAGTTATATATAATATAACCATGTGTGATCCTTCACACCATACAATCCGTTCTCCATGAGTACACTTTGCTAATCTAAGCTTCTTTTCTTAGTAGGGAAACTCCTTCCACAAAGCCAATTAGGTATTGTAAATCGATACACAAGCCTAAACTAATTGGTCAGCTTAGGAGATTAGCATCTCAATACTGTTACGAGTCAATCATAAGAGGACTCAACACATTACAATGTCAAAAACTACCATATCAATGTTATCCTAAAGCACATAAGACATATGCTCGAGTCTTTGACAAGCTCAAGCTCATCAACTACTCATAGGCTTATCTATATCAACCAAACCCTTCCCTTAGCATCTAACCATTTCATGCTATTAATTATCCATTCATTAGGTCATATTATGCCTATAGAGTTCAATTCATTAATCATAAGTCATAACACTCAGCTTTCCCAACACCATCAGCGGCTAGACTGGCAGTTAAACCCGTAAATGTTCCAATCACAAATCAATCTATTACACATCTCAATCATTCAAACACGTCCAAAACCACAAAGATCAATCACAAAATTTAAGAACAAATACTGATCTTTAGGCACACACTTTGTTGAATAATTGTTCCACATTTCAGCTTGTAAAAGTGGGAATCACAAAGTATGGAGAATATAAACTGACATATGGGGCCTTTGCTTGTGGCTTATGAATGAAATTCAAAGCAGCATCCTAGGTGGGAAAATTGGTTGGCTAAAAAATGCCTCTTAGTTCAAAATCTAAACTAATTAACTGGCAAATTAAACATCTTTTATAATGTGTATCACGATGAATTACTTCATTATCTACAACTAAAGTTCGTGCTTGACAAAAAAAAAAGATAAAATGCACAGGTTTCTGTTAATTTTGCCGCATCTGCATCTCCCACGGTTCTTTCTCCCAGACTCCATTGAAGTTGCTTTACATCTAGTTTTCATTTTAGTTTTCTAATCCAGATAGGTAATATTGAATGACCTAAGTAGAAAGTTACTCCGTCCGTCCAGATTTATTATTACCATAAGGTTTTTCAAAAATTATTTTATTTGGAAAAACCTTATTGCGGAGGGAGTGTAAGATAGAGAAGGTGCAATTATCGAAAAAAAGATGGAAGATGGACTTTGGTTGCCCCCAGGCCCATTAGGCCCAGAAGCTCCTATGGGCCGCTTCCTCGTCCTTTACAATTATCTCTTGTTCGGTCGGCTCCGAACCGGTTTACGCCCGTGACAGAGGAGATGGCCGCTTCACTGAACCGCTCCGCCCGGTCCCTGAGCTCGGCCGCCCGTGCCGCCTGGCTCCGGCCGTTCACGTCGGACGCCATGGTCGAGATCAAGCCCGGCGAGGTCGGGATCGTCTCTGGTATCCCCCAGGAGCACCTCCGCCGAAGGGTATGCCATTTGTGTTCCTTTCTTCTCCTCAAATTTGATTTCGTTTTCCAATCACAAATTGATAGTTTTGTCGAATTCCAGTGATTTAATTAGGTTTCTTTTGGATGGACTATGAATTTTTACAAGGTTATGTACTCTCAGATGTTTGCCATGAAATCAGTGGACTTGGGATTGAAATTTAGAGTTTGTTTTTGGAAAAGTTGTTTGGTTGTTGAATTGATGGTGCTGAAGTTTTTATGTAATTCTCGTTTTCGTGGAAGAACCGAAGAAGTCGTCTGTCAGTTCGGTGTTGGAATTGATCTCATGTGTGTTCTATTTTTATGGAGATGAAATCAAAATTTTCTTGTATTTTGCCAAATTGGAAGAATTGATGGAGGTATAAGTTGTACTAGTGTGACCGTTGGGTGACTAGGATGAGCAAACTTTGAAATGTTGATAGCATTTTAGTTTAACTGTGTGGGATGTGTTCCATGAATGTGAAAATGGTTGATCAAAAGGACAGCCGTGTAGCTATCGAGTTCTTGCCCTACTTCCATCCAGAAAAAATAGCTACATTGTTTAAAAACCTGCGTCCTGAGTGTCAATTTTTTATGTGGGAACAGAGCATGCTAAGCTCTGCAGCTCAAATTCGTGGACTTTCATACTGTTAATTGGTTTTAGATTTATGTCTATGGATTTTGATGTTTCTGTACAAGAACACTAAGTTGCAGTGCTGAGCTGTTTGCCTTTGTCAGAGTCAAAATGCCCATTTAAATTGGAGAATTATGTTATTCATAAAAGGCGCAAATGGGGTTTCTTGCATATGGGGCTGGTATTTGCTGCTCTGAACTGACTGCAAACTTTCTCTCTAAGAAATAAATTGGATGTTTTCTTCCTCAATTGTGGTGGGTCTTCTGTTCACTCACTTTTTTTTAATGGTAGGTCTTGATTTATTCCCCTGCTAGGACGGCAACGCAGCAAGGATCCGGAAAAGTTGGAAGATGGAAGATAAATTTCATGTCCACTCTGAAGTATGTGCACCTTTCTTGGTGGTTGGCGTTTATCAATTAGCAAGTCACTATTGTCTTCTAAATATGTTTAAAATTTAAAAAAATGTTTTTATCATGTTGTCAGCCATTTTTTTTCTTGTGTTTCTCAGCTTTTGTTGTGTTGGATATGCATAAAACTTTCACAGGAACAAGACCAAATGACGAATGTTACTGACTTTTTTTATTTAGTATATAGGACGCTGTTTGAGAAAAAAGGGAGGGTAATGGTGTGAAGAGTCCAAGATTTGGCCTCTCCTGAGGGGTTATGGTGTGAAGGTTTCAATATCTGGCCTCTCCTATAAACCTTAAAAAATACTAGTCTAGGACATTAAGGGAAAAAAGAACTCAATGTTGCATGTCACATCTCACTATGATATACATTTAAAATTGTTTGAGGCCTGACAGTTTTGATTATGATGATAAAAGTTTGACTTTGCAGCTGAGGATAGATCACATTATATTTGTATTGTAATGTTGATTTTTTGCTTTTCTCGTATATGCTGTAGGTGGGAGAATCCTCTAATGGGCTGGACTTCAACAGGGGATCCATATGCACATGTAGGTGATTCAGTGCTTAGCTTTGACAGTGAAGAAGCAGCAAAGGAATTTGCTGAGAAGCATGGATGGGAATATACAGTATGCCTCTTATCCTTGGACTTTCTTTCTTACTCCATCTTTACATACATTCGGCCCCGTTTTTATGGAGTATATGTGCTAAAAAATCTGTTTTGCTCTTCTGGTTCGTCTCTTTTTCGAAATTTCTTATAATCAACTTTCTGCAGATGCCTTGCAAGTTGAGAAACGAAATTTTGAGTTTACACACAAATTCAATAGTTAACAACTTATAGTTTTTGCTAAGGATAACTGATACAATGCCATAAGTTGGACGTTGAAAATCTATTATGTGATTTGATTGTAAAGTCCTAATGGACGAACCTTATGTTTTAGTTTTTCATCTTCCGCTCTCCCATGTTTCTTACTCAAGGCAACTGTGAAAAGAAAAGAGAATCGTTCCACTTGTATAGCAAGTGTAAGCAAGCTGCAGTGTGAAAAAGAAATCTGTTGGTGACTATAAATTTTGTTGATATGCTGCTATATTTTGTATGACTCAGTGTGACAGGTTTGGGTTTTTTTGTCCTGTCATCATCACCATACACCTTATCCTAGCTATCTGGTGTTGGTGACATGGATTCTCTACCCTCTTTGACTCTTATTTGACATAGATCTTTGATATCGTATGCAGGTCAAGAAACGTCATACACCGCTTTTGAAGGTATTTATATAATTTTTTCCGTTCCCATCATTCTTCTAGCTATTCTTCTATTAACTGCAAACCAAGAACTCTACGCAAATATTATGTGATATTTCATGAACTATATGGAGAGATTGCATCACTTCGTCAAATTTGTCTATTGACCAGTGTTTTTCATGGACCGAAGTTACAGTAATTATGGTTCGTTAGGAGTCTGTAAAATTATCCAAAACACAAACTTAGCCTTCAAGATTCATTTCCTTTCATTGTTAGCTTATGCAATTCTTGTCAGAGTCGTTCTCTCTGTGTGATCATTTTTCTTAAATCATTTTTTGGTTATGCATTTTGCAAATTAAAAACTCACAAAGGGTTAAGATCACATTATGGTCGTTGGACCTGATAGAACACTTAATCCTTGTCTTCAAATCTCCTCTCATTTCGAGTTATGACTAGTCCCCGCTCTCACTTCCAGTGCGTATAGTTGTCTACCTACTAACCTTATTGCTGTAAGCTTATTGTCATTTTTACAGGTTGCCGCTATCTAATTATCCATCTGTAAGAACTGGAACATCTTAGAATACATGATGTTGGTCTGTATCTGCATTAGTATTTTGATAAGTAGTTCAATCATGGTTCATACAAAGCTCTCCATATAGCATGGGTGCTATTTATCTGGTGATGCAGAAGTAAGAGAACTCCGAGTCAGGGGTTAGCAGGTAGTTGGTTTAAATTTTGTCGTTGATGCATAATACAATAATAGGATACTTAATAGATAAATGAAATGAGAAAGTGAAGGAAAAGTGATAACCAACTGGAGCAATGACTAATCTACAGCGTGGAAAAGAAGTTTCTTTTTGTTATGCATTCTCGTTATCAGATTTTACATTTCAATCATTTCTGGCAGTACTGATTTTACTGAAAGCATGTGATCTATAGTGAAGTTGATTGTCTAACCCCTGTTGTATTGACCTGTGTGCAGCAAAAGGCGTATGCAGACAATTTCAAGTGGAAAGGCCCTCCGAAAACTGGAGATGCTTAAATTTATTCTCTTTTGTTTATCCCTGTATTTTTCCTCAATATGGAGACAGTTTACTCAAGCATAAATAATACCTAGACAAGAATAACTTTGTTTTAGATCTGAGATCAAATTCTTCTTCTTGTGCATCAGTGAAGATTTGTATAAATGTACTGCACTGTTAGAAAACTAAATTCGAATAAAATTTTCTTGACTTCTGTATTATGTGCATCAAAATACAAAGAGGTGAAAGCTGAGTACCACTAACTACAACTTTCCTATCAAGCTTTGGATGTGGTGAAGGCCTCGCTAGTATGAAACCTCCAGGTAAACAAATAGTCCTTCGAGTCGCAATGAAGTCTGATCACATCACGAGGAGCTATCATAAAGATCTCTTGTCCATTGCTTGCCCATTGTATCTTCACCCTACATGAAAACCCATTTGATGGAATTGGCATTAAGGAGTTAGGAAGATCCATCATCACCTCCCCGCTGATCCTCTTTGAAGTGGCCACTGAATCAAGCCATGGACACTCTGGCTGACCTACCATCTCCTTGTATGCAGAATTTGCAAGCCGAATCCTGTTCTTCGAATCAGAGACAACAGAAGGCAAGGATTCCATTTCAACTTCGTTCTCCACCTCCTCAGGCCGTTTGACAACAGGATACACCACACCCAGGTGAGTAGTGATACAGTTAACAGTAATACTGGAACCAATTGGTCTCATAGGCCGAGGAATTATGATATTACCATAGCCTGATGCTGAACCCTTGGTTCCAGGAATAGGAACCTGCAGTTTCTGTATTAGATTCTTCTCTCTAACCTCTGCCTCACAGCTTAAATCTTTCATGCATTCCTCCACATGTGGAGATAATTTGAGTGTCTCCATTTCTAGACCGGTACCTGGACACGAGTATGGAAGAAGGGGAAAACTCACCAACTCCCCATTTCCTGAAACACTCCTACAATGAAACGCATGTTGAAGACATCGAGAAAAGAGGCTCAGCTGAAGCTGGGTGGACTGTGAGACAAAGTCCCTACAATGGCTTGTGGACTTCTTGCAGCAACAGATTTGCCACCTCTAGTCCTCTTCTTCCCCCTCCCAGAAGCCTTCCCTTGGAAGTAAGATGGCTTTGAGGGGTCAACAGGAGAGTGGCAAGAAGGAGACCCATTTGCCTGTGGAGGCTTTGGTGCAATGGGTCTGTACCTTGACATGATTTGATCTGCTTTGGATGAGGAAAGCATGTCTACAAATCCCATATTGGTACAAATACCCTCAAGTTGCTTCTTCTCTTTAGAAGGAGAACACTCTAAGAAGCGAAGTTTGGAACTTTTTTTATCCAACATTTGCAAAAAGGGCAGTGATAACCTTATAGCAGATTCCTACACATTTTCCAGCTGATGTGTAGGAAAATGAGTGGGTGAACTGAATCAGTACACATCAGCTGTGTATGAAAAATGTGTAGGAATCTGAATCAGTACATATCAGCTGTGTATGAAAAATGTGTAGGAATCTGCTGTACAAATATCGTTTCCCTTGGCAAAACTGAAGTGAGGAAAGGGAGAGGTCAGAGGTATGTTTGGGTTTTTTACGTTTCCTTGAACTGAGGAAGGGTTTGGAGAGGTGGGGAAGGGGATTGGGATTTGGGGGCCAATACGGAAGACACGTGCGGAAGTGGGGTGAAACGTGTAGGGTGTTGGAGACACGTGGGGAAGAAGGTGGTTGTTGGTTTCTTGGGTGATGGGAGGGGGTGCCGCGGGGGCAGGACGCCCTCACAGAGCAGTTTCAACTCAGAACTTGGGTGACACGAAACCCTTTTATCTGCCCAACTTGGCTGCCACACATGTCCCAGGTTCTAATGGCCTGCGTGCCTGTTGTTAAGCTACTTCGGAAGCTTTTTTTTATATACAAGCTACTTTGGAAGTTTATATAACTAAGGTCTGATTGATTCTGATTTTGAGCCCTACCACGAAAGCCTGGATAGACATGCTGATGCATAGCATAACTCTTATACTAGTATGCTCACGAGCCATTGCTAGGTCTAGTGTGACCTCCGATATTTATGGAACTTAGGTTCCTCATTGCCCGAAAGGAGGCAAATACGTACGTTTAAGCTGCATGATATTACGGAAGGACTGTAGTCTCTACTCATTGTGCCCGTAAGCACAGATGGGGCCAGCATCCTTAGACGCATGGCCGGGTTCCGAAGGGAGAACCTCTAAGATGATCTGGTAAGTATCCACGCAGTTGGTACACAGCGAGTAAAAATTGAATCTCTTTGCATTTTCGATGTTGAGAGGTATTACGATTGTTGATTCTTCTCCCTACACCGGTGACTTGTTAGGAGTCGTATACTTTATTATCCTTTCTCTATACTTGAGAGCCAGGAATTCTTTCGTGTCGACTGACCTTTCTTTTCAGGCGTGTAGACCTTTGGTTCAGTCCAGATGTTGTTGAATATCCATAATCCTTTGTTGTCTTTATTTCTCTTCTTTCTGCTTGATTTATTTTCAGTGGGTTCTTACATCCTACTGAGTGTTTCTATGAAATACTCATGCATCCTCTGATGCAGGCGCGAAAGATAACTAAGACAAGACGGGTGCAGGAGATTTAATGATTTCTCCTGAAGCTCGAGGATGATTGGAGAGTTTTCAATTACTTGCTTAGTTTGATAACTTGATGTCATTACTGGCCGTTGTGTGCCATTGATTTAATGATTTCTTTTGATTGGCAATTTAAGTTTTTTTGCTGTAATAATAACTAAGTAGAATTTTTTTGATACATTTACAAGGTTTTATTTTGAGATTGGATGATGAGTTTCCTTATTCATGAGAGTTCTTGGTAATGTTGATTGCACATCCTTTTGTGATGATGTAATTGGCTGATTGGCTCGACTATCCGAGTCGCATCCCAGAGTACCTACCTCACAAAGATGGTATTTTTGAAGACTTTTGCACTCCGATCGAGGTTAGGAATTTTAGGGTGTGACAATTTTGAAGCTCCTAATCAACATCTACATAGTGCGCTGTAAGGGACATGTATTGCTTAGTTGCTCTTGATGTCCAACAATTACTTGTGAGGCAAATATTCTCGATGTATGTTAACTTTTGTTTTAACTTGTGCTTCTCTTCCTTGTATAATCTCATGCACTCCCTTTAGATTATATGGCGAGAAAAATTTTCATGTCAGGTATTCAAATGTTTGCAAAACAAATTAAATAATTTTCTCTCCACTGATCGGAAAGGTCTTTCATCCATGATTACAAGCTTTGTCAATAGTGTTTTCACCTTCTCTCTATCATATTTGTAACCAGTCATTGTCACGTTATCTTCACCCACTTCAGTTACATCTTTCATAAACAGTAACTCTTGTTGTCCTTTCAGCCTAAATTTTTTTTAGCATTTCTCTGCATGCCTCTTCAAGGTTGTTGTAGCTGCTGTTTTGTATACCTTTTATAGCTTCCCACAATAATTATACTTGTTTTGTTTCACTCTAAGAACAACTACCACATCTCGATTTCGCAACCCATTTCTTCAAAGATCGGATCTCTGTGCAGGTACGCTTCCTGTACCCCAAAACAGATCTGAGCACTCATTTAGAAATCAACGTGATGGGTAGTTTGGTGTTTAGTAAGTCCTATGTGTTTCATGGTTGATATTGACTAGACTGCGTTTTCAATTGGAAGCCGAACCATCATCCCCTTTGACTAAAGTCTTAAACCTTGAAGTTTGGATCAATGTTTCTATGACCGAGTTGAGTATTGGAATAGTTCCACCTATGTTAAAGCAATGTGTGACACTTCTGATGTTGACACTTTATTTTGATACTTCTATGGTTAGTTGTGTGACGATAGAGATTAAGTAATCTCATTGGTACTCCTTTAGTGAGTAAGACTTTTGAAAGAGTATCGAAATCTTTGTTGTACTTCTTTCGTGAGCTAGTTACCAGAATAAATATGTTCTTCATAGAGGATACCTTTCCTTCGAGTAAATAGTTACATCAGAGATTCGTTATAAGAACCTTGTGAGATTTTGCCTAAGAGAGGTAAATTAGTTTCCCAGGATGAGAGATGGGTAGTCTCAATAGTACCTGAGTGAAGACATTCGTAGTATGCTGGTAAAAGCCATAATAGACTCCGTTCAGTTGAGAGTTGTAGAATGCTCAAAAGCACTTGGATTAGGAGAGACAATGTCCGGTTGAGAGTTGTAGAATACTCAAAAGCACTTGGATTAAGAGAAACTCAGCCAGGGTGAGAGCTAATGATACTCAATAGCCCCTGTATTAAGAGAAACTCAGCCAGGGTGAGAGTTAATGATACTCAACAGCCCCTGTGTTAAGGGAAACTCAGCTAGGGTGAGAGTTAATGATACTCAACAGCCCCTGTGTTAAGGGAGATTCAGCTAGGGTGAGAGTTAATAATACTCAAAAGCCCCTAAGTTAAGAAATTCAGTTAGTGAGAGAGTTAATAATACTCAAAAGCCCCTGAGTTAAGAGACCCTGCCAGGATGAGAGTTAATAAGACTCAAAAGTCCCTGTGTTAAGAGAGTATATCTTTGGACCCTTGTTAGGTTCCCGCCCAAAGAGAGGCATTCCATAAGTACTGATAGAGCCAGTATTCTAGACATGACAGAGGGTTCCAAGGAGAGAACCTCTAGGATAGTCTGGCAAGAAACCACATGGAAGGTGTGATATATGAGAGTGAGAGTTGTAGCTCCATGCGCTTGTGATAGTTGAAGTCTCTGTGAATGATGTTTTTTCTTATGCACTATCAATGTTTGGATCATTGATTCATTATATTCTTTCCATATATTCTAGCTGTTTTGGAGTCTTAGTGACTGATGATGATTTCTGGTAATGCAATTCCTTATATTGGATATCGATATTGCTGATTTGTCAGTTGTTGTTGAAATCTTATGCATTGTTATATGTTGTATCTTTTGTGTTTGTGCGGGTTTTGCATCCTACTGGGTATTTTTTCGAAATACTCATGCATCCTGTGATGCAGGCTTGGATAAAGATTAGATTTGGAGAACGTTACAGCAGAAGGAAAAGCTCAAGGATTGCAGTCAGAAAGTTACGAAGTTTATGTTGCTTTTGAAATAAATAGCAGTGACATTAATGGCCAGTGTGCCAAGAAGTTTTAGTGATTTTGTTAAGAGATTTTAATGACTTTTATTTTGGAATAATTTGAGATTAAGAATTTTTATTTCATATTGTTTAATGATGTTGATTCATATGACTGAGTGGTTTCAATTACACATCCTTTTGAGATGTTGTGGTTGACTGGTGAATGGGTATTCAGTTGTATTTCCAAAATTTTGCTTCAAGAATTTCTCGCTTTAAGGTCGACTTCCGCACTCCGTCGAGGCTTGAAATTTTGGGGCGTGACAGAAGATGACAAGGAAGAAGGCTGATGGTAATAAATAACTTCTTCAAGTTTCTTCAATTAAAGCATCTAACAATCATAACTTTTAATTTTTGTTTTCTTTATTTGCAGGTTAATTTTGTGGCTCTCTCAAGCTACAAGAAAATGAAGCTATGTCCTTGTTGCAACTGCTCATGTCCATATTGTGCTCTCACACATTCTGATTTTGATGTCCAGCCTTTTCTAGTACAAGGCTGTGTTGATTGTTTTCATTTTATTAGATCCTGTGATGTGTGATACTTAGAATTGGATAAAATATCTATTTATTTTATGATTTGTTAAGAAGATCAGTTACCTATTTATATGACTCGAGTAATTATTGTTTATGACATCGTGTTATTTTTGTACCTAATTTTAAGCAAAAGACATTTTACCCTACCTATCAACTTGCTGGTTAGCTGGTGACTGTAGGCTTTATGATTAATGAGAGCTTATTCTATACTGTCATTCTATTAGATGGATGGATCTGACTGGTTGTCATATATGTACTTCGTGTTATATGAATTTTACATAACAGTTACTATGGATGGATCTGAGCTACTATTCTAATTTTTATAAATATTGTTGTTGCTGCTATTTTTACTCACTGGCCTTTGCTGATAACTGATTACTTTCTCTAGTCTTTACACATGAATGTTTTTCTTTCACTATAATGTTGTCATATGCATCATTTTTTTAGATCAACCGAAAATGGTGCCATGAGTCTATGCACAACAGTTTGTAAGTGGACGTATCTTGGACATGCACACATGGAATAGAGTAATGAGAAGGATTCTCATAACATGGAAGCCTGTGGATGGGATGACGTCTTTTAGGAGGAGATTGGGTTGGGGGACCTTGTTGATGGGAATCATGCAAAGATTGGCATGGTGCTTCATCAACTAATTCTAGAACTGACCAATGGACATGTGATGTCCACTCCATATTCAGAACTTATAGATTTTCCACTCTCAGCTGCAATAGCTCACTTAACAACTTTCGTTTCTTATGGGCAATCTCATCGCTGAAAAAGCTAAAATTCTTTTCCCACTGGATTGTTGCAATTGTGTTTCTCAGTGGATCATTGCAATTTAGTTACTCATTAATCATAAAAACTCTGTGCGATAGTAATTTGTCTACTTGCCCTTTCAATTACTGGATTTCGATGGGATAGACAGTGGTTGGTTGTAAATTCAAAAGGAAGAGCATTTACCCAACGAGTTGAACCAAAACTTGCTTTTGTTTATGTGGAACTGCCAATGGAGGCCTTCACTGAGAATTGACAACCCTCAGCTCATTCATATTTAGGTGGGATGAATACTTTAATCTTGATATAGTTCATACTATTAAGAGTTTATTGACATTCAGCACTTCTTTTAATGAATGGGATCTGCCTAAGATTTTGTGGCAAAAACTCACTTAAGGATGCATTAACATCTTTTTTTTCCTTGGCAGTGCTAAAGGCTCCTAGCATGGAAATTCTAAAGGTTCCTTTGTCAAGAACATGTGGAAACATAGCTGGAATTTCTGTGGGAATGGTCTGGTTCTGCACTGGATGAGGGACCTCAAGCAGCTGAATGGTTTTCAACCTATCTTGGAAAACCCGCCTGCTTAGTTCGATTCAATCCAGACAATTACATATAGATAAATTAATGAGCCACTTGTGGCACATTTCTGAAGACATTAACTTTTCACCTCCATTTTCAAGTTTTCAAGTTTTATTTTTGGAGTCTAACCATATATAGTTGATGATATGTGGCATCACAGACTAGGTCTATAGATCCAGATTATGCTCGAGGATACAAAATCATGTTTTCTGACCAATATCCTTTCCTGTTGCTCTCACAAGTCAATCAAGTTAACATTATGTGTTCTATAATTTTGAGTTGAGATACCTAAACGCTTGCCATAATATTTGTAGGGATCACTGAATGCTTTCAACAAGCTTCTCCCAGAGCCCATGCCAGTTAACCGTTTTAGACCCAAGTGTTATATCCCTCAAAACGAATCATATGCTTTTAACCATTATCATTGCAAATTTATCATTCCTCATCTTACTAAATTAGCTGTTTGAATGTACCCTCCAGCATATTTGTTGATGGATGTGAGCCGTTTGCAGAGTGCGTATGTACACAAATGAAAATAAATGATCTAACGTTTCACGGCATAAAACTATGCACACGTTGTAAGGTAAAGAGGACATACTAATCTATATTAACCATTTTTGCACCAAGCAATCCTTGTTCACATGGCCATTGTATTTGTTAGGTGCCTACCATCAATCAATAAAATGGAATTTTTGGCCCTGAACCTATAGAAACCCTCATGAAGACAAGGTTAGACGAAGTCCTTAGACCTACAAAGAAGCAGGGTGGAAAGGTGAGTATTCCCAATTGGAGCTAGGCCGCAACTTTCTTTCTTATACTAAGTATTGAATTAAAAAGTGGTATCAATGCAAGCTGCCAAGTTCTTTGCAGGTGTACTTCGGACAAAATTTAGTCTACAAAGAGTCTCTCTCCAACTGGAACAAAGGGAAGATCATCAAGGTCCGATCCCATATATGTTCTTAAGAAGGTTGTATCTGCAGAGGAAGCACCATCATGATCTATGTTTTCTTCTTTGCAAGCTTGAGCGTAGAACCCTTCTTTGCAAGTTAACTGCATCACAGCAAGTGATGGCAATCAGCCTTGTATAATATATACTCTGTTTGATGACTAGGCTTGTTCTCTTGAATTAGCTAATGAAAATAACCAAATTTAGCGCCTATCGGAATAAACTTTTTCTTCAAATAAATGGCAAAAAAGCAGTAAGCTGAGTACCATGTGAGCAAGCCTGATCTTGAGCCTGAGATCAAAACCGGGGTCGAGCTCGAGCTCGAACTCAAGCTCATCTCGAGCCAAGTTTAGGAATTAGAGGCCGAGCCGAGCTCGAGTTGCTAAATCTTAGGCTCAACTAGAGCCAAGTTTCTAAAGGTCGAGCTCGAGTCGAGCTGAGTCAAAACTCGGCTCGTGAGCAGCCCCAGCTGAAACACTCGGCTCGTTAGAGGATTATCCACTTTATCCACTCTTTAGGTGGATTTTTTCAAAAATAATCCACTTGGATGGAGCTGATTTTTTATGCTCCAAACAGCCCATGAGACCGAACGAACCTCAGACATAGGTTATTCATATTCATGTTCATTAAGGATTATCCGCCACTACCCTGGCTGTGAATGAGTCTGACGGACACGGACATGGCAAAAGCTTTTTTTTTGGGTGGATTGTCCACCACCCATTGGCCTACCTCGTGCCAAATCTCCTCCGACCGACTCCATCCCCTCCGATTCCTTTTCTTGATTGAAAGATCCAAGCTTTGATTGTCCTAGGATCTTCCCTTCTTTCTCATCAACTTTACAAGCTAAGGCAACTGCCCAAAGTCATACCAAAACATAGGCTCGGTGAAGAAGGGCAAAATGTGGCCGATGACTGGGACAACATTGAGGCCTTGCTACGGAAGAAGATTCCAGGGAAGTTGCGGGCAGAGTGTGAGACCAGCTTTAGCACTGCAATTTCCTCCCTCTTGTTCGCTGCAGAAGCCCAAATTTAGGAATTTGAAGAAGACAATAAGCTAAAGAAAGGGAGAAGCTCCAACCTGAGGAGGAGGGGACGATGTAGGCGTGGAGGAGATAGGGGAGGATGGTGTGGAAGCGGGCCGTGAGGGGGAGGGGTTCTCATTGCCAGAGGGTTCGGCGAAGGAGAAGGCTGTCAGAGGACCCATGGCCTATCCATGTCCGATTTTTACGGACAGTTTTAAACCGCCACAGACATGGCTGTCCACGACCAGCCCTAATTTCAAGCCCCCACTTACCCTTACACATACACATTTATGAGGATTTATATGCCTATAGGGCAAATCCAGTCAACTGATAGTGGATCCCTAATTTTTCAAATATTGCACAGATTTTTTTTACTAAGGCAGTAATTAATAAGTATTACTCTCCAATGAAAAAAGTCTTATTCTGATCTTATACCTTTTTTAATAGAGGGCCGGTAGCCTACAACTGACTGAAGAGAGCTCTCTCCAATTAGTTTTGTAATTGATCGTCATATCAGAATCCTACGAGCATAAAAGAACATCCTTAACCAGAAGGAAATAACCCAAGTTAACCCCGGTTTTGGGTTGACACCTCCCCCGTTCTCTCTCGATGTCTGCCCCCGTCCTCCCTCCATTCCCTCAAAGCTCACTTCTTCTTCTACTTCTTCTTCTTCACTTTTTAATTGTTTTCAGTTTCATAGTTGGTCTTGCGGCAAGAGATATTGTTTTGATTTCAAGGTAGTATTTTAGTTGAGTTGTGTGGGAGAAGTTGAGTTGTGTGGGAGAACCATTATGAGGGGATTTTCGTGGATTTTTCCAGATTTGAGAATCTGGGTCGGAGCCATTGGGGATTTTTTTGAGTCGTTGCGGATTCTGAAGGGATTTTGAGGAGGTTTTACAATTTCCTCATTCAAGCCATAGAGATCTTGACGTAACGTGCACAACCAACAAGGACCTTATACCCACTTCAATAAAAAAGACTGACATAAGAAAAATCTACTTACTTGCTTCTACGTGCTTTCTTCCTCTAGAATTCAAAGGACAATACCCACTGAAATTCATATCAAAAGAAATAACATACTCAACCACTAGATTTTGCAAGGCAATCCAACAAAATGACAGGACAATAAAGATTGTATGGAGTAAATATGGCAAAATAAGATCTACCCGTATCAACATACAAGGCTGCACAAGAAATTTCTTTATGTTCTAACAAATCCTTGCTAAGGTATTTAGATTTATGATAGCAAAGTATATAATCTGTTATCTGTGTATAAAACAGAATGAACATCTAAAGTTGATGTCATCAAAGACATGAGTCATAGTCATATCCCTTATTGCCACAAGGCATTGGACACAGTTGAGTCGAATAAGCTTAGAAGAGACCTTTAATTAAAACACGCAAGCCTGAACCTGGAAGTGGATGACTTGCAGACTTGGATCATAGTTGAAGTACTTAATAGCTTGAATGGAAAAGGTACCATCCAAATAGGGTTGGTTTAGGGTTTAGGGTTTAGGCCTTTGTCAGGTTTGTAGGCGCAAATAGTTTTTCCTAGGAGTATAAAAATTCATGCAAATTACATCAGAAACTACGTTCAATTAAATCCAAACAATTAGGATTATGCTCAATTGTCCCTCATGGGAGCTACTTGTCAATGAAGACTCTAACCCGCCCTTAGAGGCATGCTCATGAGAGAAAATATTAGGTAGGTGGATGTCTACAAGTAGAAGGTTTTGGTGCCCATCACCACCAGTGGATGACACAGAGAAGTTAATTGTGGATCCTTATCAAATATAGCTAGTGCATATCATCCATCAGATGGTTACCACAAAAGTAAGCTTACCTTGTATCATGGATCCTAGTCCAATTTGAAAATACAACAGTACCAACACATATTACAAGTATGACCACCCTTATTAGCAATCTGGCATAGATGTTGTTCAACCAAGAAATTAATGGGCGTCTATGAAATACTACTCCAGGGCACCAGAAAGCTGTCGATCTCCATGACAATGACACACATAAAGCGTGTGGACTATTGACCCTAGAGATCGACGACTTCATGGCTCCTTGGGGTAAAAATGACGTGGTCAGGCAGCTACCCCATAATTTCTCCATTCAGCCAGACAAATATGGGTCCGATAATCCAGCTCACTGGTGAAGGCTAGTGGGAGTACACATATAAATTGATCAAAATAGGACCAACTTTAAATTGAGCTACCTGTTTTTTGTCTTGATTCGTGGATTTCTAAGATAGTTTCTTTTCTATTTTCCATTTTTTTTGTCTCTATTTGTTGGTTCTCTAAGTGGATGTCCCTTGGTTTTGTGAAGTGTGTGCTACCGAGTGATGCTAAAGGTCTTAAAAGGGTTTGGGGTGTGATTACATGTCCATGGGCTTGTGTAGACGACTTGAAACCAATTTGAGTGCATCTAGAAGAAGTAATTTCTTAGTTTATTTAGTAACCTGTTTGGGGATGGAAGACCTGACAAGGGAACTCAACATGTTGGTGATTCCTTACGTCAAACGTGTGGAGTTCATCCCTTCAGCTGCAGAATTCAATGACCTGTGTGCAGAGTGGGGTAACCTTATTGGGGTAGATATTCCATAGGAGCAATCCATTCTTGGAGTTAAAGTTTTTTTACATTCAATATGGAAATCTTTTCTACCAACCAAGATGGCAGAAGTCACTGAAAGGAGGTTGATGGTGGGCTTTACCACAGCACAAGACCGACGTATCATTATGGCAAACAGGCCTTGGCATTATCAAGGTAATATATCAAGGTAATATCCTCCCTATGGTTCTCATTAACTCAATACTAGATGCTAAAGACTTTATTATATACAGAAGTATCCATTGGGTACAATGATCGTTTAAAATTAAAACCCTTGCAAGTGCACAAGGCAATTGTACTACGGCGAGTATTAAAGGGTTGTCGAACCTCAGGGACGGTGAATACTTTACCAAACTCAAGAGAAGAAAAAGATGTAGTTTAATTAATTCTAAAGAAAGCAATGAACTTTATCTAATCTAACTAAGATTTAATCAATATGGAGAAGTATCAAGGCAGAGAATCCACCACTAGACATGCAATTACTACTCTCAATTATTATTAAGCATACATTGACATGATATGGTAATTCGTGTTCTTGATCGGACACACAAATTACTAATGAATTCACTAACGTTCTTGATCGGACACGAAAGTTCATCCACTATTGTGTAATCAATCCTATCCTTGATCGGGCATAGAATCAATCACAACTCTATTATAATGCAATCAATCTTATCCTTGATCGGCATAAAATCAATCACAATATCTAATTTCATTCATAATCAATCAAGTCTATGATCAAGCACTCAAAAGAAACTCATGAAATCGCATTAAGCATGAATCATAATCAACTTTATAGAATTAAACTATCAAGAGTAGCAATACACATCTAGGGCTTCATCAAGCCTTGACAAGAAATTTAGTTACACATAGAAAGAAAGAAAAGAGAAGCCTGTTTATGTAGATCCATCGTCATGAATCCTTCTTTTTTGCTCCCAAAAGACCTCTTCTCTTGCTCCTCTCTAGCCTCCAATAAAGCTTTGGTTCTCCAAGGTTGAATATGTGATGCCCAAAACGTTCTCCCATAAAGCCTATTTATAAGAGTGAAGAGAAACCACGAAGTCCCCTTCCAAATCCAAGTCGAAATAGGTCTTATTTCGGTTTTCTGTATACGGTGATCGATCGTAGTTACTGTCTTGCGCGGATAAAAAATTCCAGTAGATACGATCGATCGTTTTGAGGCCAATCGATCGTTTCCTTCAATACACTGCTTTTGCGGCTGAGGCGATCGATCGCATTGATAGCCGATCGATCGTTGTTACTGTTCATGAAATTCAAATAGCTATAACTTTCTGCTCCAAACTTCGAATTGTGCGTGGTTGGTGGCGTTGGAAAGCTGACTTCTTGACTTTAACATGAAACTTGAATCAGTCCAATCTGACATTTGTACACGAAGTTATGATGATTTAACCATTTGAGTTAATTTTCTCCTCATTTCTGTGTATTACTCTTGTTTCCTACAAAAACCAAAAACTATATTAAAGTAGTAGTTATTCTAATCAAACACTAGCATAATCATAAGTTTAGGAGATAATAAAATATATAATTCATGTGTATATCATACAACTATTGGGGTTACCATCCTATCTTGCCAACTGAGTTTTCATTTGTAAAATGAAGGAAACTTTTGGTAAGGTTGAGTCTGTGGAAATGCCTGATGAGGATACAAGTTATACCCATGTGTGTGTTAAAGTTAATCTACCTGTTAGAGAGTCTTTAATTTATGGAATGAGGTTTCAGCTTAGTAATAAGGGCAAATGGGTGCATTTTAAGTACGAACTCTTGAAGATATTTTGTTTATATTGTGGACGTACAACCCATGTTATAGAATATTGCCCTATAAGTATTAATAGTTACAATTTTCAATATGAGGAAGGGTAAGAGGGGAAACATTCTAGTGAGACGAAAACTCATGTTCTTAAGAGGCACATCAAGTATGATGTACAACATTATCAATTTGAAGGTGAGGACCAACTTTGTGTGCTGGATGGTAGTGTTCACCTCCATGGCAATGAAAATCTCCATGATCAAGTAATAGAAAATACAAAAGAAAAGGAAAAAATAAAACATGAAAATAAACAGGGAAAAGACAAAGAGAATTTGGGCTTTCCCATGGATGTTGACACAACCACTTTGCACATGGATATGTCAACTGGACATAGTTTGCAAATTCTTAGCCTTCCAAATGCTGATCGGATGGCCAACATTGAGTGCATGATAGATAAACATCCACTCAAGAAGAGGGGGGGATCTTGGGCACAATCTAAGCATGGATTCTCAGTTAATGGGAATTGATGGTACAACTAATGCTCATGACATAGAGCATCATTATGAGCCATATCTAGGCAACGTAGGGTCAGAGGGCCTAATGGGATTATCTTGGGAGGAAGGTATGGAAGACACAAGTCCTTATGGAAGCAGTTGCTAATGTCATCATCGAAGGAGACATGCCTCATAGCCCCACCATGGATGACGTGAGACTTGCTCTTGGCTATATGGCGGGACAGGGTGAAAAGGTCTTTGTTGAAAATATAGCACAAGACTTGCATCGTAGAAATGGAAGTGGAACTGTGTTCCCTCTACAGCAACAGAAGGCCCACCCCCGGTCACCTTTACACTAGACACACAAGTGCCTGTTTAGATAAAGAGGACCTGCCTGAACTGGGACGGTCAATTGAAGACCAAGTGCAACTGGAAATAGCCGGTGAAAGTTATCTAAAGGATATAAACTTTGGTAAATGTTGCAAATTGATGGAAAAATGTGAAAAAGGGCAGGTGTACGGAAAACCAGTTATTGGAGTGGATTGTAGGCGGTCATGGAAACTCTCTCATTGATGAAATATATAGAGATGAGAACCACGAGTTGTTGCTTGACAATTGGACAACTCATAATGAGCTTCTACAAAAAATTACAGAGGGGTATGCTCAAGGGCATGAGCTACTCTGACATGCTAAGGTGAAAGGAGAGCTGGCATAGCGGCAGCCGGCGCATCCTACTGGAGGAGTGCATGAATGCGATATGACGATCTCTGAGCTAGAGAGCAATGGAACGAGCCTTAATGAGATGGGAAAAGAAGCTACCGCCCCATCATCACTCTCACAATCCCAGGCCCTGGTGGTGGCTAAAGAGGTGCAGAAGATTAAGATCCATAAAAACTCAACTGTTCTTTCAAGTGTTGTGGGTGGTTGATATATACAAAATATACACATTTTTATATGCCTTTCTACCTATATATTAGTCGTATTTTTAGTTAGAATAAGGATAATTAATGTTTATCTGTGTTAAGTGAATAATTAGGAGTTTAATGAATAAACGCGCTTAATTGAGTTATTTAGATGCATTAATTGGATTTAATAAGATTTATATTTTATTAAGCGTCTAATTACATTTTAATTTTATTCATACAGGTTTTAGAGTTCCAGGTTTCAGATTCACAAATACGCATCAATCAGCTCATGTGAAGAGATCGAAGATCCGACGGATATGGTTGGTACGACGGGTTTTAACCAAAGAAAAGAAAAAAAAAAGAAAGAAGAGAAAAGAACCGGTTTAGCCGCTGGCCCGGTCTGGTCCGAAAATAAGAAAAAAAAATATAAAAAAAAGGAAAACAAGCAACCCGAGCCCGATGGCTCGGGCGCCTGGAACAGAACAGAAGAAAACAGAGCACGCTCTGTTCGACCGGAGGGTGGAAGAAGAGGTGGAAATCCGCCGGCATAGGCGGTGGGTCATGCTTCCGACGATGCAACGGTGACGGCAAGACCTTGGGCGATGGGTTCACGACGACGACGGCGAGGAATCTGATGACGGTCGTCGATGTCAGTTTGGTTTGAAATCAGACGGCGACGGGGAAAATCGGTTCGATGGCTGGGTCCGAAGGCGGTGATGGCTGAGCTTATGATCGGAGGCAAGGTTGACGGGAGAGACACGGTTGGAGGAGAAGATTCCGGCTTGAACAGAACAAGGAAAGAAGCGCTCTATTTTTCTGGGCTCCGGTTGTGCAGACGGTTCTAGCTCGATTTGCAGGGGCCTTGATTTGGAAAGCTCCAATTTGGGTTTGTGCTGAGAATGGAATGTCGCGGAGTTGGCCGGCCTCAGGAAGGAAAGCTGCCACACTAAGAGGGGGCGCTGGTCTATAAGAGAAGGGAGATTCTGCTCGAGCGGCTGGCTGGCGGTTCGAAAGGAGGTTGTTTTGGGTGGCGGCTGTGTTGAGAGAGATCGCCGGCTGGGCTGCTCGAGAGGGGGGTTCTGTCCGTTCAGAGGCTGTGGAAGAGGCGGCTGTGGTGGCTTTTGGGTGGTAGTGGTGTCTGTAGAGGTCGAGAGAAGGAGGCCGGCCGTGCTGTGGTTGGAGTAGAGGGTCGAAGGGGGTGCTGATCGGCGGGGCACTGTGCGGGGCGACAGAGGAGAAAACAGAGTGGCTTTTGGACTCGTTTTTGCGGTCTGTCGAGAGGCAGAGAGGGGTGGTAGTCGCCGGCTGTGCTGTGGAAGGTGAAGATGAGTTCTAAGCGGCTCTGTTTGGGGTGTTCTGTCAGAGGCTGGCTGTGTAGGTGGAGTCTGGATCTGTCGAGGAAGAGAAGAGGCAAACGGGAGTGAAGAAAATTGTCTTGCTCGAGAGAATCGGGATAGATTTGTGGGTCGAACACTGCTTTGATTCCGAGACGAACGAAGCAGTTGTAGACACCAAAACTGAGGATATAGAAGACTGATCTGATTTCAGAAGGGGTTGCTTTGATTTGGCGAGAAGGGGACTATTCTGTTCTATTCGAGAGAAAGATCAGAACGGTTGAGGCGTGCAGTCGAGAGACTGTTGCAGAAGGTGGAGGATAGAGCAAAGCAAAACGGGATTACAGACAGAATGGAAACAACAAACAGGCTTTTTATTATTTTATCTTTTGTTTAGTTAATTTCTGTGTTTTTAGTTTAGTTGAACAATTGATTGCTTAAAAAGAAAATAAAAATTAGAACTTTACATTTCATTACAACTTGCTACATACTCTAGAATTAGGTTGAATATCTTACTAAGTCTCTGAGGGATCGACCTCGTAGCTACTATTCTGCATTAGATTCGTGCGCTTGCGAGTATCATATTAAAATTTACATCAAGTTTTTGGCGCCGTTGCCGGGGACTACGTAGGATAATTTACCAAATTCTTAGAGTAGTTTAGTTTTAATTTAGTTTAGTTTAATTGTTGTTGCTTATTAGTGTTTTGTCTTTTTGTAGGAGTAAGAGAAGACGCGAAATTCTCGCCAACGTTGGAAGGGCCACCCCTTCCCCTCGTTTGCTTTCTTTTACCTTCTTTTTTTAATTTTTCTAGGTGCTTGGTATTTTTATATTTCTTTCTGTGATTGCATGCTTGTGTTAGTTGCGATTTTTAGGTTTGTTCTAGATATTTAATTTTTAGTGCCGTTAATTAGTGTATGCTTGGTCGTTGGTCACTGGGTGAAAAGCTTGCACCTCTTGACCTAGAAATTGAAAGAACTTTTAAAGCAAGACTCAAACATACAATGGATGTTACAAATCAATTAGGTAACATGGGAAATGAGAATGTGAGGAAGACACTAAAAGATTATTCATCCCCCATTCAATTCAACTCACCTTCCTGCATAGTGTTGCCGCTCACCACGGCACACCACTTTGAGTTGAAACCAGGAGTGATGCAACTCTTGCCCACATTCTATGGTTCCAATAAAGAAGATCCATATAATCATGTTAAAGAGTTCCTTGACATTTGTGCTACATTTAAATTCCAAAATTTCTCTGATGAATCTGTTAGGTTGCGCCTCTTTCCCTTTTCTTTGAAAGAAAAAGCGAAAGCATGGTTGAACTCTTTAGAAGTTGGAACAATTAGGAGTTGGGATCAATTAGCTGAAAAATTTTTGAACAAATTCTTCCCTGTTCATAAAACTCATGCCCTTCGTAGAGAAATTACAAATTTCATGCAGAAGGAGGGTGAACACTTTTATGAGTGTTGGGAAAGATGGAAGAATTTGCTCCTTAAGTGTCCACACCATGGATTTTTAAAGTAGCAACAAGTTCAATTCTTCTATGACGGTTTAACACCTCAGAACCGTCAAATGGTTGATGCCGCTAGTGGTGGGTCAGTTATGATGAAGAGTGCCGAAGAAGCATGGGATTTTATTGAGACTCTATGCGAGAATTCTCAGCAATGGGATTGCTCAAGTAGAGTTGACAGAACGTTTCCTTTTCAAAAGAAAGGAGGCGTATATGAGGTAGACAATAATGCACATTTGATTTCCAAGATCGACAGCCTGACACAACGCTTTGATGCGTTGATGTCTGCTGGTGGGCCCTAAATGCCATCACATGTCAATGTGTGTGCTATTTGCTCTAACCCCTCCCATGTCACACAAAACTGTCCTTCTAACACCTCTGGAGTGGAATACAATAGCGATCAGGCTAATGCTATAAATGCCTTTCCTCGACCTGGCAATAACCCATATTCGGAAACTTATAACCCAGGTTGGGCAAGGCATCCCAATTTTTCATGGTCCAAAGGACCGCATCAAGAATGACCACCAGGGTACCCTCCCAATCAATCTTACCCTCAACAAGTTCAAGCATTCCCTACACAACCCAAGAAACCATCTCTTGAGGATACTTTGAATTTGTTCATGCAAAGCTCTCTACAATTTCAAAAAGATACCCAACATTCTTTACATGCCAACTCGCAAGCAATTGCGAAGCTGGAACTTCAAATGGGTCAATTGGCTTCTGCATTAAATGAGAGGGAAAAAGGTAGGTTCCCTAGTCAACCTGTAGCAAATCCCAAAGGACAATTTGAAGTGGGATCTAATTCTTGTCAAGACCAACCTCCAGCGCAAGTTAAAGCCATAACTACACTTAGGAGTGGAAAACAGATTGACAACAATGTTGAACCACCTAAGACTGCCATAGAAACAATCGCTAGAAAGGGTGAGGACCAAGAGAGCACCACTAGACCAGACGTGAATCCTGATACATCGAAGAAGAGCCTAGAAGCTTCTTCGTGTCATGAGTCTAGCCATACGCCACCCTATATACCCAAGGCACCTTTTCCTCAAAGACTTGCAAAAACATCTCAAGGGAACAAACTTGATGAGACAATGAAAATTTTTAAGAAAGTGCAAATCAATATTCCATTGCTCGATGCTATTAAGCAAGTTCCCCCTTATGCAAGATTCTTAAAAGACATGTGCACCCAAAAAAGAAAATTGAATGCACACAAGAAAGTGTTTCTCACTGAACAAGTTAGCTCAATTCTTAAGCATAACACTCCTCCTAAGTTCAAAGATCCAGGATGTCCCACAATTTCATGCGTTATAGGAGACCATAATGTGGAGAGGGCATTGTTGGACTTAGGAGCTAGTGTAAATTTGCTACCATTCTCTGTTTATGAGCAACTTGGATTAGGAGAGTTGAAACCGACTACCATAACACTGCAACTTGCAGACAGATCAGTTAAAGTCCCATGCGGCGTTATTGAGGATGTTCTGGTTCAAGTAGATAAATTTTACTTCCCAGTAGACTTTATTGTCTTAGATACCCAACCTGTGCAGAATCCTGGTAGTCAGATCCCTGTGATTTTGGGAAGGCCATTCTTAGCCACATCCAATGCCATAATAAATTGTAGAAATGGGGTTATGAAGTTGTCTTTTAGCAATTTAAAGGTCAAACTCAATGTCTTTAATGTTAGACAACAGCCCCCGGAGACGGATGATTCTTTTACAGTGAATATGATTGAAAGTTTAGTAGAAGATTCTCTGCAAACTGTTTTAAATGATGATCCCCTCCAGACATGTTTAACTCATTTTGGCTTAGACTTTGACATCGAAGGGTCTATTAGAGACGTTAATGCATTGCTTGACTCTACCCCTATATTGGACCCGACCAAATGGACAGCCAGGGAGGAACCTCTTCCAGTTCCCGAGTCTAAACTTGTCCCATCTGTTGAAAAACCACCCCAACTTGACCTAAAACCATTACCTGATACACTTAAATATGCATTCTTAGGGTCTTCTGATACCTTGCCTGTTATCATCTCTTCAGACCTTAATTCAGAACAGGAAGGCAAGTTGCTTGATGTTCTTCACGAACATAAGACAACTTTGGGGTGGACAATAGCAGACATTAAGGGCATAAGTCCTGCTCTGTGTATGCATCACATTTACCTTGAGGAACATGCAAAATCTTCCCGTGAAATGCAACGCAGACTTAACCCTAATATGAAGGAGGTCGTCAGAACCGAGGTGCTAAAATTGATAGATGTTGGCATCATTTACCCCATATCAGATAGCACTTGGGTCAGCCCCGTTCAGGTTGTTCCTAAGAATTCAGGAATCACAGTAGTAAAAAATGATAATAATGAATTAGTCCCCACCCGAATGACCACTAGGTGGCGGGTTTGTACTGACTACAGAAAATTGAACTCGGTCACAAGGAAAGATCACTTTCCTTTGCCATTCATTGGTCAGATGCTTGAGAGACTTGCTGGTCATAGCTACTATTGCTTTTTAGATGGCTATTCAGGCTACAATCAAATTCCCATTGCTCCAGAGGATCAAGAAAAGACCACATTCACTTGTCCTTTTGGAACATATGCATATCGTCGCATGCCATTTGGGTTATGTAATGCACCCGCCACATTCCAGCGGTGCATGATGAGTATATTTTCAGATATGGTTGAGCGATTTCTTGAAATTTTCATGGATGACTTCTCGGTGTTTGGATCCTCTTTTGATGAATGTTTACACCACTTGTCTCTTGTCTTGGCAAGGTGTAAAGAAACAAATCTTGTGCTAAATTGGGAGAAATGTCACTTTATGGTTCGTCAAGGGATAGTTCTGGGGCATGTTATTTCTAATAAAGGAATTGCAGTTGATAAGGCCAAAGTTGACTTAATTTCAAGTCTGCCTCCACCAAAATCAGTAAAGGAGGTTCGATCTTTTCTTGGCCATGCTGGGTTTTACAGAAGATTCATCAAAGACTTTAGCAAAATTTCAAGACCTTTGTGCAATTTGCTTGCTAAAGAAACTCCTTTTGTCTTTGATGATGATTGCTCTAAAGCGTTTGATCAACTCAAGCAATTTCTCACATCTGCACCCATCATCCAACCACCGGACTGGAATTTACCTTTTGAGCTCATGTGTGATGCATCCGATTATGCGGTTGGAGCTGTCTTGGGGCAGCGGGTGAATAAGATACCCCATGTCCTTTATTATGCAAGTAGAACTCTCAATGATGCTCAGCTCAATTATTCTACTACAGAAAAAGAGTTGTTGGCTGTAGTTTTTGCTCTAGACAAGTTCCGATCATATCTCTTAGGATCCAAGGTCATAGTGTTTTCAGATCATGCAGCTTTGAAATATCTTCTTTCAAAGAAAGACACTAAACCTCGTTTAATTCGTTGGGTCCTATTACTTCAAGAATTTGATATTGAGATAAGAGACAAGAAAGGTTCTGAAAATGTTGTTGCTGATCACTTGTCTAGACTTATTGAGGAGTCTACTGAGGAACACTTACCTTTGAATGAGTCATTCCCTGATGAACAACTTTTTGTTGTCTCTCAATTGCCTTGGTATGCTAATATTGTTAATTATCTTGTCACAACTCAACTTCCTGAACATTGGACAAAACAAGATAAATCAAAATTCTTCGCCGAGGTTAAGCATTTCTTCTGGGATGATCCATACCTGTTCAAGTATTGCCCAGATCAAATCATTAGGAGATGTCTGCCGGAGCATGAGGTTGATAGTATCATTTCTTTTTGCCATGCTCATGCATGTGGTGGCCATTTCGGTGCGAAAAAGACTGCTGCCAAAATTTTACAAAGTGGTTTCTATTGGCCTACTTTATTCAAAGATACTCATGAATTTTGCACAAAATGTGACAGATGCCAATGTATGGGTACACTATCACGTAGGTCCATGATGCCCCTTACTAACATTCTGATTGTTGAACTTTTTGATGTTTGGGGTATTGACTTCATGGGCCCATTGCCTCCATCGTTTGGTTATCTCTATATCCTTGTTGCTGTAGATTATGTTTCCAAATGGGTAGAGGCAATTCCCTGCAAAACAAATGATCACAAAGTGGTGGTTCGGTTCTTGAAAGAAAACATATTTTCTCGTTTTGGAACCCCTCGTGCAATTATAAGTGATGGTGGTACACATTTTTGCAATAGAGCTTTTGAATCACTTCTGAAAAAGTACTCCATTACTCATAAAATTGCAACTCCATATCATCCGCAGACTTGTGGCCAAGTAGAAGTTTCAAATAGGGAAATTAAACGCATTCTTGAGAAAATGGTTCGTCCCGACCGAAAGGATTGGTCTGAAAGATTAAATGATGCATTATGGGCTTACCATACTGCTTTTAAGACACCAATTGGAATGTCTCCCTATAGACTTGTATTTGGAAAACCTTGTCATTTACCTGTGGAATTAGAACATCGTGCTTATTGGGCCATCACAACTTTTAACTTTGATATGGACAAGGCTGGAACACTTCGCAAATTGCAGCTCAATGAATTAGACGAAATTCGTAATGAGGCTTATGAGAATGCGAAGATTTACAAAGCGAGGACCAAAGTTTTTCATGATCAGTCAATCCTGAGAAAGTCATTTGAGCCCGGTCAAAAAGTTTTGCTCTATAACTCCAGGTTCCATCTCTTCCCAGGAAAGCTCCGTTCCCGATGGTCTGGACCTTTCATTGTGCACAAAGTATTTTCCCATGGAGCGGTTGACAATCAAAACCCTAAAGATGGAACTATTTTCAAAGTTAATGGGCAAAGGTTGAAACCATATTTGGAGGGTTTTACTGAAAGAGAGGAGATTGTTCTAGATTTGGATGAACCTAATGCTCCTACATGATTTTTGGTTACGTCTGGCTGAAGACGTAAAACTTAGCGCTCTTGGGAGGCAACCCAAATTTTTGGTTTTTGATAGCTTTTTATTTGTTTAATATTTAGGTTGTTGATACATGTGTGGGGTTGCTACAATCTAGGTTTGGGGGTGTATTTTCTTTTTCTATACTTTGTACTTACTCCTCATTCTTAGTTTGTGTGTTTCAATGCTCTACATCTACCCTGAGGCATCTCCATTCAGGTGATTTCTTTCCTTACACTCCTTTTCTTTTTACTCGTTATTGTGATATTTATTTTGGTAAACATTGAGGGCAATGTTTCGTTTAGGTTTGGGGGTGTAGAAAAGAAAAGTGGTATTCTTTTGGTTTCTATTATTGTTAAAAAAAAGAAAAAAAAAACCATAAAAATTTACTTAGTTTTAGGTCGTTTGTTAGTATTTTTCTTAGGTTTTGATAGTTTATCCCTTTATGATGCATACTTCAATTTTTAAGAGATTAATTTGCATTGGAAGTGTGAGTAAGTATACTGGAGGATAGAGAACTTAACTGAGTAGTATCTTTCTGTTACAGGCCTCTTGGAACATGTGCTTGAGCTAAGAAAACTCACTCACACACACTAGTTACATAAAGTAATACAGTCTAGAGATTTGTTGAATGCTAATTTACAGTGGGATATCTTTAGTCAGAGTCATTGGATGATATGTGGTTGTCTGTTGAGCTTAAAAGATCATGATAAACTATTTACTTGGCTATGGCAAGGGATTGGAACCGGAAATAGGTTGAGAGTATAATACAGCCTGGACAGAGTAAAGATGTGCTGAAAAATATGAATGAAAAAAAAAATGCGAAAAATAAAAACTAAATGAATGTAAGAAAGGGGCTGCTTGACTTTATAGGATTAACTTAGGCTGATGCTTGGGCCCGAAGCGGTCTACTTAAAACCTAATGCCCTAAGCCAACTGGCTGGGAGTCATTGGCCTGAGTCATTGCTAAACCTAAGCATCTTGAAGTTAGGCCTTACACAGTCCTAGCGAAAAAAAACAGAAAAAAAAAAGTCTGTGGTGTATTATCCTCTCAAACCTAGAATGTTGGACCCGAAGGAGGCGCGCAGATCTGTGCTATCATGAACCTAAAGATTACGACGACTGTGTTGATTCTGATGTTCTTTGGTTGATGGGTCACACTGGATCTGTATAAAATAGAGATTTAGAATGTATTACTACAATGTTCTACACTTTTACTATATAAAGTATCATGCTATATCATATTGAGCAGAAACTTCCAAGATGAAGGTGTAGAATAAAACCACTTACTTGAGGGCTTCTATATTCCAGTTGATTATAAATCCAAGTACATGTGGTTGATTTTCTTAAACATTGCAGTTTGCATTCGAAGGGATATTAGGATTGTTTGTTTTGTAGTGATTTTCTATTTTTTTTTAACACTTAGATTAAATAGGTTGATTTCATAAATACATGTTTGTGGGTAACATGGCTGCAAACCCTCACGAGACTTCACTCATCCAGCCAGGGACACCTGGGGGTTTAAAAGGCTTGTTGCATGCGCTAAATGCAATCGTGATTTCCTGCGAAAGTGGATTAGTTAGATTTCTTTGTTTTGTTTTGCTCGAGGACTAGCAAAATGTAGGTTTGGGGGTATTTGATATATGCAAAATATACACATTTTTATATGCCTTTCTACCTATATATTAGTCGTATTTTTAGTTAGAATAAGGATAATTAATGTTTATCTGTGTTAAGTGAATAATTAGGAGTTTAATGAATAAAAGCGCTTAATTGAGTTATTTAGATGCATTAATTGGATTTAATAAGATTTATATTTTATTAAGCGTCTAATTACATGTTAATTTTATTCATACAGGTTTTAGAGTTCCAGGTTTCAGATTCACAAATACGCGTCAATCAGCTCATGTGAAGAGATCGAAGATCCGACGGATATGGTTGGTACGACGGGTTTTAACCGAAGAAAAGAAAAAAAAAGAAAGAAGAGAAAAGAACCGGTTTAGCCGCTGGCCCGGTCTGGTCCAAAAATAAGAAAAAAAAATAAAAAAAAAGGAAAACAAGCAACCCGAGCCCGATGGCTCGGGCGCCTGGAACAGAACAGAAGAAAACAGAGCACGCTCTGTTCGACCGGAGGGTGGAAGAAGAGGTGGAAATCCGCCGGCATAGGCGGTGGGTCATGCTTCCGACGATGCAACGGTGACGGCAAGACCTTGGGCGATGGGTTCACGACGACGACGGCGAGGAATCTGATGACGGTCGTCGATGTCGGTTTGGTTTGAAATCAGACGGCGACGGGGAGAATCGGTCCGATGGCTGGGTCCGAAGGCGGCGATGGCTGAGCTTATGATCGGAGGCAAGGTTGACGGGAGAGACACGGTTGGAGGAGAAGATTCCGGCGTGAACAGAACAAGGAAAGAAGCGCTCTGTTTTTCTGGGCTCCGGCTGTGCAGACGGTTCTGGCTCGATTTGCAGGGGCCTTGATTTGGAAAGCTCCAATTTGGGTTCGTGCTGAGAATGGAATGTCGCGGAGTTGGCCGGCCTCAGGAAGGAAAGCTGCCACACTAAGAGGGGGCGCTGGTCTATAAGAGAAGGGAGATTCTGCTCGAGCGGCTGGCTGGCGGTTCGAAAGGAGGTTGTTTTGGGTGGCGGCTGTGTTGAGAGAGATCGCCGGCTGGGCTGCTCGAGAGGGGGGTTCTGTCCATTCAGAGGCTGTGGAAGAGGCGGCTGTGATGGCTTTTGGGTGGTGGTGGTGTCTGTAGAGGTCGAGAGAAGGAGGCCGGCCGTGCTGTGGTTGGAGTAGAGGGTCGAAGGGGGTGCTGATCGGCGGGGCACTGTGCGGGGCGACAGAGGAGAAAACAGAGTGGCTTTTGGACTCGTTTTTGCGGTCTGTCGAGAGGCAGAGAGGGGTGGTAGTCGCCGGCTGTGCTGTGGAAGGTGAAGAGGAGTTCTGAGCGGCTCTGTTTGGGGTGTTCTGTCAGAGGCTGGTTGTGAAGGTGGAGTCTGGATCTGTCGAGGAAGAGAAGAGGCAAACGGGAGTGAAGAAAATTGTCTTGCTCGAGAGAATCGGGATAGATTTGTGGGTCGAACACTGCTTTGATTCCGAGACGAACGAAGCAGTTGTAGACACTAAAACTGAGGATATAGAAGACTGATCTGATTTCAGAAGGGGTTGCTTTGATTTGGCGAGAAGGGGACTATTCTGTTCTATTCGAGAGAAAGATCAGAACGGTTGAGGCGTGCAGTCGAGAGACTGTTGCAGAAGGTGGAGGATAGAGCAAAGCAAAACGGGATTACAGACAGACTGGAAACAGCAAACAGGCTTTTTATTATTTTATCTTTTGTTTAGTTAAATTTCCAAAAAAAAGTTACATATAAATTGGACAAAATATCCAGGGATTTCTTTTGGAGCAAGGATGTGAGTGGTAGGAATAAGTTTCATACGATTAGTTGGAATAAACTCTCTAGGACTAGGAGAAGTGGTGGTCTTAATTTAAAAAAGGCACATGAGTTTAATAAGGCTTTACTTATAAAAAAAGGATGACAACTCACACAGACAGCTAATTCACTATGGTACAACATAATGAAAGGGAAATATTTCAGAACCACAACTTTTTGGAAAGCCAAACCTAGACATGAATCTTCACCTGTTTGGAATACGCTCATTTCTGTGCAAAAATATGTGATGAGAGTATGGGATGGACTATATCTATTAATTCAAATCTATCTATGCTTAATGATAACTGGCATAATTCAGTGCTCACCAATGCTGATATTGATACTTTTCATTGTGGTGTTTCTGACATTAATGTTAGTGAGTGTATTGATGGTGCATCTGATGGTTGGGATTTAAATAAGTTGTTGTTGTTTTGGCCACTTGATGTTGTCCAAAAAATTAAGAATATTCAAATTAGTGAGGATGAAGATACGGTTTTTTGGATACATACTCAAAATGATAAATTCTCAACAGCTTCTAGCGCAGGGTGAGAGTTCGTAATACTCAAAAGTCCTTGCGTTAAGAGATTCTGCCAAGGTGAGAGATTAGATGCTCAAAAGCCCTTGTGTTAAGAGATTATGCTAGGAGGTGAGGTTAGATGCTCAAAAGCCCCTGTGTTAATAAAAGATATCTTTGAATCCTTGTTAGGTTATGCCCAAAGAGAGGCAGATATGAATGGTTTTAGAATGTTGTGTAATTACAGAAGGTCTAGAAGTCTCTGGCCATTGTGTGGGAAAACATTGATGGGGCTAGTATCCTAGACTTGATAGAGTTCCAAAAAGAAAACCTATAAGGTAAGCTGGTAAGTAACCACATGGAAGTGGAAATAGCTTTGAGTAGCAATTGTAGTTCCATAAACTTTTGATGTTTGGATTATTAATTAATGATAATACCTCCATACGTTTTAGTTGTTTGGAGTCCTGGTGATTGATGATGTTTTACGGTATGGGAATCCTTTGTACTCAGTTCAAATATTGTTGGATGATACTTTGTCGTTGAATTCTATTTCTTGTTATATATATTGTACCTTCTGTGCTTGTATGGGTTTTTGCATCTTACTGTGTATTTCTTCAGAATACACATGCATCCTATGATGCAGGCCCAGATGAAGAGTAGATTTGGAGAGCATTGTAGTTAAAGGAAAAACAAAAAGCTTGAATACTACAGTAGGGAAGACATGGAGTTTATCTTTTATTTGAATTAAATAGTTGTGACATTAATGGCCTATGTGCTAAGTGTTTTTAGCAATTTTATTTAAGAGATCCTTTAATGACTTTCATATTGGGATAATTTGAGATTATAGACTTTTATTTCATAATTGATTAATAATGTTGATTCACAAGACTGAGTGCTTTCAATTATGCATCATTTCGTGATGTTATAATTGACCGAGTGATCGAGTATTCGGTCTCATGCCCGAGTTTTGGCTTCAAAAATTGCTCATTTGAGGGTCGACTTCCGCACTCCAACGAGCCAAAAATTTCGGGGCGTGACATTGGTAATCCATCTTTTCCTTGGCTTAAACTGTGGAAATTGAAATGCTTTGAAAAAATCAAGATATTTATGTAGAAACTTCTTAATAATGGCATTACTACTAGTGAGTTATTTCATATTCGTCTGCATTTCCCAATTCAAATCTGTTGCCTTTGTGGCGAGGAACTAGAAACAAATGAACATCTATTTATGAAATGTCACTATGCTAGAGCCCTTTGGTTTGCAATTTTTGGGGGAAGATTGGATTTTATTAATTCCCCTATTGTTGAATGGTTGATATTGGCCTTTAAGTCCTCTCTTATTTCTTCTTCTTTCTCTCTAGCTACTACAATTTCATAATTTTGTTGAACCATTTGGCTAGCTAGAAATTAGGTCATTTTTAGAGGAAAGGCTCCTGATGTTATTCGGGATTCATTGTGGCTACTTCATTTGCAGGCTGATTCTCTCTTGATGAGTAGCTCGTGTACTGCTGAAGGGAAACTAAATCTTGGAAAGCAGGTGAATCGGTGTGCTCCACCTAAGGGGATATTCAAAATAAATTTTGATGGTTCATCGAAAGGCAACCCTGGTTTGGCATCTGCTGCTGCTGTGTTACGTGATTATAATAGAATGTGGATAGTGGGTTATGGTTTTGAAATTGGTCATGCTACTTCAGTTCTGGCGGAACCCCTGGCTTGCCTTGAAGGACTTTGTCTTGCAGCTTGGGCTAAATGTTCAGACGTTATTGCTGAAGGATACACTCTCCTCATCATTAACTCTCTTTCAAATTCTAAGTAGAATGTGCCAATTTCTATTAAAGTTGTAATAGATAAGATCAAGACTCTAGTAAGTTTGTTTAATTATGTTTCCTTCCAACGTATATACAGAGAAGGAAATAGATTATCTGATGCTTTTGCTAATTCCGTGCTGGACGAGCTGGGTGGGGGGTTTTGGTGGAAGACTACACCCATTCCCCTCATGCCTTCATTGTAGACGATGCTAGATGTGTGTCTTTTGTTCGTTTCTAATAAAATATTTACTTCCTAGCAAAAAAAAACCAAATAAATATAACTCCTTACCAGAAAAGAATATGACTGCCACATTGGCACTCGAAAATTCCAGGTCATTCAACCACATGTATCGGGATACGGTGGCAAGCGGCCATATTAGTACTCATGCCCGCATGCCATTATATAACTATTCTGTATATTACTCTCTTTGTTTTAAAAAAATTGCATTTGAAAAATTGTGGATTCATAATTAAATGTGGATTTTCTCAAAGCCAAATAGATCCTCGTGAACGTACTATGTGCAAGGGATAAGTGGAGGCCTGAAATGTGCAGGGCAAGCAGAGGCTTGAAATGTTGTTGGCCCTATTCGCTAATAAATTTTAGTCCATAATGTTAAATAAAGAGCGTGTCGTATTTTGACGAGTTCAGAACCGTCAGATCTTGTGGGCCTTATATAATCTGACGGTCTCTGACCTAATATGAGTCTCAGTTTCCGTTGCTAAGCATTCCTCATCTGGGCCCCACATGAAAGAGGGCCATGGCGGCGCTCCCCTCCCCCCCCTCTAAAACTGTAAAACCCCTCCGCCCCCGGCTACCCGGAGGCCGCCCGGATGGCTTCTTTCCGAAGCTCGAGCCTGGCGGCTTCTCCGCGAATTCAGCTGCTGATCTCGCCTCCTGCGAGGAGGGCGGTGGGGCTCCGGTTTTCGCGCCTCCGGCGAGGCCGAGCGCGGGTGGTTCAGGGACTGACGACCGAAAGATGTGAACTTTGGGCCAGATGCGGGCTGGGCTATTGTGAGGCGGAAGATGGTGGCGCTTGCCGGGAGAATGAACAGTACGTCGGGTGGTTCCGGCAGGCTTGGCCATACATCCGGGGGCACAGGGGGAGCACGTTTGTAGTCATAATTTCTGGTGAAATCGTGGCGAGTCCCTACTTGGATGGAATCCTGCAGGTTCAATGGGCTTTTTGTCTTTCTTCAATGTTTGTTCTCAAGTTTTGTTCTTCTGAATATTTGGGCAATGCAGAATGATATAGTGGTCCTTTTTTTTTGAAGGAAACTGTTCTTTGAATTGTAAATAAAATTGCTATCATATATTGTGCTACGCTGGTTGTTAAAATTTTGGATTTTAAGTAGTTTGGTTAGTTGTAGGGAAGATTTATCGGCGTGGGAAGTCAGAAGTGAATTAGGAAAAAAAAACTTATTGTGTTTGAAAATTAGCACAATGTATTCTATTGGACTTATGTGTTGTTAATTGATCAATCTGAGAAGCTGAGTGGGATATGAGTTGGTGATGCTGATATAATATGAATTGTCTGAACATATGATGGAGCATCTATTTCAGGTCGGAGGAAGTACATTGTGCCTACCCAGGCAACTTATAGGAAAAATATGAAACTATGTTCATTTAAGTAATTTAGTTCACTATAGGGAATTTAAGTAATTAGTTCATTTTAGGGATAATGTACTTTAAGTCCTTATCTTTTCGCTTTAATTATAGATGAACTTACTAGACATTTATAATATAATGTACATTGGTGTATGTTTTTGGCAGATGATGTAGTTTTAACTGATGAGAGTAAAGTAGGTTTGAATGTGAAATTGGATTTGTGGAGGGATGCTCTAGAATCAAAAGGTTTTAAAATAAGTAGGACTAAGACAGAGTGCATGTAATTTAATTTTAAGGAAGGTAGAACTATAGGTAGAGCCTTAGTTGAAATAGATGGGCAAGAAGTGCCAATGTATGATCAATTCCGTTACTTAGGATATTGATATTGATGTGGTGCATAGGATAAATGCGGTAAGAGAAAGTGGAGGGCAACCTCGGGAATGTTGTGTGATAGGCGTGTTCTAAAAAGACTTAAAGGCAAGTTCTATAGGACAACTATTAGGCTTGCAATACTCTATGGAGTGGAGTGCTGGGCACCAAAGAGAAGTCATATAAATAAGTTGAATGTAGCCGAAATGAGAATGTTACGGTGGATGAGTGGGATAACTATGAGAGATTGGATTAGAAATGAATATATTCGTGAGAGTTTAGGGGTAGCTCCTTTAGAGGAGAAGCTGAGGGAGTGTAGGTTGCGTTGGTATGGGCATGTGCAAAGAAGACCAATAGATGCCCCTGTGAGAAGATTAGAAGTGATGCATGTAAATGATGCTAAAAGAGGGATAGGGAGACCTAAGAGAACTTGGATGGAGTTAATAAAAAATAATTTGACTTTACTATTTCTTACAAAAGAGGTAGCCCAAAACAGGCATGCATGGAGGAGTAAGATCCATGTCGCCGATCCCAAAGAGTTGGGGAAAAACGCTACTTGATTATGATTATGAGTTCATTTTAGGGAAGATTTATGGGAGAGGGAAATCGAAAGTGTGTTATCGGTTAGTAAAATTTGTTAATGTTCTGCAAATTGACACCATGTAGTAAAAACTAAGTGGACTTGTATTTTTGTATTGTTTATTTGTGTTATATACATAGATATATATATATATATATATATATATATATATCATCATCAACATACGCCTTATCCCAGCTATATGGGGTCGACATATGTATTGTTTATTTGTTATATATATATAAAGTGTATTATCGGTGAATCAAAATTTGGTAATGTTCTGCAAATTGACACCATGTAGTAAAAACTAAGTGGACTTGTATCATCATCAACATACCCCTTGTCCCAGCTATCTGGGGTCGGCATATGTATTGTTTATTTATTTTTTATATATATATATATATATATAATTTGGGTGAGTTTTTCTGTCCATGGAAATGCAGGACTTGAGTGAACTTGAAGTTTGGATGTGGTCGATTTGTTGTTGGTTAACTTTTTTTTGGAAAAATATTGATTTGATGAGAAAAAAGTCTAAGATGTTGGGAAAAGAAAATATGAAATGGATTGGCTGAATTGTTGGATACATTTCCTCTCTAAAATTTCTGGAGTCTGGCTTGGTCAGAAATGGAGTTTAGATGGAGAAAAAACTGTAGTATCACATGACGTAGCATTGTTTTAATGAGAAAATTCCATATACTGTTAATAAGTAATTATACATGTCTTGGTTGTGTCAATTAGAACTGTGGGATCACTTGGCATTTTCGAAGTCTTGACTTGGACGTTTAGAAAAAAGTTGCTATGAAGTTTTCTCATCGATTCTTATTTCATTTGTTTATCACTTATTCTTATATTATATTTTCACAAATAAATTTATGTTTTTTGCTGTTAAATGAGCCTACAGGATATTTCACTCCTTCATGGGCTAGGAATTAAAATTGTCATTGTTCCTGGAACACATGTGCAGATTGATAAACTTTTGGAAGAAAGAGGTTAGTGACGTCTATCTTATTTCACTCTATGTTTTATACAGTATATTATGGATTTATTCAATGACTGTAGCATTAAAACTCCATTTATGATTGAGGCAGGCACGTGCATGAGTAAATTGAGGTTAGTGACTTCTATCCTACTTCACTCTATGTTTTATACAATATATTATGGATTTATTCAATGACTAGCAATAGAACTCCATTTATGATTGAGGCAATCACATGCATGAGTAAATTTTACTTTTCATTAACTTATTGTTGCACATTCATAAGGAAGATTTTTTAAGAGCATAGTCGAAACAAAGATAGTACATGCTTCAATTTGTATGACCATTTGAAATAAGTATAAGAATACAGATAGTTATCAGATAGAGCTTATTTTATTTTATAAAATCAATAGAATCCTTGATTAAATGCTTGAGACTTTGAATATGAAGTTTCTAAAAGGCTCACAATGCAGAAAGAATGAATAAAGTCAGTATTTTCCACATCAATTAAGGGCACTATATCTGTATTTTGTGAATTTTTAAAACATTCAGTGATTGAGGGGCTTTTTGGAAGCTAATCTATATTCGTGTCTCGTTTCTTTGTGCTGTATGTATTCTGATTTTCCACTTTCTTAGAATTACCACATGCAATGTTGCAGGAAGTAACTGCTGAAACATATTGTTTGCAGGAAGCAAGGCCAAGTATGTTGGTCGTTACCGAATAACAGATTCTGAGTCATTAGAAGCTGCAATGGAAGCTGCAGGAAGAATTCGGTTTGCAATTGAAGCAAAACTTTCTCCTGGCCCTTCTATATTAAACCTTCGGCGCCATGGTGACAGTAGTCGATGGCATGATGTTGGAGTCAGAGTTGCAAGTGGTAATTTTCTTGCAGCAAAGGTGAGCTAAAACCACAATTTTGGTTTTGGAGATTAATCAGCCAAATTGTTTGGGAGGCATCATATCTACACTCCACTTATAAGACTCATACAATGTCACGAGACGTGACCTACAATCAAAATTTATATACAATCTCATGTAATCCAAAACTTTTACAAAGTGGAGATGATAACACTTTAGAATTGTTATATCTCTAATATTGTGTTTGAACGACTAAGGGATTTCTATAATTTATCCTCTTCTTCTTTATGATGTTTGTAAATAGTTTTAACTCATTCGCTGTATCTTTTGTTAGAGAAGAGGTGTTGTTAAAGGTATGGATTATGGGGCAACTGGAGAAGTGAAGAAAATAGATGTTTCACGGATTCGTGAAACACTTGACAGAGACTGTATTGCGATTTTAAGCAACTTGGGCTTTTCTAGTGCCGGAGAAGTACTAAATTGCAAGTATGCTTTCTAGTTGTTCATTTACTTTCTTTTTCACTATCTGTTGCATAACTTTTCTTGCCATTTCTATGATTGATAGGACTTATCTGAGTATAAAACTCTTGTTTTAATCTTTCTTTTTTTATGAGTGCCAGATCTTTTACTCTAAAAGAAATTCATTTTAATCTAATTGAGTTGGTCATCAATATAATATCCTCAAGAGCAATTCTTTATCCTTTTCCACCTCTGGTGGTATAATATTGTTATTTATTGTCCTTGTATATTCTGCAGAATCTTCATTGTAGTGAATTTATCTTTTACTTAGTAAATAAACTTTTTTAAAATTATTTTCGACAAAGTTTCCGAGTACGAAGATCACCCCATATATTAGCTTAAATGGATTCAATGGACTTGACTTCCGAAGACTCATCTTGGGTAGAAAACTAATAGGCTGTTGTCACACTGAAGAAGCAGCACAAACCGTTTAGTGAATTTGTGTTTTTAATGATACAAATATTGGTATCTTTAGTGAAACTTTTATGTCATGCATGCACCAAACATAGGCATTGTTTGGCAACCCATTTGTGGCTTATTTATCATGTTTTCTTGTTTGGATAGCATTATTTGTCAATGTATGAACATTTTGCCCACCTATGGCATTTGTGGTCCATTTGTGCTCAGTTCACCATTTTTTAAAGAAGAACCTCTTGAGGTCCTTTGCTGGGAAATGGTCTTGGTTTATGGCACTATATATTTTTTTACAAGATCGCCCCTCATTAATGCCAAGGACAACACTTCTGAATTTATGAAAAATGTTTCTGGTTTGGATATGTCTATGAATGTGACAAATGAAGCCCCCACAAATGTTCATTTCCTAGACTCACAAATGGGTTGCCAAACAACACCATAGTGGATTTGTTATGCACCATCATCCCACTTGCCTAATACCATCAGCTTCTTTATTTAGTAGCTTCTCTATCTAGTAGTTTACTTAGATTTCAAGGCATATTTATTTATCGTATGATTCTAGTATTAGAACATTCCTAGTTTACATGTGACTATGTTAGAGGAAGGCTTGTAAGCCTATATATATGCGTGGTATGTACATGCATGACAAGCAATGAGAATCACAATACTTTAATCTTAGTTTATTTTCTTCCTTCTCTTCTTCTCTCCTACTTCTCTTCCCTGCTGTAGACGTCTGTGACTAGGAAAATCACTTTCGAATAGGCTTGGTCCTAGGAGCAGCTTGGAAAGATCTTCACAAAGGCAATGCCTTGTTTGATGTATCTATCGATCTTGTCCAAGCTGGGCATATATTCAATATATGCTTCAACTTGAGGGTGTAGGAGATAACATATTTGTCCTACGGATACGCTGGAAGATAATTTGCTAGACAATAACGTGCCTCTAGTTCCATATTTAGAGTTTCCTTGTTTCTGCATCATTAATTTCCTCCTTGTTTATATCCCTTGTAATTGGAAGTAACCTGTTTATTGATAGACTAGCGGTCATGATAGCAATATAAGACAATATTTTTATGCCCAACTTCTTTTTTCTTCCTTTTACTTGTCCTTGCATTTATCTTGCTGTCTTTATCTTTTGAAGTGAGGTTGCTTTTGATACCCTCCGGTTAATGCTTCAGCTTCTGTAACATGCTTGTGTTCTGTGAAATATTGCCTTGAAAGTTGTGCTATATGTGTTCTTTAATCTGCTAAGTACTGAGTGCTACATTCTCCCAGTATGTGATAGGATCTTCAAATTTGTGGTCTATAAGTTGGGCAAGCTTGAATTTTTGTTATCTCAATGAATTAGCTTGTAAAACATAATGGCTCTTCTTTTATCCTGCATTCATCTGAAGAGTTCATTCTAAAAAAATTTATTGGGACATGCATATTCTATATCTGATCGTGTTAGCAAACATATATGGCATTATATGGCGATCATATGTGGCTGTTAGACTACATTATTTTTTCTCTCTAGTGTTAATGCAAGTGCTGAATTTATTGAACTATGCTTTGACTCGAAATAAATAAACTCATAAGACTTTTCTCTCTGGAGAAGGTATTGGCATATATATTTTAATTTTTTTCAGCACTTTGAATGTCTTCCCTTTTCAATGTTGCAGCACTTATGAAGTTGCTACCGCTTGTGCATTGGCTATTGGAGCTGATAAACTTATTTGTATTGTTGACGGTCCAATTCTTGATGAAAAGGGTCGTCTCATTCGCTTCTTGACTCTTGAAGATGCGGATCTGTTGATACGTGAAAGAGCCAAGCAAAGCGAAATTGCGGCAAACTATGTCCTGGCAGTTGAGGAAGAAGATATGGGCACTGTGGGAAGTTTTGATACTAACGAATTCAGCAATCCCCTAAATGGGAACAACTTTAGTGGAAATTATAAGCCCACGTTCCAGAATGGTGTCGGTTTTGACAATGGCAATGGAATGTGGTCTGGTGAGCAGGGTTTTGCCATAGGAGGTGAGGAAAGACTTGGCGGAAAAGATGGTTATCTTTCAGAATTGGCTGCTGCAGCCTTTGTGTGCAAAGTAAGTGCTTGATTTAACAAATAAGATTATTTCTTTTCCATTCTGTTTTAGCAAAGATTCAATGCTCAACAACATTCTCTTTTTAGATATAGTTAGGGTACTTCTTGTCATTTATGCTATGCTATTCGAAGAAGTTTCTTATGACGTATCTATAACATTGTTTTTCCATGAATATAATATTCTCAACTTGCTATTCACTATGTACAAAAATAAAATCACACCATTCTTCATAACCTTTTACTTTTTTTATCCTTTTGTTGATTTATTTGTGTGTATCTACATATCTAGGGGGGTGTTCAAAGAGTTCACTTATTAGATGGAACTCTTGGTGGAGTTTTGTTACTGGAATTGTTTACAAGAGACGGAATGGGAACAATGGTTGCCAGGTAACCAACTTTGTGCAACTTATGAGCTTTCTTAGTTTGGTAGCTTTTGATTTCTTTGCGCTGTTGATAACTTCATCTAGTGCTACAATTTAATGCATAGTTTTTTTTATATCTAAAGTGAATTTGTCATATGCTGATTGTATGTCCTCACTAATGTTGGCGGTATATGTCTTTGCCATATGCCTGAATCCTCTTTCTCTCTCTCTCTCTCTCTCACACACACACACACCCACCCACACACACACCTCTGCCTATCTTGTTACATCTAATTACATCTATCAACTGCCTATCTTGTTACAAAAGATGTAAGTCTACTGCTCAATATTCTAATATTATAGCTGATGCCTCGATTTTAGAAATGAAGTAATTATGCAAGCTTTTTCTACCTTTTTTTATGAAAACGTGGAATGATCTCACTAATGTTAAGAATATTATTAAAATCATGGCGTCATTTTGAGTCTCCTTGCTTGTTTGCAGTTGAATAGTTCTGGCTGCTTCCTGTTCAAGTAAATTGTGGGGCCAGTGTTCAAATACGAAATGTATTTTGTGCTTAAATTACATTCAATGTACTTAATTTTCTTTATGTTGAATAGCACACTTAATTATTAAAATGCGAATTTAATGCTTTGTAGACTATATGTGTTGAAATAGCATGGCAATCTTTCTTTATTAAAGAGGAAGCAATTTATAACTTGTTTACTGGATTTGATTGATTGGATTTGGAATTCTTTGTGGAAAATAAAACTTTTGTTGCTTCTGTGATCCATTGAGACATGTATAAAGGCGAAGAAAGTGCCCCCTCATATTTGCACCTTGATTGTCATTTGCAGTGATCTCTATGAAGGAACTCGAGCAGCCACTGTGAAAGATCTCAATGGAATAAAGCAACTTATTCAACCCTTAGAGGAATCTGGGAGATTGGTCCCAAGAACAAATGAGGAGGTACATGATCTGCTCATATGTTTTCTTTTCCATTCAGCATTTGACCATACCTGGATCATAAAGAAACGTGTTATATTATACTCCCTCCTTCACATTTTTAGGTCCTTTTTGGTTTTTTAAATGGATTTTTTCGTTCATTTTGAAAAAGCAAATAGGATAGTTAATATGGGGTGGAGGGGGTATTAATTAATGTTCTAGGAAAAAATTTGACATCTCAGATAGTGGTAGCAACTATAGGACTCTCAAGAATATTGTGCTTTGTTAATATAATTGTTGTTATGTTCTCAGCTTCTGGAAGCTCTGGATTCATTTGTTGTCGTTGAGAGAGATGGTTCAATTATTGCATGTGCTGCTCTTTTCCTTTATTTTGAGGAGAAGTGTGGAGAAGTTGCTGCTATTGCAGTGTCCCCAGAATGTCGCGGACATGGACAAGGGGACAAATTGCTAGGTATGATATCAGGACTACTGTGCTGACTTGGAACATCTGTTAATCATTGCCAATGGTTAACTCGGCTGGAGATTAAGTTGATGGGAAATGTGTGACTGTTTATTCAGGATTATTACATCACTCACTCTCTATGATTATATTGCATGACATAAACTTGACACTGTCTCCTTTCTCAATTTTTAAATATTTAACTGTTTCTCACTATTTGCCCAAGCTACAGATAACAGGCTTAAGATGATTCATTTTATGTAATTAGATTTTGAAAATTCTTCTTACGGGAGGGTTCGAAATAGTTCTATTTTAGCTCACTTATCCTTGTTATCTGAGGAGAAATCTTAATGGCCCGTGAGTGAAGCAAGTGAAGGTGCTTATATTCATCATTGTGACCCCTTCCATAAGCCTAGTAGTTTTGGTTTGTGTCTCTGCTTGATTTTATTAGAGTATTTTTCTGAGAACACAAAATTATGCTTAGGTGGATGGCAAAACTTTTTGTCTTTAGGTTAGTTCATGCAATCTTTCGTTTCCATTTCTGGGGATAACCAAAGTTTATTGCAGCCTACTCCAAGGACAAGAAAATTTTTTCTGAAACCAGACGTCCTCTGGCATCCATGACTTCCAACCATGTCTAATATAATGTATTGAATCATATTCTTTTTCTTAGTTTAAATATTTATTTTACCTTTGGTAGTTTTGTAAATTGTGCATTCAATGATATCCTTTTTCATAGTTCGAGCAGATTTGTCAATTATAATTGGATGCCCCTTTTAGTTAATATTTAAATTCCAATGTCCTATTTCTCTTGCACTTTTACCAGTGAGCTATACTCAGTACTTTGATTTACTTGCATACCTAGGCCTATATTTGTCCTTTCATTTATCTTTATTTCACACTTATAATTGCTATATTTCTAATTTCGATGTCAATGTCTCTTAGACTACATAGAGAAGAAGGCGCTATCACAGGGGCTGGAGAAACTATTTCTGCTTACGACTCGTGCAGCAGATTGGTAAGTGAAATTTAATAATGTTTCTGTACCCTACGAAACATTAGTTTGAACTGGAAGAGGTAAAGGGAATCAATTAGCGTAGGCCATATCAGACAGGTAAGACTAGCTCTAGAAGATGATAAAGCCAGAAAAAGTACTATCTCTAGGTCAGAAGTGTGGTAGGTTTTAATTTGGGTGAACAAGGTGGAAGCATGATGATACATAGAAATTTAGCTAATTTTTTTGCTCAAATAGCCAGCCATAAATGTTTCATTATCCCGGGGGGGGGGGGGGGAGTGAGAAGAATTATGTGTAAATGAGACACAGGTCTACAACATGAGTCGCAAGCACTAGAAAAGGGATATCTGTGGATTGGGTGATCATAAAATTTACCTCTTGGGGAGATGTGGATCCTAAAGTTTTTATGTTCTTCAAATTGATGGCTAAATAATTATGGAAAGAATTTTTTCCTAAAAAAATTATGAAAATTAATCGGTAAATTTGCAACCCAAGATGTGGTGAAGTTCTATGTATATTGCTTTAAAGGCTACTTTTCCAGTCAGTGGCGACCTCTTTGTGGGATTTTGAGATGGCTCTGTGAGATGGTGTGGAGGCATACGTTGATGTCAGCAAAACTCTCTTAAAAATATATAAAATTGATATGTATTCCAAGACTGCTTGGCACACCCTGAAGAACACCATCTTGGATACACGATAGATAATGTAACTTGCATTGCATTTTCATCACCGCATGGCTTTGGTTTGCTTAAGTAGTAGATTCATATGGAAAGAAAGTATGAAGCAACCCAGATGTTGGACACATATGCAAATAGAGAGAAGCTTAAAGTATTGTCGCATTTTGCTGATGCAGTTAATTATTGAACTTGGGAATGCCAAATGTTTGTATTACAGGTTTGTAAGACGGGGATTCACGGAGTGCTCCATCGAAGCCATTCCTGAAGCGAAAAGGAAGAAGATCAATCCATCCCGTGGATCTAAGTATTACATGAAGAGGCTGCAAGCAGAGCAGGGGGGGATAACTGTTGACCAGGCTTTCCTGAGCGTCTAGGATGATCTTGCTCATCATACGGAGCCAGCAAGTCTCCTCCCAATTTTAGACCTAAATGAACCATAAGCTGCGCAGCAGGTCCATTAAGTGTGGCTCAATGTATAATTGTGTTATATACTTGCTTTGTTGTCACAAACGGATATGCCAAATTTTGAATATGCTCTTTATTAATGCATCCTAACGTTTGATAAATGACTAATTTAGACCACCTACGAAGGACTTAGTTGTAATTATCATAATCCTAAGAAGGGGTTAGTTTGCAATTACAGGATTTCTAAATAGGGTTTAACTTCATATCTTTAACATAATTATTAATTAGGAGGTTTTTGCAAATAATTTTCGTATATGCCAAGTTTTGGTTGGTAGGGTCCTACCAGGATCCGTGTGAATCTGTTGCTGTTGGGCAAGTTTCTAGCCATTTCGTTCAGCGTCCATCTGCTGATTACTTTTTAAAGGCGCTTGCGAGAGAGAGAAGGCGCTCCTATTTCATATTTTCACTTTGGGTAGTCCAACGGGTTGGGAATACCTTGCGTGATCGCATACGAGAGGGGTTGGAGGACCCCCTAGCAAAGAGCTTAATGCACCTGGCCATGAGGGCAAGACTCGGCGATTCTTGATCAAAGATGGACATATACAGGTATTATTTGCAAAAACCTCCAAATAAATAATTATATTAAGGATATGAAATTAATCCCTATTTAGAAATCCTGTAATTACAAATTAACCCTTGCTTAGGATTATGATAATTACAACTAAGTCCTTTGTAGGTGGTCTAAAGTAGGCATTTATCAAACGTTAGGAAGCGCTATTCAAAATTTGGCGTAGTATCAACCCAATATGGAAAAAGACAGTTTCCTACAGGTTGCACACTTGCATTGCATTTTGATTGGGTAGACTTGGAGATTTAATGGCCTACGCCCTTTCTACGAATCCGGTGGCGTCTCCTGAACGGATTCACTACACCCACTATGGAATTAGAATAGTTTCCTAGAGTATGTGCTGCATTCTGATTGGGTAGAGTAAGGCTTAGAGGTTTAATGGCCTTTTAGTGGACTTGGAAATTCAATGGCCTCTTCCACAGAAGAAGTGTCCCTACCATGAAACAATTTAAAGCCCCAAACGGAACTTAATGGACAACTAAGCGCATGCACGGCCCATGGGTGATTAAAGGCTTGTGCCATGTCCATTCTTAGACTTTTCGTTTCAGTTTCTATCTTCCATGTTCGAAGGGAAGCCAATGCACTCGCCCATTGTCTCGCATGACATTCCAGGAGATTGATTAGCCTGGTGGCTTGGAGGGGACAAGCTCCCCCGTTCACGGAATTGGTACGGGCATTTGATCGTGCATAACTGTTGTAATCAGAATGAATGTAATGCTCATTTTTCATTAGTGATGAAGTTAATAAAAAAAGATATCAGTGTAAATCTCCAATCCCCATTAAGAGAGAGGAGGATGGTCAGGGGAACAAGGTAGAGGAGAAGAACGGACATGCAGAAAATTCCTATGCCTGGTGGAATTTAGAAGGGAAAAATGTTTAACTTAAAGAGATTGTAAATTCATGGTCTTTCTTATATCCTTTCAGAGAAAACGTTCTTTCTACAATTAAAATTCAGTATGATCAATCTTTAAGATGACTACTTTTGTTCAGGGAAAAGAATAGAGAGCTAGAAAGGTGAGCAAACAAATCTATGCAATCCTATTTTATAGCTCATTGTACTTTTTACTTGCTATACAATTACCATTCCGTGCAATGTAACTATTTAGGAAGCCTTAGATATATATATTGGTGCAGAGTATTATAAATATATACTCTCTCTTAAATTTTGTAGATTAAATAGGTAGTCTTCACACATGCAATGCACGCGCACTTCAACTACTATTATTTATTAGAGGTGTAAACGGACGGACACGGACGCGGACAAGCCAAGTCCGTAGCCGTCCGGTCAAACTAAAAATAAGTGTCCGTCCGTCCGCGAACCGTACGGACACCCCTAGGTGTCCGTCCACATATGTCCGTGACGGACATGGACGGACATGGACACCATATGCATATTTCGTTTTCACTTTTCAAGATGAATCATTTTGAAAACCAAATAATGATCTTAATGTGGGACGGAGGGAGTACATTACTTCTGAATAAATTTGTAAAGAGAAAACGAATCATGTTAGATAAAAAATACAAAATTGTCATTTGGAGTGGGTAAAAACATATAAAACATCTCTGGAGATATAAAGGAAGGCTATCAATGACCAAAAACTTCATCTACTTGAATTGAAGAATTTTGTGTCATCCTTGCTGTCAATTAGCCAATGACATTGTAACCAATCCAGCAGGGGTCTATCTAACACAATGTTCTCTTCACCTCATGGACCATTAGCAATTCTTGTTCCCAATCTTGATGGAAGAAGTTCAACTGCATATAAAAGCTCTAGGAGCAGCCTCCTTGTTGAGCTCATGGAAATGGCATCCATGTCTCTCACCACCAAAAGAATGCTTTAATTGGCGATGATGATGAAAGGAGTATCGTTTGGTCCTAAGCATGCCAATTAAGTGATCCTGATATAAATACTGAACATTAAAAGCTTGACAAGAGTAACAGAGAAGGATGATACACTATACAAGTTCTGTCCCATTCCTATTTGGTATTTGATTAAAAAATTGTCTTTAACTTACGGCTAGCCGGTTTGCATTCCATCAATCAGTAGCCATGAGCAGAGTACCTAGCGCCGAGGAATCTGAAAGAGAGGAACCTGCAAGTATAGTGCCTTTCATGAGTGTGAATAGGTTTTCGATGCTCATTGCTAATAGGTTTTCTTCCAGAAAGAAGCTCAAGAAGCACAACCCCAAAAGCATACACATCAATTTTATCAGTGACCTTTCCATATATGAAATACTCTGGAGCCAAATATCTGCAAGAGTGGAACACATATCTTACATTAAGTTCCAGCATGTGGCCATATTGATACTCAATTAAATTGTTGAAAATAGACACGAACCCAAATGTGCCAGCAACATCACCGCATGTAATGTGAAAAGAAGCTAAAATCCACTTGGCAAGTGGAACACATATCTTACATTAAGTTCCAGCATGTGGCCATATTGATACTCAATTAAATTGTTGAAAGTAGACACGAACCCAAATGTGCCAGCAACATCACCGCATGTAATGTGAAAAAAAGCTAAAATCCACTTGGCAAGTCCAAAGTCTGATAACTGAAGTCACAACGAAGAGCAATTTCAGCTTCTCCAGCATAATTTCAACCCGTTATTATTAGCATGTATTCAATTGTAAAAAATGAACCCACTCCAAACAAATGAGCATAAAGAAAATCTACACTACCTGAGGTTCAAAATCATTGGACAAAAGTATATTGGATGATTTCACATCCCTGTGGATCACAGGTTGATCACTCCTGCTATGCAAATACTCCAGAGCCTCTGCTACACCTAAGGCCACCTTATATCTCTCCTCCCAACCAAGTACAAGCTTGTTCTTTTTACCTGTCAACGAGAATAAAAATCCAAATTAGACATGTAACACGATTTTAAAGATCAAAGCAAAGCCTTAGCTGCCAAATGTCATCAATTCAAGTAATACCATGAAGATTTTCTTCCAAACTTCCTCTTGATAAAAAATCATAGACCAAGAGAAGATTATTATCTTCAAAGCGAAATCCAAACAATGCAATTATGTTCTCGTGCGTTACGGTCGTAATAATCTCAATCTCCAAGACGAATTCTTGAACTATATCTTCAGATGGCTTCAAAATCTTCACAGCCAATTCTTTGCCATTAGGAAGACGACCTCTTTAAACTCTGCTCGTCCCTCCTTTTCCAATCAAATTCTCTGAAATGACCAAAAGGACATAATCAAATATACAAAAATCACACAAACACACAATACACCCAATGATAAATTTAACGAATCAAAGAATACATGAATGATCAGCATCAGTACCAGGATCAAAGAATCCAGTCAGAAGAAGCCGCACAAGACGGAGAATCCGAGGACGATGAGCTAGACGATGTGAATCAGCAGCAGGCCTGGCCGGAGACGGGCGCGCTCCCACCACTACCAATAGACCAGGCTGCCCCCATCAGCACCGGGTCTTTTGATTTCATTAACTCTTTCCAGGAAGGCGATGCAGAAGGTGGGGCAACATGATCCTTGAATGGGGTCTTTGATGCATTTTGATCTAATAGTGTTTACCCAAATAGACATGCATGGTGAAGGTGTGCCATAATTTTTTTCATTCGCTTTGTTAAAATCTTGAGATTGCCCTCCATCCCGAGTGCTTCTGCACAATTCTTCCCACTTAATGGTATGTATGGTATCTTTGTCAATGTTAGACCAAAAGAACTTGCACACCTTATCGTCCAAAGATTGACACACTGTGGTAGGAAGTTTCATGACAGATAAGGTTTGGGAAGTGCAGCATAAGTGGCCTTGATCAGGGTTGCACGACCAACCTGTGTAAGCGTGTGGGTTTCCAACCAGCAAGTCTACTTAGTCCTAATCATGCCTCTGTGAATAGGGACACCTAGATATTTCATAATTTCACCCCTATAAGAAATAGAAAAATACTGGGAACTTCAGCTCTAAACTGACCCTTGACATTTTTGCTACACAAATTCTAGTTTTCTTGCATTTAAAGATAAACTTGCAGTTTCACAAAAATCATTAACAATTTTCATTAGGAATTGACAGTGTGAGGGATTTGACCTAGTGAAAAGAATAACATCATCAACATACATTAAGTGTGAAATGGGTGGGGCATCTTCCCCAATTTTAGTGCCCGAAAATAACTGCCAGGCCTCACCCTTGATTAGATTTTGTGAGAGGACTTGTTGTGCAAGGATGAAGATGTAGGGGGAAAGAGGGTCCCCTGCCTAAGTTCCCTCTCAGGTTGCAGCTTAGACCTAGGGATACCATTCAACAAAATACTATATGATACAGATTTGATGCAGAACATTATAATTCTGACCCATTTGGAATGAAATCCATAAAGTGGAAATATCTTATCAATGAATTCCCACCTGAGTCGATCATACACCTTAGCAATGTCGAGTTTAATTGCTATGAGCCCGTTATTTCTGGTGGCCTTTTTTATCTTCTTTTTAATAGTATCAAATAACTCTCATGTCAATAAAATATTATCGTGAATTGACCTTCCTAGCACAAAGGCATCTTGATTCCCACTAGTTAGTCCTATGATTTGTCTAAGCCTGTTAACTAAGGTTCGAGAAATTATCTTGTAGCAGAAGTTGCACAGGATAAAAAAATCTGTATTGGTTAGGTGATAGTGGTTTGCTTTGTTTTTGGGATGAGGGCAATATGTGTATGGTTAATTTCTTTGGCAAAGTGGCCAAATTCAAAGAAATCATAAACAATTTGACAAACCTGATCACCAATAGTTGCCTGTAAAATACTCCCAGGAATCCGTCCGGCCCTGGGGCTTTAAGCGGGCCAAGTTGCTTGACTGCCGCCCATATCTCATCTCTGGTGGGGGTGCTGATTAGGTTTTTGTTCTCCGCCTGAGTAACAAGAGGAATGATTGCACTAGTCACATTTGAGTAACTCTCCCCGTCATCAAACTTCAAACTTGTATACTTCGTGGAAATGATTAAAGAACACATTAGAAATGTCATTTTGGGAAGTGTAAGAGTTGCCTCCATTGTCTTTTAGCTGAAATAATGTTTTCCCTTATTCAATTAATGGTGGATCAATGGAAGAACTTAGTGTTGAGGTCTCCATGTTTGTGCCACTTTATTCGATATCATTGTGCCCATTTTCTCTCTTGAATCTTGAGTAGGTTATTATACTCAACTTTGACAAACCTTTCTTGTTCCTGCAGGTTAATAAAATGCTAATAATTTTGATGAGCTTGGATTTGATCAATTTCACTGTTTAACTTCTCAATTCGGCGATCAATGTGCCGGAGCTTCTCTTAGATTTCATTTCCTAAGAGCGCTCCCAACCTGTTTGAGTTTTAGATTAAAACAATGGGATGAGGGACCTTGCATATTATCATTTCTCCATATCTCATTTATGACATCTTTGCATTCCTGAAACTCCGTCCACTATTCCCAAAATAAAAAAGGCCTGTTTTGCAAATTCTGTGTTGAAGGGTTTGTTTCTAGGAGAACGGGAGAGTGATCTAACTCAATGATTGGTAAGTGATTGAGAATACCATTTGGGTGAGTATCACACCAATTCGGGCAGCCAAATGCCTTGTCTATCGTTCACAAACCCTAGACCCCCATGCTGCCCATTTGCCCAAGTGAAATGTAGGCCCTTATAAGGTAATTCTGCTAAATTGCATTCATTAGTAAGTTTATGGAATTTCTCAATCTTACGCAATTTAGGAGGTTTGCCACGTCTTTTATTAGAAGGTTTGGTCACGATGGTAAAGTCTCCACAAAGCATCGAAGGGCTAGTTCAGCTAGTCTACTCCACTGGGTTACCTGAGAAGGAAGTGTAGAGGCTGCATACACAAAGGTGTAATGGCAACTGCCCACATCCTCCCCTTCAATAGAAGATTAACAAAAAAGGGTTCATGTGCCAAAACAATAATATTTACATGATGTCTTCATGCTATCCAAATCCTATCCTTTCTTCCGGTACTAAGAATAAACAAGAAGTTTTCGAAATGCAATTGTTGTCTTAGAGTATGTTTGGTAGAGGATTTCTGGAGTTGAAAAGATAGATTTTAGGGAAGAAGCAGAGGGAAAGAATCAGGGTGTTTGGCCGGGAAGTATCAACTTTTAGAGAAGAATTTAGGGTCCGATGACATATTTTGTAAATAAACATGAAAGGTAGGGGCACATAATAAAAAAATACATTTTCACAAAAAAGTCAATGAAGTGAAAAATCACTTCTTTTGAAAAATCTCATTTGGAGGAGATTTTCGTGGAGAAGCTAGATTCTTCTAAAAGCTGGGTATGTAGCTGCTACCGAATAGGCCCTTAGAGCATCAACTTTAGGTTTACACACACAAGAGTCTCATATAGAAGTGCCACATCTAGGTTGAGAACCCAAACGAGTTCCAGTAGATGGCCACGAGACCACAGGTAGAGGGTTTCCCCATTCAGGGCATATAGGTGGCAATGGGCCGGGCCATCCAGCGGACCGGCCCGGCCCACTCACATAAGGGCCGGGCAAGGGTCAGGCCTCAATTTTAGGCCCACGGGCCCAGGTCGCGGCCTGGTCTGAGTTCAGATGTGGCCTAACCCCATTTTTTTAAAAGAAATCAATTAAAAAAAAACCAATGTTGGACCAACCGCTCATAAAAAAGAGCTGTTTAAAGTTTTTGGTGGTTGTTGGATGATCATCCAACGGATCTAAAAAAAGAGCTATTGGAAGTCGTTGGCAACCGTTGGATGACCATCCAACGGCTCAAAACAGAGAGCCGTTAGAAGGCCTTTGCTGTTATCCAACACAGAGAGCTGTTGGATGATCATCCAACGGGCAAAACTTTGCCTGGACCAAACGACCCTTAAAAATAAGTTATTTTTTACTATTTTGAGGGGTATTTATGTCATTTTAATAAAAAATAATTTCTTGCCAATGGGCCTTGGCCTGCCTCTCAGCCAATGGGTCGGGCCGACCTGGCCCGATGCCCTACATGGGCCTCCAATGGGCTGGCCCATCCCAAAGCCAATGGGCCCGGTTCGGCCCAGGCCCGACCCATTGCCACCTCTATCCCTACAGTTCGAAAATAAAATTCTTATATTTTGTTCTTTGTTTTTTCCTTTTCCTCTTTTTTTTTTAATTTTAAATTTTGTTTGTTATATTTTATTTTTGTGCTGGTGCTTTTGTTTCTTGTTTTCAATTTTTGTTGGGAAAAGTTTAAATGAGATCGTTCTTATGTAGCTTATATGAGAATGATTTTATTTCTAGACGTTAGATTCGATCCAAAGGTTGTCACCCTACTTTAGCTAACTCATCTCAAACCCTACCTTTTTTTGCTAGATAAAGATTTATAACTTAGGAATGAGGAACATAAAACCCAACTGGTCCTCTCAGATGATTTGGAGGAGCACAGGAGGAGGTTTAGATCTCCAACAAGCTCTACCAATCTCCGAAAAAGCCAGATTAGCAAACCTATTAGCTAATCTATTACCTTCCTTATACACATGCTGGAAGGTGATAGAAACAAAGTGTGACATAAGTAGCTTAATTTGACATATTACAACAGATATGCAAGACAAGATGGACGAAGATGCATCACTCAAAATTTTAGTGACCAAGAGTGAATCGCCTTCAAGAATAACGTTTTGACAGTTTAGCCACATGGCAAGTCGGACTCCTTCAAGGCATGCCACAGCTTTGGCAACCAAAGAGTTAGATTCACCTAGTTTAAAATTTGATCCATCCACCTAGCATCCTGAATGATCACGCAACACAGCACCAACAGCTACCAAACCTGGATTCTCTTTACATGCACCATCAAAATTCACTTTAGATACTCCAAAAGAAGGGGCAGTCCATCTGATGTACATTCTGTCCCTAGTATGTCTAATTTTTAAAGAGTTAATAGTACCCAACTCCACTTGCAAAAAATTAAGCCACAATGAATCCTTTTGGACATTTGGTTCTTTCTCCATAAATATCATTACATTCCTAGCAAGCCACACACACCAATAAAATTGGGCAATAACAACTGGTGCATTGAAGTAGTCAGACTTTGAAGTGGACTGCTGTGTTTCAGTAAACCAATCAAGAATGGTTCGATTGGAGTAGTCTAGATGACCCCCAAATGAACAAAACCACAAAGCTCTAGCATACTCACATTCCAAGAATATATGTTGGACATTGTCATGTCTAGTCCCACATAAACAGCACTAGCAATAGGTGTGCTAAGCCTAACATGCAGTAATTCACTCGGGGGGAGAGCATTGTTGAACATTTTCTACATGAACAATTTTATATTTTCAAAATAGTTGATTTTCCAAAACTTCTTCCAATTAAATGGCACATTGTTATAAACAGTCGTGTATGCATCATGAATAAATCTATAGGCAGAAGAAGTTGAAAAAAATCCATTACCGGTAAACGACCATTGACTTCTGTCATGATTTGCTAAAAGTGGTATAGTGATAATTTTTTTAACAGTATCTAATGGCCATAAACTGAGTGATTTTGGAACATCCCAGTCCCCATTTTCATTTGAAATTAGACCATTTACCATCCTACAACCCATATCTGTTATGTTGGCAATTTCATCCCTAGTCAACCTACAATTATGCTAGTTATCAGAGTCAATTTTTAAGTCTAAAATTTGTGATAACAGCCAACCGACCCAAGATTTTACATACCCTTTTATCTTAGTTAACATCTTCCAACCTAGGGAGGCTACAACTCTAACTTGTGACATCCAAATAATCCTCATTCTTAAAATACTTATTTTTCATTATGTTACACAACATTGAATCTGTCTTAGCGGCCAATTGTCATCCGATGCAATTTGTTTTTTCTATTGTTTCCAACACCTGACTCCCAAAAGAAATCCCCAGTAATCTTATCCAATCTATATGTAACCTTTTTTGGTATTTTACATACAGACATTATGTGTAAAGGTATTGAACTAGGGTTGAGTTAACTAGAACACTTTTTCCAGCCTGGGTTAACAATTTCCCTTTCAATGTTGCAAGCTTCCCTTGAACCCTAACAATGAGCTCATCAAAATCTTCAATCTTTGGTACTCTATGCACCTAAATATTTACCCATTGTTTCCCTTTCCTGGACACCATACTTTCTACACAACATTTTTCGAAAATGTTTTTTGATATTGGAGTTGAAAGTAATTGAAAATTTGTTCAGATTTATTGCATGACTAGCCAATCTACATAACATAGCAAGTATAGTTTTCATATTTGTATATTACCATAGCTTCTTGCAAAGCTAAGGTAAGCACTTGTTGAGTAATGAGAAAGAGATAGGGAGAGAGTGGATCACCTTATTGAAGGCCTCCAGAAGGAGAGATAACACCACATGGCTCCCCATTGACAAGAACTTCATAATTCACAATTTTTACACAAAACATAATTAGATTAACCCATTCGGAACACAATCCATTTCTATTGAGCACCTCTTCCAAGAAAGACTAATTAACTCTAACATAGGCCTTAGTAAAGTCTATCTTTATAGCATATGCCCCTTTTTTACATTTTTTTTTAGATTTAAGATGATAATCTAGTTCTTGTGCAATTAATATGTTGTCATGGATAGATCCTCCTGGAAGAAAGGCTGATTGGTGGGATGAAATGATTTTTGATAATAAGTCATGCATTCTATTAATAATTATTTTAGAAATGATCTTATATACAAAGTTGCACAAGCTGATTGGCCTAAATTCATCCGGTGTGGTAGGATTTTAATTTTTAGGAATAAGGTTATGTATCTTTTATTGATATGTAAACTAAAAGTACCACTAGAGAAGAAAGATTGCACCACTTTGCTTACATAATTGCCCATTATAGGCCAATACTACTTAAAAAGATTCCTTGAAAACCATATGGTCTTGGAGCCTTAAATGACTCTAAATGATTAATTGCTAGGTCTATTTCTTCCTGTGTGATGGTCTCCAATAATCGTCTATAGTCTTCTTCATTGACTAGTGGGGTTATAAGGTCGAACATGCTTTTATTTGGTTCCTCACATGTACAATGAAACACCCTAATGAAATGGTCAATAAAGATTTTTGAAATTTCTTTTTGAGTACTCCATATCTTTCCTTCATGATCAAGTATACTACTTATAATATTTCTCCTTCTCCTCTATAGGGTTGTTTGATGAAATTTTTTTGTATTAAGGTCCTCATGAACTACCCAATCTAATCTAGACTTTTGGGCCCAATGTGCCTCAACTTGTTTCCTAAACTTGAAGTATTCATTTTTAAGCTGAAACTCTTTTAATTGCAACTCATAGTTGTTTTTATTCATTAGACAAGTTTGGACTTCTTTGATTTGGTCAAATATCTGCTTTGGTTTATTATTGAGATTCTCAAACACTTCCCTATTCCATTTCTTGAGTCTCTCTGTTAGACTATGAAGTTTTGTAACAAGTTGGTAAGATACAGATCCATGATCAACCTCAAACCAAATTTATTTAACTATCTCAGTGCATCCCTCCAACTCTATCCACATATTCTCAAATCTAAAGGGCTTCCTAAATTTAGAGAAGTTGAATGGTTCTGTGTCAATCACAAGATAGTATAATGAAAAACTAGACTTTGGGGAAATAGGCTACTACACTCATTACACATTAGGGCTTTGTCATTCTTTGAAATATTCTCTTCTTTCCAATCTGTCCATTAGTCCATGTGAAGGATGGTCCTCTAAAAGGAATTTCTTGTAAGACACAATCGTCAATAAACTCAACATAATCCCTACAATCTATTTCTTTAAACTTGGCTCCTCCTAGTTTATTCTCTGGCCCACTTACTACATTAAAATCTCTAGCAACAACCCATGGTTGGCTCACATTCTGGTATATTTCTCTTAGTTTGGTCCATTGTCTAGCCTGGACAGGCAGTGTGGAGGCTGTATGAAGAAAAGTTAGACACCAAGCATTCTCTTTATTTTTGTTTATTAGTAAGTGTACATACCATTTTTCATGGTCTACTACTTCTACTTCTGTACTATCTTTCCAACAAACCTGCATCCTATCTGACTTGCCAATAGCTGAGAAAATTTTATAATTAGGAAAATAAAGTTTATGAATCTACCTTATTGAAGCAACTTCTGAGAGCATTGTTTCAGACAGAAGGAGAAAGTCTTGGGCCCTCATTGAACCCCTTGTCGAGGATTGACCAGCTCATAACCTTCATGTTTCAGCCAAGCCCAAGCTATTGCTTGGACCAATACCTTCCCCCTCACTTTTGGTTTTGCCCTTTTGCCTTCCTCTTTTCGTATTCTTTTTTGAGCCAACAACACCAAGTTTCTTCCTTTCTAAAAACTCCTCCCTAATGCTTATTTATGTACGTATCTTCTCCTGGATACTCTCAGCTTGTTGCTCTTCCCCAAGTTTCGTTATTTTTTACTTTTTGGAAAAAACACCATCCAACACTGGTGCCACGTTGCTCTCACCCGAAATATAGAATTCACTAATGTTGCCCTTAGGTGCGGCCAAAAGAAATTTTCGCTTGGCACTTGTCTTAGCTGATACCGGGTACCTGGTAGCATCATACTCAAACTCTAATGACTCTCCCAGGGGATTCATAATAGATAAAGGTTTCACAAACTGTGGGCTTCCAGAGGAGTTGATTCCACTCTCATTAGAACTCATTTTCAGACCAGATAATGTAAAGTGTGGATTTACAGTAAGACTGACATCATGTACCCAATTATGACTTAGACGAGCCAAGGGAACAACTGCGGTGAAAGTCAAGGGGAAAGAAGTGGAGGCTCAAATAGGACTCAAGATACCAGTTCCACCATTCAACCAAATCAATAGGCCTCAATCGGAAAAGGCCCAATTCACATGTGTGATGGTCAAGTTGCACTAAATGCACTTCGCCAATTTGATCTTGATTAGCCTCTCCCCTTTTCTTTGGCAAAAGTTGAGATGGGGTTGGCCTATATGCATGTGTCAGATGTCCCATCGAATGACTATCATTTAGCATGGTATTCCCAAGATTGGGTTGATTGTCTGCATGGCCTACGCCTACATCTTTCACTTGCATAGTCCTAGCTTGATCATCATGTATCATCAGCACTTCAGTGCGGCAATGGGAGCCTACTTGCACCTTCTCCCACCTTCGATTCCTTACCTTTCCCTTGTTTCATTGTTTCTTGTTTTTTTCCTACGAATAATATCCCTGAGATAAGGTTCATCAGGCTCCCCTTGTATGGCATAGTCCTGAACATCATACCTGTTTCTTCGTTTTTGCGGTTCAATCCCAATGAATTCACTGTATTTGTCAAGTCCTCCACCTTCATAGAGAAAGTTAAAACTGTTGATGTTGAACAAGCATTCACCAACCGTATGGATTACATAGCCACAGTTGAGACAAAACTTTCATAATAACTCATATCTAAAATGAACCCATTGTCCACGAAGTCCAAGTAATCTCATACTGGGGAGAAGGGCTTCATACAAGTTAAAATTCATCTTTACACAAACATGATGGTAAAAAGTATCCTCCCCCGTCATCACAATGGCCTCCACTTTCCCCATGTTTTCCATCATCACCTTAATAAACTCTCTATTTGATTAGTAGGCAAGTAGACCCCATAATTGAATCCATAGGATCATTCGCTCAATCACTACCTCCTAAGAATATAATATAGAGTTGATAGGACCAGTAGGGAGAGCATATAATATAGAGTTGATAGGACCAGTAGGGAGGATCATACCTTGTATATGCGAAGGACGGTTGACAAGAACTATTCGTTGGTTGCCTTTTGTAGCGAATCCCACCATGATCCTCTTTGCGTGCACCTCCTCCACTTTTGTTATTTGCACTACTCGCCATATGGTTCGGATGAACTGCTTGATGACTTCGATGGATTGATTCTCAGGAATATCTATCACTACCACATTACCCCCAAATCCTCATTCATCCCTTCTTTGAGCTGCTGGGAGGGTGCAAATTCCACTTGCCAAACAAAAGGAAGAGCTAACATAGTTTTTTTGTAAGATCCTCCATTGTCTAATATCAAGTAATATATGTAGCAAGGCTTTGATTCTTCTGGCCGCACACAAGTTTACCTCAGTTTCATTCTACGAAAGTCCAAGAGACATTTAGCACTCTCAAGCCCATTTAACTCCTCTGTGGCCTCTCAACTTTCTACAATCTCACATAAAAACTTAGGGAAGAACAATAATAGAGAAGATCGGAGGAGCAGATAGGTAAAAGAAAAGAGCGGCAGGCTAAGAATTAGTAGAATATGGAAAGGACCTGTCTAGCCTGACTAACATGGTCACCAAAATCATGTGACCACCAAACAAATTTTGCCATGTCAACCAAGGGAAGGGAAGAAAGGGCTAAATAGAAGGATAAATTACAATTTTACCTAAGATTCCTGGCCCCCCCTCCACTTGTCCTTTGGTCTTGCTTTCTGGTCACATGATTTGGTTAGGAAAATATTTCCCATATGGAAACTCAACTCTTTGTTGGTTTCACAAAATGCGACAGTAGACTTAGACAACACCCTCTTGCTTAATACAGACCACACATGTTTCTCTCGAATGCAGCCTATCCCTCTTTTTAGTTTCATCACTTTCCCTCCAGAATCCTCCCGCTTCATCTTTCCCCTCGGGAAGCCAACGGGCCTCGCTGTACGCAACCTCACCCTCCGTCCTCCATGTGGCTCACCTTTGCCTCCGGCCTCCCTGTCTAGGGCTGGGAATTTCGTACCCGACCCGACCCTATTTCAAAATAGGGTCGGGTTGCAGGTTCAATGTTGTTACCCGTTCGAAACGAGGGTAGGGTCGGGTAATTACCTGCGGGTTATGTGCAACCCGAGCCATCTAAAAAACCCTAAAAGCGACCATCAAGGCGTATCCGACATCTCTTTCTTCCCTCCTCCAATTCCTTCTCACCGGCCATTCTCCGGCCAACCTCGCCGGATTCCGGCCAAGACCCACCTACCTGTCCTTCGTAGGAAGTGACCTCAATAGGTTCTCTCCAACTTCTAGATCAGTTGTGGTCAAATATAGCTCTGAAGACAATGACACCCCCAAGCTGAAAGACCTGCTGGCCGGGCTGGTCGATGAGCGAGTGGGAGAGCGGCTGACCAGGGAGGAGAACAAAAGGCTGCTGGATGGATTGGAAAATGTGACACAGAGGGTTGCGATGCAGACTGGAAAGCCATGCAATTGATCTCTTGAATGCCCATTGATGATGGAGAACCGAACCCATCGGAGGCAACTATCTGAGCCCTACTTCTTGTGCAATACTGGTTCCGATGCTGAGAGAGAACGAGAGTCTCCATTTTTTGTAACAGACTATTGCTAAACCACCCACAAAATTCGATCTTCACACTGATTCTACTTGCAAAATCAAAGCTTTCGCTGAAAACCTTACAGAGGAAGTGTGTGTGCTTGATCCAAAGATGTGGAACTACTACATCGATATGTTTCTAGCAAAGTACAAAAAACAGAGAAAAACACTATGCTTTTCGTCTTTGGCCCATAGCGAAGAAGATTTGAATCCAAAGCACAACAGTCAACAAATGCAAAGCTAATTACAAGTGAGAGAGAGAGGCTGAGGTATTCCAGAGTCTATGATCCTTCTTTGCTTCTGTTGGTATGGATTACTGCTTTAAGGTTGGACTCTAGAGTTCTTTTCCTATCGGGAAAGGCTAAAGGTACCTGAATCTCTCTGGGTGCCCGGGGCTCAACCGTCAGATGAGATCCGACGGTTGAGCCCTCTCCCTCTCCCCCTCTCCCTCTTGCTCGACGGGGCGCCCGCCGCCGCCCCCCGCCCCCCGCCCGGGTGACCCCCTCCCACTCCCCCCCTCAGGCTCGACGGGGCGCCCCGCCGACCCCCTTCCCTCTCCCTCTTCCTCTCTCCCCCTCCCTCTGGCCCCGCTGTCCCGTCGACCCTGGCGAACCCCTTCCACTAGCCCCGCTGCCCCGACGACCCCCTTCCTCTCGCCCCGCCGCCTCCTCTGGCTCGATTGATCGTTTAAATATAAACCCTTACAAGTGCACAAGGCAAATGTACTACGCCGAGTATTAATAAGGGTTCTCGTACCTCAGGGACGGTGAATACTTTACCAAATTCAAGAGAAGAAAGTTGCAGTTTTTGTTTAATCTAAATAAAACTATGAACTTTAACTACTAAGCTGAGTTTTAATCAATGTGAAGAAGACCAAGGCTTCGAATCCACCACAATAACTAGTGTATCGTTTCTCTCTCTCTTTTGAATAAAGATTTCCAATTGGCTAGCATATTCCTCTCGGATATACACTTGTCAACTCAAAATATAGTGCTCTCCTCTCGGATGTAACACATAAAACAATTAAAACATGGAATTGTGATCTATCTCTCTCGAGTATAAACCAATGAAATTTTATTGATATATAACACCTCAGTCTTTTCACGTTCCTCTCGGATACGCAAGTATTCTTCGGATTGAAACTCACAAGAATTCACTCTTGTCTCTCTCGAGTACAAAGAACAAATCTTTATTGAATTAACAGTGATTACACAATAAAATCTATACACCAACTAGAGTAAAAACATAAGATGAGAGAAAAGAAACTACACAACCAGATTATTGGGCTTCATCTACGCCTTGGAAAAGTATTTAGCCTCACATTGGAAGAGAAATCACTATCGTGTTCTTCATCTTCTTCTCTCCTTTGCTCTAGCCTCCAATAAAGCTCAAAAGTCTCTAAAGGTTGAATATATGGTGCCCAAAACGTTCTCCCATAAGGCCTATTTATAAGAGTGAAGAGAAACCACGAAGTCCCCCTTCCAAATTCAAGTCGAAATAGGTCTTATTTCGGTTTTCTGCAGACGGCGATCGATCGCTCCGTATTGACGATCGTTCGCCTACCGTTCGATCGCAATTCCTTCGTTATTTTCCTCCGATCGAATCGTTTTGCCGATCAACGCCGTATGATACCGAATCGATCGTAGTTACTGTCTTGCGCGATTGAAAAATTTTAGTAGATACGATCGATCGTTTGGAGGTTCGAATCGATCGTTTCCTTCAATATACTGCTTTTGCGGTTGTGGCGATCGATCGCATTGATAGCCGATCGATCGTATTTACTGTTCATAAATTTCAAATGGCTATAACTTTCTGTCCCGAACTCCGAATTGCGCGTGGTTGTGGCTTTGGAAAGCTGACTTCTTGAACTTTGAATGAAGCTTGAATTAGTCCAATCTGACATTTGTACACGAAGTTATGATGATTTAACTATTTAAGTTACTTTGCTTCTTATTTCTGTGTAATACTCTTCTTTCCTGCAAAAACCAAAAATTATAATAAGTAGTAGTTATTCTAATCAAACACCAGCATAAATATAAGTTTAGGAGATAATAAAATGCATATTTCATGTATAGATCACACCCCCAAACCTACATTTTGCTACTCCCTAGCAAAACAAAATCAAACAAAATCAAACAAACTAAGGAACTAATGCATAAAAGTAAACACCACTTTCGTAGGGAACATGATTGCATTGAGCGTATGCAACAAGCCGTTAAACCTCTAGGTGGCCCTAGTAAGACGAGTGTTGTCTTGTGAGGGTTTGCAGCCATGCTACCCACAAACATGTATTTATTAATCTAATTAACCTAAGTGCAAAACGAAAGCAAAAATTAAAACAATGCAAAACAATCAAACTTATTATCCCGACAAATGCAAAATACAATGCTTAAGAGAATTAACCACATGTACTTGGTTCATAATCAACAGGAATATAGAAGCCCTCAAGTAAGTGGTTTTATTCCACAATTTCATCTTGGAAATTTTTGCTCAAATATTATATAGCATGATGATATAAATAGTAGAAAGTGTAGAACATTGTAGCAATACATTCTGAATTTCTGTTTATACAGATCCAGTGTTACCTATTAACCAAAGAACATCAGAATCTATATAGTCATCGTAATCTTTAGGTTCATGATAGCACAAATCTGCGCACCTCCTTCGGGTCCAATATTCTAGATTTGAGAGGATAATACACCATAGACTTTTTTTTTTTCGCTAGGACTGTGTAAGGCCTGACTTCAAGATGCCTAGGTTTAGCAATGACTCAGGTCAATGACTCCCAGCCAATTTGGCTTAGGGCATTATGTTTCAAGAGACCGCTTCGGCCGAGCATCAGCCCTAAGTTAATCCTATAAAGTCAAGCAGCCTCTTTTCTTTCATTTTGTTTTTATTTTTTTGCATTCTTATTTTCATTTTCAGCATATATTTTCAAGCACCTTTATTTTGTCCAGGTGTGTATTATACTCTCAACCTATTTCCGGTTCCAAGCCCTTGCCATAGCCAAGTAAATGGTCTATCATGATCTTTTAAGCTCAACAGATAACTACACATCATCCAATGACTCTGACTAAAGACATCCCACTGTAAATTAGCATTCAATAAATCTCTAGATATGTAACTAGTATGTGTGAGTGAGTTTTCTTAGTTCAAGCACCTGTTCCAAGAGGACTGTAACAGAAAGATATGCTCAGTTAAGTATATCTATCCTCCAGTATCCTTACTCACACTTCCAATGTAAATTAATCTCCTAAGAATTGTAACATGCATTATTACGGGATAAACTATGAAAGCCTAAGAAAAAGTATTAATAAATAACTTAAAACAACTCAAACAAATTTAACTTTTTTTTTAAATTTTCCTCTTCTGATTTTACAATGAAGCACATCCTCTCCCCCAAACCTAATAGAAGCATTGTCCTCAATGCACAATAAAGACAAAATACAATGATCACAAAAGGTAAAAAGAGAAAGAGGAAGGAAAACACTAGAGGAAGTAGACTAGAAATCCTGATCATCGCCATCACCATCGCCTGGAGGAAAATGCCATGCATGAAGAAAATCGACTATGGAGTCGAGGCGTTCCGTAATAGCATGCTGGGAATCTATAAGCACCTACTGTGACTGGCGAATCTCCTGCACATGGCCAGTGAGATCGCTGATCTGCTGCTGCATCTTCGCCCATGGTGGTTGAGCAGGCTCACCCTCAGGTATCTCAGTGTGTTCCTCAAGACGGGGAGCTCGTGGCCACCCGGGTCGTGTATGGCCCATCATACGGTTATACGCATCCACTCCAATGGGCCCCAGTCCATGAGATACTCGATAATGCTAAGGAAAATGTACCCCATGAGTCAGAAATACCCGCTCTAAAATGTATGGATATGGTAACCTCTCATCTTTTCGGCCCACCATCATTTGCTTCATCCGTCCAAAGACGAATGAAGGCAAGTCAAGATCACGGCGCTGAGAATCGCCACCGAATACATAGAGTAAATCAGTCATGGTTCGGTCGACTTTCTCTTTCCGAGCCGACCATACATCATGCTGTAGAATTAAAAAGGCAAAGCGAAACTCAGCTCGCATGCTGATGGCGGCCAGGTAGGTAGAGGTCCCAGGTCCTACTGCAGATCCCATCAATTGCCCTGTGATATTCTGGTACGGAGGAAACTGATATTCATCAAAATCAGGGTGATGAATCGTACCTCTATCACACCCCACAGTGCACTCGGACCCGGATAGGTATACCACATACAACGCTCTGAATGGTCACCTGCTCTGGATTATCGTTGTCTTCAATGGTGCCATTTGCATAGAATTCCCGAACCGGGTCCTCGTGGACCATTGCAAATGCATTCTGCCTTTTTGCAGCGATATGGGTGAAATAGTTCACCCAATTCGGCCAGTCCTCGATCCATCTCTGAGTCGGAAGATCGGGAATAGACGGGTTCAGGACCACCTGCCGCTCATATTGTATGGGTCGTGGCTGTGCAGCAGGTTCAGGTGGAGGGGTGGAAAGAACAGGATGTGACGAAGAAGCTTCACCCCTTGAACGTTTGTGAGCGACTGATTTCTGAGGCATTGTACCTGAAAACCAAAGATAATAGTGAAAATCCAATCAAGGTACAAGAATATGCAGCATGTAATTGCAATACTTAAACATCACAGCAAGCATGTAACAGCAGATCCACTTCACAGTTTTCGGTTTTTTTTTTAGAAAATAATAATGAATTTCCTAAAAAATAAAAAAATAAAAAATTTTATGAAAACTTAGGAAATCGAAAGGAATCATCATGCATAACAAAAATTATAATCATCAATATAGAAGTATGCATGAGAGATATATATCCCCGAAATCTGATTTCGAAATTTTTTTTTAAATATAGCAAAACACTGTTCATTAATATCTTACATCCCCCACTATGGGTTTTGTGCTCATATTTGCGATCCAACAGTGACTCGTGCACTAGTCTTGCCATAATCCAAAACTATGAACATGTTTCACAAATAAATCCGTCGTTAAGGCCTTCGTTAATGGATCAGCTAACATCTCAACCGTAGGAAGATGACTCACTGTCAACTTTCCCCGTTGTAGCATGTCAAACACATAAAAGTAATGCACTTCTATGTTCTTAGCTCTGGAACTGATCTCCCCATTACGGAGTGTCGACACTGTTGCCAAATTATCACAATAAATTTGGACAGGAGCATCAGTCCACTGATCTAGCTGTAACCCAGCTAGAAATTCTTTAATCCAAACTGCCTCGGAAGCTGCCAAACTGCATGCAACAAACTCAGCTTCCATCGTGGACTTAGTAACGTATTTCTGCTTCTTACTAGCCCATGCTACGGCAGCGCCACCAAGCATAAAAACATAACCGGCAGTGGATTTCCTGTCATCCTTACACCCGGGATAGTCCGAATCACTATAGCCTTCCAATGACAGGTTCTCGGCCTGATATGTGAGTTTCATATCCTTGGTACCCAACAGATATCTGAACACCCGCTTAATAGCCTGCCAGTGTTGCATACCTGGGTTAGCCTGATATCGACTCACAAGGCTTACTACAAAAGCCAAATCAGGTCGAGTGCAGTTCATGGCATACATCAAGCTGCCAATAGCCTGCGCATATGGCACAGATTGCATCTTCAAACATTCGTCGTCTGATGCAGGGGCCATTCTCTCTGATAAAACTGTCCCTTTATAGATGGGTGAATCTATGATCTTCTAACCAATCACACCAAAGCGTTTCAAGACACTCTCAATGTACGATTCTTGAGATATACTTAGCCTCCTCACTTTTCTATCTCTCTCAATCTTCATCTCGAGGATGTAAGATCTTCACCCATATCTTTCATTTCAAATTGGGTCTTGAGCCATTCTTTAAGACTGAGAATCATACTAGTGTCATTCCCCATCAATAATATGTCATCTACATATAGTGACAATATCATAAATCTACTCCCATCTCTAAAGGAGTATACACAATGGTCATAGTCATTTGCCACAAAGCCATATTCACTTATCACCTTGTGAAAAGTAAAATACCATTGTCTTGGCGATTGTTTCAGTCCATACAATGATTTAATAAGCTTGCACACCTTTGTTTCCTCTCCGGAAACAACAAACCCCTCAGGTTGTTCCATGTAAATCTCCTCCTCTAAATCACCATTTAGGAAGGCGGTCTTTACATCCATTTGGTGCAACTCTAAATCTAAGTATGACACAATTGCCAACAAACATCGGATCGAGATAAACCTAGACACAGGAGAATACGTCTTCTTGAAGTCTATGCCCTCTACTTGTGTGAAACCTTTCGCCACAAGTCTGGCTTTGTACTTCTCTATTGATCCATCTGCTTTGAGCTTCTTCTTGAATATCCACTTACACCCTATGGGTTTCCGTTCATTTGGTAAGTCAACAACCTCCCAGACTTTGTTCTTCAAGATCGAATCCATTTCCTCTTGAACAGCCTTTTGCCATTCCTTGGAATCTGGAAAACACATAGCCTGCTCAAATATGACTGGATCACTGAGTACAGGTTCATCTACCGATATCTCATCTTCACCAAGCATGGCATAGTAATCCTTCAACAAAATTGAAGGTCTACGCTCTCTTGATGCTCGAGTTTCAACATCCTCATTGGATGTGTTACCTATCACTTGTTCATTACTAGTGACAGTAACTTTCTCTTTTTCTATCTCAAAGAGTTCCACTTTCTGACTAGGAGTTTTAAGGTCTATATCTTCCTCATGAAAATAAGCATCTCTAGACTCTATAACCCCCACTGTCCCATCATCATGGTGTACTACAAATTGATACCCTTTCGAATGGTCACAATAACCAATAAAATTACATTTTATGGTCTTGGGATCCAACTTAGTTCTTAGTTGATCGGGCACCCTCACATGGGCCTTTGACCCCCACACTCTCAAGTTCGAAAAGTTTGGACGTCTTCCCGTCCATAACTCATATGGGGTCAATTTGATCGACTTAGAAGGTATCCGATTTAATACATAGACAGCGGTGTCTAGTGCTTCGCCCCAAAACTGCATTCCTAGTTCAGAGTGGTTTAACATGGACCTTACCATGTCCATCAATGTCCTATTATGTCTTTCAGTGACTCCATTCTGCTGAGGCGTATACGGTAAAGTATATTGATGCACTATTCCTTGGTTTGTACAATAGTCCTTGAACAAATTAGATGTGTACTCACCACCTCTATCTGTTCTGAGAACTTTAATCTTCCGTCCTAATTGGTTCTCAACCTCCACCTTAAATTCCTTGAATTTTTCTAAGGCATCGGACTTTCTCGATAACAAGTACACATAACCATATCTCGAATAGTCATCTATGAACGTAATAAAATACATCATTCTCCTTTGAGTCTTGACGTTTATAGGGCCACAAATATCTGAGTGAATGACCTTTAAAAGGTCAATTGCTCGTTGCCCTTTTGGAAAGGGTTGCCTAGTCATTTTGCCAGATAAACAATCTTCACACACGCGTAAATTATCACTTATTCTAGGTAGTAACCCACTACCCGATATTCGGTGTAATTTTGTCGCATTCACATGACACAGGCGTAAATGCCACAACAATGCATTATCCACATAACAAGCAACAATATACTCAGAATCAGCTATTTCATTAATATTAGCAAAGTCATTGGAAACATCAAGTTTGAATAAACCATCCACAAGAGAAGCAGTAAATAAAACATTATTTTTCTATCCCACAGTTCCCTTGCCACCTTTGAACCGGACTTCAAATCCCTTTAAAGTCAACAAAGGAATTGAAATCAGATTCCTACGAATAGTAGGTGCAAACAAGACATCTGTGAGAACCAGAGTGTTTCCTCCTAAAATAGGAACACGAATAGAGCCAATCCCCAGCACGTCACAATAGGTGTTATTTCCCATGTAAATCTTGTGCTCTCCGGGACTAATCTCTTTCATCTCAACAAAAGACTCCTTTGCCATAGCCACATGACGGGTTGCAGCCGAGTCAAGCCACCAACCTCTAGTGTTAGTGTTCACAATCAGTGCCTCAGAAATCAAACATATTATGTCCTTTCCTCCACCCTGCTGTTTCTTTTTCTCGTTGCCCTGGGAGCCATTAGGACAGTTCCTGCTAAAGTGACCCATCTGGCCACAAGTAAAGCAGGCTCCCTTCTTCTTGTTTTTGGCCTTGTCTCCACCCTGGAATTGAGGCTTCTTTCCTTTCCTCTTGAAGTTCTTCTTTGAGGTACCTGCATAGGACCCACCTTTCTTAGAGCCAACATGGTGAGCAAGGTTGGCAGATGCATTAGAGGCCCTCATATGCTCTCTCCTTTCCTGCTCCAAGCCCAGCTTGGCAGTAAGGTCATCAAGAGTGAGTTTCTTGTCACTCAGGTTCAATGCCACCACAACTGCTTCCCATGATGGAAGGAGGCTAGTGAGTATCATAGACACTTGGACCCCCAATGAAATTTGATCTCCAAGCATCTCCAACTCACTAGCTATAATGGTCATGGCATTTATGTGCTCAAGCACATTCTTGCCCTCCTCCATCCTCATGTTGGTGTAGCGAGTGTGGAGCAACCTGATGTGAGCCTCAGTATGCTCTCCATACCTCCTCTCAATGGCCTCAAACATTTCTTTGGCCGTTTTATGCTTCTCAAAAAGCAACTCCAAAGTAGGCTCCATAAAGGTAAGCATCGTGGTCCTTGCTCATGCATCCTCCATCCGGAACTTCTCATACTCTCTCTTTTGAGCAACAGTACTATGTTCACCCGAAGGTTCAACAACTTGGTTCAACAAATGACCCAAGTCATCTAGGAACAGAATATGACGGATGCGCCTCTTCCAGGTAACAAAATTGGTGGCATTCAACTTTTCAGTCTTTGCCAACTCACTGGAGACCATACGGGAAGCCATTGCAACTTTTATGAAATCAGCAAGTGTCGCAATCAAATTGAAGATAAATATCTACAATCAATGGAATTGGACAATAAGTGTTAAACAACACAGTTTGAATCACTAAATAACTACCAGAAATTAGATAATTAAGTTTTTCAAATCTTTTTTTCAGTCGATCGATCGTGTTAAAATACCCGATCGATCGCTTATCCGATCGATCGCGTCAATCTCACCGATCGATCGCAGCCAGCCGATGGTGACTTTGCACAACTTGCAGTAGATACGATCGATCGTGTATTCAGCCGATCGATCGCTCTGCTTGTAATGATATATTCAATCGTAAGCCCGATCGATCGCGTTTACATGCCGATTGATCGCTTCGATTGTTGTATAAAAATAAATTTTCCAGTAGATACGATCGATCGCAAATACTGCCAATCGATCGTTTCTAACACAATTTTGATATTGGTCTTTAACAGTAGATACGATCGATCGCAATTACTTCTGATCGATCGTTTCCCTATTTGAAGCGACGCTTCCAGTAACTACGATCGATCGCGAACTACCCCGATCGATCGTTACCAGTCGTCTTCTTCGTTAGAAAACCTTTAGCGATCGATTGTGTCTGTCAGCCGATCGATCGCCAAATCGAAAAATGCAATTTTTAATATTTTGATTGCTCAGAATTCCTCACAGATTTTTGGGAATTCTCACACCATACACGAACCGAGGCTCTGATACCACTGAAGGGTAATCGAGCCGCAGCGGAAGCGGATCTAGCGTTGTGTATGTGTCAAATTCTCCTAAATTCTGTCTGCACGAGGAATAACCTTGCAGTCAAAACACAAATATACAATAGAGTACAAGTATTTTAGCAATATAAACGAACGATTATTTATATCATGAGCAATCTACAAAAATACAGAAACACATACTACTAACCTGCGGCCTTTGTGCCCAAGTTCCTCCGTTCTTCGTAGAGAATTATAATATGTCAGAGATCACTCTATTTGCAACCGTTCGTGTGTGAATATGTGACTTGCTATACTCCACGGGTTAGCAATATCACTTCCTTGCGATTTTCCGAAGCTTTTCTTTTTGTATGATCTCCAAGATCAAATCTCACATAGAGCAAAAGAACTTCCTTCAAGAAGATGGAGAAGATGGTCTAAGGAAGAAAAAGGAGAATACCCAAAAGGTAGGGGGACGTGAACAGTAACGTCCCCCTTTATTTCCTCATCACGGATCCCCATAATTGGGGAGTTACAACCCATCACGCAGTTTCCAATTTGGTTATTTTCAAATTGGTTATTTTCAATTTGGGTATTTCTGATTCGGATGATATTTTCCGAATAATTCCCTTTTTATGACCATTCTTCCAAAATGGTTACAAACAACAAAAGTGGCTCTTCCATCTAGGTGTGGGCCCACCTGGGCCCACGGAAGCCTAACCATCTCCTCAAGTTCACACACAAGGGAGGGCCGACTCCTCTCAAAATATGACAACTAATATGGGACAAACTCATATCAATGTCTTACATGGATTAAATAACAAGGTCGCTCTTTAGAAATAACTTGAAAAATATTTTATACAACCAATCTAATATAGCTATACTTCCAGGCAAATGAAGCATTCTCCTGTGGATCACCTGTCACAACTTTTCAGAACAAACATATGAAAAAAAACCCAAGGCCTTTTGTATTTGATATACAAGATTAATTGTAAACTAAAGAAGTTCATAATGGTAAATAGCATTTTGAAAGGTGGTGGTCATCAGAATACATGGCAACCGTCCACATAATCTGTTGCTATGCCCTTGGCCGTGGGGCACCGAGCAAGCGGGCAATGCTCATCTGATCGACCCCACCATGTCAAACTCTTGTTCTCTATGTTCAATGTTAGGTAAAGAAGCACACCCATGAAAGCAACTCCGGTGTCCAAAGCTGCCGAGAGAGCTGCCGAGAGAATGTAGTTGTACCTTTGCCACCACGCCTTTCGATACTTGAAGATGAAGTAATTGAAGATAGTTCCGACTAGAATCCAAGAGTTGTAGTTGATTGGAACTGCTGGAGGGATGTTAGCTACTGCCCCAAGGAGGGCAGGCAAGTTTATCAAGGGAATCCAGATCTGCCTTGGGAAGGCTTTATGGAGGAGCCACACAAGAACAGGCCCTAAGAAGCCACCCACAAAGAACCAGTTCAATGCTATGTAGTTTCCTTCTTTACCGAAGATCCTTTGGGAGCCGACAAGGCCCCATATAACTGATGCTGAAAAGAAGACTTCATCACTGGGGCAGGTCCAGGGGCTGTTCGAAGGGAGTTTATTCTTTTGACATATATGCTCAACAGAGTCCAGCAACCACCACGCTACCCCAAGGTTGATGGTTCCGGCTAACATGGTTCCTATGAACTGATTGACAAGAATAAATAAAAAATTACAAATCTAATCTTAATTATTATGTAAGCTTATGAATATATAGGGAAAATACGCTACTTGATTATAATTATGAAGCTTAAACAGTTGCCTAAAATAAATAATCCCATTTGGTTTTACAGTATGAACTCATTTCAATCCAATTTGAAAAAGCAAATGGTACTATGAATGTAAGACAGAGGATATATATGTTAGAAATATTACTTACTGATACTGTCTTAAGGATGATAGATCTGTGTACCTTTGTAAAGATGATGATAAATCCGTTAGAAGAAGGTTATGATCGAATCAAGCGAAGCACTTTGTCCTTCCGACAGAGAATTAGAAGCTGAAAGTCATGAATAAGCATCGCAATAATCAATATAAGAGAATGCATGAGAGTAATCGCAACAATATCTACTGGAAACAAAGAAAAATCGAGTTTTTAAGTTTCGGCTTACCAGAAGAAAAAGGAGTGATTGCGATGAAAGGAGTGGGAAATCACGGAAACAGACACTGGATCTGGATTCTACGTACAAAAATCCTTCGGGGGTCGGAGTTTCAGCTCAAACAAGGGTCGGAAACGGCGGTAGCGAGCGGAAATAGATTTCTCTCACCGCGCCTGTTTGGATTTTAAGCGCGAGGAAGACGACCGCGATCGATCGCATTTTTAGCCGATCGATCGTTTTATAAATCGACAAATAGCGCCCGTTAGATTGAAGATGAACGGTGTTGATGTACCACAGAGCGATCGATCGCAAAGATAAGGCGTCGATCGGATATCGATCGATCGTCTAAATCCGATTGATCGTATCTATTGTTCTTCGATTTTTTTTTAAATTTTTCTTTATGAAATTAATATTCCCTCCCCCAAACCTATTATGAACATTGTTCTCAATGTGAACAATATAAAACTACAATGATAACATAATAAGGAAATGAAGAAAAGGAGAGAATACACCTGAATACGTGGGTTGCCTCCCACCAAGCGCTAAGTTTAACGTCTTCAGCCAGACAGAGCCATGATTATTCTGTAATTATCGGTTCAATTAAATACACCAGCCTGTCATCTAGGTCACCAGTAGCCTCGAGATAGGGTTTTAGACGGTGGCCATTAACTTTGAATGTACTCCTATCTTTTGGATTTTTGATCTCAACAGCACCATGTGGAAATACTTCTTTGACAATAAAAGGCCCAGACCACCGAGATCGGAGCTTCCCAGGAAATATGTGCAGCCTAGTGTTGTAAAGTAGTACCTTCTAATCAGGATGAAAGAACTTTTTGAATATCATCTTGTCATGTATTGCTTTCGTTCTCATCTTGTAGAGTTTGGCATCTCATATGCATCAAAGCGCATCTCCTCTAATTCACTTAGTTGGAGTTTTTGCTGCTCACCGGCTTTATCCATATCAAAGTTGTAGGCCTTAATAGCCCAATAAGCCCGATGTTCCAACTCAACAAGTAAATGGCAAGCTTTGCCATATACCAGTCTATAAGGAGACATACCAATAGGGGTCTTGAATGCTGTCCGGTAGGCCCATAATGCATCATTCAGTCTTAAGGACGAATCCTTTCTATCGGGGCGAACCGTCTTCTCTAGAATCTGCTTGATTTGGCGATTAGAGACCTCCACTTGGCCACTCGTCTGAGGATGATATGATGTGGCATCCCTATGGGTGACAGTGTATTTCTTGAGAAGAGCCTCAAAAGACCTGTTACAAAAATGAGAACCTCTGTCACTAATGATAGCACGAGGAGTTCCAAACCTGCTAAAAATGTTAGATTTCAGAAATTCCAGCACAACTTTACGATCATTGGTCCTAGTGGCAACAACTTCAATCCACTTAGACACGTAATCCACAGCAACAAGAATATATGTATGACCAAAAGATGGCGGAAAAGGTCCAATGAAATCGATACCCCATACATCAAATATTTCAATAATCAATATGGGTTGTAGGGGCATCATATTCCTTTTAGACAAAGCTCCTAGTTTTTGACACCTATCGCAAGATTGACAATAAGCATGGGCGTCTTTAAATAGAGTTGGCCAATAAAAACCACTTTGAAGTACTTTGGCCGCAGTTTTTCTCCCATCGAAGTGTCCACCACATGCATGAGAGTGACAAAAAGATAGGATGCTATGAAACTCACTCTCAGGGACACATCGTCTTATGACTTGGTCAGCACATATCTTAAACAGGTCAGGGTCATCCCAATAGTAATGTTTGACTCGAGAGAAAAATAAGTCTTTATCATGTTTAGACCAAAAGGTTGGGATTTGACCCACTACAAGATAATTCACAATATGTGCAAACCAAGGTGGAGATGTAGTGGAGACAGCAAAGAGCTGCTCATCAGGGAATGAATCTCTTAGAGGGTCATGGCTATGCAGATTAGGAATAGGAATTCTGGATAGATGATCAGCCACGACATTCTCAGAACCCTTTTTATCTTTAATTTTAAAGTCAAATTCTTGCAGGAGTAAGATCCAACGAATCAGCCTCGGTTTGGCATCCTTCTTAGAAAGAAGGTACCGCAATGCTGCATGATCAGAGAAAATAATGATCTTACTCCCCAAGAGATATGACCTGAACTTATCTAATGCAAACACAACAGCAAGCAACTCTTTTTCTGTGGTAGTATAATTCAATTGAGCATCAGTGAGTGTCTTGCTAGCATAGTATATAACATAAGGAATTTTGTTGATGCGTTGGCCTAACACTGCCCCTATAGCAAAATTAGATGCGTCACACATTATTTCAAAGGGCAGTGTATAGTCAGGGGGTTTAATGATAGGGGAGCAAGAGAGGAGGGTTTTGAGTTTTGTAAAAGCATCTTTGCACGACTCATGAAATTCGAATGGCACGTCTTGACCTAAAAGGTGACATAGTGGACGTGATACCTTACTAAAATCTTTGATAAATCGACGATAAAACCCTGCATGGCTAAGGAAGGACCGTATTTGCTTAACTGATGTAGGTGGTGGTAAATTAGCAATCAGGTCAACCTCTATACCCCTTTTTGATATAACATGTCCAAGCACAATCCCCTGTTGAACCATGAAATGGCTCTTTTCCCAACTTAACACTAAATTTATTTCCTCATAGTGTTTTAAAACTAAAGCAAGGTTGTGCAAGCATTCATCAAAACAAGCGCCAAACACCGAAAAATCGTCCATGAAAACTTCCAAAAATTTATCAATCATGTCAGAAAAGATGGACATCATGCAACCCTGAAACGTAGCAGGGGCATTACCGAGACCAAAAGGCATTCTTCGATACGCAAATGTACCGAAGGGACATGTGAAAGTCGTTTTCTCCTGATCCCCTGTAAAAACTGGCACTTGGTTATAGCCGGAGTACCCATCTAAAAAATAATAAAACTCTTGGCCCGCTAATTTCTCTAGGATTTGGTCAATGAATGGGAGAGGGAAATGGTCCTTACGGGTGTTAGAGTTTAGCTTCCTATAGTCCATGCACACCCGCCAGCCCGTGGTCTCTCTTATTGGCACAAGTTCACCCTCTGAGTTTGGTTTCACCGTGATGCCCGATTTCTTAGGGACAACTTGGATAGGACTCACCCACTCGCTGTCAGAGATAGGGTATATGATACCTGCATCTAGGAGTTTCACTATCTTTTTCATCACCACCTCTCTCATGTGAGGGTTCAACCGTCTCTGCCCCTCCCTAGAAGGTTTGGCCTGGTCCTCCAGGTTTATGCGATGCATACACAGTGAGGGGTCTATACCCCAGAGGTCAGCCACTGTCCACCCTATAGCTCGCCGGTAAGTGGTAAGGATCTCCAACAACTGGGTTTCCCGGTCAGTAGATAGGCTAGATGAGATAATCACAGGAAGGGTGTTGTTGGGTCCTAGGAAGACATATTTGAGGGAGCTAGGAAGGGTTTTTAGTTCAAGTGTGGGTGGGGATTCTATGGAAGGTTTTAGTGGTAGACACGGGGAGAGGGTCGGGGTTGGGTCTCCATGGGATATGTCCAGGGTATAGGGCAGCTACTAAATGGTGATTGACCTCCTCAAGGTCAGGTGTGCCCTCATATTGATCGATCCAGTCATAGAAAAGGGTGTGCTCGAGGGCATCCTTAAGCACAGCAAAGGGAAGGTACTCCTGGACTAGGTCATCTGGTCGTCAACCATAAGGCACTCAGCTTCACTCGAGGGTTATTGGGAACCACTAAAAATATTTAATTTAACTTTCATGTTCCCAAATGAGACGTTCATGAGCCCTGACCTACAGTTAATGGTGGCATCGGCTGTGGCTAGGAAAGGGCGGCCAAGGATAACAGGAATTTGGGATTTAGAGTTGGCAACAGGTTCCATGTCTAAGACGACAAAATCAAGGGGGAAGTAGAACCGGTCAACTCCAACAAGAACGTCTTCTATAACACCCTGAGGTCAACGAATGGATCTGTCTACTAACTGAAGGGTGACTGAGGTGGGCTGTAACTCTCCTAAACCAAGTTGTTCGTATACGGGTACGGGAGGAGGTTAACACTGGCCCCTAAATCTAAGAGGGCTCGACTAAGGGTATGGTCACCTATGACAATAGAGATAACAGGGACACCTGGGTCCTTAAATTTAGGTGGCATATCACTGGTAAGTAAAGAGCTTACTTGGTTGGTCAAGAAGACCTTTTGGGTGACATGGGATTTGGTTTTCCTCTTTTGGGTACACAAGTCTTTTAGGAACTTGGTATATGCAGGCACTTGTTTGATGGCATCTAAGAGGGGAAGGTTGATCTTAACCTGTTTGAACACCTCTAACATTTCCTCCATTCGTTGGTGGGACTTACTAAATGAGGAGGGTTGGTTAAGGCATTGAGGGAAAGGAGCCCTAGGGAAATAGGATTTTTCATTGGTGGGTTCAGCTGGGACATCCTTCTGTGGTGGGAGACTAACCAAGACAGGTGTGGGAGGAGTGGGTTCTGTAGCTGTATCTGGGGAAGTTGTTTCACTCGCAATACCTATAGATGGGTTCCTAACCTGATTATCAACTTGCTTACCACTCCTTAAGGTAGTGATGGCCTGTACCTGCTCATTTGGATGATGGGAACCTTCGACGGCAAACTGTCCTCTAGGGTTCTACTGTGGTTGGCTTGGGAGGGTACCTGCTTCCCTACAGTTCATGGATTGGGTCTGCTGTCCCAATTGGGTTTCTATTTTGGTAATGGACTGTGTATGAGAATGGACAAGCTGGGCCTGGGATTTTTGGTCGGTTTTCACCTCCGTTAGTGTGGCTAGTATTTGGCTCATCTGGTCTTCTAAGGATGGTTTCTTATTTGATTGGCCAAATTGAGGAGCTGAAGATGGTTGATAAGGTTGAGGTTGGCTTTGGAAGTTCTGTCTTGGGGCCTGATTAAAATTGGGCCCCTGGTTAGGTTGTCTCCAGGTGAAATTTGGATGATTTCGCTACCCCGGGTTGTAGGTATTTGAATAGGGGTTATTGGCTCTAGGATATCCTTGTGCAAAGTTGGCATGCTTCTGTGCAAGATTTGGATATTGGGAGGCAGAGGGGCAGTCAACTATAGTGTGCATAGGGCTGACACAGATGGCACAGGCATCTTGAGAGGTTGGGGTATAAGGTGGAGTCTGGGAGAAAAACCTGTCAAACCTCTCAGTAAGGGATGCCACTTGGTGTTCTAGGTTCGTGGTAGCTTTAACATCATACATGCCTCCCCTTGAGGCACTCCTGCTAGGCATATGGCCTTCCTATCTATAGAGGGTAGCACTATGTAAAGAGTTTTCGCCCCTTCGAGCTAGAGGGGGAGAGGGGTCGTCGGGGCAGTGGGGCGCTGTCGAGCTAGAGGGGGGAGAGGGAAGCTGAGAAACTGAGACCGCGCGACGTGCCCGACGTTTCTGAGATTAAAATATCGGGTGAGAATTGCAAAGGGATCATGGGCCACTTTTGGATTTGGGAACTTTAAGATGCGTGGTACAGGGTTTACGCGAGACGAATAAGCGAATCATGTACGCGGGACATAGGGGACACTCAACCACGAGACGCATGCCAATGCAGACGGACCTGTGCGTCAGGACCACGTGGGCACAAGGCTAGGGACGTCTTGCACGTGGGTGATGTGGCATGTAGTAATTATCAATATGGTTAGAGTGATTCATGGTGAAAAGATAAGATTTGATTTCCTGGTAGTAAATAAGGAAAAGATTGTGGTAAATTGGGAAACTACCTAAATTGGTTATGGTTAATTAAGATGAGCCAATCAGTAATTAGAAGAGATTATTCCCTAAATATTCATCTACCAATCAGAGAAGGACATTCATTTATGAGGGACGTCCAAGAGATAGGAGGTGTTTTGGCAGTTTCCATATTTGGATATTGAAATCAATTTGAAGAAAGATATAATTCTATTGAGATTCAGAATCCCAACAAATTGGCAACTAATTGAGGAGGACATCCTTGCTAATTGGGATTAGGGTTTGAATTTGGATGGCTGGGATTATTTGAAGGAAGGATCTTAGGAGAGAGATTAAATCAAAGTGGAATAGGAAACTACCTATAAAAGCCCCAAAAAGTGGGGGGGGGGCCCTACTTGTTGGCCGACCCCCCTCTTGTTTGTGTGTTGCTCTTTGATTTATTTCTTCTTCTCCTCTCCCTACACCCAAACCAGCACCTTGAGACCTTTCTCCCTTGACTCTAAATTCTTCCGATCGAAAGGACGAGGCAGGCGTTGCGTGGAGGAAGCAGGGGCCATCGCGAGAAAGCAGGAGTTATCACATCCAAGTTTTGTAGGATGGTTTTTCCTACACCTTTCTTCTAAAATTTCTTTGATTATGAAATTCATCCTTGTGACTAATTTTCGATTGATATCTTGTTTCATATCGGTTATTGATGTTGAGTAATTTTATTGCTTAAAGGAAATTCTATAATGATATGTTATTTGTCATACAAGTTGACAATCATGTTCGATATTCCTTCTAGACTTACAATCTAGTACCTAGATGGGAACCCCAATCAGTTTAGAATGTCTCTTGATCTTATTTCTTGCTGTACTAACTCATTTACGTCTTGTCCATGTTATGCTGTCGTGATATTTAGTCAAGTTACACCAATTATTAAGTCATATAAGTCCAACAATGGGTAAGTGGTGCGTATTGTGTTTAGGAATTAAACTATTAATAAGGGACTTGTCAGCTTTGTTGTGTCTTGACTAATTGAGTGTCAAAAATGTTCCTTGATGATTTATAAATCTTCTTATTTGTACGTTCAAGGGTCTAGAAATAGTTGTCTTATTGTTTAATGCCTCCATTATCAAAGGGGCAATAGCACAAACAGGTTCGGGTGGAAGAATACATCTTAAGATATGTAAAACACATACATCCAGAACCATTAATGTTCTGTAATGGACTTAGGATGTAGGTTAGAAATATCTTATTTATCATATTTGAGGGTGATTACACCTATTAATCAATTGGGTTAAGATTAATACTCTCGGCTAGAACTGTTTATGCGCCAATGACCAGTGGTAAAATAATCACAACTAATTACAGGAAAATAAAAAGACTAAGCTGATGGTGGGGTTAAAAACAAGACTCATAGGATCAACTCCAGTAAAAATTTCATAACTTAATGAACTGACAATGGGGAGCTTCGGAAGTGGACTATTATGCATAAAACAATGTACTGTAATTAGAGTATACGACACTAATAATTACTAATACTAAAGTATGTGGTATGTTAAGAGCATAGTAACATTAGTATACATTATAAGACATCATAGTGATTATTAAAGTAAGGATATTCTGTTAAAAAGATTGATATCATGGGGTAATTTGTTGTGAACGTCATGCCATGACGTCAGTACACTGACGTCAGCACACTGGACATCACGCTGGGCTATTTATGAATATGATTAGATTTACTTTTTTTCTTAAATAAAAGCCATATATCTTGTAATCATGCCCGTTTGGGTAACTGAATATGTAATGGACTGTAATGGCGTAATTAGTGATCAATTAGGGCCCATTAGGCCTGACAGATGGCGCACGCCCCTAGGGCTCAACGCCATCCCTTCTCTTTATAAGTTCTTCCTCCTTCTAGGGTTATGCAATAAGAAACCAGTTTTCCTTTACTTTTCTCTCTTCTTCTTCCCTTTCTCCGGCCATGATGCTTGGCCCTGTTCGTGTCCCATACCGGGACACAACATTAGTATAAGAGCCGTTCCGATCTGCCAGAATGAGGGACGATGTGCTCGATCTGTGTGCCACCATCAAACGGCAGATTGAACGAACCACCGCGGCCCAAATGACAGCCGTCACGGCCACCGCCGGCACAGCCACCTGGCGCCACCGCTTGGTATTTCGCAACACATTACCCACGATCACTTCCTCCTTCCCCCTCCCAGGGTCATTTTTCCTGCCCGCAAACACCTCTGTCGTCCTACGATCCACCTTTCGGCCACTTTTCTACGCCGTTGGCCGCAAGTCAGTCTCCTTTTCCGTTGTGGACCACGCATGACACGCTTTAAGCCCCGGCTATTCCACCACAAGGGGGGCTAAGGCGTTCACAGATCTAGACGGTCCCACGGCTGGATGATGGGAGGCATCACGGGGGCTGCAGAGGTCAGCCGCCGCCGTTACGCTGGCCATGGTAAGGTTAACCACCAGTCGACCCTCGCTTTCAAGTTTTACCAAGATCCAGGCTTGAATTAAAGCAGCAGGATTGTTGTGGTAGGCATGAGCAGCTCTTGGCGTCAAAGCTACCTGGAGCTCTTAAGGTGGTTTTCTTCATAAATTTGAGCACCAAAACAAAGGAGCTGGTAATGATGATGGCTTGGCTCTATACTGGATGTCCGTACATAATATCACTCAGAAATGCATATCATGGAAAGGTAGCTGGACTAATGAGAGCAACTGCTCAGTGTAGCTGCAAATTTAATATGGTACAGAGTGGAGTTCACCATGCCTTGAACCCCGACCAGTATAGGGGATGTTTTGGGTTGGTTGGAGAAAAATATGCAAAAGATGTTCAAGAAATTATTGATTACGGTACTTCTGGCCGTGTTGGTGACTTTATTTATGAAGTCATACAGAGTGTGGGTGGTATTGAATCAGAAGCAACCATGCGCATGGTTCTTTCCAGAGTTGTTGGGTTCAAATTTTCAGGTAGGCTAAAAAATGGTGTGACAGCTATAGATTTGGTTTTGGCAGTGATCCAAATGCTTCAGAAGCATGGGGTTGTTGGGAATATTGTGGAGTTTTATGGTAAAGAGGTGCGGGAATTACTATTGACTGACTGTGCAACAATCGTTAATATGTCAACGGAATATGGAGCGACTATGGGCTTCTTCCCAGTCGACCATGTTACTCTGCAGTACCTTACATTGACTGGCAGAAATCATGACACCGTGGCTATGATAGAAGCATATATGCGGGGTAACAATATGTTTATTGACTACAGTCACCCACAGTCCGAGAGAGCTTGCTCATATTATTTGGAGCTGAATTTAGAAGATGTGGATCTTTGTGTCTCAGGATTTCAAAGGCCTCATGATCGAGTTCTCTTGAGAGTGATAAAAGCCGACTGGCATTCTTGCTCGATCAACAAAATCGGTTCCACTGGATTTACGGTATCCAATGAAGCCCAAAATCAAATTGCGGAATTTTCATTCCATGGTACACCTGCACAAATTAAGTATGGTGATGTTGTTATCGTAGCCACCTCAAATCCTAGTGTAATGCTTGGTGCTGCACTAATGGTTACAAAGAACGCGAGTGAAGCAGGTCTAGAGGTGAAACCATGGATAAGGACTGATCTATCACCAGAGTCAGGGGTTGTTACTAAATATATCGAGAAGACTGGTTTGCAGAAGTACTTACTTTAATATAGTTTTTAGTTTTTGTAGAAAACAAGAGTAATACACAGAAATAAGGTGAAAATAGATTTTAATGGTTAAATCATCAAAACTTCATGTACAAATGTCTGATCGAACTGATTCAAGTTTTATGTTAAAGTTCAAGAAGTCAGCTTTCCAACGCTACCAACCGCGCACAATTCGGAGTTTGGAGCAAAAAGTTATATCTATTTGAAATTCATAAATAGTAACCACGATCGATCGGCTATCGATGCGATCGATCGCCTCAGCCGCAAAAATAGTGTATTGAAGGAAACCATCGATCGGACCTCAAAATGATCGATCGTACCTACTGGAATTTTTGATCTGCACAAGACAGTAACTACGATCGATCGGTATTATACGGCGTCGATCGCCAAAGTGATCGATCGGCAGAAAATAATGAAGGAATTACGATCGATCGGTAGGCGAACGATCGGCAATACGGAGTGATCGATCGCCGTGTGCGGAAAACCGAAATAAGACCTATTTCGACTCGGATTTGGAAGGGGACTTCGTGGTTTCTCTTCAAACTTATAAATAGGCCTTATAGGAGAATGTTTTGGGTAATCTTGAACCCTTGAAGAATCTAGAGCTAAATTGGAGGCTAGAGCAAAGGAGAAAAGAAGATGAAGAACATGAAGAATATGATGATGGATTCTCTTCCGATGAGAGGCTAAACACTTTTCTAAGGCGTAGATGAAGCCCAATAATCTGGTTGTGTAGTTTCTTTTCTCTCATCTTATGTTTTTACTCTAGTTGCTGTATGGATTTTATTGTATAATCATTATTAATTCATTAAAGGTTTATTCTTTGTACTCGAGAGAGACAAGAGTGAATTCTTGTGAGTTTCAATCCGAAGAATACTTGCGTATCCAAGAGGAACGTGAGTAGGCTGAGGTGTTATATATCAATAAAGTTTCATTGGTTTATACTCGAGAGAGATAGATCACAATTCCATGTTTTAATTATTTTATGTGTTACATCCGAGAGGAGAGCACTATATTTTGAGTTGACAAGTGTATGTCCGAGAGGAATATGCTAGCTAATTAGAAATTTTTATTCAAAAGAGAGAGAGAAGCGATACACTAGTTTATTGTGGTGGATTCGAAGCCTTGGTCTTCTCCACATTGATTAATTCTCCCTTAGTTTAGTTAAAGTTCATTGCTTTCTTAGTCTATAATCAACACGGCTATTTTCTCTTGAATTTTGTAAAATATTAATCCATCCCTGAGGCTCGACAACCTTATTTATACTCGCCGTAGTACAATTGCCTTGTGCACTTGCAAGGGTTTTATATTTAAACGATCAGGCGTCGAGCCAGAGGGGGGAGGGGGATCACCGGGGCGGTGGGACGTCACCGGGACGGCGGGCGCCTGATCGTTTTAAATATAAACCCTTGCAAGTGCACAAGACAATTGTACTACGGTGAGTATAAAAAGGGTTGTCGAACCTCAGGGACGGATTAATATTTTACCAAATTCAAGAGAAAGCAGCAGTGTTGATTCTAGACTAAGAAAACAATGAACTTTAAACTAAATTACTGGGGTTCAATCAATATGGAGAATATCAAGGCAGAGAATCCACCACTAGACATGCAATTACTACTCTCAATTATTATTAAGCATAAGTTAACATGATATGGTAATTCTTGTTCTTGATCGGACACACGAATTACTAATGAATTCACTAACGTTCTTGATCGGACACGAAAGTTCATCCACTATTGTGTAATAAATCCTATCCTTGATCGGACATAGAATCAATCACAACTCTATTATAATGCAATTAATCTTATCCTTGATCGGGCATAAAATCAATCACAATATCTAATTCCATTCATAATCAATCAAGTCTATGATCTAGCACTCAAAAGAATATTCATGAAATCGCATATTGCATTGAGCGTATGCATTGAGGATAAGATTAATTGTATTGAGTCGCTAGCAAAACAAAATAAAATAAAATCAAACAAACTGAGGAACTAATGCAGAAAAATAAACACCACTTTCGTAGGGAACACGATTGCATTGAGCGTATAAAATAAGCCATTAAACCTCTAGGTGTCCCTAGTAGGACGAGTTGTGTCTCGTGAGGGTTTGCAGCCATGCTACCCACAAATATGTATTTATTAATCTAATTAACCTAAGTGTAAAAACAAAGAAAAAATTAAAACATTGCAAAACACACAAGCCTATTATCCCTTCAAATGCAAAATACAATGCCTAAGAGAATTAACCACATGTACTTGGTTCATAATCAACAGTAATATAGACGCCCTCAAGTAAGTGGTTTTATTCCACACTTTTATCTTAGAATTTTCTGCTCAATATGATATAGCATGATACTTTAAATAGTAAAAGTGTAGAACATTATAGCAATGCATTCTAAATTTCTATTTTATACAGATTCAGTGTTACCCATTAACCAAAGAACATCAGAATCTACATTGTTATCGTAATCTTTAGGTTCATGATAGCACAGATCTGCGCGCCTCCTTTGGGTCCAACATTCTAGATTTAAGAGGATAATACACCATAGACTTTTTCTTTCGCTAGGACTGTGTAAGGCCTAACTTCAAGATGCTTAGGTTTAACAATGACTCAGGCCAATGACTCCCAACCAATTTGGCTTAGGGCATTAGGTTTTAAGAGACCGCTTCGGGCCCGAGCATAAGCCTAAGTTAATCCTATAAAGTCAAACAGCCCATTTCTTTCATTTTGTTTTCATTTTTTCACATTTTCATTTTCATTTTCAGCATATATTTTCAAGCACATCTTTATTTTGTCCAGGTTGTATTATACTCTCAACCTATTTCCGGTTCCAAGCCCTTGCCATAGCCAAGTAAATGGTCTATCATGATCTTTTAAGCTCAACAGATAACTACACATCGTCCATTGACTATGACTAAAGACATCCTACTGTAAATTAGCATTCAACAAATCTCTAGATGGCATTTCTTTATGTACTAGTGTGTGTGAGTGAGTTTTCTTAGTTCAAGTACTTGTTCCAAGAGGACTGTAACAGAAAGGTATGCTCAGTTAAGTGTATCTGTCCTCCAATATACTTGCTCACACTTCCAATGTAAATTAATCTCCTAAGAATTGTAATATGCATTATTACGGGATAAACTATCAAAACCTAACAAAAAGTTTTAACAAACAACCTAAAAACTAATCAAATTTTTTTTTTTTCTGATTTTGATTTTTATGAAAGTAATATTCCCTGCCCCAAACCTATTATGAACATTGTCCTCACTGCACAATAAAGACAAAATATAATGATCTTATAAAAGTAAAGGAGAAAGAGGAAGGAAAACACTAGAAAAAAGAGTGGACTAAGAGTCTTGGTCATCGCCATCTGCACCACCCGAAGAAGGGAAATGCCAATCATGAAGAAAATCGACTATGGAGTCGAGGCGTTCCGTAATAGCATGCTGAGAATCTTGAAGTGCCTGCTGGGCAGTCCTAATCTCCTATTGTGATGCCCAAATCTCCTGCTGAGATTGCCGCATCTCCTGCACATGTCTAGTGAGATCGGTGATCTGCTGCTGCAGAGTCGCCCAGGATAGTTGCTGATGTTCGGGTATCTCTTTAGGACGGTGGACCCGTGGCCAAGCTTTGCGACGTGTGTGGCCCATCATACGGTTATAAGCATCAATTCCAATGGGGCCAAGTCCGCGAGATAATCATGCATGATATGGAAAGCGCATCCCATAGGTCTGAAATACCCGCTCGAGAATAAAGGGATATGGCAATCGCTCATCTTTGCGCCCTACCATCATCTGCTTCATCCGTCCAAAAACGTATGAAGGTAAATCAAGATCACGAAGCCTGGTATCGTCGCCGAATACATATAATAGATAAGTCATAGTGAGGTTGACTTTCTCCTTCCGGGCCGACCATACATCATGCTGTAGAATCAAGAAAGCAAAACGGAACTCTGGTAGCATGCTGATGGCTGAAATATATGTCGTACACCCAGGACCTACTGCTGACCCCGTCAAGCGACCGCTAACACTGCAATGCGTAGGAAATTTATATCCAGTGAAGTCGGGATGACCAATTGTACCTCGTTCGCAGCCCATGGCCCTGGCTATATCAGCGGCGCGGATACAGATAGGAGTGTCACATACCATACTATTAATGGTCACCTGTTCTAGATCTTCATTGTCTTCAATGGTGCCATTCAAATAGAACTCTCGTACTGAATCTTCATGCACCAGTTGATACACATTCTGATGCTTGGATGCAATATGGGTAAAGTAATGCACCCAATCTGGCGGCAAATCAGGAATGCCGGGATTAAGGACGACTTGTCTCTCATACTGAAGCGGCCGAGGAAATGGAGGAGTCGTAGGTGTAGGAGTGGAAGGAATAGGACGTAAAGTAGAAGCTTCACCCCTTGAGCGTTTGTGAGCGACTGATTTCTGAGGCATTGTACGTGAAAACCAAGGATAATAGTGAAAACCACAGCAAATACAATTATTTTAGCATGTAATTTCAGTTCATAATCACAGCAATCATATAACAATAAATGACACAAGACAGCAGATCTACTTTGAATTTTTTCGATTTTTTTTTAAAAAAATAAAAAATAAAAAAAATAAAATAATAATAATAATAAATCGAAAAATCAGAGATATCAACATGCATATTAATCGCAATCATCAATCCAAGAGTATGTATGTAGAAATATCTATATATAGCAAAACACTATTCACCGCATGAACACAAATCCTAAAAATTAAAGAAAACACCTAAAATCGAAGAATCAGAGTCTAAAAGTCATGCATAAGCATCGCAATAATCAATATAAGGGCATGCATGAATCAGATTTCAAAATCATCTACCAGAAACCAAGAAAAAATCGGCTTTTGAGTTTCGGCTTACCGGAAGAACAATGAGTAAATCCGATGAAAGGAGATGGAAATCTTGAAAACAGACGCCGGATCCGGATTCTAGGTGGAAAAGTCCTTTGGGGCCGGAGTGTTAGCTCAAACAAGGGTCGGAAACGGCGGCGGCGAGCGGAAATAGATATCTCTCCCCACGGCCGTTCGGATTTTAAACGCGAAGAAGACGACCCGCGATCGATCGCAATTTTATCTGATTGATCGTGTTATAACGAGAAACAGCGCCCGTCAGATTGCAGATGAACAACATCAATGTTCCGCAGGGCAATCGATCAGTCGGATAAGGCATCGATCAGATAGCGATCGATCGTTTATATCCGATCGATCGCATCTACTGTTCTTCGATTTTTTTTTTAAAGTATATCCTCTCCCCCAAACCTAAGTTGTACATTGTCCCCAATGGACAACAAATGAAAAATGGCAATGAAAATAAGACAATAAGGAGAAGAAAAGAAGAGAATACGCCTGAATATGTGGGTTACCTCCTGCCAAGCGCTAAATATAACGTCTTCAGCCAGACTGCGCCATAGTCTTGTGCAGAGTTCAAATCCTCAAGAATTCAACCTGGATCAATTAAATGATTTCCCCACACACTCCTATCCTTGTGGCGTATGTATGGAGCATATTATGGAATGAAAGGGTGGAGTGGTGGGTGGGGAAGTAGTAGAAAGATGGGTCCCTGCATTGTCCATGGAAGAAGGTCGTCAGAGAATTTTAATATAAAGGGAATCTCCTCCCCCACATCAACCGATTTGGCCATAGGGGCCATGTCTAGTAACACTTCTTTAAAAGACTCATCTAATAGTGACTCATATATACAATCTATGAAACAATCTAAGTTACTTCCAATAAACAAAGAGTTAGATTGATCTAGACAAGGTATGAATGGTGCTTCAGGAACAGAATGTTCCATTAATAGTGACATAGATTGTGACTCCTCAAATATAGAAGAAGGTTGAAAAATTGGTTCTATCAACACCCTCACTTCTTCTTTAATTTCTAAACCTTTTTTATCATTTTATAAAACCCACTCAAGCTCATTTTCAAATCTTTGGGCACGCTGAAGGGATATTGGGGTTGGACATCATGGTCAGGGGAAAAACATATCCCTTCATCAGAAAATTGGCCCATCGGATATTGGGGTTGGACAGGTGGGGTGTACTCTTCTCTCATTTCCTTATATCCAGTTGACAACTTAGTTAAGGCTGTGAGGATGGCAGATTGGTTGGCTATTATTTGGTTCATTTTATCTTCTAAGGTAGATTGACCAAATTGAGGAGTAGAGGCTAGTTGGTACGGCAGTTGTTGGCTTGGAAAATCTTGTCCAGGGGCCTCATGAAGAGTGGGCCCAGGGTTGGGTTGCTCCAAAGGGGAAATAGGATGATCCTCCCACCTATGAAGACCTTGGGCCTCATTCACATATTTTCTTATAAAATCAGGGTACTCATGGGCCAAAGGGCACTCAACTGGGGTATGAATAGGACTTAAACAGAGGGCACATGGTTCTGATATATAAGGAGTTGTGTATTGTAGGGAAGATATGCCACTCCCAAAATTAGAGTGATTATCCCACCCACGGTTATAAGTATCAGCATATAAGGGACGTGGGTGGTAGGGCACTTCATAGGGAGGGGGATTATGTGTTTGTGAAGAATAATAATCATTAATGCTCCCATATGGGTTCTCATGGCTAAATCCATAGAATGGAGAAGACATTTCTTCACCATGCATTCATCAACATCCGAACCACAATATCACACATCCACAAATCAAATAAATAATCCTAGATATTCACAATTAGCAATCAGCAGCCCTAGATATCGACAACTAGCAGTCCTAATAGCCACAACTAGCACAACATGCTATCACAGAAAGAAAAGAAAAACACCAAACACCAAAGTTAATCTAGAAGAGAAGGATAAGAGAATGCAAACGAAGGGAAGGGGTGGCCCTTCCACGTTGGCGAGAATTCCACGTCCTCTCTTAACCGTGCAAAAGAAAGCAAAACACAAATTAAGCTACTGATGAATAATCTAAGTTAAGACTCACTAAACTACTCTAAAACTAATTATGCTAAGAATCTAGTAAACTATTGCCTTTCGTCCCAGACAACGGCGCCAAAAACTTGATCGTTTTAAATATAAACCCTTGCAAGTGCACAAGGCAATTGTACTACGGTGAGTATAAAAAGGGTTGTCGAACCTCAGGGACAGATTAATATTTTACCAAATTCAAGAGAAAGCAGCAGTGTTGATTCTAGACTAAGAAAACAATGAACTTTAAACTAAATTACTCGGATTCAATCAATATGGGGAATATCAAGGCAGAGAATCCACCACTAAACATGCAATTACTACTCTCAATTATTATTAAGCATAAGTTAACATGATATGGTAATTCGTGTTCTTGATCGGACACACGAATTACTAATGAATTCACTAACGTTCTTGATCGAACACGAAAGTTCATCCACTATTGTGTAATAAATCCTATCCTTGATCGGACATAGAATCAATCACAACTCTATTATAATGCAATTAATCTTATCCTTGATCAGGCATAAAATCAATCACAATATCTAATTCCATTCATAATCAATCAAGTCTATGATCAAGCACTCAAAAGAATATTCATGAAATCGCATTAAGCATAAATCATAATCAACTTTATAAAATTAAACTATCAAGAGTAGCAATACACATCTAGGGCTTCATCGAGCCTTGAATAAAAGTTTAGTTACACATAGAAAGAAAGAAAGGAGAAGCCTGCTTATGTAGATCCATCGTCATGAATCATTCTTCTTCTTTGCTCCAAAAGACTCCTTCTCTTGCTCCTTTCTATCCTTCAATAAAGCTCTAGATTCTCCAAGGGTTTCAAGATTGATTTTCTAAAACGTTCTCCCATAAGGCCTATTTATAAGTTTGAAGAGAAACCACGAAGTCCCCTTCCAAATCCGAGTCGAAATAGGTCTTATTTCCGATTTTCTGCATACGGTGATCGATCGCTCCGTATTGCCGATCGTTCGCCTACCGATCGATCGCAATCCCTTCGTTATTTTCCTCCGATCGATCGCTTTGCCGATCGATGCCGTATAATTCCGATCGATCGTAGTTACTGTCTTGGGCAGATCAAAAATTCCAGTAGATACGATCGATCATTTTGAGGTCCGATCGATCGGTTCCTTCAATACACTACTTTTGCGGCTCTGGCGATCGATTGCATTTATATCCGATCGATCGTAGTTATTGTTTATAATCTTCAAATGGCTATAACTGTCTACTCCGAAATCCAAATTGCGCATAGTTGGTGGCGTTGGCAAGCTGACCTCTTGAAATTTAAGATGAAGCTTGAATCAGTCCAATACAATATTTGTACATGAAGTTATGATGATTTAACCATTTGAGTTACTTTTCACCTCATTTCTGTGTATTACTCTTGTTTCCTACAAAAACCAAAAACTATATTAAAGTAGTAGTTATTCTAATCAAACACTAACATAATCATAAGTTTAGGAGATAATAAAATGCATATTTCATGTATAGATCAGCGCCCCATCGAGCCAGAGGGAGAGGGAGGGAGAGAGGGGGAGGGGGAGAGGGCTCAACCGTCGGATCTCGGGCGCCCGTAGGCTACCGGGCCTCATCGGGAAATCAGTTTCACAAAACAAGGTAAACTAAACTATAAGTCCGCTGTAAAAGAAGTGTACATATGAAGTGGAGAAAGCAAAAAAATAGGGTCGGGTGATTACCCAACCCGAGCCAAGTAGGGTTAGGGTCGGCCATTCGCGACCCTATGGTCGGGTGATTACCCGACCCTATTTAGGTAGGGTAATGGCCGGATCCTATTTTACCCGACCCGACCCGATTCCCAGCCTAGACCCTTGCCATGGTGCCTGCCCTTCCCCTCTTGCCTCATCGTCTACTAGGTTCACCTTCATTTTCGGCCTCCCATCACCTCTGCCGATGAGTGCGGGTCTACCACTGCTTCCCACGGCCTCTCCTCCTCGTTTGCAGCCATTGGTCACCTCTCTCACATGAAAGGTATTAGCTTGACACCCCCAACACCACACACACAACTTGAATTTCCCCCTCTGTTTTTGTAAAGTTCAACTTTTATTTTGGGTTTTCTCCGGTCATTTCTTAAATCGTTAATGGACTACGGCGGATCAACTAATGCCAATTTTTACAAAGCGTTGGGTGTGCCATTCCATGGTGCAGTGTATACCACATGTTTGTTGAAATAGCATTAAGGGTCCGTTTGATTGGTCTGAATCTGAATATGAAAAGTCCACTGAAAAGTCTGAAAAATCATGTCTGAAATTCTCCAATCTGAATCTGAATCTGAATTTTTCAGATTCAGATGAAACAAATGAAACTCTGACTTTTCAGATTCAGATTTCATACTTCTTATATATATATATATATTTTTGCTGAATCTGAGACTACTTATATGAGGCCATATACAAGAGAATGAAGAGCTAACAGCCCGTTTGGGAGCATTTTCTATTTTGAAGTGTTTTTATCCTCAAGATCGTGCAAGATGTACATACAGAATAAAATCAGGATCATGCTTTCGTTCAGGAAGGGAATAAATAATAAGCTAGTCGAGCAAAAAGCCAGATTTTTATTCTATCGATGCAGTCCTATCCCGAGAGGAGGACCAGCAGCATAGCAATATCTCAGCAGAGACCTACACGTGAATTGAGTCTTGCATACATTCTACCTTTATGATAACAATGTAAACTAAATATTTAACCAACATAATGATTAAATGAAAATGAAATAAAGCAAGAAGATGTATCAGAACCGCAAATTCTGGAGCTGCAAACTATGTATCAACAACAAAGGCATATGTATAAATTTGGAAGGACAGCCTTGCAGCTTGAGAGACTTCAGGAATGGGGTCAAACTGAGAAAGCCACCAAGACCCTATCAAAGGCTTCATATATGGAGCCAACCCCCTCCTGGACATAAAGAATTTAGTATTATAGAATGCAAGATTGTAAATGAAAATGTAGCACATAAAATTCAATGTCAATTCATGGGTAGCAAGCACAAATGCTATTAGTAACATTTTGTAGCATTGTTTAAAATTCAATGTCAATTCATGGGTAGCAAGCACAAATGCTATTTTGGAGCATTGTTTAAAATTCAATGTCAATTCACAGCTATTGTCTTGTTACGCCTTCTTTAAAATGGCTCCTCTGTAGGAGAGGGAAAAAGTATTATATTAGGTGGGAAAATGTCCAAAGAAGTGCAAATGAACATACCCATTGTGGAATAATCTGCCCAACTTCTTCTACAAATTTTTCCTTGAATATTATAAAAAGTGATGCCAAAGCCTTGAGCTGGAAAACAATTGGAAAATTGCACAGCTAATTAAAAGTTTTGACAATAGCAAACAATAGTGGTGATGTGCCTAGCACCTTCCATTTTCTTAATAATAGTAATAAGAATATACTCCATCTGTCCTACATTGTCTGATTTCTTTGTTTTTTCAGTAAAGAAATAAAATCAGACTTTAATGCTAGACAGAGGGAGTAAATGGCTGCTGCCCAATGCGTGGATGGTTTCCAGGAAGAGGCACCAACTGTTAGCTCTTAACTGTTGGTTTTGCATAGAAGATAATTGGTTAAGCCAAGCTGTTAGGTAAGAGACTAGCTTTTTATATCAAAACGATACACAGCCCTTTCATGCCTTCAGATCATGCTTTCGTTCAGGAAGGGAATAAATAATAATATCTTTTACACCCCTTATAAATGAAATCTCTCATCACAAACTAAGATCCTCTTCTTTCCTTCATAAAACCATAATCGTGCATGAGGAATATCCCTTTTCTCAGTGTACCTAGAAACAAGTAACACACATTATAAACATCCAAAATGTAAAAGCAGACCACAATGGCCTTTACAAAAATTGTTCTCTAGACCATATTTCATAGTGCAAAAAATTACTACTCAACAGATAGTGCATCTTACTCTGATGCGAAACAAAAATAAGCGTGTTCAGAGTGCAAATTTTTTTTATCCGAACAAAATCGAGATAGGAATTGGTAAATAGCATTATCACCCTGTGAATATTAGTTCATCAGCTAATCAATATAAACAAGTAAATGAATGACTAAACCACATTATGTTTTATATTCAAGAACAAGAAACATAAACCTGTCTCCTAGAAAAACTTCTAGGTTTAATATGGATGGCCACATGAAACTAAACCTGTCGACACTCTCTATACAATTCCAACTTCTCGATATGCCTATTCAGTCCTCATAGCCTTGTAAGGCATGGTTTTTCAGTGATACCAGGATGAGATGATAGAGAGTCACAACGTGCATGGACATAGCAGCAAAAAAATAACTAATGCAACACAATGTCAAAAATATACCTGTTGCAATAATGAAGAAAGAACATACCTGTCGCAAGCTACAAGTTTCACAAGAGCCTGTTTGTTTTCACCCGCTTCAGAGTAGCAGAAATTAACCTATAGACAAACAAACATGATGTTCTAAGCATCTGCAGAAGGAAAACAAAAGCATAGAAATTAAAGATATCAAGGGCGAGATATATGTACTATATGATCGAAGCCAAAATTTGGACCACAAAGAACAACATGAAAATTCATTACAGCAGGCAAAAAAATTTAACCACTGTTTACAATCAGTATAATACAACATTGGAAGTATAAAACATTACAATAACTTCAACTTAGAAGCTAGGAAACAGATATCTCCAACCTGCATTTTGGTCAAAAAATTCTTTATCTCAGTTATAACAATTTCTAAGAACATTTTCCCATCAAAAGTTTCTATTAGATCAGCATCCAGTCATAAAAACCCAAAAGGAGTACTAATAAGATTTGGCAACATGCGGTAAATATTAGGGAATGTAAACTTCATTAGGAGGTCCAAAATGATGGATATGCAATGAATATGTAAGCAAACTTGTCAGAACCATAAACATGTGCGAACTTAAATTCACTTTCATCAGAGTATGAGGTGCAGTAGATGAGTAACACCCACATGACAGATAACAGATAAAAGGAACCTGCAAAACTATAAGACATAAAATTTGACAAGCACACAATATGCCTAACCTTACTGACATGTAAAATGGGGATATACTCTGCTTTAGATGTACCTCAACAAAGCCACTTCTAGCAACCACCTTAGGACACTCTTTAGATCATGAATGTTAAAGAAGTGGAAAATTATGTCCCATAAAAAAAAGCTGCACTAGATTATTACAATAGATCACCATGAAAAGAATAACTAACTTTGTACAAACATCTGCCCTAGCAAACACATTCACAACCAGATTAATGAAACTAAAAAGCAGTATTGCATGCCACTACTTCACCAGGTTCAAATAAATAAAATGGCTTTTGTTGCATGCCAATTTTGTAAGTTTATACTGACATACATGGAGTATATGAAACTGTAAAATATAGATTCTTCATTTTTTAACTATAAGAGCAACAGATAAGCAAAATAAAAGAAAAGGATAACCTTGCACTATTGGGATTGCACCCCGACCAAACTACAGATACAAGTACACCAATTACTGCAACACTATAAATATAAAGCTAGACGATGGCTGCTAATTCACTACCATATGCATTAAAAGAAAAAGTACAGATCCTTTAATTTTCATAACAAATGACACAAAACAAAATCTTATGTCAAGTATCATATACTCAACTGATCATCAGAACCCTGCTTCTTGTATCATTTGAACCAAGCTAAAGATACAAGAACACCACTTATTACAACACTAGCTTCATCTAAAATGAAATCCATACTAGTGTTCTATAATATAAAATTAAATTGAAGAAGTCCCGAAAGTTGCCTAAGTCCATCTGCTATATGGAAGAGAAGGTTTAAAACAACACAGAACAGACAGGGCTTAAGAGAGCCCTATAATCAAAACATTTAATTTGAGCAGAGCGCATGTAAACAATAATTATCAATCCTTAAACCATAAGAGCATCAGGCAACTGCTCACGCAATTGGCCCATAAAGGCCTCATCTTCACTATCTCCTAACTCCGGTAGTGGCGGCTCAACATAAGAGATATCATCACCATCACCTTCTTCAGTAGATGTCCCAAGATCCACATTGTTGTTCTCATAAGTATCAAAGAGCCGATCACTTATAATACCTTGAATGGTAAGCCTCCTAAGATAATTGTGCATGGCAAAAGTTGAGATGGCAATGTCTCTCTGAACATTGAAGGTGAAAGGTGCCATCCTATTTAAAATAGCAAACCGTAGCTTCAACATCCCAAAAGAGCTCTCAATCACGTTCCTCAACTTGGCGTGAGCGTGATTAAAAACTTCTCCTCTTGTCATATTTGGAGCACGTCGCCTAAAGTCCGCCAACCAATAGCGTATATTTCGATACGGCGTCAAAAAATATCTCTTGTTGGTATATGCTGCATCACCTAGATAATACATATCTGCATTGTAAAAATTAGTTAAAACTTTAAGTAACATACCTATCCATACAGATAATGTCTACATAACTATTAGTATTGTACCAATTTTCTTACCAGGGGGAGGTAATGGGAAGTTGTTACTTGGGTCAGAAATAACTGCATGTAGAACCCGACTATCATGGACTGTGCCCTCCCAGCCAGGCCAAATGTATGTAAGTAACATGTTGAAGTCACAAACTCCTAACACATTTTGATAGCACTCTCCTCGGGCTTTGCCCTGATATGGTATTTGCTTCTCTATAGGTACAATAGCGTGGATAAGCGTACCATCCAATGCACCAACTGCCCCCTTTCATAAATCAACCTGGTTGAGCGCCAAGTTCAATCACATGGAACTTTGAGGTAATTTGCCCAACATTAGTGGTCTTTGAAGCAAAACAAATAAGAGTAGAAGGATTTTTCATTCCAGGTACCTGGTTAATCTAGACAAACACATCCTCATCTGTCAATACATAAATAGCTGCACAAATTGAGTTTGCAATCATTACAAAGGCAAGAAGCAAAAAAGTTGAGGAGCTGGTACTCACTTTAAATGTAGCAAAAGATGCAGCATGTGCTTCAATAAGATCTGACCAAGAGCTTCTTTGAATGTTCCAAAAGGAGAGGAAGGACGGTGTAGAAAAAATGAAGTCAATAGCATATACTTGATCATTTTGAAATTGAGAAAGAGCTATCACTAGTAATGAACAAGTGATAGGACACACATCAAATAAGGATGTGGAAACACGTGCATCAAGAGAGCATAAATCTTCAGTGTTGTTGAAGGATTACTATGCCATGCTTGGTGCAGATAAAATATCTGTAGATGAACCAGTACTTAATGATCCGATCACGTTTGAGCAGGATATGAGTAGTCCATATTCCAAGGAATGGCAGAAGGCTGTTGAAGAGGAAATGAACTCGGTCTTGAAGAATAAAGTCTGGGAGATTGTTGACTTACTAGATGAAAGGAAACTCATTGGGTGTAAATGGATCTTCAAGAAAAAGTTCAAAGCTGATGGATCAATAGATAAATATAGAACTAGACTTATGGCAAAAGGGTTTACCCAAGTAGAGGGCATAGACTTTAAGGAGACATAGTCTTCTGTGTCTAGGTTCATTTCCATAAAATGTTTGTTAGCTATTGTGTCGCACCTGTGAGTAATGAAGTGTTGTCTCATATGCGGGGCTTCTTATGTAATTCAAGCCACTTCCAAACAAGACCGATGAAAGCAATCTCCATCATCTTTGTATCTATCCCTATCTATTGTTTAAATAACAACATTAGGTATGATATGTCTCTGGAATCAACACTAGAGAACAATAACATCAACACAACATGAGCAACAAATGGGTAAAGAGAGTACTAAGACACTAATATTAAGCACTTAAAAATATAAAATCACAAGAAAGAGGAGGAACTAATTGCACAAAAATTCTCAGCATTTACCAAACAGAAAATCAACATAATTGGGATCACTTATTTTCAAATTTACTATTAAATCCAAAATTAGCTGATAATGACCCATTCAAAAGCAATTCATAATTGGGATCAATCAATCATATTCTAATGAATTTAAGCAACAACCCATCTTCACAAGCAATCCTTGGTGTTTGTAGGAAAAGAGTACACTAGAAATATTCAAAATGGAAACTACACTAGAAATGCTCCAAATAAAAAGGTACAATAACAATGCTCCAAAACTCAAAAGTGTAATAGAAATTTTGCTACTAGTCATATACTCTAAGAGCACATGTTCTTGATCCATTTCTCTCTCTCCTAAAACCCGGCCCAGTAGCCATATCTAATAGCCATTCTTTTGATCCAGTCCAACTTCACTTCCATGTCCATGTTTTGAATGGACATCCATTGCTCTCTAACCGTATATGTCTCAGAAAACAAACATATTGCTGCCATTGAGTAGGGGTCATTTTGTGCAAGACCCATCTCCTTCAATGTTTCATTACACGCTTTAGGAGATGGAGCAGAATATCGACCATCCATCTTCAAAACTAAATCTTTAATGCACTGCTCAAGATCACTTGAGGACTCCCTTGCCCTCTTCCTATGCGAGGAAACCTCTCTAGACTCTGGGACTGCATCAGAATTTGAAGCTTCTGTGTGGGAAGTGTCACCAATAGAATCTGTAGGTCTCGGGCAGTCTGACATAGGAGCCCAAGCATCCTCCCCAGTAGCATAAGTGTTCTCAAACAAAACTTTCATTAATTCTGGATGCTTGAGTCCATTCTTTTTTAATATGCTTGCATCTGGATGTATCTGTTTTGATTAAACATAAGGTGTAAATATACCAAAAAAAGAAATTAACCTAACTATCTATATAGACCAAGCAAAGTACACTATTGTACCTTAAGGTAGTCATCCCAAATAGCTTCTGGCCAGTCAAACTTGTTGGTCTCATAATTGTACCCATAACCAGATTTGTTAACCATCTCACTCCAGATTTTGAACTTTTTCTTATTGTAGTCCCACATATTTTTCAAATTCTTTTGCCCCATTGTTATCTTGAACTCACTATCTTTATGCTTTTTTATTACTCTATTCCAAGAATCAAAATCTGGAGTGAGACATGCCTATGCATTCATACAAGAAAATGTTAGTAAACCTAGGTTTAAACCCTAACATACCACATAAATATTTAAGCAAGCAAATACCAAGTTTCTGTACTACAATGTTAGCAAAAAGAAAAATTTATGCAATCAATTCAAATGAGTAGCCAATACAAACTTCATGATGTGATAAACGAGCCCAATAAACAAAATGTGCTTGACATCATAGTAGCAAATTCAGGATAAAGCAGGATAGTTTGGTCACAGTAAAAAAACCGACAGAAAAGACGTACACATTGCAACTTATCCAACAACATCCAAAGAATCTAAAACACATACTCCTTTCCCTCTAAAATAGTCCCTTCCTCCCATATTTATTGTCTGGATTGGAAATTCAAATTGAATAAAGAAAGTTCATTTTGGATATTTAATCAAGACTATTAATGTGGGATGGAAGGAGTATAATCTTCATTTTGTGCAGAAGACCCTACAACGATACATTGGAGCATCTAGCAAAATGAACAAACGAATAATAATAGCTTTTGATAAGAAACACAACAACTGATTCAGGAATTCCTATTCAAAATCATTCCAAAAGATGTGATAGCCATAGAAACAGATACTTAATAGACCCATAAGCAAATATAATCGCTGGACAAAGGTAAAATCATTGTTTAATTTAGAAAAAGAAAAGGAAATAGAAAACCTCATCATAATGGAGTGTTGTGAACGTCAGGCCCAGGACGTCAGCACGCATACGTCATCACACATGGATATTGCTAGATTCTCTGATTAGGATTAATTTCCCTTTTCGTGTCAATTAGTGATTGTAATAAAGGCCATGATTGGATGTAATCATGGCCTATGATGTCGTCATAGTGACGTTTCTCTGATGGATGTAATCATGACCTATGATGTCGTCATAGTGACGTCATGTCGTCATTATGTCATCTAGAGTCTTCTATATAAGGGGTCTTCCTTCTCCTTTAGGATTTATGCAATATGAATTGAATCTTCTTCTACTATTTCTCCCTTGTCATCTTCTCTTTCTCCGGCCATGATACCTGGCCCTGTTCGTGTCCCATGCTGGGACACAACATTTGTTGTGACCCGATAGGGTCACAAGGGAATGCCATGACGGCGGAGGAAAGGAAGAAGAAGAAGAGGTAGAGGAAGGAGGAGGAAGACCCCTGATATAGAAGACTCTAGATGACATAATGACGACATGACGTCACTATGACGACATCATAGGCCATGATTACATCCAATCAAAGAAACGTCACTATGACGACATCATAGGCCATGATTACATCCAATCATGGCCTTTATTACAATCACTAATTGATACGAAAAGGGAAACTAGTCCTAATCAGAGAATCCAGCAATATCCATGCGTGATGACGTATGTGTGCTAACGTCATGGCATGACGTTCACAACACTCCACCACACTTCCGCTAATGCATTGTTCTCAATGCGACCAAGATAGAAACCGATGCATAAATTCATCCTCAAGTAGCCACTCAGCATCCTCCAATGGTTTGCCCTGCCATGCCACGAGCACTTGCATCACAATACACCCAGCGCGATGCAAGCGACGTTTGTCAACAACCGAAGCTGGTACTGGCTCATCAGATTCAGCCGGACCTATGAGAGGAGGAGGCGCAGAACCAGCAATCAAGTGAGAGTCCCCCACAAAGCGACGGAGGCGAGAGACGTGGAATACAGGGTGCACCAAGGACTTGGCAGGTAGAGAAAGATGATACGCCACCGGGCCCACCCGTGCTGCTATGGCATAGGGCCCATGAAATCGAGGTGCCAGCTTCTGGTCAGCCCTATTCAAAGAAGTTTGGCGCTAGGGAAGAACTGACACATAAACCATATCACCCACTTGGAACTTTTTGTCGTACAGTTGCTTCATCCGGTTCTGGGCGGACGCTAAATTGAATTTCAACTGACGAAGCACCTCATCACGAGTCTATAACATATAATCCACCTCGGAGATGGAAGAACGATGAGGAACATAAGATAGGACAGATGGAGGGGGGCGGCCGTAGACAATCTCAAACGGTGTAAAGCCTGCACGTGTGTGATACGGTGTTGTACGACCATTCTGCCCAAGGTAGCAATGAGAGCCAACGACGGGGTTGATCCCCCACAAAACAGCGTAAGTACTGTTCAAGGCACCGATTCACCACTTCCGTTTGACCATCTGTCTGGGGGTGGTATGCCGTGCTCATGTGAAGTTTTGTCCCCTGCAACTTAAAGAATTCCAGGCAAAACTGGGAGATGAAGACCAGATATCTGTCAGATACAATAGTATGTGGCATACCATGCAACTTCGCCACTTCACGCACATAGAGTTTAGCAACAGTACGGGCGGAGTACGGATGACTTAGGGCCCAAAAATGGGCATATTTAGAGAGACGGTCAACCACCACCATTATCACCGTCTTGCCCCCCACCGCTGGTAAAGCCTCAATGAAATCCATGGAGACGTCATCCCACACCTTGTCTGGAATGGGAAGGGGCTGTAGAAGGCCCGCGGGAGAAGTAGACGATGCTTTGGCTCGCTGGCACGTGTCACAGGCGGCCACATAAGCATGCACTGCTTTCCTCAAATTGGCCTACAAAAAGCTTTGGCTGACCCGTTTGAAGGTTCGAAATGTACCTTCATGCCCAGCAATCGGAGTATCATGGAAATGAGCGATAACCTGTTGCCTCAAGTCTCCCACATCCGGCACCCAAAGTCGATCTTTCCAAAATAATAACCGATCGCGCCAGTCGAAGGGGGGTGCCGCAGAGGGGTCGCTCTGAATACGACCAATCAGTTCCTGGGTAGGAGGATCCGCCACATATGCCACCCTCAAGTCTGGAATAAACGGGCAACAAGGGACAGAGAGTACGAGGCAGGCACCTTCTTGGGGCCGGCGCGATAAAGCATCCGCCACCGTATTATCAACGCCCTTCTTGTAGACCACCTCATAATCGTAACCCAGTAGCTTACTCACCCAGCGTTGTTGAGACGGAGTTGAGACCCGCTGCTCCAAAAAATATTTGAGAGGTTGGTGGTCGGTCCGAATAAGAAATCGTCGGCCCAATAGATAAGGCCGCCACTTAGAGACGGCATGCACAATGGCCAACATCTCCTTCTCGTACGCCGATAAAGATAAGAACCAGACCAACAGTGCCTTGCTGTAAAAGGCTATCGGGCGCTCTTGTTGGAGTAGGACCGCACTCAGGCCCAAATCCGACGCATCCGTCTCAACCACAAAAGGTAGAGAAAAATCAGGGAGAACCAATACCGGTGCCTGTACCATTGCTTGTTTCAATCTATCAAATGCAGTTTGGGCTTCATTTGACCATGCAAATGCACCCTTTTTGAGCAATGATGTAAGCGGCCTAGCAATTAGCCCATAGCGCTCAATGAACCGACGATAATAGCAGGTTAGGCCCAAGAACCCCCGAAGGGACTTCACACAAGTGGGCGTGGGCCATGACCGCATGGTCTCCACCTTGGACGGATCCGTGGCCACCCCTTGAGAGGAGATAATGTGGCCCAAATAGTCGACCTGTGCGCTGCCAAAAGAGCACTTCGAACGTTTCAAGAAAAGTGTGTTAGCCCTCAGAATAGCAAAAACTGACCTGAGATGGTCAAGATGTTCCTCCCAGGATGAGCTATATATCAATATGTCGTCGAAGAATACTAGCACGAACCGTCAGAGGTATGGGCGAAACAAGTCATTCATCAGGCTTTGGAATGTGGATGGCACATTGGTCAGGCCAAAAGGCATGACTAGAAACTCATAATGGCCGTCATGAGTCCGGAAGGCTATCTTATGGACATCATGCGGCTGCATACGGATTTGATGGTAACCAGAGCGCAGATCGAGTTTACTAAACACCGCTGCCTCTGCCAATTCATCAAGGAGCTCCTCTATTACGGGAATGGGGTACTTATCTTTTACTATGATAGCATTAAGTGCCCGGTAGTCGACACAGAAGCGCCAAGATCCGTCGTTTTTACGCACCAACAGGATTGGTGACGAAAAAGAACTGGTACTAGGGTGCATGAGACCCGACTGCAACATTTCTTGAACCAATTTCTCAATTTCAACCTTCTGCACATGGGGATAGCAATAGGGGCGCACATTGGCCGGCGGGGCCCCAGGCGCGATAGGAATGGAATGGTCATGGCTTCTGGCTGGTGGCAGCCCTGACGGCTCAGTGAAGATGCCGGCATGCTCATTAAAGAGGTCAAGCATGGCTGTGGCCAAGGGCGGTTGATCCACATCCATAAGTGCGCGCTGCTATAATAAATAACCTTGAGGTGCGAACTTGAAAAAGGAACTCGCTGCCTGCGCCGTGTGCAAAGTGCCTAGCCGTGCCCCATGAAGGCGTATGCGCTGGCCATCCACTTCGAAATCCATAGTTAGATCCCTGAAATTCCATATCACATCTCCCAGGTCTTGTAACCACTGTACACCCAGCACCACATCTGCACCCTTCGTGGGTAGAAGGAACAAATCAGTGACGAACGAGTGCCCTTGGATCCTTAGCTCGATCTGAGAACACATCCCCATGCTGCGAAGGTGTTTGTCGTCCCCAATCAAGACATCAAAGGGTTTGGACTCGGAGATATAGAACCCTAGGCGTTGCGCCACCTTGCCATTGATGAAGTTATGTGTTGACCCACTATCGATGAGTACTGCGACCTGTTGGCATTTCAGCTGACCCTGAACGCTCATAGTCCTGGGGGTAAAGGTACCCGAAGAAGCATGGACAGAGATCTCCGACTGGACATGGTCATAGAGTCCGGCACTCTCTTCTGGGTCATCCACTCCAGCGTCTTCCACTTCTTCAATGAGTAGACTTCCCTTGACAGAACAGCGATGGCCCGGAACGAACTTTTCATGACACTGATAGCAGAGTCCTTTCACCCGTCGCTCCTCCATCTGGGCGGTCGTCAGACGGCGAACAGGAGTGGCTGGAGAGCCTGGCGGGGGTCCTGGCAAAGTCTGTCGGCTGGGACCTGGGCCAGGCGCTGGGGCTAAGACAGGGGTGTGGCCAGTGTAGGGGGCAGCCCTCCATGACCCTCTCGTCGTTGACGGGCCATCTTTTCTTCTTCAATACGTGCATGATGCACCACTTCCCGCATAGTCTGGCAGGGGAAGTGTCGCATCTCATCAACAATTTCCTACTGCAAGCCCCGTTTGAATGTTCCCATGAGTGCAGCCATTGGCCAGTCCGGTAAACGATTGGCAATTTTCATAAAATCAGAGTAATATGCTCTCACCGTGGTAGTCTGACGCAGAGTAGAGAGCATCTCATTGAAGTCCTGGAATTCATTTGGACCAAATTGGATGCATAGCTCATCAGAAAAGGAGACCCATGTGGGCCAACGAACCTCTTTTTCGAAGGCTCTAAACCAGACTGATGCATCGCCGTCCAGGTGAAAGGCAGCGACCCGAAGTCGCTCTTCGTCAGAATAGGTTCCCTGGTAGGCAAAGAATTTATCAGCCTTGTATGGCCATTCGACCGGATCATCCTCGCTACTTTACCTAGGAAACTGTAGTCGATCCAATCTGAGTTCAGCACTGTTTCGCTGTCCTCCGCGGAACCCAGAGAACTCTTCCCAGTCCTCCTCTATCTCACGCTGGATATTGCGTGTTCTTACAGTCATTGAGCCATTTCCTCGAGCACCTTCCGTGCCTTGTGTTCCCTTGCCTGTGCGACCTGCTTCCATCTCAACGTGGATTGACCCAATGGGAATGCCTTGAGAACCAAGATGGCCAAGGGGTTGGCCTAGCAGAGAACCACCTACCGGTTGAGAGCCCCCTTGTTTTGGTGGTGGCGGGGTAGCATTGGGGCCAGTGTGCATGGCCTCTCGCGCTGCCCACCTGGTCCTCTCTTCCTCGTGCGCCACATTCGTCACCTTTATTTGCTCTTGAATCCCCAATAACACAGAAACCAGGGTTGCTTGTGTGGGGTCAGGATCAGCCTTTGGTCTTGCAATGTCGTGTGCTTGTTCTTGCTCACAGGATGTCCCCGCGGCCATGAGTGGCTGCTTGTGAGGAGGCATGAGGTTCCACAGATCGGAACTGCTCTGATACCAGTGTTGTGACCCGATAGAGTCACAAGGGAATGCCTTGAAGGCGGAGGAAAGGATGAAGAAGAAGAGGTAGAGGAAATAGTGTTTTCTTATTGCATAAGTCCTAAAGGAGGAGGAAGACCCCCTTATATAGAAGACTCTAGATGACATAATGACGACATGACGTCACTATGACGACATCATAGGCCATGATTACATCAAAATCAGAGAGACGTCACTATGACGACATCATAGGCCATGATTACATCCAATCATGACCTTTATTACAATCACTAATTGATACGAAAAGAAAAACTAATCCTAATCAGAGAATCCAGCTATATCCATGCGTAATGACATACGTGTGCTGACGTCCTGGCATGGCGTTCACAACACTAATTAGGCCTTCAAAGAATATATCATATGGCTGAAAATTGATGAAGATGAATAATCAAAGGCACTTTTTAGAACATCAACTAACAACAAAAGAAGTAACATTCCTTCAAAAGAGATGAGCTATTCCGTATTAAGAAAAAATCAGAAGCATCACTGCAACATTAGTAGAAAAACGAAAGTCTTTAATACAAAGGCATTGTTTTAGATTGTTTAAACAATGTATAAACTCCAACAACTCGGCCAAACCCACTACAGCAAACCATTCTAAAAACAAAAAAAATGCCAATATTAATATAAACAACTCCCAATTTTAAACATCTTCCACTATCAAACATCAAATCAAGTCCACGATAAAAATCCTAAGCTTTGCAGCCTAACAAATCAAAAGAACAATAATTGCAACCCAAGCTATCAACTTTATCTCATCTAAACGGATATAGAAGAGCATTAACATCAGGGAACAACAAAAATCAAATGAATTAAACGTAACAGGAAGAACAAGTAGACAAGAAACTTAAACAGCAGTATCAATGCAATCTCTTATCCTAAAATATGCATGAAATCAATGATAAATCATCTGATGGCTTACAAACAAAACTCTAGGTTTGTAGTCATGCTTTCTTTCCGGCTGATGGTTCCAAAATAAAATCTCATTTTGCTTCAACAAAAGCCTAAATGCCTAAGCAATCCCATGGACAACTGAACACAACCACATCTCTACCATGATACCATTATACCAAGCACAAAAACCGCATAAGCAATCCCACGAACCCAACATGAACAAAATAAAAAAAAAGAAATTTTTTTACCTAGAAGTTGAAGCAGGATGCGCTCTGTGTGGTGAAATGGAAATCTGATAAAAAAAAGCGGATCACGCATTAGAAAATTGGATACAGGAAAATATGAGTACATCTTTGCCAAGACTGCTTCGCGAAAAGAGTAAGGCAGTCCAGCCCACGCGAAACACACGAGACGTTACGAGGTGTTTTAAGAGGTGTTTTGGAAGGAGTTACTGTCGGAGAGAAGGGAGGAGCTGAGGAGGGAGGGAGAGAGAAACCTACCTCCGTGAGTCATCGACAATGGCCGGGGATGTGGGGACGGAGACCAAAGGCCGGAGATGGATACCGGTGGCTGGAGACGGAGGCTGGAAGCCGGTCGGCGAGCACAGCACACAGAGGATCACGATAGAGGGGGGATGCGAAGAGGGGAGAGCGGCGGCGCTAGGGCTGGAGGGATCGGGTTTTTTCAGGTTATTTTCAGACCTGTTTTATCCTCTGATTTGTTTAGGTCCATTATCTAAAACCCACTTAATTCAGATACTTAATCAGAGTTTATAACAAACACACTGATAAGCTACTTATGACTAAATTATAACCTGCTTATCAGATTCAGCACTTAATCAGACCAATCAAATGGGCCCTAAGTAGAAATGTTGCACCCAAATCCCATGACTGTAAAGTTAACATCTTCTTTCAAACTCATCAGTGAGACATTTAATTAATGATAAAGATGATGGTCACTAAAAGATGACAGATAGACTGGTAACTTTAAGGGAAATGTAATGGCCCTTAAGAGCGAAGAAATGAATCCAAGTTGTTTATTTGAATCTGTATGATGAGTTTTCATAATTCAAGTCTTTTACTAGGGTGCATGTCTAATTATGAGTTGTATCCAATGATTTAGTATTTACTACTGCATCAGTAAAAAACTCACCATTTAGCATGACATGCGAAGGTTATAGCTACCTTAGAACTTGCAATGCTAAACAATTTTCATACTAAAAATTTAAGAGTTAACTGGAAGAAAGGAAGTGCTCAATTTAATTTTTTTTTTGATCGGTGAAGTGGTTAATTTATTAAGTAGTATTATATGGTAGATCAGGTCATCCTTTAGAGTGCCCAAAATAGAGGTAAGATGATTGATTCCTTCGTCATTTTCGTAATTTATATGCAAAATTTTGTTAAAACGAAAGAGATAACATTCAAGTGTTTGTCATATATTCTCTTCATTTTCCTTCTTCATTCTCTTGATCTGTTCTTAATTGTTTTTCACCATTCAAGTTTTTGTCCTATATTAAAATGTAACATTCATAACAGTTAATTTACTCAAGCTTAGCCTAGTTTTTCTTCGGTTATGCTAAGCCTAAAGGGCATTGAAAATAGCTAAAATGAATAATAGACTTTTACCATTTACGTCTATCCGGATGACAGAATTTTTTCAAGCAATGATCGATTTTTGTTTTTAACAGTGAAGAGGGTAATACAATGAAGAGAGGTAAGAAATAATTGGCCTGTTTTGAGGAAGGTGTTGAAGAGATTTCTGGAAATAGCTTGATTGCATCTGTTGTTGGATCTATAGTATTTGTTTTTGGATAGCTCACTGGAAATGGCCCTGATCGCCCTGAAGAAGCTGCTTTCTGCCCCGGCCGTCTAACAACCTCAGTGCCACCATCGGTCATGGAGATGGTGGTCTTTTTGCATGCAGTGATGGTCTACCCCACCCACCATTTCTTGCCATTTTTATGATTGGCAAGAGCTAACTCGTAGCTTTGTAAAAAATTGATTAAGGAGATCATCGCAGGTGTTGAGAAACGCAGTTTTGAATAAAACATCTGAAGCATCAAAGCATGGGACGACTGGTGTTGGAGATTCTGCACGGCTGACATGGTTAGTAGCCTAACTGTTTGTGGAAATGCTAATGAGGGAAATCAGAGTGGCACATTTTTGTTGCCCTCAGATCCCCAGTTAGAGTGCATTTCCTGCCATTTTATAACCGGTAAGAGCTAACTTGTGGCTTTGTCAAAAATTGATCCTTACTTCCCCTTCTCAAATGGCCAATAGTTGGCTTCGATGGGAAGAGCCTATGATTCTGGGAAGACTGGTATAAAAATGGATTCTTTTATTAACTTTCAATATGAGGTCATAATCTTTTACCTCTTGAGCTAGTATTTGACAATTTTTAGAGAAGCAGCAACCTCTAGTTATTGAAATCTGTTAGGTCAATGAAGAGGCCCCTCTAATGTAATGCAAAAAATTTCTATTTGATTATGCACTTCTCTAGAAGATGATAACACCAGAAAAAGTACTATCTCTAGGTCAGAAGTGTGGTAGGTTTTAATTTGGGTGAACAAGGTGGTAGCATGATGATACACAGAAATTTAGCTAATGTTTTTGCTCAAATTGGCACAAATGAGTCGCAAGCAGTAGAAAAGGGACATCTGTGGATTGGGTGATCATAAAATTTACCTCTTTGGTATATGTGGATCCTAAAGTTTTTATGTTTTTCAAATTGATGGCTAATGGAAATAATTTTTTCCTAAAAAAATGTTGAAAATTAATCGGTAAATTGCAACCCAAGATATGGTGAAGTTCTATGTACATTACTTTAAAGGCTACTTTTCCAGTCAGTGGCGACCTCTTTGTGGTATTTTGAGATGGCTCTGTGAGATGGTGTGGAGACATACGTTGATGCTAGCAAAACACTTTTAAAAATATATAAACTTGATATGTATTCCAAGACTGCTTAGCACACCCTGAAGTACACCATCTTGGATACACGATAGAAGAATGTAACTTGCATTGCATTTTCATCACTGCCATGGCTTTGGTTTGCGTAAGTAGTAGATTCATATGGAAAGAAAGGATGAAGCAACCCAGATGTTGGACACATTCAAATAGAGAGAAGCTTAAAGTACTGTCGCATTTTGCTGATACAGTTAAATACTCCCTCCGTTCCAAAATACTATGTACATTTGAAAATAATCAGTGTTTCAAAATACTGTGTACATTTGGCCATAGTCACGTGATCCCTCCTCTTTTCTTCTGGTCGAATCGGGACTCGGGCAAGATGAAGGGAGTAGCGCATAGCTTCGTGTATCCTCGCCGGCTCCTTCATGGGCACTGCCTGGTTCAGAGCTCTACTCACTGAATCAACCTTATGCAGCATGTAGGTCTTGAAATTGAAAGATGGCATCTTTGCCAAGTTCTCAGGCTCAGCCTCGAGGGTGTGTTGTGCACCCTAGGTGGATGCACAAAAGCCGGCGGCAAAGGGGTAGGGAAGGAGATGAGAGAAGAGAAGAAGGAGGTGAGAAACTAGGAATTCATTCATCAATACCCCAACTAAGCAAGTCGTCTCCTATATATATAGGCGCAGGGCCTAAAGCTGATGGGCCAAGTTATGCAATTAAGTAAATAGCCTAATCCTACTGAAGTGGCCCACATGGCCTAAAGGGAATAAGTAAATAGCATATTAGCCTAAACTAGGAGAGTCGTAACATTCCACCACGCTCCGCTACGGCCTTGACCTCAAGGCGAAAATGTAGGAAAACGATTAAAGAAATCGTCTTCCAATACCCAGGTGGCATCGTCTAGAGAATGATCTTGCCATGCAACGAGCACCTCATTCACCAAGCGTCCAAAACGACGAACCCGACGGCGATCCAGGAGAAACGAAGGAAGGAGAGGAGGATCCTCCGGCAAGAGCAACGGAGCAGGCACCCCACTAGTAAGGCGAGAAGGATCGCCCACAAAGCGCCGTAGATGGGACACATGAAAAACCGGATGAACCTGGGAAGTAGGCGGCAACTGCAAACGATAAGCAACCGGCCCGATACGTTCCAAAATTGGATAAGGTCCATGGAACCGGTGTGCCAATTTGGTAGAAGCAACAGGCGCCAAGGAATGCTGTCGATGAGGCAAGAGGTTAACATAAACCAAATCCCCAACTGAATACTCCCGATCCATGCGAGAGCGATCATACACCTGCTTCATCCGATTCTGAGCATTCGCGAGGTTAGCTTTGAGTTGACGCAAGACCTCATCACGCGTCTGAAGTGCATAGTCCACCTCGCCCACCGAAGAACTGAAGGGGTAAATAACGGATCACTGTAGGCGGAGGGCGGCCATAAACCACTTCGAAGGGGGTGAATCCGGTGGAGGTGTGATAAGCAGTATTATAAGACCATTCAGCCCATGGAAGAAGTTGAAGCCACCGACGAGGCTCCTCACCCACAAAACAGCGCAGGTACTGTTCCAAGCAACGGTTAACAACTTCCGTTTGCCCGTCTGTTTGGGGATGATAAGCGGTACTCATGTGCAGTTTAGTATCGTGCAATGCAAAGAATTCTCACCAAAACAGAGAAATAAAGATCTTATCCCGATCTGACACTATTGTCCGAGGCATACCGTGTAGCTTAGCCACTTCGCGCACATAAAGTTCTGCGACAGTCTTGGCCGTAAAAGGGTGACCAAGGGCGCAAAAATGAGCATACTTAGATAGACGATCCACTACCACAAGAATAACTGATTTACCTTGGACCACAGGTAGAGCCTCAATAAAATCCATGGAGACATCCTCCCATACGCGATCAGGAATAGGGAGGGGTTGCAGAAGGCCCGCAGGAGTAGTAGTGGAGGCCTTCGCGCGCTGGCACACATCACAAGCAGCCACATAAGAATGGACTTCCTTTTTAATTCCCCGCCAAACAAAATTCTGACTCACACGCTTGTAGGTGCGAAAGGACCCTTCATGACCAGCACTAGGGGTGTCATGAAAGAAGGAAATAATTTGCTGCCGTAGTAGCGGACTCGGGGGAACCCCAAAGGCGCTGCTTCCAGAAAATATAACTACCCTGCAAGACAAAAGAAGGTAAGCACGTCGGGTCAGCCTGGAGGCGTTGTAAGATGTCCGTGGCCTCAGGTACGTCCTGGTAAGTCTGCAGCAAGTCAGTCATGAAGGGAAAGGTAGGGACAGAGAGGGTCAAAAGAGACACCTCCGCGTCGCGCCGAGATAGAGCGTCGGCCACAGTGTTGTCGGACCCCCGTTTATAAACCATATCATAGTCGTAGCCCATAAGCTTCGTGACCCAACGTTGCTGAGCAGGAGTGGAGATCCGCTGGTCATGAAAATATTTTAGGGGTTGGTGGTCCGTCCGAATAGTGAAGTGCCGGCCCAATAGATAGGGGCGCCATTTCGTGATGGCATGCACAATAGCGAGCATTTCCCGTTCGTAGGCGGACAAGCGGAGAGAGCACCCCGATAAGGCTTTACTAAAGAAGGCAATGGGCCGGTCAGCCTGCAGAAGGACAGCACCCAATCCACTATCGGAAGCATCAGTTTCTACCACAAACGGGCGAGTGAAATCCGGTAAGGCTAGGACCGGGGCGGATGACATAGCCTGCTTTAGGGAGTCGAAGGCCCCCTGGGCGTCAGGACTCCAGACGAAGGCGCCGGTCTTTAACAAGGCAGTAAGAGGTGCAGCCAGAGTACCATAATGGGCAATGAAGCGCCTGTAATAGCCGGTCAGCCCAAGAAAACCTCGCAAGGCCTTTGGTGAGGTAGGAGTGGGCCAGTCGAGCATAGCGGCTACTTTGTCCGGATCTGTAGAGACTCCCTGGGCCTCAATAATATGTCCCAAGTAATCAATCTGAGGTTGGCCAAAAGAACATTTAGACCGTTTCAACAAAAGAGAGTGCCCGACCAAGAGATCAAAGACGGTCCGCAGATGGCCAATGTGCTCCTCCCAGGTCGCGCTATAGATTAATATATCATCGAAGAAGACTAAAATGAATTTGCGCAAGAAAGGCCGAAAAATATCGTTCATTAGACTTTGGAACGTGGCTGGCGCATTAGTCAACCCAAAGGGCATCACAAGAAACTCATAATGACCGTCATGTGTACGAAAAGCAGTCTTATGAATATCCGCTGGGTGCATCCGTATCTGATGATAGCCGGAACGTAAATCAAGTTTAGAGAAATATTTCGCACCTGATAACTCGTCGAGAAGCTCCTCAATAACGGGAATAGGATACTTGTCCTTCAATGTAATAGCATTTAAAGCACGATAATCGACGCAGAACCGCCATGTCCCATCCTTCTTCCGAACCAGCAAAACGGGAGAAGAATAGGAGCTGGAGCTGGGACGAATAATACCGGTTGCCAGCATGTCAGCCACCAAACGCTCGATCTCAGCCTTTTGCACATAGGGGTAACGGTAGGGCCGCACATTAGCTGGGCTCGACCCAGGAAGTATGGGAATCTGATGGTCGTGCCCACGCGTAGGAGGTAGTCCGGTTGGCTCTCCAAAGAGGGACCCATAGTCGGTCAAGAGAGCAGTCAAGTCGGCCGGTAGGGTTGGTAGGGTCGAATCAGATATAGACATAAGTTGCAGCAAAAAACCATTGGCCGAGTGCCGAAAGAAAGACCCCACAGCCTGGGCCGACTGGAGAGTACCGGGAATGGACCCTTGTAAACGGACTTGTTGATCAGCCACCCCAAAGGACATGACTAAATCTTTAAAATTCCATACCACGTCCCCAAGCTCTTGGAGCCATTGGACCCCCAATACAATATCAGCTCCTTTTGTGGGTAGAAGATGGAGATCCACCACGAAGTCATACCCTTGAATATGCAAGGGTACGCGGGGGCACAGGCCCTTGCTGCGCATGTGTGTGCCGTCACCAATAAGAACGTCAAAAGCACATGCCTGAGCAATATGACATCCCATGCGCTGCGCCACCCTATCATTAATAAAATTGTGGGTACTCCCACTATCAATCAAAATGGCAACTGGCTGGCGCTTTAACTGACCTTGCACGCGCATAGTGTGAGGCGTGTATGTTCCCGAGAAAGCATGAAATGAGATCTCAGCCGTCGAATTGACATAAGCGTCCTCGACCGGTTGATCAATAAGATCGTCCCCCTCAGGACAGGACTCCTCCAAGATGAAAGCGGTAGGGGGCGTGCGACAGCGATGTCCGGGAACGTACCGCTCATCACAGTTGAAACAGAGGCCTTTGGCCCTTTTTTCGTCCATCTGGGCCTGGGATAACCGGCGAATAGGGGAAGGCAGGGTGGCTCCTGCTGGTGGTCCAGGCCTGGAGCTGGTGACGGCCCCAATAGGAGGAACTGGCCTCGGGGCCGGTAAGCCAGGAGAAGACCGAAAGGGTGGTCGGACCACACGCCGTTGCCGGTTCAACCGTTCTTCCGCAACTCGAGCATGCCCAATGATATCCTTCATAGATTTAGGCCGAAACTGCCGGATTTCATCTGCAATGTCAGCCCGCAAGCCATGCATGAAGGCCCCCACTAATGCCGCTTGGTCCCAATTAGGTAGCCGATTAGCTATGCGCATAAATTCCTGATGGTAAGCACGCACCGAGGATGTTTGACGGAGAGATGCTAGCAATTCATTAAAATCAGCATAATCGTTTGGCCCGAATTGTACGCATAACTCATTCACAAAATCAGCCCATGTCGGATGAAACATATCTCTCTCAAAATATTGAAACCAGACTAAGGCATCGCCCGACAGATGGAAGGCTGCGATGCGCAGTTTATCAACTTCCGACTGAGTGTCATGATACTCAAAGAATTTATTTGTCTGATATATCCAATCAATAGGGCTATCTTCCCCACTATACTTAGGAAATTGAAGTCGGGCCAATCGAGGCTCAGCCGCGGCCCGTCCGAATGGATCCTGAGACGGGGCCTGAGACATACCTGGCGGAACGTTGGAGAAGCCAGTAAGAGTTGGTCCTCCAAATAATGGCCCATAGGGCGGCACATCTCCCTGCGACTGCTGATATGGTCGGCCAGTATGATGAGGAAAAGCACGCAGATGAGTGCCAGCTGCCCCTGGTGGCAAGATATTAGTCGGATCAAAGGAGCCAAACATAGTTGAAGACTGAAAGGCGTGGCCTTGGGGGTATGGAGATCCCTGCCCAGCACCGGCGGTGGGGTTGTGGGGCAAGGGAGAGCCCTGGGCTGCACCAGCGGCCTGGCCCTGCGGCCTAAGTTCTTGTTGAGAGAACCCATGCGGTGGAGGGGACGAGTAACCAGAGAACGACGGGGTCTGCAGAGGAGGCCCTTGAGCCGCAGTCTGCAGAGGAGGCCCTTGAGCCGCCGTGGAGGAAGATCCTTGCAGGCCGGTGGTCTGTTGATGCTCCATCCCAGATGTGGGCGGGGGTGGCGGCGCTGATAACCGCTCCAACATAGCCTGCTGCGAGACCTGCATGGATTGCATCATTGCCATCATGTCCGTCATGGTCTTAAGGAAGGCCGGATCCATGACTGCAATAGGTGCGGCCTGGCCAGTGGGCGCCTCCTCGTCAGATTGGAACGATGGACCTTCTGGATTGTCCACAGCCTTCTTCCGAGCCATAGCGTCGGAAGCCAGGAGTCGATCGCTCTGATACCAGTGTTGTGCACCCTAGGTGGATGCACAAAAGCCGGCGGCAAAGGGGTAGGGAAGGAGATGAGAGAAGAGAAGAAGGAGGTGAGAAACTAGGAATTCATTCATCAATACCCCAACTAAGCAAGTCGTCTCCTATATATATAGGCGCAGGGCCTAAAGCTGATGGGCCAAGTTATGCAATTAAGTAAATAGCCTAATCCTACTGAAGTGGCCCACATGGCCTAAAGGGAATAAGTAAATAGCATATTAGCCTAAACTAGGAGAGTCGTAACAGGGTCTCCTCCTTAGTCAAATGGGTAGCTGAAATGGAGCTCATGAATGGCAGATTCGACTGGGAATTGGATTGGAAGAACATGCCAGAAACCGAAGAAGAAGAAGAAATCATGAAAGTCGTCGACTGGCATGGTTGTTGTAGAAAGGGAAAGCTTTAGATTAGGTGAATTGATACTAGGAGGAGGAACCAGAGCTGACAAACACAGATTTTCTAAAGAACCCATTTTGCAGATCACAAAACTCAGCTAATCTATCTTCTTTAGCTTCCTCGTGCTACTATCAATTGAAGCACTGGCACCTCTTTGTTATCTTCTCTCTACTGCTGCTCTTTTGTCTTTTTGTTATTTTTTTGGACAGGGGGAAAATAAAGGATAGGGAAAGAAGGTGGTGGTGTTGGAGAGAAGAGGAGCAAAACTGGGGGAAACGCAGGTGGAGAGGATGCGAGTGACAGTGTGGGTGGCACAGGAGGTGTGGGAGATGAGGAAGAGGTCAATGCGGTGGCGGCGGGCGAGGCGGACAGGGGAGAAGGAGAGGGAGAGCTCGTGGGGGAGGGGAAAGGGGCAGAGGATGTTGACGATGGAGGACAAGATGGAGTCGGAGATCGAGTAGAGGCGGCGGAAGGGAGCATCGTGGGAGGTGGGGTCAAGGGGGGAGGGGGCGGAGAGAGGCGGGGTAGGAGATGATAGAGGTGAGTGTGAGGAAGAGGAGGGGAGGGGAGGGGGGTGGCTGGAGAGGATGTGGGTGTTGCAGAGGAAAGGAGGTCACGTGAGTTTCATCTGACCCAATGGTCCAATAAAAATGACGATTTTTTAAAATGTACATAGTATTTTGGAACGGAGGGAGTATTAAACTTGGGAATGTCAAATGTCTGTATTACAGGTTTGTAAGACCGGGATTCACGGAGTGCTCCATCAAAGCCATTCCTGAAGTGGAAGGTAGCGTAGGTGACATTGTTGTTTGCTGGCCCCTCATTTGTTTGCTTTTGAACTTCCCCCTCACTCCCCCCGCCCATTCCCCTCACCTCACCTCCGCCTCCCCACCCCCTCCGCCATCACCACCGCCGCCCCCTCCTCTTTCCCCACCCTCACCCTTGACCCGCCGGCCGCCAAAAGCGACCTCCTTTACCCCTCTCTGTCCCACCCCTCACACTGTTGTTCCGCCCTGGCCCCACCCCTCAGCCCTCAGCCACCTCGCCCCGCCGCCGACCCGTCTCACCCGGGCCTCACTCCACCCCCTCAAACCACCTCCGCATCCGCCCCATCTTGCCCCCGCCACCCGCTCGACCAAATGCCAAAGTGAGATGGCCTCATTCCCCGTCTCCCTTCCGGCTCCGGTAAGCGGGATCATGGCATCCCCAATCCCACAAACTGAACCCCCTACCCCTGCGCAACCCTCCATTGCTCCCTCACCTCCCCCATCTCTTCATCCCAATCCCCTTGGCCCTAACCCTGGTCCCTCCTCTGTCAGGGCCGAGTCCCAGCCTTTCTCATGGGCGCATCTCATCTCGTCTACCTCAAAGGCATCAGAAGCACTCACCTTCCACCCGGAGTTGAAGGGTCAGACCTCCATCCGTATACCGCAGGAGTTTGTCGACAGGGAAGCAATGAGGTGGACCAATACCCTTGTCGGATATGCTATGGGTAAGCATCCATCCTTCATCTGGTTTAAGGACTATGTATCCAGAATCTGTAAATCGGCTGGATCTTTCGACATGCAGACTCTCGCAGGGGGATTCTTTATGTTCAAATTTATTTCCTCTGAAGATTGTGAGTGAATCCTACACTCTATGTGGACTGTGAGCGGTAGACCTTTAATCCTCCAAAAATGGCATCCAAGTATGCGGCCTGTCAAAGAACTTCTGAAAATAGTTCCGATTTGGGTGCGATTCCCAGATCTCCCGCCTCAATATTTCGCTAAAGAGAGCTTAAGTATGGTGACCAGCCTTGTGAGGTGTCCACTATTCTCTGATAGAGCCACAGCCGATCGCTCCCACCTAGAGTATGCTAGAGCTTACATAGAAATTGACACTGATATCCAGTTCCCCTCGATTGTCCATGTAGCCACCGGAGATGGGTCCTTCTTTCCACAGCCCATAGTTTAGGAATGGAAGCCACAGATATGTGCCAAATGTAAATGCTTCGACCACACCACCAATGCTTGTCGGACAAAGGAGGTTTGGATTGAGGCGCCGCATCACCACGCCCCGGAAGGCACAAATGTTGGAAGCACAAAAACCCCGGTTGCAGCAGGAGTGATCAAGACATCCGCAACCACCGCAGCGATGAGCTTCCCCTCCCCCCCCCCACGACTAAGGATTGGGGCTCAACCACTCAACATCAGAGGACGACCCTGGTGCACGCCTCTGGCCCTAGCCGATTGATCCCAAGCTCGGATGAGTCCTTAGTGCAGCCAAGTCCATCTATGGTACCATTAGAGAACCACCAATTGCTCAACGCCAAACCCCACCCAATCCAGCCTGAAGACTTGAGGTCAGTACTCAAAAACTCACCGGTTGTTGTTGGACATGTGCCTTACATGGTCAAAGGGAAGCACATTCTCGCACATGATGGCTCGCAACTCTACCTCTCTGCCACCCCGACAGCCACTCTGGATGTGCTTGAGGACCCCCATCTTGGCCACTCCTACCAACTCGACCATCCTCGCTTGACTCCCTCGCCCTCCAGAGCAGTCACATTGGACACCTCCGGGGGCTCCTTGTCTCACACCCAGCGTCCGCACGACTGGAGCTCTCCAGGGAAGTGGGGGGTAAGAGCCCTAGCAAAGCTAGCTCCAACGCAGGCTTTGCATTCCACAAACCCCTTCTTCCCAATACAAGATAGTGATGAATCGACTTTAGAAGCCTCGTCAACTCTATTGACGCCAACAAGAAGAATCCAACCAGCTTGCACTGTGTCTCAAAACATGAACCAGAAGCAAAAAAAGGAGGTGAATAAAACGGATCTACCCCTAAACCCCTTTGATGTCCATCTGTAGCTGGAACATCCGTGGACTGAACCACGGAAGCAAAAGGTCGGCGGTGCGTGACCTTGTTAAAGATGAAGATGTGTTCCTTTTGGCACTATGCGAAACAAAAATCAAACGAAGACACATTGACAGAGTCAGCAGGAAAGTCACTGCGGGATGGCAATCCCTGAATAATTTGGCCTTAGATGAATTATGCAGAATCTTGGTCCTCTGGAACCCCATCGTTGCTACCGTTCATAAAGTGTAGGAGACACTTCAGGCCCTCCACTGCTTAGTCACCTGCTCCTCAGGTGATACCTTCCATTTTACAGCTATATATGGTTATAATAACCCTCAGGAACGGAAGAATATGTGGACCAATCTCTGTAATTCCGCCAACACTATTGTGGGACCTTGGCTTGTGATGGGCGATTTCAATGCAATCTGCCATGAGTCAGATAGAATGGGTAGAGGCTCCGCGCCTCAAGTTAACCTCAGAGCTTTCAATGATTGCATTTCGTAGGTTGGACTCCAAGAGATCCCTTGCTCTCTACCCTATACGTGGAGCAATAATCAATCTGGTAACAACCTTACTCTTTGTCGAATTGATAGAGGTTTTGCTAACCCTGATTGGCTCATCAGCTTCCCCACTGCAAGACTCTACTGCCCACCTCTAGGCATATCAGACCACAACCTCATCATCTTCAGAATGCGTCCACCCTTCCCAAATGGGCCGAAACCGTTCAAGTTCTTTGATATGTGGCTGCACGACCCCAGTGTGAGAGAGGTTATTTCCAAAGCTTAGGAGACGCAGATCCATGGTCAGCCTTTGTTTATAATGTTCAAAAAATTGCAAGAGTGCAAAGAGGCCCTCAAAAACTGGAACAAAGATCACTTTGGGGATGTCAATGATAGATATAGATCAGCCATCTTGGACCTCCATGCTTTGCAATTTGCCTTGCAGAATCAACCCCATGATGATGATTTGCGGATGCGCGTTAACCTGGCGAGGCAAAAAAGTGTATGAAAAGGATGGTTTAAGAGAAAAATTTTACCATAAAAAATTAAGAGTAAAGTGGCTCAAAGAGGGCGGCAGGTGCTCCAAGTTCTTCCATGCGTCAGTTGCCTCCCACTGTGTTCGGAACACTATCCACGAGATCATTGATGACTCGGGCACTCGCTTGGAAACTCCCAAGGAAATTGGAGCCATCGCAGAGATGTTCTACAATAATTTATTTACTCCTACTGCCTCAACCCCCCAAGTAACACTCCCCTTCTCCCAGACCCTCTCTCAGGCTCAAGCTGCTTTCTTGTCTAGTGAAGTGGGTGACGACGAAATCAAAGAAGCTGTATTCCAGGCGCCCAATGGTAAGGCTCCAGGTCTGGATGGATTCCCAAAAGAATTCTTCACCCACTTTTGGGATATTATTGGCCCAGATTTCCTTCTAGCGGTGCAAGACTTTTTCAGAAGAGGATACATGCTCAAGGCTCTCAACCACACTTTTTTAACCCTCATCCCTAAAAATGCAGACTCCAAGAGCTTTGAAGAGTTTCAGCCAATCGCCCTCTCTAACTTCATCTACAAAACCATCACCAAAATTATGGCAAACAGGTTGGCTCTTGTACTCCCTACTCTGATTAGCCTCAATTAGTCGGCTTTCGTGAAGGGGAGATTAATTTGAGAAAACATTTTACTTGCTCACGAGCTAGTTCGCAACATGCATCGACGTGGGGGGCAAAATAGGTTTTGCATAAAAGTGAATTTGAGGAAAGCATTTGACAAGGTGAGGTGGGACTTCATCCTTCACATTCTTAACGCCCTTGGCTTTGATGACACATGGCTCCGCTAGACCAGACAATGCCTTTGCAGCCCCACTTTTAGCGTTTTGATCAATGGTTCGAACTATGGGTACTTCCCCAGTGCAAGTGGTCTTCGACAGGGCTGTCCATTATCCCCCTAATATTCCTACTATGCATGGAAGGTCTCTCAACTATGTTAATTCACGCAACAATGAACGGCAACTTCAAGGCACCCAACATTGAGGGAGGTCTTCCCATCTCTCACCTGCTTTTTGCAGATGATGTCCTCTTGTTCTCCAAGGAAGATGCGCAGTCAGTCATTTGCATTAATGAAATCCTCTCAACCTTCGCAAACATGTCTGGTCTTCATGCGAACATCAATAAGAACTCTATCTTTTTCTCCAGTGCAAGTCAGCCATCCTTCAAACCTTTGGATTCCAAGAAGGGACATTTCCGATAAAATATTTGGGTATGCCTCTCTCCTCTAAGAACATTTCTTACTCAGCCTGTAAACCTCTTATTGACAAGATCATCAGCCATGTCAACGGATGGAAAGCAGCACTCCTATCTTATGCCAGAAGATTGCAACTATTTAAATCGGTCATCAGAGGCCTAAACGTCTTCTGGACATCTTGCTTTAAACTCCCCGCAAAAGTCTATCGAAAGTTGGAAAGTATCTTGACCACTTTTCTATGGAAAGGTACCACTCATTCCAATGGTTTTTACAACATATCCTGGCAAAGGCTATGTCGGCCCCTCAAAGAAGGGGGTCTTGGGGTTAGGCGCAGAAAAGACATCAACAATGTAAACCTTGCTAAGCTCTTCTGGAGATGAGAAACATGCAAAGAATCCCTATGGTGCTTATGGATTCATGGTGTTTATCTTAGAAACAGCTCCATCTGGATGGCTAGACCCCAGCACTGCTCTTATGCCTAGAATTCTATTCTCCAACTACAAACTTTTATGCAGGAGAGAGTGTCCGTAGCATTGGTAATGGTCATACAATGAGGATGTGGCTAAACCCTTGGAGTGGCCCACTGGCACTTGTTCAAAAATTTGGCAATAGAACTGTTCTTGAGTTGGGTGGCACCACGAATGAATCAATTGCTGACTATCTAAATTTAGGTAACCTCTACAGTGAGCAGCTCCTCTCAAGAAAAGGAGACCTTGCAAAGGCGAAAATCCTAGAGAACATCCCTATGCTCTCTGAATCGGAGGATTCTTTTGGATGGCTCACTCGATCTGGTAAGTTTACTTTTAGGAGTGCCTGGGATGCTACCAGGGTGAAAACTAGTAATGTCCCTTGGCACGACCTCATATGGTTTAAGCATCGGGTGAATCGCTACTCCTTCTGCGCCTGGATGGCTCTAAATGATGGTCTTCTCACATTAGACAACTTGAAAAGAAGGGGGATACCTTTAGCAAATAGATGTGTCCTTTGTAGCCGAAGTGGAGAATCAGTCAAACACCTCCTATTTGATTGTATATATGCCAAGGTGATCTGGCGCATGTATCTGCGAAAATGCAACATCTTTCATACAATTGGGAGCCTCTCAATGGAAGTCGATTGGCTAACGCAATTCGTCAAAAACAACAAGCATGCTGGTTACATCATCCAAGCTGGTTTCACTTGTTTCGCTACAATGATCTGGGAAGAGAGGAACAAGCGAATATTTGAAGACACAAAGCTTGAGACTTATGTTTTGGGCCAAAACCTCATTTATAAAACTAAGGAGATCCTCAATGCCTTCCACCGCAAGGACATTTGTCTCACACATTGTTCCTTCCTGCATACCCTATGGGACGAGCGGCCTCCTTGAGCGCAACAAGCGCTTGGGCCTATGACCACATTGCAGACTTGGTATATTTGATCTCCTTCACTTGGCCCTCATTTCAATGGATATACCTCTCCGATTTGATCGATCGCATCTCTACAGCGATCGATCGGCGTGCACAAATGTTTGTCTTTTTTATCTTCTGTCATTTGTCTTTTGAGCCTCTATTGTGTCCCGGAATGGGACACGAACAGGGCCAGGTGTCATGGCCGGAGAAGGGGAAGAAGACAGAGAAAAGTAGAGAAAAAGTAGTTTCTTTATTGCATACTGAGTAAGAGGACGAAGGTCCCCTTATAAAGACATAAGGAAGGCGTGGCTCCTAGACAGGCACACCCTAATTGAGCCACTAACGGGCCAAGATTACGGGCCATTAGACCGTTATTACATGCATTATTCCACTAATTTATACGAAAGCAAATCTAATCCTAATTAGAGATAGCCCAGCGATAACCCGACGTGATGTCCGTTCATGTGACGTGTGTGTGCTAACGTCCTGGGTCTGACGTTCACAACAATCCACCACACTCTGCTTCCACCTTGTCCTCATGGCGAGACAAGCTCGTATTCGCGACCAACCGCGACATTGGCAAGATTCACAAGGCGACCGGACTTGACTCTCTCATAGGAGGACGACCCGTGAGAAATTAATGCATAGTAGATCATGGTTGGAATTATAGTGTATGTCACCTCGGAAGACTTGCACATGGGCCCAAAAGAGCATTCATACCATGCGTACACAGCGCATGCTATGGAAAGCCCACCATGAACTGTAGTTGCGTTCCCCTCCTTCTGTTTTTCCTTCTCGATATCAAACGTAGACCTCCATGCAGTTTGCCTGTAAGATTCGGCAGTCTTCCCATCACTTGCAATCAAAACTTTATCAAACAAAATACCATCTTGCATTGTCCAGACTTCAGTGCCAATAGCTGTAATGGGCTCAAAGTCAGATTTGTCCAACTCAAAGTACGCAGGGTTTCTTATCTGTCATAGCTTCCAAATACCCTTGTAACTGGGCTTAGCAATCAATGGTACATACCATTTACCCTTGTATGCAGGGTTCCTCTGCAATGGTCTCGTCCACTCACCACATCCAGGAGCAGACTCACACTTTGGGTTATCAGTTTTTGGTGCCTCAGACATTAAATCATCCTGAAATTCCACCATTTGAGACTGCACGCTGAGATTGGACATGATACTTTCATCAATAATATAAGAGTCTGTGACCTGAAATTTATCATCGTTCTTGCATCCAAGATTCAAATTGGGGACCCTGTTCACTGATACTGCAACATGCAGAAGTTTTGGGTCTAAAGAATCGCCACGAACAGTAACAGGCACAAGATTTTGTGACAAATGAGAGCCAACAAAATCCACATAAACTGAATGATTGGAGTAAAATGCACGAAGTTCATACCCAGCCTTTCCCCATATCACCATTCGGTGTTGTGCCTCCCTTGCACATATAGGATGAAAAGAGGTTCTGCAAGTCCCAGGACTGCAACGGGTGCAGACCCCATTTTTCAATTTGCATATGTGACAATTCAGTCGTAACCCACAAATGGTCTTACCTTGTCCAAGACACACTCTTTGCAGACTTGACAGACTTTTTTGTAAACCCTCAACCATTGTCTCATGCAAAGAAAGTTTGTCAATATATTATATGGCTTTTGCTGCTGCATATGGCTATAGACCCTCCTTATTAGTGACAAATTGGTCAACCCGATACCATTTGTCATGACTAACAAAATCGCCTGCCTTATCAATTAACTGAAGAATTACATCAACATACCATGAGAGATCTAGAGCAAATTTCTCAGCAAGACTGGCAGCCTTCCAAGCCAATTCTTCCCTCATTGCAAAGTCTGCTGTGCTAAGATACTGCGACAACTCTTCCATTATGTCCTTTGCATTTGACACATCACACATGCCATAAAGTAAAGCAAGGGCACGCCTTCTTATACTAATGTCAGGATCCTTCAAAGAAGTGATTATTTGAGCTTGATGTCTTTGTATGATATCCTGTGCATCTGTGACCATCAACATCCTGGTAATGTTCTCCAAGCCAAGGTATCGGATATTGGGTTCCCGTTGATGTAAATTTTAATATAATACTCGCAAGCGCACGAATCTAATGCAGACTAGTGGCTACGAGGTCGATCCCTCAGAGACTTAGTAAGATATTCAACCTAATTCTAGAGTATGTAGCAAGCAACAATGAAATGAAAAGTTTTAATTTTTATTTTCTAATTAAGCAATCAGATGTTCAACTAACTTAAAACACAGAAATTGGGTAAATAAAAGATAAGACAATAATAAAAATCCTGTTTGAGGCTTTCAGTCTGTCTGTAATCCTGTTTTGCTTTCCTCTTCCCTCCACCTTCTGCAACAATCTCTCGATTGCACGCCTCAATCGTTCTGCTCTTTCTCTCGAATAGAACAGATAGTCCCCTTCTCGCCAAAGCAAAGCAACCCCTTCTAAAATCAGATCAGTCTTCTATATCCTCAGTTTTGGTGTCTACAACTGCTCCGTTCGTCTCGGAATCAAAGCAGTGTTCGACCCACAAATCTACCCCGACTCTCTCGAGCAAGACAGAACTTCAGCCTCCTCGAATCCTTTTCTCTTCCTCGACAGATCCAGACTCCACCACGAACAGCCCAGCCTCCTTCAATCCACCAACAGCACCTCTTTTCTCAGACAGAACCTCTCTCTCGAGCAGCCACCCTTTGCACAACCGACTGTCCAGAACCCCCTTCTCTCGACCTTCTCTACACAGCACGGCCGGGCCCCTTTCGAACAGACAGAACAGCCGGCCTTCGACTCACCCCGGCCGCCCAAAACCAACCAGAGCCACCTCTACTATTCACCGCCTTTGCCTCTGACAGAACACCCCAAACAGAGCCGCTCCTCCCAAACAGACTATCCCTTTCTATTGCGAGCAAAACTTCTGCGATGTTGCTGCAAAGAATTCCGGCCCTCTTTTTCCTCTGCAAAGATCCTCCTTTTATAGCCGCAAAATCGAGTCCAAGAAATCCCAGCACCTTCCTTTCCGGGCGCAACCTCAAGCTTTTCAAAACAGGAATTTTTTCCATTTTTCAGACATCGGCCAAATCAGAGCTTGCCGTCCATCTGCCCTTCCAAATCCAGCATTCTCTGTCTACCTGTTGGGTCGCCGTCGTCGCTTCACCACCGAGCGTCTTCTCCACCATCGGCCAGCGACCCATTCTTCATATCCATGGGTCGATTTCGAACCCATCAGTTACCGCCGGCCGTCATCCAGCTCGCCAACCACCTTGACCCTCTACAGGACCTTGCCGTCACCGTCGCATCGTCGAAAGCATGACCCACCGCCTATGGCCGGCGGATTTCCACCTCTTCTTCCACCCTCCGGTGTTCGAACAGAGTGTGCTCTGTTTTCTTATGTTCCAGGCGCCCGAGCCATCGGGCTCGGGTTGCTTTTGATTTTTCTTTTTTTTTTCTTTTTTTCTGACCAGACCGGGCCAGCGGCTAAACCGGTTCTTTTCTCTTCTTTTTTTTTTCTTTTCTTGGGTTAAAACCCGTCGTCCCAACCACGTCCGTCGGATCTTCGATCTCTTCACATGAGCTGATTGACGCGTATTTGTGAATCTGAAACATGGAGCTCTAAGACCTGTATGAATAAAATTAAAATGTAATTAGACGCTTAATAAAATATAAATCTTATTAAATCCAAATTATGCATCTAAATAACACAATTAAGCGCATTTCTTCATTAAACTCCAAATTATTCACTTAACACATATAAACATTAATTATCCTTATTCTAACTAAAAATACGACTAACAAATAGGTAGAAAGGCATATAAAAATGTGTATATTTTGCATATATCAAATACCCCCAAACCTACATTTTGCTAGTCGTCGAGCAAAACAAAACAAAACAAAACAAAGCAAAGAAATCTAACTAATCCACTTTCGCGGGAAATCGCGATTGCATTTAGCGCATGCAACAAGCCTTTTAAACCCCCAGGTGTCCCTGGGTGGACGAGTGAAGTCTCGTGAGGGTTTGCAGCCATGCTACCCACAAACATGTATTTATGAAATCAACCTATTTAATCTAAGTGTAAAAAGAAATAGAAAATCACTACAAAACAAACAATCCTAATATCCCTTCGAATGCAAACTGCAATGTTTAAGAAAACCAACCACATGTACTTAGATTTATAATCAACTGGAATATAGAAGCCCTCAAGTAAGTGGTTTTATTCTACACCTTCATCTTGGAAGTTTCTGCTCAATATGATATAGCATGATACTTTATATAGTAAAAGTGTAGAACATTGTAGCAATACATTCTAAATCTCTGTTTTATACAGATCAAGTGTGACCCATCAACCAAAGAACATCAGAATCAACACAGTCGTCGTAATCTTTAGGTTCATGATAGCACAGATCTGCGCGCCTCCTTCGGGTCCAACATTCTAGATTTGAGAGGATAATACACCATAGACTTTTTTTTTCTTTTTCTGTTTTTTTCGCTAGGACTGTGTAAGGCCTGACTGTGTATGAACAGGCGAGCTCTTATTATCAACACATTCTGTATTGGCCACAAGATCTCCATGAACACTTTCATCCAGCAACCCGTCAATTACCTCTTCATAGTTCGGTAATTCGTCCATCATGTCATGGTCAACGGCCAAGGAAGGAGTGTTCGAGACTGACGTTGCTTTCCCGAGATCAGGCACATCCACATAGCAGAGCACATCGCGGGAAACGAAGTAGCCACCCACTTGTGGGGCGAGCCAGAAGGACTAAACAAAGTGTCTCGTCGAATAGTCATAATGAACGAGACACCCAGTAACCTGAATACGCATTCCACCATCATGTAATTCATTAACATCTTCAATCTCTGTTTCTGTGCTCATGCTTTCATGGTGGAAAGACCGAATTTTCTCAGATATTCCTTGCAAAGTCGTGGCCGTATTCATAGTGCCATTGGGCTCAGGTCGACTGAGTCGGCTTCAATCATGGTAGAACTTGTAAACTTCCTCCGGATTGGTGTACAACAGGTAATAGTAGCGATCAATAAAGAGGTTGCAAACCTTTTGTGTAAACTCGGAGACTGCAGTCAAAGGAGCTGGAGACAAACCATCTGTTTGCCACTCAGACATTTCGTTAAACACTTGGCGGCCAACTGAAGAAGGTTTCGTTGGCCACTTATGCATTTCGTCGAACGGGCGGCGGCCATCTGAAGATGGGGGTGGCGACGCCAGCCAGAAGCTACCGACCCTCCTCGTCGGAAGGTCGACCATGCGGGCCACGATTGCGGCGGAGCGAGGTCTCGTCGTTCTTGCTGCCGATTCCCAACTTGCAGTTTCAGGTAACAGCGTCGGTTCCCATGAACAGTTGGCGTGAGTGTCTCTGGTCGTCGCCCCGGAAAAGTTGGTTGCTCCAGCGGTGATGGCCGAGGACCTTGTTGTGGCCGCCACGGTCGTAGCGCCCGACCGTGGTGAGGGGTGGCTCAAATGGGTGGAGCCGGTCGTCGGGGTGAGAGGAAAAGCAGAGGCCTAGAAAGTGGCAAAGTTGGGAGCTTTCTGCGATGGACAGCTGGTGGTGGATATGGCCTTGGTCGACAAGGCACTATTGGCGGGGTCTGTCCACCGCTCTGCCCGGGATCCCTTCCATCGACCAGAGGGGGTGAATACAGATCCACATATGGGTTGTAGGGACTAGAGTCGGGGGTTGTTGAAGTGGCATACCAGGCGACGGCGTCGGCGGCAGTGGAGCCATCGGCGTCCTGTCTGTCGATTGCATGGCGGTGACTGCACGGTGCACGTCTGCATGACCTGGCCGATGACTGCCCGGCGTGCTCTGCGGTTGAATCTGCTCTGGGAGTTCTTGATGAAGCGCCGACAACCCAGAAAGTCGAGCCATCGGAATGGAATCAGTATCAGCCCGTAGATTGAACTGCTCTGATACCATTGTTGTGTCCCGGCATGAGACACGAATAGGGCCAGGTATCATGGCCGGAGAAGGGGAAGAAGACAGAGAAAAGTAGAGGAAAAGTTTATTGCATACTGAGGAAGAGGACGAAGGTTCCCTTATAAAGACATAAGGAAGGCGCGGCTCCTAGACAGGCGCACCCTAATTGAGCCACTAACGGGCCAAGATTACGGGCCATTAGACCGTTATTACATGCATTATTCCACTAATTGATATGAAAGCAAATCTAATCCTAATTAGAGATAGCCCAGCGATAACCCAACATGATGTCCGTTCATGTGACGTGTGCATGCTAACGTTCACAACAGCCTCCTTTGGCATTGAGGTTCTTTAGGGGAGTCTTCCATTTAGCTCTCCTTGAGTTGATGAGTTGTTTGTACTCTCCCTTCTATTGTACTCTTCTTTGTTTTGTTTCTTAATAAAATTTTCAATTATAAAAAAAAAAGCCATTGCTGAAGTGAAAAGGAAGAAGATCAATCCATCCCGTGGATCTAAGTATTACATGAAGAGGCTGCAAGCAGAGCAAGGGGGGATAACTGTTGACAAGGCTTTCCTGAACGTCTAGGATGATCTTGCTCATCATACGGAGCCAGCAAGTCTCCTCCCAATTTTCGACCTAAATGAACCATAAGCTGAGCAGCGGGTCCATTAAGTGTGGCTCAATGTATAATTGTGTTATATAGCTTGCTTTGTTGTCACAAACGGATATGCCAAATTTTGAATAGGCACTTCATTAATGCATCCTAACGTTTGATAAATGACTAATTTAGACCACTTACGAAGGACTTAGTTGTAATTATTATAATCCTAAGCAGGGGTTGGTTTGTAAATACATAATTTCTAAATAGGGAATAATTATTAATTTGGAGGTTTTTGCAAATAATTTTTGTATACGTAAAGTTTTGGTTGGGAGGGTCCAACCGGGACCCGTGTGAATCTGTTTAAGTTTCCCATTTCGTTCAGTGTCCATCTGATTACTTTTATTTCATATTTTCACTTTGGGTAGCCCAACGTGTTGAGAGCATAGTTTTCAAAACCGAACCGGACCGGCCAGTTCACCCCCGTTCATTAAACCGGCCAGTTTCTCTCGAACCATTGAACCAGATTAGACCGGTCCATGTCACAATTTTTTTTTTGTGAAAAAAATTTTACTTTGAGGGGGACCCGTGTGAATCTGTTTAAGTTTCCGATTTCGTTCACCGTCCATCTGATTACTTTTATTTCATATTTTCACTTTGGGTAGCCTGATATATGCAAAATATACACATTTTTATATGCCTTTCTACCTATTTGTTAGTCGTATTTTTAGTTAAAGTAAGGATAATTAATGTTTATCTGTGTTAAGTGAATAATTAGGAGTTTGGTAATTAAACGCGCTTAATTGAGTTATTTAGATGCATTAATTGATTTTAATAAGATTTATATTTTATTATGCGTCTAATTACGATTTATTTTTATTCCTACCGGTCTTAGAGCTCCAGGTTTCAGATTCACAAATACGCGTCAATCAGCTCGTGTGAAGAGATCGAAGATCTGACGGATGTGGTTGGTACGACGGGTTTTAACCAAATAAAAGAAAAAAAAAGAAAAAGAAAAGAGAGAAAAGAACCGGTTCACCGGTCTGGTCTGAAAAAAAAAAGAAAAAAAAAAGGAAAACAAGCAACCCGAGCCCGATGGCTCGGGCGCCTGGAACGGAACAGAAGAACAGAGCACGCTCTGTTCGACCGGAGGGTGGAAGAAGAGGTGGAAATCCGCCGGCATAGGCGGTGGGTCATGCTTCCGACGATGCGACGGTGACGGCAAGGTCCTGTAGAGGGTCACGGTGGCTGGCGAGCTGGATGATGACCGGCGGCAACTGATGGGTTCGAAATCGATTCATGAATATGAGAAATGGTCGCCGGAGATGGAGGAGATGACCGGAAAGCTGGTGAAGCGACGACGGCGACCCAACAGCTAGACACAGGATGCTGGATTTGGAAGGGCAGATGGACGGCAAGCTCTGATTTGGCCGATGTCTGAAAAATGGAAAAAATTCCTGTTTTGAAAGGCTTGAGGTTGCGCCCGGAAAGGAAGGTACTGGGATTTCTTGGACTCGATTTTTCGACTATAAATGGAGGAGCTTGTGGCGTCTCTAGCGGGCGGTTCGAAAGTGAGCGGCTCTGATTCATTTTTGCGGTTGTGCTTTGGGAGGAGAGAAGGTGGTGGCGGAGTCTCTGTCGAGAAGCAGAGGCGGTGAAGGGGGATTGTTCGTGCTGAAGGGAAAGGAGAAAGGGTCTGTTCGGTGGTGGCTGTGTCGGGGGACGGCTGGGCTGCTCTGTTTTGGGTGTTCGGTCAGTTCTGGAGGTGGCTTAGTGCTGTGGAAGAAGGGAGAGACACGGCTGTGGAGAAGGCGGGGCGACAGAGGAGAAAACAAGGGTGGTTTTTGGGTCTGTGACAGCCGGAAGAGCGGAGGAGAGGTAGAAGATCTGTCGAGAGGCAGAGAAGGACTGTTTGAGGAGGATTGTTTGGAGGTCGGTTGCGCTGAGGAGTTCTGGAGGTGGATTGGGCAGAGAAGAAGTAAAAAGGCTGCTTTGGCTCGAGAGAGCAAAGCAGACCTGCTGTAGCCAGTAGTCCAGACGAGAGAGAGAGAAAAGTACAATTGTTGCTCGTGGAGAGAAGAACTGAACTGTTCTTGCTTGAGAAAGAAGAGCAGTGCTGCCAGAGAGGAAAAAGGGCTGCTTTGATTTGGCGAGAAGGGGACTATTCTGTTCTATTCGAGAGAAAGATCAGAACGGTTGAGGCGTGCAGTCGAGAGACTGTTGCTGAAGGTGGAGGAAAGAGGAAAGCAAGACGGGATTACAGACGGATTGAAAACAGCAAACAGGCTTTTTATTATTTTATCTTTTGTTTAGTTAATTTCTGTGTCTTTAGTTTAGTTGAACAATTGATTGCTTAAAAAGAAAATAAAAATTAGAACTTTACATTTCATTATTACTTGCTACATACTCTAGAATCAGGTTGAATATCTTACTAAGTCTCTGAGGGATCGACCTCGTCGCCACTATTTTGCATTAGATTCGTGCGCTTGCGAGTATTATATTAAAATTTACATCAAGTTTTTGGCGCCGCTGCCGGGGACTGCGTAGGATAATTTACTGAATTCTTAGAGTAGTTTAGTTTCAATTTAAGTTGGTCTACTTTGTGTTGCTTATTAGTGTTTTGTCTTTTTGTAGGAGTAAGAGAAGACGCGAAATTCTTGCCAACGTTGGAAGGGCCACCCCTTCCCCTCGTTTGCATTCTTTTACCTTCTCTTTTAATTTTTCTAGGTGTTTGGTATTTTTATATTTCTTTATGTGATTGCATGCTTGTGTTAGTTGCGATTTTTAGGTTTATTATAGGTATTTAATTTTTAGTGCCGTTAATTAGTGTATGCTTGGTCGTCGATCACTGGGTGAAAAGCTTGCACCTCTTGACCTAGAAATTGAAAGAACTTTTAAAGCAAGATTAAAACATACAATGGATGTTACAAATCAAGTAGGTAACATGGAAAATGAGAATGTGAGGAAGACACTAAAAGATTATTCATCCCCCATTCAATTCAACTCACCTTCCTGCATAGTGTTGCCGCTCACCACGGCACACCACTTTGAGTTGAAACCAGGAGTGATGCAACTTTTGCCCACATTCTATGGTTCCAATAAAGAAGATCCCTATAATCATGTTAAAGAGTTCCTTGACATTTGTGCTACATTTAAATTCCAAAATTTCTCTGAAGAATCTGTTAGGTTGCGCCTCTTTCCCTTTTCTTTGAAAGAAAAAGCGAAAGCATGGTTGAACTCTTTAGAAGTTGGAACAATTAGGAGTTGGGAGCAATTAGCTGAAAAATTTTTGAACAAATTCTTCCCTGTTCATAAAACTCATGCCCTTCGTAGAGAAATTACAAATTTCATGCAGAAGGAGGGTGAAACACTTTTATGAGTGTTGGGAAAGATGGAAGAATTTGCTCCTTAAGTGTCCACACCATGGATTTTTAAAGTGGCAACAAGTTCAATTCTTTTATGACGGTTTAACACCTCAGAATCGTCAAATGGTTGATGCCGCTAGTGGTGGGTCAGTGATGATGAAGAGTGCAGAAGAAGCATGGGACTTTATTGAGACTCTATGCGAGAATTCTCAGCAATGGGATTGCTCAAGTAGAGTTGACAGAACGTTTCCTTTTCAAAAGAAAGGAGGCGTATATGAGGTAGACAATAATGCACATTTGATCTCCAAGATAGACAACCTGACACAACGTTTTGATGCGTTGATGTCTGCTGGTGGGCCCCAAATGCCATCACATGTCAATGTGTGTGCTATTTGTTCTAACCCCTCCCATGTCACACAAAACTGTCCCTCTAACACCTCTGGAGTGGAATACAATAGCGATCAGGCTAATGCTATAAATGCCTTTCCTCGACCTGGCAATAACCCATATTCGGAAACTTATAACCCAGGTTGGGCTAGGCATCCCAATTTTTCATGGTCCAAAGGACCACATCAAGGAGGACCACCAGGGTACCCTCCCAATCAATCTTACCCTCAACAAGTTCAAACATTCCCTACTCAACCCAAGAAACTATCTCTTGAGGATACTTTGAATTTGTTCATGCAAAGCTCTCTACAATTTCAAAAAGATACCCAACATTCTTTACATGCCAACTCGCAAGCAATTGCGAAGCTGGAACTTCAAATGGGTCAATTATCTTCTGCATTAAATGAGAGGGAAAAAGGTAGGTTCCCTAGTTAACCTGTAGCTAATCCCAAAGGACAATTTGAAGTAGGATCTAATTCTTGTCAAGACCAATTCTTAGGAGTGGAAAACAAATTGACAATAATGTTGAACCACCTAAAACTGCCATAGAAACAATCGCTAGAAAGGGTGAGGACCAAGAGAGCACCACTAGACCAGACGTGAGTCCTAATACATCGAAGAAGAGCCTAGAAGCGTCTTCATGTCCTTAGTCTAGCCATATTCCACCCTATATACCCAAGGCACTTTTTCCTCAAAGACTTGCAAAAACATCTCAAGGGAACAAACTTGATGAGACAATGGAAATTTTTAAGAAAGTGCAAATCAATATTCTATTGCTCGATGCTATTAAGCAAGTTTCCGCTTATGCAAGATTCTTAAAAGACATGTGCACCCAGAAAAGAAAATTGAATGCACACAAGAAAGTGTTTCTCACTGAACAAGTTAGCTCAATTCTTAAGTATAACACTCCTCCTAAGTTCAAAGATCCAGGATGTCCCACAATTTCATGCGTTATAGGAGACCATAATGTGGAGAGGGCATTGTTGGACTTAGGAGCTAGTGTAAATTTGCTACCATTCTCTGTTTATGAGCAACTTGGATTAGGAGAGTTGAAACCGACTACCATAACACTGCAACTTGCGGACAGATCAGTTAAAGTTCCACGCGGTGTTATTGAGGATGTTCTAGTTCAGGTGGATAAATTTTACTTCCCAGTAGACTTTATTGTCTTAGATACCAAACCTGTGCAGAATCCTGGTAGTCAGATCCCTGTGATTTTGGGAAGGCCATTCTTAGCCACATCTAATGCCATAATAAATTGTAGAAATGGGGTTATGAAGTTGCCTTTTGGCAATTTAAAGGTCAAACTCAATGTCTTTAATGTTAGACAACAACCCCCGGAGACGGATGATTCTTTTGCAGTGAATATGATTGAAAGTTTATTAGAAGAATCTCTGCAAACTGTTTTAAATGATGATCCCCTCCAAACATGTTTAACTCATTTTGGCTTAGACTTTGACATCGAAGGGTCCATTAGAGACGTCAATGCCTTGCTTGACTCCACCCCTATATTGGACCCAACCAAATGGACAGCCAGGGTGGAACCTCTTCCAGATCCCGAGTCTAAACTTGTCCCATCTATTGAAAAACCACCCCAACTTGACCTAAAGCCATTACCAGATACACTTAAATATGCGTTTTTAGGTTCTACTGATACCTTGCCTGTTATCATCTCTTCAGACCTTAATTTGGAACAGGAAGGAAAGTTGCTTGATGTTCTTCGCGAACATAAGACAGCTTTGGGGTGGACAATAGCAGACATTAAGGGTATAAGTCCTGCTCTGTGTATGCATCACATTTACCTTGAGGAGCATGCAAAATCTTCCCGTGAAATGCATCGCAGACTTAACCCTAATATGAAGGAGGTCGTCAGAACCGAGGTGCTAAAATTGTTAGATGTTGGCATCATTTACCCCATATCAGATAGTACTTGGGTCAGCCCCGTTCAGGTTGTTCCTAAGAAGTCAGGAATCACAGTAGTCAAAAATGATAATAATGAATTAGTCCCCACCCGAATGACCACTGGGTGGCGGGTTTGTATTGACTACAGAAAATTGAACTCGGTTACAAGGAAAGACCACTTTCCTTTGCCATTCATTGATCAGATGCTTGAGAGACTTGCTGGGCATAGCTACTATTGCTTTTTAGATGGCTATTCAGGTTACAATCAAATTCCCATTGCTCCAGAGGATCAAGAAAAGACCACATTCACTTGTCCCTTTGGAACATATGCATATCGTCGCATGCCATTTGGGTTATGTAATGCACCCGCCACATTCCAGCGGTGCATGATGAGCATATTTTCAGATATGGTTGAGCGATTTCTTGAAATTTTCATGGATGATTTCTTGGTGTTTGGATCTTCTTTCGATGAATGTTTACACCACTTGTCTCTTGTCTTGGCAAGGTGTAAAGAAACAAATCTTGTGCTAAATTGGGAGAAATGTCACTTTATGGTTCGTCAAGGGATAGTTCTGGGGCATGTTATTTCTAATAAAGGAACTGCAGTTGATAAGGCCAAAGTTGACTTAATTTCAAGTTTGCCTCCACCAAAATCAGTAAAGGAGGTTCGATCTTTTCTTGGCCATGCTGGGTTTTACAGAAGATTCATCAAAGACTTTAGCAAAATTTCAAGACCTTTGTGCAATTTGCTTGCTAAAGAAACTCCTTTTGTCTTTGATGATGATTGCTCTAAAGCGTTTGATCAACTCAAGCAATTTCTCACATCTGCACCCATCATCCAACCACCGGACTGGAATTTACCTTTTGAGCTCATGTGTGATGCATCCGATTATGCGGTTGGAGCTGTCTTGGGGCAGCGGGTGAATAAGATACCCCATGTCATCTATTATGCAAGTAGAACTCTCAATGATGCTCAGATCAATTATTCTACTACAGAAAAAGAGTTGTTAGCTGTAGTTTTTGCTCCAGACAAGTTCCGATCATATCTCTTAGGATCTAAGGTCATAGTGTTTTCAGATCATGCAGTTTTGAAATATCTTCTTTCAAAGAAAGACACTAAACCTCGTTTAATTCGTTGGGTCCTATTACTTCAAGAATTTGATATTAAGATAAGAGACAAGAAAGGTTCTGAAAATGTTGTTGCTGATCACTTGTCTAGACTTATTGACGAGTCTGCTGAGGAACCCTTACCTTTGAATGAGTCATTCCCTGATGAACAACTTTTTGTTGTCTCTCAATTGCCTTGGTATGCTGATATTGTTAATTATCTTGTCACAACTCAACTTCTTGAACATTGGACAAAACAAGATAAATCCAAATTCTTCGCCGAGGTTAAGCATTTTTTCTGGGATGATCCATACCTGTTCAAGTATTGCCCAGATCAAATCATTAGAAGATGTGTGCCGGAGCATGAGGTTGATAGTATCATTTCTTTTTGCCATGCTCATGCATGTGGTGGCCATTTTGGTGCGAAAAAGACTGCTGCAAAAATTTTGCAGAGTGGTTTTTATTGGCCTACTTTATTCAAAGATACTCATGAATTTTGCACAAAATGTGACAGATGCCAACGTATGGGTACACTATCACGTAGGTCCATGATGCCCCTTACCAACATTCTGATTGTTGAACTTTTTGATGTTTGGGGTATTGACTTCATGGGCCCATTTCCTCCATCGTTTGGTTATCTCTATATCCTTGTTACTGTAGATTATGTTTCCAAATGGGTAGAGCCCATTCCCTGCAAAACAAATGATCACAAAGTGGTGGTTCGGTTCTTGAAAGAAAACATATTTTCTCGTTTTGGAAGCCCTCGTGCAATTATAAGTGATGGTGGTACACATTTTTGTAATAAAGCTTTTGAATCACTTCTGAAAAAGTACTCCATTACTCATAAAATTGCAACTCCATATCATCCGCAGACTTGTGGCCAAGTAGAAGTTTCAAATAGGGAAATTAAACGCATTCTTGAGAAAACGGTTCGTCCCGACCGAAAGGATTGGTCTGAAAGATTAAATGATGCATTGTGGGCTTACCGTACTGCTTTTAAGACACCAATTGGCATGTCTCCCTATAGACTTGTATTTGGAAAACCTTGTCATTTACCTGTGGAATTAGAACATCGTGCTTATTGGGCCATCAAAACTTTTAACTTTGATATGGACAAGGCTGGAACACTTCGCAAATTGCAGCTCAATGAATTAGACGAAATTCGTAATGAGGCTTATGAGAATGCGAAGATTTACAACGCAAGGACCAAAGTTTTTCATGATCAGTCAATCCTGAGAAAGTCATTTGAGCCCGGTCAAAAAGTTTTGCTCTATAACTCCAGGTTACATCTCTTCTTAGGAAAGCTCCGTTCCCGATGGTCTGGACCTTTCATTGTGCACAAAGTATTTTCCCATGGAGCGGTTGACATTCAAAACCCTAAAGATGGAACTATTTTCAAAGTTAATGGGCAAAGATTGAAACCATATTTAGAGGGTTTTACTGAAAGAGAGGAGATTGTTCTAGATTTGGATGAACCTAATGCTCCTACATGATTTTTGGTTACGTCTGGCTGAAGACGTAAAACTTAGCGCTCTTGGGAGGCAACCCAAATTTTTGGTTTTTGATTGCTTTTTATTTGTTTAATATTTAGGTTGTTGATACATGTGTGGGGATGCTACAATCTAGGTTTGGGGGTGTATTTTCTTTTTCCATATTTTGTACTTACTCCTCATTCTTAGTTTGTGTGTTTCAATGCTCTACATCTACCCTGAGGCATCTCCATTCAGGTGATTTCTTTCCTTACACTCCTTTTCTTTTTACTCGTTATTGTGGTATTTATTGTGGTAGACATTGAGGGCAATGTTTCGTTTAGGTTTGGGGGTGTAGAAAAGAAAAGTAGTATTCCTTTGGTTTCTATTATTTCAAAAAAAAATAATAATAAAAAATAAAAAATAAAAATAAAAACAAAAAATTATGTAGTTTTAGGTCGTTTGTTAGTAATTTTCTTAGGTTTTGATAGTTTATCCCTTTATGATGCATACTTCAATTTTTAAGAGATTAATTTGCATTGGAAGTGTGAGTAAGTATACTGGAGCATAGAGAACTTAACTGAGCAGTATCTTTCTGTTACAGTCCTCTTGGAACAAAGTGCTTGAGCTAATAAAACTCACTCACACACACTAGTTACATAAAGTAATACAGTCTAGAGATTTGTTGAATGCTAATTTACAGTGGGATATCTTTAGTCAGAGTCATTGGATGATATGTGGTTGTCTGTTGAGCTTAAACGATCATGATAGACCATTTACTTCGCTATGGCAAGGGATTGGAACCGGAAATAGGTTGAGAGTATAATACAGCCTGGACGGAATAAAGATTGCTGAAAATATGATTGCTGAAAAAAAAATGCGAAAAATGAAAACAAAATGAATGAAAGAAAGGGGCTGCTTGACTTTATAGGATTAACTTAGGCTGATGCTCGGGCCCGAGGCGGTCTACTTAAAACCTAATGCCCTAAGCCGACTGGCTGGGAGTCATTGGCCTGAGTCATTACTAAACCTGAGCATCTTGAAGTCAGGCCTTACACAGTCCTAGCGAAAAAAAAAGTCTATGGTGTATTATCCTCTCAAATCTAGAATGTTTGACCCGAAGGAGGCGCGCAGATCTGTGCTATCATGAACCTAAAGATTACGACGACTGTGTTGATTCTGATGTTCTTTGGTTGATGGGTCACACTGGATCTGTATAAAACAGAGATTTAGAATGTATTGCTACAATGTTCTACACTTTTACTATATAAAGTATCATGCTATATCATATTGAGCAGAAACTTCCAAGATGAAGGTGTAGAATAAAACCCCTTACTTGAGGGCTTCTATATTCCAGTTGATTATAAATCCAAGTACATGTGGTTAATTTTCTTAAACATTGCAGTTTGCATTCAAAGGGATATTAGGATTGTTTGTTTTGTAGTGATTTTCTATTTCTTTTTACACTTAGATTAAATAGGTTGATTTCATAAATACATGTTTGTGGGTAGCATGGCTGCAAACCCTCACGAGACTTCACTCGTCCAGCCAGGGACACCTGGGGGTTTAAAAGGCTTGTTGCATGCGCTAAGTGCAATCGCGATTTCCTACGAAAGTGGATTAGTTAGATTTCTTTGCTTTGTTTTGTTTTGTTTTGTTTTGCTCGAGGACTAGCAAAATGTAGGTTTGGGGGTATTTGATATATGCAAAATATACACATTTTTATATGCCTTTCTACCTATTTGTTAGTCGTATTTTTAGTTAAAGTAAGGATAATTAATGTTTATCTGTGTTAAGTGAATAATTAGGAGTTTGGTAATTAAACGCGCTTAATTGAGTTATTTAGATGCATTAATTGATTTTAATAAGATTTATATTTTATTATGCGTCTAATTACGATTTATTTTTATTCATACAGGTCTTAGAGCTCCAGGTTTCAGATTCACAAATACGCGTCAATCAGCTCGTGTGAAGAGATCGAAGATCTGACGGATGTGGTTGGTACGACGGGTTTTAACCAAATAAAAGCAAAAAAAAAGAAAAAGAAAAGAGAGAAAAGAACCAGTTCACCGGTCTGGTCTGAAAAAAAAGAAAAAAAAAAGGAAAACAAGCAACCCGAGCCCGATGGCTCGGGCGCCTGGAACGGAACAGAAGAACAGAGCACGCTCTGTTCGACCGGAGGGTGGAAGAAGAGGTGGAAATCCGCCGGCATAGGCGGTGGGTCATGCTTCCGACGATGCGACGGTGACGGCAAGGTCCTGTAGAGGGTCACGGTGGCTAGCGAGCTGGATGATGACCGGCGGCAACTGATGGGTTCGAAATCGATTCATGAATATGAGAAATGGTCGCCGGAGATGGAGGAGATGACCGGAAAGCTGGTGAAGCGACGACGGCGACCCAACAGCTAGACACAGGATGCTGGATTTGGAAGGGCAGATGGACGGCAAGCTCTGATTTGGCCGATGTCTGAAAAATGGAAAAAATTCCTGTTTTGAAAGGCTTGAGGTTACGCCCGGAAAGGAAGGTACTGGGATTTCTTGGATTCGATTTTTCGACTATAAATGGAGGAGCTTGTGGCGTCTCTGGCGGGCGGTTCGAAAGTGAGCGGCTCTGATTCATTTTTGCGGCTGTGCTTTGGGAGGAGAGAAGGTGGTGGCGGAGTCTCTGTCGAGAAGCAGAGGCGGTGAAGGGGGATTGTTCGTGCTGAAGGGAAAGGAGAAAGGGTCTGTTCGGTGGTGGCTGTGTCGGAGGACGGCTGGGCTGCTCTGTTTTGGGTGTTCGGTCAGTTTTGGAGGTGGCTTAGTGCTGTGGAAGAAGGGAGAGACACGGCTGTGGAGAAGGCGGGGCGACAGAGGAGAAAACAAGGGTGGTTTTTGGGTCTGTGACGGCCGGAAGAGCGGAGGAGAGGTAGAATATCTGTCGAGAGGCAGAGAAGGACTGTTTGAGGAGGATTGTTTGGAGGTCGGTTGCGCTGAGGAGTTCTGGAGGTGGATTGGGCAGAGAAGAAATAAAAAGGCTGCTTTGGCTCGAGAGAGAAAAGCAGACCTGCTGTAGCCAGCAGTCTAGACGAGAGAGAGAGAAAAGTACAATTGTTGCTCGTGGAGAGAAGAACTGAACTGTTCTTGCTTGAGAAAGAAGAGCAGTGCTGCCAGAGAGGAAAAAGGGCTGCTTTGATTTGGCGAGAAGGGGACTATTCTGTTCTATTCGAGAGAAAGATCAGAACGGTTGAGGCGTGCAGTCGAGAGACTGTTGCTGAAGGCGGAGGAAAGAGGAAAGCAGGACGGGATTACAGACGGATTGAAAACAGCAAACAGGCTTTTTATTATTTTATCTTTTGTTTAGTTAATTTCTGTGTCTTTAGTTTAGTTGAACAATTGATTGCTTAAAAAGAAAATAAAAATTAGAACTTTACATTTCATTATTACTTGCTACATACTCTAGAATCAGGTTGAATATCTTACTAAGTCTCTGAGGGATCGACCTCGTAGCCACTATTCTGCATTAGATTCGTGCGCTTGCGAGTATTATATTAAAATTTACATCATAGCCCAATGTGTTGAGAGCATAGTTTTTAAAACCGAACCAGACCGGCCAGTTCACCTCGGTTCATTATACCGGCCAGTTTCTCTCGAACCGTTGAACCGGATCACACCGGTCCATGTCACAATTTTTTTTTTGTGAAAAAAATTTTACTTTGAGGGGGATTTGAACCTAGATATCTAAGTCCCTAATTACTTGAGCTACAAACACTTTGATGTTAATGTTGCATAAAATTTATATTTGTCATATATGTAAGGTGGGCTTCACTCCTCACACCCCATACCCATACCGGGTCAATCCAATTCAACTCCGGTTCAACCGCGGTCCAACCAGACCAGCTATCAATCCGGGTCGATGGCCGGTCCAGTTTTAAAAAACTTGGTTGAGAGCATGGTTTTTAAAACCGGACTGGACCGGTTGGTCTGACCGCGGTTAACTGGAACCGGCTGGAAAATCAGTTCAGTTCATCCGGTTCAGCCCGGTTCGTTGAACTGGGCGATTTTTTCAATGAGGGGGGATTCAAACCTCAGACCCCCCCCCCCCTCCACACGACTTAACCACTTCAACTACACTTATTTTGATGTTAACATCATACAAAATATATATTTGTTATATATTTACCACTCCTCTCACCTAAGCAGGGTCAAACCGGTTTGACTGCGGTCTGACCGGACCGGCCATCAATCCGGTTCAATGGCCGGTCCAGTTTTGAAAACCTTGGTTGAGAGTACCTTGCGTGTATGAGAGGGGTTGGAGAAGGACCCCCCAACAAAGAGCTTAATGCACCTGGCCAAGGAGGGCAAGACATGGCGAGTCTTGATCAAAGATGGACTTTTGTCTGTGGATATTATTTGCAAAAACCTCCTAATTAATAATTATGTTAAAGCTATGATGTTAATCTGTATTTAGAAATCCTGTAATTGTAAATTAATCTTTGCTTAGGATTATGATAATTATAACTAAGTCCTTTGTAGGTGGTCTAAAGTAAGCATTTATCAAACATTAGGATGCACTATTGAAGAGCCAATTCAAAATATGGCGTATCCTAAACGGATTGAGTACACCCAATATGGAAAGAGGACAGTTTCCTGCAGGTTGCACACTTGCATTGCATTTTGATTGGGTAGAGTAAGGCTTAGAGGTTTAATGGCCTTTTAGTGGACTTAGAAATTCAATGGACTCTTCCACAGAAGAAGTGTCCGTACTATGAAACAATTTAAAGCTCCAAAAGGAACTTAACGGACAACTAAAAGCATGCACGGCCCATGGGTAATTAAAGGCTTGTGCCTTGTCCTCTGTCAGACTTTTCGTCTCAGTTTCTATCTTCCATGTTCGGAGGGAAGCCAATGCACTGGCCCATTGTCCCGCAAGATGTTCCAGGGGATTGATGAGTCCGGTGGCTTGGAGGGGACGAGCTTCACCGTTCACGGAATTGGTACGGGCATTTGATCATGCATAAGTGTTATAATCAGTATGAATGTAATGCTCATTTTTCATTAGTGATGAAGTTAATAAAAAAAAGATTTCATTGTAAATCTCCAATCCCCATTGAGAGAGAGGAAGATGGTCAGGGGAACAAGGTAGAGGAGAAGAACGGACATGCAGAAAATTGCTAAGCCTGGTGGAATTTAGAAAGGGAAAATGTTTAACTTAAAGAGATTGTAAGTTCATGGTCTTTCTTATATCCTTTCAGAGAAAACGTTCTTTCTACAATTAAAATTCAGTATGATCAATCTTTAAGATGACAACTTTTGTTCAGGGAAAAGAATAGAGAGCTAGAAAGGTGAGCAAACAAATCTATGCAATCCTATTTTATAGCTCACTATACTTTTTACTTGCTATACATTTACCATTTTGTGCAATGTAACTATTTAGGAAGCTTTAAATATATATTGGTGCAGAGTAATATAAATATATACTCTCTTAAATTTTGTAGACTAAATAGATAGTCTTCACACATGCAATGCACGCGCACTTCAATTACTATTATTTATTGGTCTATACCTGTCATCGTGTATCACTGCCATTTCCCCTATTCATATCAATATGGGTCATCGTGTATCATCATGGATCATATTTCACGATTAATAAGGTTTATTCAAGGTCTCATTTTTCTTTTCTTTTGTTTTGAGCATGGGAGCCCCGAATGGCGCTGGACCTAAAAACTACATAGTCTAGAAAAGGCATGACCAACACCGTCAACCAATAGTTAAGGAGATAAAAAAGTTGGAGAGTTGTTCACCCAACAACAGCCGTAGTGGTCAAGGGCGATGTTGGCAAGTGAGTCAGCCACACAATTGGCTTCATGATAAATGTGATTCACTCTATAGTCATCAAACTCCTGAATAGCTAAGCGAAATTTGTTACTTACCAAGGTGGAGGAGAAGCATGGTCAGCAAGGAATTGGAAAATAAGTAAGGAATCACCACAAATTTGAATCTTTCAAACACCCGATGATCAGGCCAAAGTAACGCCCTGCCAACAAGCTCCAGCCTCAGCAATAATAGAAGAACATCTCCCAATAGGATAGGTAAGAGCAGTAATAAATGCACCGCAATGGTCATGGAGGACAGCCTCCACATGCATGTCTGTAGTCACGCCCTAGGCAACACCATCAAAGCACAACCGTATCCATTCTTCTAGTGGTAGTTGCCAATGGATGAGAATCCTAACATGTCTTTTGCAAGAGCGATAAAACTCTTTATCCTCGAATGTCTTCCTATTTCTAGCTAACCAAGCTATCCACCTCAAGTTCATAGCCCATTGCAACAACAAATCACTTTGCTACACTAGGACACTTGTCATGAAAAATATAGTTAAGAGCAAAAATAAGTTTGGCAAGGTGAAAAAAAAGGAGTCCTCCAAATCCTTGAAAGTATATAACCCTCGTAAAGTGACATCGTAGAAATAGATATTCGCAGCATTCTACACTAAATCACAAAGCTGACAATTAAGTGGGGTACTATGAAAACATTTTGCCAATGTGTCAATTGTATTTATTGCATTGTGGCAAGCTTTCTAAACAAAATGTTTGATCTTTTGTGGGATAGGACAAAGCCAAAGTTTAAGCCAAAATGTATTGTTTGACGTGGAATGTATCCTAATTGCATGATATGCGGATTCAACAAAGTAGGACCCATTACCAGTATATTTCCAATGTGGAACATCATTTCCCGTGCTAGATAAAGCAGTGGCCAAAATTTCATTTAGAAGAGAAAGGTCCCAAGTGTCAGACTCCGGGTCAATCAAATAATTGACAGTAGCATCAGTAGGAAAGTGAGTTTGCATGGGAGGGAGATCCTCGAGTAGCCAGTTGTTCGAACAGATTCGCACACTTTTTTCATCACCAATAGACTGTAGGGATTGTCACATAAAAGAGGGCTAGAATACTACCAAATTATGCAAAATCAATTGACAAATAAATAAATGAAAATACCAGAAAGAGTATAAGAATTAGAACCCGGTTCGAGGCATGCTATACGTTGTCCTTGAAACAGATACGCCGCCCTCCGTGCACAGGCAATTAATAGCGTTCCATTCCCGAGATACAACGAACCACACCGTCAGTTTAAAGGTGCACTTCAAATCAAACTGACTGGATCTCGATCAGAGGAGAATCTATTGCTCAATGATGGACAAAGAATTATGAGAGAAGAAGAATGTGTTGTTTTTGTGTTTCTGTTTACTTTTTCTGTGAAAAATCGTTCTCTATATATAGAAGGACTTTGTTAGGCTTTTTCTGGAAGAATAGACGCAATTTTCCGCAGAGAAACGGCCATTTTCCCGACTGTAACCGTATAGCCGATCGATCGAATTATAAGCCGATCGATAAGCGATCGATTGCCTGAAATTACGATCGATCGTTTATCGCTGTGGATAATTTCTAAAATTCTAGTAACTACGATCGATCGGTTTCAAAACAATCGATCGGTGCCAATGCGAAAACAACTTTCAGAAAATCACAGTAGATACGATCGATCGGTTTCGCCACGATTTATCGCATCATTTTTGCCGATCGATCGCTTTTAAAAAACTTAATTTTCGTTTAATTTTAAGTCAAATTTCAGCAACCCCCACCATGACTTGCACATTAAAGAATAATTCCCCTAGAATCAGCCAAATTATCTGCTGATCGTATGAAACTTAAGGTAATGACTCCTGAGGTAGTCAACTTGCGCAAGATTTTATACCTTAGTTCAATATGTCTGGAGGACCTCTTATTATGATTCTTACTCTTAACCTTATCAAGTGCTGATTGGCTATCACAGTGAATCAAGATTCCAGGAATTGGTTTATTCAACCAGGGTATATCTATTAATAGATCCTTCAGCCAGTCCGCCATTCCTCTAGTTTTATCAAGTGCTACTATCTCAACATCCATAGTAGAACTTGTTACTACAGTTTGCTTGGAAGATTTCCATGCAACTGCCCCACCACCAAGTGTAAACACATAACCACTCGTGGCCTTTGTTTCATCAGAATCTGATACCTAATTAGCATCACTATATCCTTCTAATACAGCAGGGAACCCGGAATAATGTAAACCGAAATTTACACTTCCCTTCAGATATCTGAACACTCTCTTAATGGCAATCCAATGAGATTCATTAGGGCTCTTAGTGTATCTACTTAGTCTTCCCACATCATAGGATATATCTGGTCTACTGCAGTTTGCCAGATAACTCAAACTTCCTATCAGCTGTGAATGTCTAAGTTGTGACACACTCTCCCCAAGATTTTTCTTTAGTCTTACACTTGAATCATAAGGTGTATTGACAGGTTTTCTATCAAAATAATCATATTTCTTTAGAATCTTCTCCACATAGCGTGATTGACTCACAACTATTCCTTGAGAAGTCCTATCAATCTTCAAGTTCAGTATGACCTTGGCAAGACCCAAGTCTTTCATATCAAAATTCTCATTACGATAACCCTTAATCTTATTGATATGATCCACATTATTACCAAACAACAAAATGTCATCAACATACAAACATAACATTACAAATGAACAATCAAAGGACTTCCAATACAAGCATTTATCAGAAGTACACACAATAAAATTATTTGAAAGAAGAATATCATCAAACTTTTGATGCCATTGTTTAGGAGCCTGTTTTAACCCATAGAGAGATTTCACTAACTTATACACTTTTCTTTCTTGACCGGGAACTACAAAACCTTCAGGCTGCTCCATATAGATTTCCTCATCCAATTCGCCATTTAAAAATGCTATTTTGACATCCATTTGATGGATCTCAAGGTTATAATGAGCTGTCAATGCAATAAGCACTCGAATTGTAGTTATCATGGTCACAGGAGAGTACGTGTCAAAAAAAATCTTGACCTTCCTTTTTATTATAACCTTTAGCCACTAATCTAGCTTTGTAATTTTCAATGGATCAATCGGGATAATATTTTCTTTTAAAAATCCACACCCAATGAGTTTAAACCCTAGAGCTAGATTCGTTAGAACCCACGTCCCATGTGCAAGGATAGAATCCATCTCACTCTGTACCGCCTCCTTCCATAAAGGAGCTTTACTAGACGACATAGCATCACTAAAAGTCAAAGGATCCTCATTCTCCACCATGAAAGTATAAAAGTCATTTCCAAAGTTTTTCTCTATTATGGTTCTTTTAGATCTCCTAACTTCTACATTGGTATATGAATCTTCAATTTTAGGGATAGAAGATGATGAATCATTTTCTTTATGCACTACAGCTTTACTCTTTTCCTTCATAGGAAATATATTCTCAAAGAATGTTGCATAATTGGACTCCTTAATATTATTAGGTGCATAATCCTGCCGATCAGACCCAATTACTAAAAACCGATATGCTCTACTATTTTGTGCATAACCAATGAACACCGCATCATATGTTTTTGAACCTAGCTTTTCAATTTTCACGTTTGGGATTTTCACTTTGGCAAGATATCCCCAAACTTTAATGAACTTCAAGCTCGGTTTTCTTCCTTTAATTAACTCATAAGGGGTTGTAATTTGTCTTTTATGAGGCACACGGTTTAAGATCACACAAGCAGAAAGAATTGCTTCTCCCCATAAATTCTTTGGTAAACTTGAAGAGGAAAGCATAGAATTAATCATGTCAATGAACGTTCTATTCTTTCTTTCTGCCATACAATTAGACTGAGGAGAGTAAGGCGCTGTGGTCTCATGTATTATTCCTCGATCTTCACAAAACTTGCAAAATTCAAGGGAACAATACTCCCCACCATGATCAGACCTAAGTCTTTTAATCCGCCTCTCAGTTTGATTCTCAACCTCCATCTTATAGACCTTAAACTTCTCAAAAGCCTCATCTTTAGACTTTAACAAGTACACATGACAAAACTTAGAGTAATCATCAATAAAAGTAATGAAATATCTCATACCACCCCTAGTAATTAATCCATTCAACTCACATATATCCGAATGAACTAATTCAAGCAAACACGTAGACCTATCAATATACCTATAAGGTTTTCTAGGTTGTTTTGCTTGAACACATATTTCACATTTATCACTAGTTACATCATGCAATTTCGAAATAAAATCAAGATTCATCATTCTTTTAATAGTATTTGAATTCACATGTCCAAGCCTCATATGCCATACATTAAAAGAATTAACATGATAAACTAAGGAGTCATCTACTTGAAATAAAGAGTTATTACAAGAAATCAAATTTAGTTTAAATAAACCATTACACACATAGCCTTTACTAACAAAAGTACCATGTCTAGTTATTACAACTCCATAAACTCTAGCCTCAGAGGAGTTCCCCATCATCACAGTCCTATCCTTTACTTCCTGATAGAAAGAAAAAGAAGAAACATCAACACCGATGTGAACAGTTGCCCCAGTATCAACCCATCAATCAATAGATTCATATGCCAAGTTAATTTCAGAATTAGTTAATACTAACCATCTGAAGTAACCATGTTAACATGAGCAGAAGATACAGCCCCACCATGACTATGGTCCTGGCCTTTTTTCTCTTTGCACTTGTTTGTAAAATGTCCCGGTTTCCCACAGACCCGGCAAACCTTCGACTTCTTGTCCTTATGGATATTTGAACTAGGTTTGAAAGACTTATTCTTAAACTTCTTGTTGTTCTTCTTATTGCCATGAAACTTCGGTTTCCCTTCTACAACATTTGCTTGAGCACTATCTTTGACCCCAGAAGATGAGCCTTGTAAGATTTTCATCTTATCTCTATGATTTTCTTCATTTTGTATGGCTACCATAAGATCATCAACCGACATTGTGTCCCTCTTGTGCTTCAAGTTAACTTGGAAATCCTGCCATGAGGGTGGAAGCTTGTCTATAAGCGCCAGAACTTGGAGCCTCTCGTCAACGGGAATGCCTTTCCCAATGATCTTTGCTACCAAATTCTGTATTTCGACTACTTGGTCTCTAACAGATTTGTTATCAACCATCTTGTAGTCAAAATACTCGCCTACGACGTATTTCTCTTCCCCTTCATGCTCCTTTCCAAATTTCTTATTAAGAGTATTCCAAAGTTCTTTAGCAGATTTAGTCTTCACATGCAGATCATACAATTCATTGCTTAAAACACTCAGAATTTGCCCATGGCACAGTTCATCATCTTGTTTGAATTTATCACTATTAACAGCCTTAGTAGTTCCAACATCAGATGAACTAGCAGTTTTGTCAGATTTAGAAGATAGTTTTTTCCACAAGAGCATCAAAAATCACATAGAATATGTTCAATTGAGTCAACCAAAATTTCATCTTTATTTGCCATCGCATGAAATTCTTGCCATTAAATTTCTCAGGTTTCAATGATTTGTCAACACCCATAATTGTAGTAGTATTCAATCAACAAGAACAATATACGTATCTGTTTCAAGATTGTAGGGATTGTCACATAAAAGAGGGCTAGAATACTACCAAATTATGCAAAATCAATTGACAAATAAATAAATGAAAATACCAGAAAGAGTATAAGAATTAGAACCCGGTTCGAGGCATGCTATACGTTGTCCTTGAAACAGATACGCCGCCCTCCGTGCACAGGCAATTAATTGCGTTCCGTTCCCGAGATACAATGAACCACACCGTCAGTTTAAAGGTGCACTTCAAATCAAACTGACTGGATCTCGATCAGAGGAGAATCTATTGCTCAATGATGGACAAAGAATTATGAGAGAAGAAGAATGTGTTGTTTTTGTGTTTCTGTTTACTTTTTCTGTGAAAAATCATTCTCTATATATAGAAGGACTTTGTTAGGCTTTTTTTGGAAGAAGAGACGCAATTTTTCACAGAGAAATGGCCATTTTCCCGACTGTAACCGTATAGCCGATCAATCATATTATAAGCCGATCGATAAGCGATCGATCGCCTAATTTAGCCTGAAATTACGATCGATCGTTTTATCGCGGTGCATAATTCCTAAAATTCCAATAACTACGATCGATCAATTTCAAAACGATCGATTGGTGCCAATGCGAAACAACTTCCAGAAAATCACAGTAGATACGATCGATCGGTTTCGTCACAATCGATCGCAGTCAATTACACGATCGATCGCGTCATTTTTGCCGATCGATCACTTTTAAAAAAATTGATTTTCGTTTAATTTCAAGTCAAATTTCAACATAGACAAGGCCGCCCCCATCAACACCTGGTCTTTTAAGTTCATTAATGCTTTTTAGGAAGGCGAGGCAGAAAGTGGGGCATCATGATCCTTAAATGAGGTGTCTTTGCTGTATTCGATCTAATAGTGTTTACCCAAATTGACTCATGCATGGTGAAGGTGTGCCATAATTTTTTCATTAGTATCTCTTTGTTAAAAGCTTGAGATTGTTTGAAATTGAACCCTCCATCCCGAGTGCTTCTGCACAATTCTTCCCACTTAATGGGGCGTATGGTATCTTTGTCAATGTTAGACCAAAACAACTTGCACACCTTTTCGTCCAAAGATTGACACACCGTGGTAGGAAGTTTCATGACATATAAGGTATGGGAAGTGCAGCATAAGTGGCCTTGATCAGGGTTGCACAACCAACCTGTGTAAACGTGTGGGTTTCCAACTAGCAAGTCGCGCATCTACTTTAGCCAATAGCTCTTGGCAGTGCTCAGTCCTAACCATGCCTTTGTGAATAGGGACACTTAGATATTTCACAATTTCACCCCTATCAGAAATACTCCATCCATTCCAAAATATTATGTAAATATGTAAATATTCACTGTTCCAAAATACTATGTATATTTCGCCAAATCACGTGATTTCCTCTTTCCAAAATTGGAGGAGACTTGGAAGGATTGATTTGAACTTGTTTTTTAACGACCATATGAGTTGGACGGGATACCAGGGAGAAGAAATCACGTGACTTCCTTGTCGGCTTTATGGTCCAATAAAAATGAGAATTTTCTCAAATGTAAACAGTATTTTGGAACAGAGGGAGTAGGAAAATACTGCGAACTTCAGCTTTAAACTGACCTTTGACATTTTTGCTACACAACATTATAGTTTTCTTGCAGTTTAAAGATAAACCTGCAGTTTCACAAAAATCATTAATAATTTTCATCAGTAATCGACAGTGAGAGGGATTTGATCTAGTGAAAAGAATTACATCGAAGAGCTGGCATTATGTGGGGCTAGTTCGGCTAGTCTACTCCACTAGGTTACCTGAGAAGGAAGTGTAGAGGCTGCATGCACAAAGGTGCAACGCAAACTGCCCCCATCCTCCCCTTCAATAGAAGGTTAACAAAAAAAGGTTCATGTGCCAAAACAATAATATTTACATGCTGTCTTCATGCTATCCTAATCCCATCCTTTCTGCCTGTACCAAGAATAAACCACAAGTTTTCGAAGCCCAATTCTTGTCTTAGAGCATCAGCTTTAGGTTACGCACAAGGGTCTCAGATAGAAGTACCACATCTAGGTTGAGAACCCAAACCAGTTACAGTAGATGGCCACAGGTAGAGGGTTTTCCCCTACCCCTACAGTTGCAAAATAAAATTATCATATTTTGTTCTTTGTTTTTTTTTTCTCTTTTTTTTTTAATTTTAATTCGTTTGTTATATTTTATTTTTATGTTGGTGTTTTTGTTTCTTGTTTTCAATTTTTATAGAGAAAAGTTTAAATGAGAACGTTATTGTATAGCTTATATGAGAACGATTTCATTTCTAGCCGTTAAATTCAATCCAAAGGTTATCACTCTATTTCAGCTAACTCATCCCAAAGGCAACCTATCCCTCTTTTCAGTTTTGACACTTTCCCTCTATAATCCTCCTCCCGCTTCAATTTTCACCTCGGGAAGCCAACGGGCCTGGCCGTACGCAGCCTCACCCTCCATCCTCCACGTGGCTCTCTTTGCCTCTATTTTTTTCCAACTTCTTTAATTTACAACGAGAGTCTTCTCTCCGCCATACTGCTTGGATTTCTTCCTCTGTTTTCCGGTTGCTCTTTCTATTTTTTTTTCTTCTTCTTTTTATTTTTTTATTCCTTTTTACCAATCAACTATACTCAGCTGGAAATCAATGTGTGGGAGACAGGACGCTGTACAAATCACAAGTGGGTGTACTCTGGTTCATTATTTAGGCCCAAAAGTGCCGATCAAAGTCAGTAATCCATATTGTCCAACATGCCAATGTACTCTTGTAGCTATTGCAGTAGGAAAATCAGTAGGTGGCAAAGCAGAAGTGAGGGGAGTTCATTCATAGGGTATCGTGGAGAAGAAGCTACGGGAGTCGGCAGAAGGCACAGGTATCAGGCAAAACTAGCATCAAACTCAAGGAACACACCAGTTACCAAAGGGAAGACATTTGGGGCAAGCATGTTTGCATTGAAGATAGAGTTTTTGCTCCAGGAAGGTTTATGTAGGAATGGGCAATGGTAATCGGATTGGGTGTAGTAGTCCGTTTCACAAGGTGGCTTGGAGTTACAAGGAGTACACAAGGCAAGTCACCGACCAAGAAGACTATACACAGCATGCAAGTAACCTAACAAATAAACAAACAAGGCAGCAAACAAACAGGAAAAAGTAATAAGCATGCAAAGAAAGAGGAACAAGAAAGGCAGGTAACCAAGATAAAAGATGTGAGTGGAAAAGAGTCTTAGCCAAGGTTTTCAAAACCGGACCGGCTATCGAACCGGATTGATGGCCGGTCCGGTCAGACCGGGGTCTGACCGCGGTCAAACCGGGGTCAAACCGGTGTGACCCGGTTTAGGTGAGAGGAGTAGTAAATATGTGATAAATATATAATTTGTATAATAGTAACATCAAAATAGGTGTAGCTCAAGTGGTTAAATCTCTTGTGGTGAGAGGGGGGGGGGTTTGGATCCCCCCTCTTGCAACAATTTTTTCGAAAAAAAAAATTGTAAAATAAACCGGACCGGTCCGGTCCGGTTCACCGGTTCGGTCTTTGAAAAAACAGCCCGGTTCGTTGAACCGGATAAACCGGACCGGTTTTCCGGCCGGTTCCGGTTAACCGCGGCCGGACCGGCCGGTCCGGTTCGGTTTTGAAAACTATGGTCTTAGCTGACACGTCGGTTGCCGAAAGTTGCCGTCCGGAGGAAGCCAACCCAAACCAAGTCTCTCTCTCATTGTTGCAGCTTCCGTGTCGTGCACTCTTGGCTCGCTAATGTCTCATTTTTCACATTCACCCGGAGTATATCAACATTTTTATCTCATCACTACAACAAAAAAAGTCAATAGCCACGCACAAAAGCGTCGCAAAAGTACTCTTAAATGTCGATACAGATATTTTGCAATGCTTTTTAAGCGTCGCTCAATGCGTTGCTGTTGCTGCCGATACAATTGCTCAATTCCGACGAAATGGTTAAAGCGTGGCAAATACTCAATTTTGACGAAACAGTTAGACCATTGCAAAAATATATTTCCCACAGTTGTTGAAATGTCGAGACTGGATACAGTGTTTTGGTTCGTCCCTATTGTGATATAGCAACACTTTTTTACTTTTAACCACGCCATTGTAGAATATGCTGTTATTAAGTAGTCGCGACAGACAAATAGCATCACAAGTATTAATTGGCAACATAAAATAATAGATTAAAAAGTGCCGCAAGTACTAATGGTCTTCATCAATGGGCATGCCTACAATTCTCAATTATCGTCGCTATTGCTTAATCGTGACACCCGAGACGAGACTGTCAATTTTGATTATTTGGGACACAAAAAAAAGCTGATATTCCTTATTTGAGATGACCAACCAATAGCACAAAATATCAATTAATTAGAAGGTACACATATAATTTAATTGTTTGCCTAGTATTTGATTGAGAAACAATTGAGTCAAATTTGTCCACACTAAATCATGTAATTGCGTCAAATCAAAAGTTGATCATTATAGTAAAAAACATGTCTACATAATAAATAAATAAATAAACTAAATTCAATGACGTCCCAAAGTAAAAATAGACATCACCACCAACTTTCGACTATCATTCTACCACTTACATCTCTTCCTTGGTCAATCCTGCACAAAGGTAATAGTTAACGATATTAGCAACATAGATATATTCAAATTATAACAAATAAAATTAGTAAAGTATACTAGTATCATAATATTATCCCAGTAGCTGATAAGAATTTAGCAGCAATACTAGGCCACAAAGGAAACCTAGGACAACAATGCTACTACAATTTAGCAGCAATACTATGCCACAAAATGCATAATAATCTATGCAAGTGTTAAGCAAGATAAGCAAACGATACTATCATCTTTTACTATTTTATGCTTCTTATTCTGCCCGCAAGTACTGGTTTGTCACAACCAGTGCTTTAGATATGCTTCTAAACACATAGATATAAATATCCACAAATTTCAAATACAAAACAATCTAATTGCCCCTTACAAACAATAGTGACAATCATCTATGACCCCTATTGATAAATCCCACATTTGCAAAGCAATTCTATCAGGAAGCTCGTTCTCAAAGAGGAGAGAGAAAAATTTTAAAAAGAAAAATAAACACTCCGAGTAATTCAATAATGATAGCACAAGTTACATAGAGCTTGAATCCTGACTCCCTATTTTGCCTCATTCTGCAGCTCCATACTTCATAGCTAACTGCAGAAAGCCACTTCCAATCCACAGAAAAAATTGATGAAACCGAAGAATAATGCTAACTGCAAATAAACAAAACACAAGCTAAATCTAGGCATAAATGATGCTGAAGTTCAGTATCCTATTGTACATTATCTAGTAGTTTGAAGGTTCCTGGAAAAAACTTTTACTTTCTTAGGACCCATATACTTCTTAATATTGCTCCCTCCGTCTAATGAAGCCTATTTTTGCATAGGAAATTGAGTTAAATTTATTGACTCTAAGGCATGCACATAGAAAGAGTGTCCCTCACCCCTCTTTCATTTTTTTGGTCATGAGACAGCGAAGTCAGCCATGTCTTGATGGGCCTGTCTTTTTTTTAAATACAGACAGGTTTCAGTGGACAGGGGAGTATTAAAGATCAAGTAAAAATCTCAGGTGTTCTCAGATTGGGAGGAAAATCATGAGATCTGTGAGAGTGACTAATATTATGACATTTCCTAGGCATACAAGTAAACCAGATAACCCTATTCAACTGAGCAGCGGACCATCCTCCTCTTCTTCCTATTTGATAGCCTCAGAACCAAGCAACAACCTAAGTATCTTATAGGACTGAAGCTCTATTTTTCTTGATTGATGAAAATCACCACTTACAAACCAAGAAACAGCCAGGAGGAACCTAAAAAATGATCATTTACAGAACAAGAATGCTAACATTTCTACTTGTTAGTTCAGCTCCACATCTCACAAGAACAAGATACATATAGGAAGATAAAATGGCAATAGTGATATGTGAATAAAAGATATCCAACAATTTTATATTTTATGTGATGTCTGACTTATGGTTTTTCAGTGACACAATGACGCAACACTTGCAGATAAAACAAAGAGGTGAATTCTGAAACAGAAATAAGTTATTTTTTTGTCAAGGCATTCTCTAATTTGGGTCTCTTAGGCAATCTCTTCCCTATATCAGCAGAAATACTAAATCCCATCTGAATTAAAGGCTTAGGTACTAGCTGACCAGCTTTTGGAGGGTTCATCAAGCATCAACTGTTAGTGTTTTCTATAGTGTATATTGTTTATTCAGCACATGGTCAATGCTTCATTATCCATCGTATGATCCAGCACTTATATCATAGGATTCACCACCAGGTATAAGCCGATACTCCCGATAATAAATTTTCTCCAATATCCAGTTTTCTAGAGAGGCCTGCCACCTTTTATCCGTGAGGTTCTCACACCCAAAACACTTTTCCACCTTACATTAAGAACAAGGAATAAGAAGTATTTGGAGCAAAGATAAAAAAGAAATGTTTGTATGGCACTGGATAGCAGGTAATCATGTGCGTTAATTTGGTCTATCAATAAGATTTTAAAATTGGTCGTATTATATGAAACTTTCAAAGTGGATAAAATAATATTAACATGGGTACCAAACAGAAGCCCATCTGCTGCCATGCAATAAGATTTTTTTCTCTCAAAATGATTTGTTTGAGTATGTATCTTCTAAAAATACACAAGTGGCAGCACCTGATTTTTTGGTGAGGTTGTCAACATTTAGTTCATGCAATTTAGTTGCTTAACTTGTCTTTTCTTATCTATATAGCGCATTGTATTGGATATTCTGCCAAGATGGTTTGTCTTTTCTTTTGTATATTGCACATATGCATTGACGATTTTCTCAAGATGGGTATGTTTCATTATTAGATAATGTATGGTTGGTTAAAAGTGCCAAAAGCTTTATACAGCCCACAGGTTATAAAATAAGCACACTAAAAGTAAAGTTCAAATCACTTTTTCCCTATTTATAGTATATTTTCCTTCCAGAAAATGCTTCATGCGCTAGCTCATGAGCTACATCTAAAATTCCACGGAAAAAGCTTGACAGCAATAGCGGTCACCAGATTGAAATTACAACAGCAATTGGAGAAACAAAATTTTAGTTAACAGACAGAGTATATATTGCACTCTTTATGATACTAATACTAATTGGCAATCACAATTTTCTTGACTCACTATTAGGTTCATAAATATTAAGACGTAAATAAAGTGGATTCAGTTAAGTTCCTTTATGCGCACTCAAGCCCTTCGACAACAAAAAATTATAATCTCTTAATGCTAGACTTGGGCCTGTAAAGACTAGAACTAGGATTGACATAACCCCATCCAACCCACAACCCCACAAATCATCACAGACCCAGATCAAAAACTACAAAAAAAAACCAACATGGTACCCATCAGCGTGACTCAAAAGAAAGAAATTATCAGAACCCCCATTCCATCCCGTGATTTAAGCGAGAAATTATGGCGGTGGGTTGCTGTGCTAGTCATCCCCCGGGATTAGTTGAGGTGGGACACTTGGGCATCAAAATTTTTTTTAACCAAATTCGATGGAAGGGGGCGAATCAAATGAGGGGTCCATTGATTGGTCAGCCAATTAAGCATCCTGCAATTTGCTGAATATATGGCTCTTTTGGCGAATTTTACAAATATATCTATCTTGTATTCCCTCCAGTCACTTTTAATCGATGTATTTCTTTTCAAATAATTAAAATATTAATTTATTTAAAAAACATTGTATATATAAAAGTGACTGGAGGGAGTATGATTTGGGACTGCGATTAAAAACTCTCCTTGATCCTGTGCTTGTTTCTGCTGCTCGGTGGCGTTTGTAAAGTCCACACCTTCCTGGCTCCTGACCTCTTCATAGGGCTTTAGTGGTGTCGATCAAGCATTTCTGGAATCAGCATGGGTTGATGGCAGTAATATGTGGTGCAGCTGCCTGGACCTCCATGCCTACACCTGGGGCTGGTTAGCCTTATCCAATATCGGAGCGGCAGAGCCGGAAGTTATGCTTCTTAATGAGGGATTGTAGTATAATATTTTTTCTTGTTGATTTTTTTGTTTTCCTGATACTACCACATAAAAGCTATGATAATACAAAAATTACTTCTAGTTATGTTCTTTTCCTCTCTCTTTTTTATTTGAATGTTCTTTTTCTTTAGTGAGGGGTTGCAGTAGTCCATATCTATTGTAGGGAAAGTAAATTTCTTTTATTCAAGTGTACGTGGATTGTTTTGTTGTTTTGTTCCTTTTTACTCCCTCTGTCAGGAGTTATTATTAACATTAGGGATCTCAAAATGAACTAAAATCAGTTCATTTGAAAAAACGTTATGTTAATAATAATTCCGGACGGATGGAGTAGAATTTACTTGTTTCTGCCATATCTTGGTACAACAACAACTTGAGAATTTGCATCTTACTGTTAATCTTAGCCGTCAATTGATTTTAATCTGATCCATAACAGATATTTCTTTTAAACTCTTAATGATATTATTTGACGGATGTATAGGAATACGCTGCATACAACACTATATAAATTGATGAAATGAAATTTAACTAATTTTATTTTTCATTGTGCTACGATCTGATAAGTTGGTGGCACAACAAAATTTGACTTCAGAGAGTCCACATCTTCTGCTGCATTGGAATTATCAATATGGCAATACCCCAACTTTCATGTGTTACAGTAAAGTGTTTTACCAATGCAAGCATCATACGGATCCACGTTGAGCCGCAAACTTCGAAGGTGAGCCTCTGCCCATCAATACATGTGTCCTCAAACCAGGAATGTGAATGTTCACATAATAGTCCTTCCAGTCTATATGCCGCACATCAAAATCAAATACCTCCCTTTCTTCATTAGACATTGCACTAATCAGACTATGGGTGTTTGTGTCATCAAACCTGAGAACATTAGTGCACGGAGACAAATGGAAAATTCAATACGCAATTGACATAGTGATGAAAATGTTTTGGCTTCCTACAAAAGAAGATATATTTTGGCACGTAGTATTACTTCTTTAAAAAGTGAAATCATATTACCATCCTTTGTAGAAAGTGTATGGCCCGAATAGATTTCCCAAGTATACGGCATGTTCCATAACTTTCTTTTGAGTTCGAAGAGATCTCTTTGGTGAGGCAGCCGAGGATGTTTGAGTAGAGATGCTGGACAAGTAGCGATCCAATGATTCAAGGAGATTCACTCTCTTGACTTGAACTGGACGCCCTTCTGAATCTATAAAAGGATACTGACTGAAATGCAGATACATGTATTCAAAAACTTCGGAATTCAGTAAGGGCTTTCTGCACGATGAACTCAAGTGATATATGTTCATGGCCGGCTTCGCTTGCCCACCGTCCTTTGCCATGGCAGCCAGAGTTGCATTCACCACCATGTCCGCCGGGATCTACGTGGTATCATCATTCTCAAATAAGAGTAATGCTTTCTTGACCAGGCTCCATGAACATGGTACATAGAAGCCTAGCATGGTTACTCATGTACCATTTTATGTATGGGTCCTAGCTAGGCTCCTAGCATGGTTACCATGTTAAGACTGAATGTACCATACAAGGAATCCTATGTACCATGATCATGGAGCGTGGTCAGGCTAGATGCCTCTACCTAGGCTAGATTTTCTTAGAAGGGGAAATGACAGGAACCAAGAAGCACTTACAGCGTCAAAAAATCCATTTGGATCTCCAGGGAAACTGGTCAGAAGGCCTTTTCCATAGCGAATAATTAATGGATCTATAGTTCTGTATAAGTTTTAAATTGAGAAAAGATGAGTAAGATGGAATAAAGAGCCATGCAACTCACAGGGTTGAAAAATACGAATTCTGGTTATATTAGATATAAGATACCTATTCCCTTTAATCCATCCAGGAAAGGGATCCTTCATTGTGCTCTCCACGACAGTGGGGCGTATTATAGTAACTGGTAGGTCCCCCCTCATGTGATCAATCACCATTTCTCCCATGGCCTTTGTAAATGAATAAGTGTTTTCCCATCCGTAACTTCTTGCTCTGTTAAACAATTTACAAAATGACTTGTATATGAATGGATGATAATCAATTTTGTGTCATAATTAATTAAGGCTAATGAGGATGGATGATAATGAAGAACACCGGTCTTCCCACCCCATTAAAAGGTCGTGTACCCCGTTAGTAAATAACCCACTAAGTTTTGAGTGAAACAAGATATCAATATTGGGGTAAGCAAGACAGATTTACTCAAATCTTAGTGGTAATTTACTAACGGGATACCAACATTTTAGCGGGTGGGAAGACGGGTATTCGATAATGAATTGCTCCCCACATTTAACTACCCTATTGAGTTTTTTCAAATGTAATAAAATTGGTTCATGTTGAAAAATCAAATAGGACACTTAATAAGGAGTGGAGGAAGTATTATGCACTTATTGTCATGGGTTTATGGCCTAAGAAAGAAGGCTTCTAGTCTTACACCAAAAGTTCCTATAGGTCAATAACCCTATTGAAAAGAACCAGATTCCCACAACTCAAGCCCTAAAAATGAGCGAACTTTTTAATCACTTATCCATCTTCTTTTTATCGCTTTCCCCATGTCTAAATCTGGCCTTTTCGTTGTAATGCCCCAGCGCCATAATTTTGGGGTTAGGTTGGGTAAGGTGATTAACTAGTTTGTGGGCAGAACAAAAAATGGGGGAGGAATAAAGGAATTCTAGTTAGGAATGGCAATGCAACCTGTTTAAACTAAGTTGATTAACTAATTTGTGGGTAGAAAAAAAATGGTTGGAATAAAGGCATTCTAGCTAGGAATGGCAATGCAACCTGCTTAAACCAATGTCTTTCATTTTCTTCAATTGTATCTTGTCATCGGCTTTTATTTTGGAATCGAAAGCTAATTTCATCTCAGTCCCGATATCCAGTAGTTGCTTTGTTCGTGTCACCACTATTGGATATCCATTTTCGTCAGCACGGTCTTCCTTGCCAATTTCTGCTTCTAGTACTTTACCTTGATTTAGCCCACTAACAAATGCTGCACGAGTTCAACAAATAGACAATGGAAAGAAAGCACAGAAAGTCGATAAATGGCAATTCTTATGAGAATCCAAAAATGGTAGCTATTACAAGTGCCATACCGGTGGAAACATGCAACAAAAGCTGTAGTTTCTTGCATCTTTTGGCAAACTTCACAAGTCTATATACCCCTTGAACGTTTATGTCAAAGGATACATCATACCTGTTATTTCAAGTTATTCCCTTCATTACATTTGCATATTTATGTAGAGAGAGAGAGAGAGAGAGAGAGAGAGTGAGAGAGAGAGAGAGCACCTTTCATCAAAGGTTGTGTTTCCTGCTAAGTTGACAATAATATCAACTTCATCTACAATTTTAGTGTCTAACTCTGGATTTATTCCAAAGCCATCTTCTCTAAGATTTCCCGCCACAGGTACCAGCTTGCTCAACATAAATGATGCATAAGCTTCTCCGTATTCTTGCTTCAAAAGCTTGAAAATTTCTCCGTCTAATATCTAATGTTGAAAAGCAAAATCGAAAGGCATTGATATACGATAATTTCTAATAGCATTCACATAAATCATTTTCAACATGTTCGAACGTATAACATGCCTCTTTCTCTAATCTAGTACGTGCATCTTCTTCATTCTGTGCCTGAATTAAAAGCACTATTTTACCCACATCTGGTGCAGTCCGTAAAATCTTCTCAACAATGCCTGGTTGACAATATATACAAAAAATCAGAAGATTTCAATCTTATCAGAAGAAGCAAACAACTTCATAAAACAAGATGACTACCCTGTTAAATTTGTACCTTTGGCTAGAAATCCAGTTGCACCAGTAATTACAATGTTTTTCCCCTTTAGAAAATTTATAATACCAAGGCCATCAACTAAGGCTGTGTGATTCCTTTGGCGAATAGCTTCTCCCTTTTCAATCACTGCATCTTTTGATTCTTTACTATAACGTCCCACCGGATCAGTTGAGTATTGAGCGGCGAAAGTGGACAAGGGTTTTCTCTTCTTTGTTTTGGTCATGGTGGATAACACAATACCCTGGGGTTGGACAAAAGGAAGCTTAAAAAAAGAGGACACGGGATTAAGGTACAGGGTACTCTCCATTTTTCCAAAATTAGAGAGATTTAGTGTACTTTCATCTAAAGAGGTTTTCCCTTTATATACTGGCTGGAAGGTGAGCTTGCATGCGTGCTTCCTGACGTAATTCTGAGTTTTCAATTTCGTTGTGGTGACAACATGTTTTTCATTTCCTTCATCACGTTAGCATCGTGACGTTGGCCGTGAGAAAATCGTATGTTATATAGCAATACCAATTACAAAAAAGACAATTGTTTGGGTCGTTGGATTCCAATTCGACGGGTTATATCAAATTAGTGGGTTAGTGAGTGTAAACCATCACTTACCATTATAGCCATCATATTAAGATCCCACGGCCACGATATGAATTGGCCTCATGTAAGCTATAGATAGCGATTTCATTTAAACTTTTCCCTTACTATAAAATAAAAATAAAAAAGACAGCATGCGTGCTTCCTGACATAACAGAGAGCTTTCAAATCTTTTCATTGTGCATGTTACCACTTTTGGCGTTTGGAAGGTGAAAGGGGTTTACAGAGCTGAAATTTTTCAGCGTGAAAGGCGTTTGACTCTGAAAAATTTCAAAACGAGACTCGTATGATGGATGGTTTCTTACGTCCAACATCCACTTTCGTCATACGTTCAACATCTACTTTCATCGTATGTTTGTCAAATTAATTATGTGGATTGGCTTATCATATGATGAATGGTTTCTTAGACTCGTACACTTTTAAATCTTCCATCACAAAGCTGTCAACAAAGAGATTCAGCTCGTAAAATTTCAAAACTTAGTTGATAAAAATGAAACAAAACAGTAGCAGTCAATATATTGTGATGTGGGTCATGGAAAATTCAACTCGAATTGAGATCAATAATCACTAAATTGAGTTTAAACATGGTTATTAGATACAAACATCTAAAACCCTAATACTTGACTTGAACGATAACTAGTCAAGTAAATATTTTCAGTTGGAAATATACTTGCCTCTTGAATCATGACAAATATAGCAGTCCGCTAATTGATAGATCCTCCCGGCCAAGAGGATGGATCCAGTCAACTCCCACTTTCCTGTTGTCATTTTCAAATGTTTTACTCATGGTAGCTGTTACATTTCAGTAGTGCATGGGAGTAGCTACGAGTGGTTGATGTATCTAATGATTACTTCTGAGTCCAATAAAGCTTGGCTACATTTTGAAAAATGTGGGTCCTACATTAAATGGCTTGTTCCTTCAAGATTAAAACCATAAAAGAGGAAGCAAAAACACTAATTTTTTTTGTATAGGCCCAACACTCCAATAAATTTCATTCATTCTGCAATCAGATGAACTTCAACGAAGGGAGTAGAAATGAATGCGATAATTAGATTATACTCTCTCCGTCCAACAAAAATCTCTCGCTGCATTTGAAAAACTATGGATCCAGCATTAGGTGGCTGGATTTTACATTCAAGTTGGAAGCGTGTGTAGTCCAAAAACGTAGGACATAATAAGGCTTTAAATGCTCTGGCCCTACAGGCCAATAAATTATTATTTTTAAATGCAGCCAAGTTTTGTCGGACGGAACGAGTAATTGAACCGTGTTTCCTCACTGTGGTTGTGCAAGTCATATAATAATTTTGGAAGGCAATGCAAAGAGTTCAAATATATACATGGTTAATTAAATATTAAATTATAAAACCTACCACTTTTTCATGCATATACTTTTTAGAATATTCAATACCCCATCTATTTGAAGATTTTTTTATTTAGAGGAGTTGTTAAAAGATCGAATCCCACTACTAAATCATAATTTAACTCCCTTGAGCACCTTCAATTCTCAATGGAAAAAAAATTGACGTGAAGTGTTTTCAAGTGGAGTATTGTTAAGAAAGTGGACGCCGCTGCCAGATTCTTTAGCTCTCCAGTCATATAACAACATAACAACGCTTTTAAATGGCCTGATATAATCTTCAACTGAGATTTTTTAGGTCGCTAAAAAAATAAGCAGACTAGAAGATGTTAAATTTACTCCATTGTTAATTCTTAATTTTAGGGACTCCAACATGAAAAATTCACATGCATTTGCACGTGAGTTGAACTAGAGAAAGGACTGATACTTATACATCTGAACGGGACTCGAGATAAAAATATTAATTTGGACAGTCATATTCAAAAGAGTACAACAAAGGGTGCATTTGGAAGCAAAAATACTATCACGCGTGATTGGCTTTCAGTGTGAAAATTATCACATTGATTTTGTGAAAGGTGAAATCTGTTTGGGAACTGAAAATAAATCACACTGATTTGTGTTAGGAAATGAATACTAGACGGTGGTATTGTTGAGGCTAAAAAGGAGAAGCAGACAACTATATTGTAATCGATTATACGATAGCTTTTAATAGGGACAAACTTCAACGATGCATTTCTTACTTATTTCTGATCCGTTTTCGACCATTTTTTTTCATTCTTCTTCATTTTGGTGTTTTTTCTTATAATGATGATATTATAAAGATGTTGAACCACTGCATACTATTTATCATGGATTTTATGGTATTTTTTATAGGATATCAAGATCACCAAAATATCATGATGATCAGAAAGAGCATAAAAATCAGGTATAGAACAAAAAAAAATTGTCGAAAACGGATAAAAAATGAGCGAGCCATGAACCGTTGAAATTTGTCCCATTTTAATAGGCGATTACGCGATATAGTGTGCTATCATGTAATCGATTACACAATAGTTGTAATCCAACATGTGTTGGATCGATTACATGATAGCAATGGTGTCACGCCCCGAAATTTCAAGCCTTGACGGAGTGCGGAAGTCGACCCTTAGGCGAGAAATTCTTGAAGCCGAAATTCGGGCACGCAACTTAATACCCATTCACCAGTCAACCACAACATGTCAAAAGGATGTGTATTTGAAAACCACTCAGTCATATGAATTAACATCATTAAACCATATGAAATAAAAATTCTTAATATCAAATTATCCCAAAATAAAAGTTATTAAAATCTCATAACAAAATCACTAAAACTTCTTGGCACACAGGCCATTATTGTGACTGCAATTCTTGAGCTTTTCTGACTGCAATCCTTGAGCTTTTCCTTCTCCTGCAACGTTCTCCAAATCTAATCTTTATCCAAGCCTGCATCACAGGATGCATGAGTATTCCGAAGAAATACCTAGTAGGATGCAAAACCCACACAAACACAAAAGATACAATATATAACAATGCATAAGATTTCAACAACAACTGACAAATTGGCATTATCGATATCCAATATAAGGAATTGCATTACCAGAAATCATCATCAGTCACTAAGACTCCAAAACAGCTACAATGTATGGAAAGAATATAATTAATCAATGATCCAAATATTGATAGTGCATAAAAAAAACATCATTCACAGAGACTTCAATTATCACAAGCGTATGGAGCTACAACTCTCACTCTCATATATCACCACTTCCATGTGGTTTCTTGACTGACTAACCTAGAGGTTCTCTCCTTGGAACCATATGTCATGTCTAGAATACTGGCTCTATCAGTACTTATGGAATGCCTCTCTTTGGGCGGGAACCTAACAAGGGTCCAAAGATATACTCTCTTAACACGGGGACTTTTGAGTCTTATTAATTCTCATCCTGGCAGGGTCTCTTAACTCAAGGGCTTTTGAGTATTATTAACTCTCTCCCTAGCTGAATTTCTTAACTTAGGGGCTTTTGAATATTATTAACTCTCACCCTAGCTGAATCTCCATTAACACAGGGACTGTTGAGTATCATTAACTCTCACCCTGGCTGAGTTTCCCTTAACACAGGAGCTGTTGAGTATCATTAACTCTCACCCTGGCTGAGTTTCCCTTAACACAGGGGCTATTGAGTATCATTAGCTCTCACCCTGGCTGAGTTTCTCTTAATCCAAGTACTTTTGAGTATTCTACAACTCTCAACTGGACAGAGTCTCTCCTAATCTAAGTGCTTTTGAGTATTCTACAACTCTCAACTGGACGGAGTCTATTATGGCTTTTACCAGCATACTACAAATGTCTTCACTCAGGTACAATTGAGACTACCCATCTCTCATCCTGGGAAACTAATTTACCTCTCTTGGGCAAAATCTCACAAGGTCCTTATAACGAATCTCTGATGTAACTATTTACTCGAAGGAAAGGTATCCTCTATGAAGAACATATTCATTCTGATAACTAGCTCACGAAAGAAGTACAGCAAATATTTCGATACTCTTTCAAAAGTCTGACTCACTAAAGGAGTATCAATGAGATTACTTAATCTCTATCGTCACATAACTAACCATAGAAGTATCAAAATAAAGTGTCAACAACAGAAGTGTCACACATTGCTTTAACATAGGTGGAACTATTCCAATACTCAACTCGGTCATAGAAACATTGATATAAACTTCAAGGTTTAAGACTTTAGTCAAAGGGGATGATGGTTCGGCTTCAAATTGAAAACGCAGTCTAGTCAATATCAACCATGAAACACATAGGACTTACTAAATACCAAACTACCCATCATTAGCCCATGATATTAAAGTATTATACTTAGTCCATTCTGCTATAATTCTTTATGCAAGATCTTGTATAACACATATTACTTTCATAGTATACTTATTCTAGCATAGGGTAATGTTTTGCTAAAATTTTTCCAACTTTTACCCTAATTACAGTATTCTATTTTTATATATCAGTTGAATTCCGGCTCTTCCCAGCATTAGCACAGATTGAATTACTCTCTGAAATTTTTACTATATATAGTCCTTTGAGTCTAGTTTCCAATCCATAGATGGTATATTTTTTCCAGTTTATTTGAATTAGTTATGAATTATTTAGTACAAACTGTCCGCACAGAAATAGTTCTAGCCGAGATTAAGACTCTTCATTAAACTCAATTATCTCACTTAATAACACATTATACATGATAATATATTATTAACAGACAACCATACTCCCCTCCTAGATCAATTACAGACCCTAGGATTGTATGGAATTGCCAAAATATACCCTTTTATCATATTACATATCATATATCAATTGACCCCTACATCTTCACATATAAGAGCATCATCATAATCAACTCATGAATAGAAATACCATACATATTTATTCCCAAACAAGGTCACATATTTGACATCAGAACTTGAATCATAAACATTCATTTGATTGAAATAAATCATAAAGAATAGTGGTAAAATCATCCTAATCTTAGCTTCACAAAAGTCAGGCCCTTTACGCGTCGTTCGCCTTCTTCGCTTCGTAGCGATGCCTCTGCTCCAAGCTTTGGATGCAGACTCACACCAAAAAAAGGCTTGAGAGAAGGGTGAACGTGAGAAGGAGAAAAAGAACAAGCTTTCTAGAGCTAGGGTTTGATATGAATTGCACAAGCCCTCTCCTCTCATGGGTTTATATAGAGTTTAGAGTTTCCACCTCTTATGCAAATCCTTCCTTATGATGGACTCTTTCCTCCAATAGGAATCCTTTAAAATCCTCCAAAATCTCCTCATGAACGTCCTCTCCAAGTTTGGTTAAGATTTTGTATCTTTTTCTCAAGAAAATCCACTCAAAACGTAATTTTCGTATTCAATGCCGTTGCGATCTATCGCGTACCCCACCAGATCAATCGCATACCCTGGCGATCAATCGCATACCCCGACTGCATACCAAAATTCAAACTAACATAACTTTATGCTCCGAACTCCGATTTGTGCACCGTCGGTGGCGTTGGAAAGCTCTCTTCACATACTTTAACTCCAAAGTGCAAAACATAGCAAAACAAGCATCAAAATTTAATATTTTTAGATCAATCAATTTTAGTAAGCACACAAATTTTTTGGGTGTTACAAGTGGTTATTATGTAATCGATTACACGATAACTTTTAATGAGACAAACTTAAATTATGCATTTCTTACTCATTTCTCATCCGTTTTTTTTCTATTTTTTTTCATTACTCCTCATTTGTATGCTCTTTCTTATAATGATGATATCATAAAGATGTTGAGCCATCGCGTACTATTTATGGTAATTTTTTCTTATGGTATTTTTTTCGATAGGATATCAAGGTCATTAGGATATCATGATGATTAGAAAGAGCATAAAAAATAAAGAAGAACAAAAAAAGGCAGAAAATGGACTAAAAATAAGGGATATATGATTCAGGAGAGAGAAGGGAGATGGAGCTGATTTTTTCTCATTGAAGACGAGCGACAACTGATTCGTTAGTCTGATTCTTACTTCTATGATAATCATGTTTTCAGGCGAAAGGTGAAAATTTTCACCTATCACCGTCACCGACCACTGATCGTTTAAATATTAAACCCTTGCAAGTGCGCATGGCAATTGTACTATAGTGAATATTTAGGGTTGTCGAACCACACGGATGGAAGATTAATCTACCAAATTCGAGAAAGAAAAGTTGTTGTTTTGATTTAATCTACGAAAAATAATTAACTTTATCTACTTTAAATGAATTGTACTTATATGGAGAAGTATCAAGGCTCCGAATCCACCACGAAATAAACTAGTTCTTTCGTTTCTCTCTCTTTTATAGATTCATAGTTGATTAGTATATTGTTGTGCACCCTAGATAGATGCACAATAGCCGGCGGCCGGAAGCAATAAGGGGATGAGAAGAGAGAAGAAGGAGATGAGAAAAACTAAGGTTCTTTTTTATTACTCAAAATAGGGCAAGATAGTGGCACGCTGAGCATGGATCTGATGGGCCTAAAACACATAAGCAACTAATCCAAATAATTATCTATTTCTAACAACGGCCCACAATAGCCTTATTAAATAGCAAAAGTGTCTAATACTAAGGAGACGTAACATTCCACCATGCTCCGCTATAGCCTTGACCTCAAGGTGTAAACGTAGGAAACCGAGTATAGAACTCATCCTCCAGCACCCAAGTCGCATCTTTTAAAGGACGATTGTGCCAAGCCACCAAAACTTCGGACACCAAATGACCTGAATGACGAACCCAACGACGATTCATGATAGATGAAGGAAGTTCAGGTGGCACCTCCGGTAAAAGCAATGCCCAAGCACATTGTTGGAAAGGCGAGAAGAATCCCCCACATAACGCCGAAGGCAGGACACATGAAAAACGGGATGCACCTGGGAAGTAGGCAGAAACTGTAGACAATAAACAACAGGGCCTATACGTTCCAACACTTTGTAGGGACCATGGAACTGATGGGCAAGTTTGACCGAAGTAGCCGACACTAGAGAATGTTGGCGATGAGGCAATAAATTAACATAAACCAGGTCACCAACCGAGAACTCGCGATCCATACGAGAGCGATCATAAACCTGTTTCATCCGATTTTGAGCAACCAATAAGTTCGCCTTAAGCTGATGCAGGACATCATCGTGTGTCTGAAGAGCATAGTCCACCTCACTAACGGAAGCACTGAAAGGCAAATACCGAAGCACTGTGGGTGGAGGCCAACCATAGACAAGCTCAAAGGGGGTGAAACCCGTGGAAATATGATATGCCATATTATATGACCATTCGGCCCATGGAAGGAGTTGGAGCCAACGACGAGGTTCCTCCCCCGCGAAGCAACGGAGGTACTATTCTAGGCAGCGGTTGACGACCTCGGTTTGGCCGTCACTCTGAAGATGATAGACGGTACTCATATGCAACTTAGTATCCTCTAAAGAGAAGAACTTACGCCAAAAGAGGGAAATAAAAATTTTGTCCCGATTCGAAACAATCGTCCGTGGCATACCATGAAGCTTGGCCACTTCGCGAACATAGAGTTCAGCAACTGTTTTAGCTATATATGGGTGACCAAGGGCGCAAAAATGCGCATATTTAGAAAGGCGATCAACTATCACGAAGATGACAAATTTACCTTGGACCACCGGAAGAGTCTCAATAAAGTTCATAGAAACATCCTCCCAGACACGCTCCGGAATGGGGAGGGGCTGTAAAAGGCCAGCAGGAGTGAAGTGGAAGCCTTGGCGCGCTAGCAAACATCGCAGGCGCAACATACAAATGAACGGCCTTTTTAATTCCTCACCAAAGGAAATTTGTTGCTGTTTTAATTAATCTCTTAATTTTACTCGCAAGTGTACGAATCGTATTGGAGTACAGCTGCACAATTTTACGAGGTCGAACCCACAGAGACTTGAATGGCGGAAATCTAATCGAACCCTAACTAAACCCTTGAATTAATTATGAAAACTTATAGAAATTGATCAATTAACTAACAACTAATAAAATCAATTAACGAAATAAAAATTTGAACTTTACCAAATTAATAAAATACTAAGGCTTTGGAATCGGCATGCAGTAAATTATAGAGAACCCTAAAATTTCAATCATTTATCATTCTCTAAATTACTCGGAACAAGCTAGAATCCTATTCACGTTGTTACGGAAGATTTTACTTTAACGCACAAATATTCATACAAAATTCATGCCCTTCATGCTATTTAAATTAACAATTCAAATCACTAGATGTATCCACTTACAAGAAAATCACAACTAGTATCTAATTTGTTATTTAAACAATTAAAATAAGCATGCATTGACAATAATAATTTCAAATCATAGCAAAAACCTGATTGATGCTATATCCGCAATCAACTACGCAATTAACAATAGGAACGCATAAACATTATGGTATAATTCTAAGAGAAAAATATCACCTTTCACATGTCAGATATTCTCTACAATCACTACAGCTTTATCCTAGCCTTAGCAATAAATCTAGCCACACATGTTAACTAGAACAGATTCAAAATGCATAATGAATCTCATTTCAATAAAAGAAAATAAAATGAACTTACAGAAATTTGAGATTAAAATAAAAAATAACAGTAGTATTCTCTGCTTGGTCGACTGTTCCCAGCAGCAACAATTCGGTGCAGATCCACACGGTAATGCAACTATCGAGATGAAGAACAAAACACAGCGAAAAAAAATAAGAATTTTTTAACTGAAAAAAATAAAAAAAGATTGCTCTCGGTCGTCTTCTCTCTCGCACAGCCAAAAAAAACTCTCTGCTCTGTTTATATACCAAAAGAAGACGCCTTTTCCAATCAGAATCCACCTTGAGGATGAACCCGATTCCGTTTGAAAACTCCGAACTTTCCAAATCAGATTGGATTCTTCACATTCCAAATCGAGCACGCCGCTGCTGTCCTTTTAATTTCCGAGTTGAATACGCCCTCCAAATCCACTGTTGAGGTCGACCCAGGATGCCGCCACTGTTCTTCTTCCTCATGAACATGCTCCTTCACTCCCATGGCCGCCATCGATCACCGTCGCCCTTCAGATTTTTCCTCTGTCGCCATCGGCCTTGACCTCGAACCCAGCCGCCATGACATCCGGGCTGCCAATCGCCTTTCCTTCTCTGAATCGTAACCGCTGCCGGAACCCAGGGCCGCCTCCGATCGTTGTCTCTGTTGCTTCCGGCGGCGAGCTCAGCCGAGTCGTCTTCTGCATCAGCGATCGAGCTCTCTCTTTGGCTGGAACAGAACACTCGACCAACTGGTTCGGGTTCTTTTTATTATTATTTTTTCTTCTTATGACCCAACCCGACAGATTGGACCACTTCTCTTTCTCATCATTTTTTTCTTTACATAGGTTTAAACCCGTTGTAGCAATGTCGACCGCTGGATCGAATATGAATGGCTATTTATCGTAAATTAGCACCCATCTTCTCTAGAGTGACTCATCAACGGTTCAGATCTTCTCTGCGTGTGATCCAGCTCTTGGGTCACTTCGGCACTTTAAAACCCGTCTAATGGCTTCACTTTGGCTGCTCTACGGTTCGAACACTTGAACCTATATAAAATAAAATATGTCCCAAATTAGACGCACCAAATATTCATAAAATTACGGAACATATCTAAACTGAGCCATTTAAAGCACATTAATTATTAAATTTTTAATTATCAAACTAATTACTAAAACTCACTTTATTCCTTATTTTAACTAGAAATTAAAACTAATACACTGGTAAAAAGGTATATAAAAATGTGTATTTTTCATGCCTAACAAAATTCTAACTGATACGTTTATCAGTGTGGAAGGACCCTTCATGGCCAGCACTGGGAGTGTCATGGAAGAATGAGATGATAGCTCGCCCCAATGAAGAATTCGGAGGAACCCATAAGCGGTTCTTCCATATGATATAATCTCCCTGCAAAACAAAAGAGGGTAAGCACGTCGAATCAGCCTGGAGTCGACCCAATATGTCAACGGCCTCGGGCACATCCCTATAAGTCTGAAGCAAATCGGCCATAAATGGAAAGGTTGGAATGGACATTCCCAAGAGAGTTGTCTCCTCATGCCTCCGGGAGAGGGCATCAGCTACGGTATTGTAGGCCCACCCATGAGTTTAGTCACTCACCGTTGTTGGGCTAGAGTAGATATACGCTGGTCATGGAAATACTTCAATGGTTGATGGTCCATTCGGATGATAAAGTGCCGCCCCAATAAACAGTGATGCCATTTCGTAATAGTGTGCACAATGGCAAGCATCTCTCGTTCGTAGGCAGACAAACGGAGAGATCGTCCCGATAAGGCCTTGCTAAAGAAAGCAATGGGGCACTCAGCCTGAAGGAGAACAGCGCCCAGCCCGCTATCCGAAGCATCCGTTTCGACCACGAAGGACTGGGAGAAATCCGGCAAGGCCAACACTGGCGTTGCAGACATCGCCTGCTTCAGTGCGTCGAAAGCCATCTGTGCCGCTGGGCTCCATTGAAATGCCCCGGCCTTAAGCTGAACAGTAAGGGGCGCGGCCAAGGTGCCATAATGGGCACTAAAATGTCGGTAATAGCCAGTCATCCCCAAAAACCCGCGTAAAGCCTTTGGCGATTTAGGAGCCGGCCACTCGAGCATAGCTTCCACCTTAGCCTGATCGGTAGAAACCCCTTGTGCCGAAATGATATGACCCAAATAATCAACTTGCTGGCGACCAAAAGAACACTTCGAACGTTTCAACAAAAGAGAGTGGGCTACCAAAATGTCGAAAACTGCCCGTAGGTGGCCAAGATGATCTTCCCACGAGGCACTATATACCAAGATATCTTCAAAGAAAACCAGTATAAATTGATGTAAGAAGAGCCAAAATATATCATTCATCAAGCTCTGAAATCTAGCCCGTGCATTGGTCAAGCCGAACGGCATGATAAGAAATTCAAAGTGATCGTCATGTGTACGGAAGTCTGTTTTGTGAATATCGACTGGATGCATCTGCATCTAATGGTAACTGGAACGTAAATCAAGCTTAGAAAAATACTGTGCACCTGATAGTTCATCGAGAAGCTCCTCAATAATAGGGATGAGATACTTATCCTTCAAAGTGATGGCGTTTAAAGCGCAATAGTCCACGCAAAACCTCCATGTCCCATCTTTTTTTCTGACCAACAATACTGGCGATGAATAAGAACTAGAACTGGGTTGCATCAAGCATTTCAGCCACAAGCCGTTCGATCTCCGCCTTCTGCACATACGGATAACGATAGGGACGGACATTAGCATGGCTCGACCCTGGGATAATGGTAATCTGATGGTCATGCCCTCGCGTCGGTGGCAACCCCGATGGTTCCCCAAAGAGAGAAACATATTCAGCCAGAAGGGCTAGCAAATCCGTAGGAAGGGCATCCTGGGTTGGGGCCGGTTCGGTCAGCATCTGAAGCAGAAGGCCTTGAGAGGAGTACCGGAAAAGAGTCCCGAGAGCTTGGGCTGATTATAGAGTACCAGGGTGAGAACCCTGAAGATGGACCTGCTGTTCATCTGTACCAAATGACATTACCAAGTCCTTGAAATTCCAAACGACGTCCCCAAATGTTCAGCTGTAGAATCCACATAATCTGCATCTCCTGGTGGATCGGAGGTCTCATCCTCCTCAGGACAGGATTCTTCCAGAATAACGGCTATGGGAGGTGTGCGACAACGGTTCCCCGGAGTGTAACGCTCATCACAAATAAAACAAAGCCCTTTTGCACGTTTCTCCTCCATCTGGGCCTGGGAAAGTCTTTGTATTGGAGGACCCTGCTGGTGGTCCCGCCTGGGGAGGGACCGGTGCCTCCGTGGTAGTAGCAGGCCAGTTGGGTGGAATCCCTGGCGATGGCCGAGAAAAGGGTCGCACTACATGCCGTTGCTGGTTTAACCTTTCCTCCGCAACCCGAGCATGCCCAATAATACCCCTCATAGATTTTGGCAGGAACTGACGGATCTCCTTCACAATATCCGCCCAAAGACCATGCATAAAGGCACCCACTAATGCTGCTTGATACCAATCAGGCAGACGATTGGCGATGTGCATGAACTCTTGGTGATAACAAAGTCGTCCCATGTGGGGTTGGGAAGGTCACGCTTAAAGTATTGGAACCAAACCAGCGCGTCCCCCGTCAGATGAAAGGTGACAATCTGCAATTTATCAATATCAGACTGTGTCCCGTGATACTCAAAGAATTTATTGGCCTGATAAATGCAATCTATAGGGTTGTCATCACCCCCATACTTGGGGAACTGTAGACGAGCCAGACGGGGTTCAACCGACGGCCTTTCGAATGCATTGTTAATCGGGGAGTGGTAACTACCTGGCGCAAAGTCCGTGAAGCTAGGGTAACCTGTCGGCCCGGAAGCAGGTCCAAAGGGGGGCAAGTCCATCCTGGGCTGACAAGGCATGGCGGCCTGACTAGAGGAGGCACGCAATTGGGTGCCGCGGCACCATGTGGTAGGATATTCATAGGATCGAAAGTTCCAAACATCGGAGAGGCTGGTAAGACGCGAGATTGCTACTGAGGAGAGCCTTACGCTGTAGCGGAGGAATGGCTTGGCAATGCTGGATGCTGCAGAGGGGAACCCTGTGCTGCCGCGGAGGAAGGCCCCTGTGGCGCTGAAGGATGTTGATGGTCCATGTAGGAGGCCGACGGTGCAGGACTTGGCAGACGCTCAAGGATGGTCGGCTAGCTGAGGCGCAGGGAATGTACCTCTGCGGCAAATTCCGTCATGGCCTGTATCAAAGCTGAATCCATGGTGGAGGATGGGGCGGCCTGAGCTGGAGCCGTTGGTGCCTCCTAGTCAGACTGGTCGAGGGACCGTCCTGGTTATCTGTGGCTTTCTTCCTCGCCATAATGAATGGAGTAAAGGATCTTGATGCTCCGATACCAGTGTTGTGCACCCTAGATGGATGCACAATAGCTGGCGGCCAGAAGCAAGAAGGGGATGAGAAGAGAGAAGAAGGAGATGAAAAAAACTAGGGTTCTTTCTTATTTCTCAAAATAGGGCAAGACATAGCCTTATTAAATAGTGGCACGCTGAACCTGGATCTGATGGGCCTAAAACACATAAGCAACTAATCCAAATAATTACCTATTCCTAACAACGGCCCACAATAGCCTTATTAAATGGCAAAAGTGTCTAATACTAAGGAGACGTAACACATATTCCTCTCGCACATATAACTGGTCAATTCAAAATATATGCAACTCCTCTCAGACATAACATTGAAGCAATTATACCATGGAATTATGACACTATCTCTCTCTCGAGCATAGATCAATGAAACTTTATTAACATATAACACCTTAGTCTACTTACGTCCCTCTCGGACACGCAAATATTCATCGGATTGAAATTCACAAGAATTAATCTCGCCTCTCTCGAGCACAAAGAATAAACCTTAATGAATTAACAATGATAATATAACAAAGATTTATACATCAATTAAGATAAGATTAAGACGAGAGAAAGAAACAACAGAACCAATCTATTCGGGCTTCATCTACGTCTTGAAGTGGTTTAGCTGCGCATTGGAAGAGAAACAAGCATCTTCATCTTCATTTTCTCTCCTTTGCAATAGCCGTCACAAAACTTCTCTCCCCAAAAGAACTCTTTTCTAGCCTCCAAGATGTCTCAGATCTCCAAAGCGTTCCCCCTTAAGGCAATATATAGTAGTGAAGAAAAAATATGAAACCCCCTTCCAATTCCGTCTTGAAATAGGTCTTGTTTGAAGTTTGCCGAATACAGCTATCGATCTCTGCATTTGCCTGATCGATCATTTCCTGATGGATCTTGTCTTCCAACGTTTCTCCACTTTATCTCGCGATCGTTCACAACTCCTCTTCATATGCCGATCGATCGCGTCAATGTACCGATCGATCGCACACCGTATAACTAAAATTCCAGTAGATACGATCGATTGTAAATAGGATGATCGATCGCTTCCTTCGTTCACGGATTCTTATTTGGGTCAAGCGATCGATCGCATAAGTTTGGTGATCGATTGGCTACTGTTCATTCGCCAAAGTAGGGGAATTTATATAAAAAATCATGAAAATTTTTTTTTTTACCAAAATGTGCCACTGTAGCAAATATTTACCGAAATGGTGTTCTGACAAGCCACGCAGGCGTCAGCGCGGCCGCTGGCGCCTGCATGGCCTTTTTTTTTTAACCGGCCCGAAAGGCGTTGGTTGAACCGACGCCTTTCTCTTATTACAGATAAAAGAAAGGCGTCGGTTTTCACAACCTAATAATACACACACATCACAACCTGACAATACAACATCACAACATGATAACAAGATAAATTTTTTCTGATAATACAACAGACATGACACAAAATATATTAAACCACATCAAACTATTACAAATGTATTTATAAAATTACAAGAAGTGTTTATTCAATTCTCCTCAACCTATTCCTTCCCCGTCCTCGTTCTCGAACTGGAATATCCTCAGGCTCAACGTCAGGTAAAGCATCTGAAGACGAAGCTGCCTGACGTTGAGCACGAAGTGCACGCTATCGCCGAGTATATACTTTCGAAGAAAGAGGCCTCTCAACTTGCTCCAGCGGGGCATCTGGAACAACAGGTGATGGGGTAAAACTTCTCGTGTCAGCTGATGATGTCAGAATGTCGGGTTCTGGAACAACCTCCAATCCTGGAATCTCAGTAACAACTGGTCGAAGCAATGGCAAACTCGCAAGAACATGTCCAGAGCGATCGTGTAGCGTCTGACAGGCCGCTAGCAAGCTCTCATATGATCGGTCCACCAAAGCTCCCTCCGTCTGATCAAATGTCTGTCGTGCAAGAGTAAGCTAGAAAGAAAAACACAGGTATGTTATCTACTCATTACAAAACACTAGTGAATAAAATCAAATATGAAGTTAATGATACTCACCAACGCCTGCTCAGTGTCGCCTCTTGGTTGATATAACATCTCCGGCTCATGCATGGGTGGCATTATAAGTCTGCTAGTGATGCTCAAATACCATCTCATGTATGCATCTCGCTCAGTCATAGCAGGCTTCCCTTGAACGAGAGTGATCGTCCGGTCGTCCCATCTAGTAATGTAGGCCGCATGATGCGACCTCCAATCAAAACTACCTCGGCCTCGGCGCGATACTCGTTCAATGAACTCAACCAGAAGAGGGGGGAAAACTTGTTCTAATCCAAATTGTAACATGGCCCAATCCGGAACATGCATCTCGACGATGTCCACACATATAAGCGGCATCCTAGATAGCCACACATGCGCTCCATCCGTACAAATTCCAGGTAATTGTGCAAACACATCATCATGATATGGTTGCCATATTACCTACACAACATATGAATATGATACTTTACTTTTTGGTGAAATGTACATTTGTCATATTCATAACGCATGCAATATAAAGGAGTAATACCTGGCCGGATCGTTGATAGTCCAATTCCGATCTATACAACGCCAAGACACTGTGAGGATTCACAGTTTTTGTCTTCTTCGCATGCCACCTAACATAACGAGGATGAGGAATAAATTATCTAAAATATAACATCATCAAATACCTTTAATAAATAACACATACCGAACTCCTAACGGTGATAAACCATCTAGTGGAGTGCTCCTAATGTTTGGACGACCGACATGCAATCTCTCCCACGACCATAACTGTTTGCCACATACACACCCAACATGAATCAAATGTTATACTTATGAAAAATATACTAGTCAAAGATAATTGATGGTTTACCTGGACAAGGGTGATGCACCTGGCAATCCCTGATGTGCTTGATTGACAAGCTTTTCCCAACTCTCTGTACAGGTAAGCGAGGGTGGCACTGCCCCATGCATACTGTCCCACACTGTACAAATCCTCTAACAAGAGGAGATACATGGGGTGTACATGACTGCTGCTGCTATCGGCAAATATAGTGCTACCAAGTAAATAGAGTAAATACGCCCTTGCATGTTCCTCGACCTCAATTTCGGTGGCATCCTCCGGTAGCGGACTGAACTGCTCTCTCAACCACAATAAACTAACCCTAGTTCGTCCTTTCAATGATTCGCGTGGAGGTACCCGTCCAAGAAGGTGCAAGTACACTTCATTCCAATCAATTCCCACAGTCGAGCAACACATAGCAATGCCATCAACTAGGAGTCCGAGAAGTACTGCAACATCCTGTAATGTGATCGTCATCTCCCCCAAATGCAAGTGAAATGTCTGTGTCTCCCTCTGCCATCTCTCAACTAGGGCGGTGATGAGAGCCCTATCAATCCTGATGTACTGTAATCGTATGAAGTGCTCAAATCCAGCCATCTCAATGTACGGCAAAATGCGCGCATCAACTAGCCAATGACACACATTTTGCCAGTGCTCGGTGCATTCAATGCACCCGGGATCCTATACAATTTACATGGATGGAAAATTGTTAAATATATGTAATATCTAAAACTAAGGAGATAATGATTATGCACATACCTCTCCCCTCCAGATGCCATCAGATCTGTGCGTGCTCTGCTCTGTAAGGACGGCGGGATCAATCGGTCCTGGATCCATAATATCTACAAAGAAACGAACAATTAATCATAACTTCAAAGAATGTGTAAAACAAGTTAAGTTACATATTAAGATCATTGTATGCAAGTACCAATCAGCAGAAGGTGTGTTTTGGCAATGACGCCTGTTATGACCAACTTGGTTGCAATTTCCACAATGGTAGTGAGCTCGACCATCTGCTCTCATGCCCGCACTATCCATCGCATTATGTATTCTCCTACTGCGTGGACGACCGGGTTTTCGTGTTACCCTTGGGGGCTTCACCACATACTCAGGTGACTTTTCCTCCCAAGATCGTCGATCTGGAGGCGGATAGAATTCGGCTGCATATACCTTTCTATATGCTTCAGATGTATACCAATATCCAACTAAATCGCCGATGGGTCTTCTTCGCCTCGATTGGACAACAATTAGATGACGACATGGGTGTTTGTACACTTGAGGGTAATTGCAAGAACATGTATGATCGCTTACATCCACCGCATATTTTATACCACGCATTGTTTTCACTTCATACAAGTGAGAATTGATTTGGTCAGCCCACATGCTGCCAATCAGGCGCGTTTGTTCTTTAATCTTCAATTCAATAGTAGGGGTGTATGGGGTTGTCATAGCCAACCCGGCCGAATGTCGCTTCACAAAGAATTTGACAATCCTGTAGAATGTGGCCGACACTAAGGCTTGCACAGGTAATGATCGAGCCCCCTTCAACACGCTATTTAGACTTTCAGCCATATTTGTTGTGGTCATTCCAAATCTTCTAAAACCATCATGAGCAAGCGACCACAATTGAGGTGATAATCCACCTTCCTCACTGAGTAGCCATTTTGCCTCTTGACTTTCTGCACCGATAAGTTTCATCTTTTCATCAAACTCGTCTACAGTAAGCACATATGCAGCTTCCCCTATCAACCTCGTCAATACATCATTTTTAAACTTCTTATGAAAATTTGCCTTGATGTGTCGGATACAATATCGGTGACAAAAATGCGGCTGTGGAAACACCTCTGGCACAGCCTTTTGCAACCCTTTATGTCGATCGGATATGATAGTGATACATATCCTATCAAGGATAACATGCTCCTTCAACATACGTAAAAACCATCTCCAGTTAGGATAATCCTCACCCGAAACAAGGGCAAATGCAAGAGGGAACAAACCCTTGTGCCCGTCGTTTGCAGTCGCCGCCAAAAGAGCTCCTCCATACTTACCAGATAGGAAAGTAGCATCAACACTTATGACGGGGAGACAATGTTTAAAACCCTCGATACATGGCCCAAATGCCCAAAACGCCTTCTCAAACCGTCGATATGTAGCATCTTCCATTTCGGTCGTCACCAACCTACACACGGTTCTCGGATAGGCATTAACTATTGCCTCCATGTACATTGGCAACAATCGATAGGACTCAACCCAATCACCATACATTGCTTTAATGGCCATATTCCTTGCCGCCCATGCTTTTTTGTATGAAATATCAACATGAAAAATCTCCTTAATCCTCTCTTGAATAAGCACCGGTGGGATATCTACTTCTGCTCTAATAGAGGGTAATATATGCCGACAGACAAACGCTGCAGTACATTGTCTATGACCTGTGTCCAGCTCGGCATTTCTACAAGTGTGTTCGCCAGCATATGTCTTCACTTTAAAATCATTACTCCCCTTCCTCAATGATGCATGTACTCTCCATGGGCAGTCAGAGTATTGACATCTTGCTGTGTACTGCGTCGGATTTGTACGCAACACTTTATAGCGAACATTATGCGCTATTGAAAACTCCCTCAATGCGTGTACAAATCATCTTTATTGTGGAATATTTGCCCCACATATATTGCTTCCTCATTGTTGTTGTTTTAATTAATCTCTTAATTTACTCGCAAGTGTACGAATCGGATTTGCAGTATAATCGCACAATTTTTACGAGGTCGAACCCACAGGGACTTGTGTAGCGGAAATCTAATCGAACCCTAACTAAACCCTTGACTAAACTATGAAACTTGTAGAAATTGATTAACTGACTAACGACTAATTAAAATCAATTAACGGAATAAAAATCTAAACTTTATCAAATTAGCGAAATACTAAGGCTTTGGAATCGGCATGCAATAAATTATAGAGAACCCTAACCCTTCAATCATTTATCATTCTTCAAATACTCGTAACAATCTAGAATCCTATTCACGTTGTTACGGAAGATTTTACTTTATGCACAATTACTCATATAAAAATCACGTCCTTCATGCTATTTAAATTAACAGCTCAAATTACTAGATGTATCCACTTACGAGTAAATCACAACTAGTATCCGATTTGTTATTTAATCAATTAAAATAAACATGCATTGACAATAGTAATTCCAAATCATAGCAAAAACATGATTAATGCTATATCCGAAACTAACTACGCAATTAACACAAGGAACGCATAATCAATTAACGCACAATTCTATAATAAAAATATCAACTTTCATGAAAACGGGAATCCCTACAATTACTACAGCCTCATCCTAACCTTAGCAATTAATCTAGCCACACATATTAATTATAACACTTGCAAAATTCATAATTAAACTCATTGGAATAAAAGAAAATAAAATTGAACTTACCGGATTTTTTTTTTTTTGAGTTAAGAAAATAAAAGAACTCGACGCACTGATTCCTTCTAGCAATTCTTCGACAGAAGCTTGTTACAGGTTCAACGCAGTAGCACCGGGATCAAACAGAAACAGAGAAAGAAAGAAAAACGAAAACTTGAACTGTAATCTAAACTTGCTCTTGGTCCTTTGTTCCGAGCACTAATTCAGTACAAATTGATACCAATCCCAATCTACTAACAGAAGCTAAGATGAAACAAAAATGAAGAAAAAAATCAAAACTTTAGGAACTGAAATATGCTTCGGTCGTCTCTCTCTCGAACTGCCAGCCGCCTCGAATGAGGCTCTGCTCTCTGATTATATAGAGCCCTCAAAAATCCCAGCTTTCCACATTGAAGATGAGTCCGAATCGAGTAAGAATTTGTATCGCCGTGGCCCATCCTTCCCATCTTTCCAAATCGAGGACGCCTTCTCAAATCCGGAATCAAACCGCAGACTTTCCTAATCGAGCACTCTTTCTGTTGCTGCTCTGATCGCGCTGCCTCGCGGTCGCCGGAAACTTCGCCGTCATCAGCCTTGCTGCCGTGAATCGCCTCTGCCGTCGTCCAGTCCTTGCTCCAGCCTCGCCGCCGTGATGCTGTCCGCCGTCGAGCCCAGCCACCTCAGGCCGCCGTCGGCCGCGATGCTGTCCGCCTCGAGCTCTCTGTTTCAGAAACAGAACACCCGACTGAACAGAACACCCGAGCCTCGCTCGGGTTTTGTTTTTATTTTTTTTTCTCATTAAACCGGACCATTGAACCGGTCCGGATTTCCTTTCTTTTCTTTTTTTTTCTTTTCTTCCAATTAAACCCGTCGAAGCAATCTCGTCCGCTGGATAGAATCTGAATGACTCTTTATTTCATTATGCGCCCGTCTTCTTCATCAGTGAACATCAACGGCTTAGATCATCTCTGCGCGTGATCTGAGATCTTGGGTTGCTTTGGCATTTCAAAACCCGTCTAACGGCTTCACTTTTGGCTGTTCAACAGTACGAGCATGCGAACCTATACAAAATAAAACATGTCCCACATTAGATATACCAAATAATTCATAAAGTTGTAGAACATATTGAAATTTGAGCCATTTAGAGAGCATTATTTAATTAATTCCTAATTACTAAACAAATGACCAAAATTCACTTTATTCCTCATTTTAATTAGAAAACATGACTAACAAATAGGTAAAAAGGCATATAAAAATGTGTATTTTTCATGCTTAACACTCATGATATGTCTCCTCATTCAAACCCCGATTTATTGCCCCATCTATTTCTTCATCAGTTAGTCGCGCCCACATGGGCTCCTCCTCGTAAGGCAATTCCTCCTCAAAAGAATCCAAGTTATCCGTAGCAATTGCGATATCCACCAAATCATCTCCCTCATTTTGAACCATCTCTTGCACACTATCCTCTCCTCGTACATCTTCAACATTAACCTCAGGTGAATTAGGCACCCACTCATCATTTTCCCCATCCTCTTCCTCATTAATATTTCCCTCTTACCAACCACTTGAACCAGGGTAAGTATAGGGGTTACGAAATGATGTTTGTGTGTCAAACCATTCACCACCTCGTGCCATGCCAAGATTCATCGCTTCATGAGCTTGAGATGTGTGCCTAAATTATTCAAAACAAAACTTATATCATAAATAAACAATTCACTTAATCGTAAGTTGAATGGTCAAACTACATTTTGTAAATAAACTTACCTCCAACTCGGCGAAAGTTGAGGTTCGTTGCACGCTAATGATATAGACAAATCATCTTCTTCATTATCTTCCACACGCCTTCCTCTAGAATTTTCACTCGACTTATTTCTGCGAGCACTCCTACTTCTGCCTTCGCCGTCATTTGCAAACCTAGGCATGCGCGCCTCTTTTTCTATAAATAGCTCGAAGCTAAACACACGAGGCGCAAAATGGAGCATGACATGCATAGAATTATCATCATTAATTGGTATTACGGTAGTCCTTGTTCCCAAAACAGGCATCTTGTACTTCATACAAATTTTCCACAATCTTTGATCCCATCCCAATTTATTGACCACTTGCATCTCTAGTTCATCGTAAGTACTTGGCTTATTAATCAATAATCCTACGCTTTCACCGCCTTCGTATTCACCTCTATCAATTCTACCACCATACATTAACACAAACGAAACCATTTCTCCCGCCATCTTTTCTCACAAAACAATTAACAAACACTAGCTAATTATTTTCAAACCATACAAAAGCTAAATCAATACAATCATATGTATTTTAAACGGATATTAAACGTATATTACCGGTGAAACGGAGCGACGAGACAGTGGCGAGGCGGGGTGACGACTGGCCGAGGCGTCGGTGGATAGAACGGCGGCGACGGCGGCGGCGGCGTCGGTGGAGCGAGAACGGCGGCAGCGGCGGCGTCGGTGGGGCAAGAACGGCGGCGGAGGCGAGAGAGGGGAGGAGAACGACGGAGGCCGAGGCGAGCGAGGGGAGGAGAACGACGCGACGGCGGCGGCGGCGGCGGCGTCGGTGGGGCAAGAACGGCGGCGGCGGCGAGAGAGGGGAGGAGAATGACGGAGGCCGAGGCGAGCGAGGGGAGGAGAACGACGGCGACGGCTCGCAATCGCATGAGACTACGTATAAACTAGTGGTAACGAGGTCGAACCCAAAGGACTTGGTAGATTAATCTAATTCTAATGAAAAGATTTGGATTTTATGTAACAAGTTATAACAGAATGAAAAGTTCTAATTTTTAACAAAGCAAGGAAATTCAAGCAAAAATAATCTAATGAAAAATATACTAAGACTTGGAATCTACCCAAACTAAATAGTTATCCTATCTGTTAACCCATACAATTCCAAGTGATCAATTATCTGTGCCCCTCTCGAAGTCACGAATAATCGTAATGTGTGCAGCCTTCTTGAACATGCAACTAAGCAATTAAATCTAACTTAATTAATCTCCCTCTCTCGAGCAAAGATCAATCATAAAAATGCAATCTTTATTCAAATAGTACCTCGGAATTTGCTAAGACCTCTCGAACATTAACAAACCCTTAGTTTACTTTTACTAACGATTACTCTATTGTCTCTCGATAAACAGCATAATCATAGCAAAATTTATTAAGCACATGGAATAAAAATGACTACTTTAGAATTGTAAATAAATATTGGTCAAACAGTTCAGCAGAGCTTCATCTAGTCTTAGTACAATAAAATTAGCTAAACATGAAATAAGAGAAAGAAATGGTCTGTTTTGTCAGATTCATCGAAACACAAAGCATTGGAACACTATACACGGGTATTATTCACTATCTCTCCCAAATAGCCGCAGTACTGTAGCAGTGAATAGTACTCCGATATCCGTCCCCCGAATCAGTCACAGAATCCAAACTTTCTTCTCCCTCTCTTCTTCTCTCTATCTTCTGGCCTTGTAACCACCGGAATCCGGCCAAAACAGCACCGTTTCCGGCTGACAACAGTCCCTCCAAACTCTCTGTTTTTCTGGCCCAAAAGCTTCTCGCCAGTAATTCTTCTCTCCAATTTCTCCATGAGCAGCACTTCCTCTCTGAAAATAGTTGGCTCCTTCTCTCTCGAGCAAGTCACACAACCCTCAGAACAATCCGTCTTCCTCTCTCGAGCAAAGGGGTTTGTTCTAGAATCAGCCCTTCTCTAACTCCTCAATGCCGTTCTGTCGTCCCCTCCTCAAAAGCTCCGGTATGCTCTATTTTATAGGGTGAAAACACAGTCCCTTTCTCCAAAATTAAAACTTTTCGAAATCAGTTCTTCCTCAATCAATAGTTTGCCCTTCCAAATCAAATTAGCTACAGCTCGATTCCCTTTTAATCTCGCCCATATTTGAGGTAAAAAAATCCGTTTTTATCTTCCCGAATCAGAGTAAAAATCACCCAAAATGCAATCTTTTCCAATCTAACTACACCAGATCTCTTTTAAAAACTTCGATTGAACAAAAAATTTGCACTTACCATTCTGAAATGGACCTGGAATCCATCTTTCCTGATTTGACAGTTCCCAAATCGAGCATTTCCAAAATTAGAATTTTGCTTCTTCTGTTGCTTGCAGTCGAGCTCCTCTGCCACCGTCGTTTCACCGTCGACATTACTACCCACAAACTGCCGTTCATTTCCTTAGTCGAGCCAACGAGACCCAACCGCCGTCGTGCTTTGCCATTCTCTTCTGCTCGAACATGGTCATCATCTGCTAAAATAGAGCTGTCTGTCCGCTGTTGGGTCGCAGTCCTTCTTCACACCTTCTATCGGTCAACATCGTCAACCTCGCCGCCGAGCTCAGCACCGCCTCTATCCAGCCCAACCGTCGATCGACACCCAGTGAATGAGACATTGAGCAATAGTACTCTAAGTTTTCAGCGATAGGTACCTTGCGGGTTTGAACCTACACCTAGTTTGGTAAGCTGCTACTCTCACAAGTTCGAAGTGAACAAAGTCTTGAACTTGAACCTTAGAGCAAGTGCTTTGACAAACCTAACTGTTAGAGTAACTCCCTTTTCGAGATCATTCAGGGTAGCACTTTATGGCCATGCGCCTTGTATCTTTTCATGAGTTGCACATTAGAGAACAAGCCCTCGTTCTCCTTAACTGCGACCTCAGTAGCACTCATAAGTTTCATATAGGTGACCGTCTCCAAGGGTATTCTACATAACAATACCCTGCCATCTAGGCCTTGACCTCATTAAGACTTTTGTCAACCAGTTTCATATGCCACTCTCATCTTAACACGGGAATGAGCATACAATATTTTAAAATAGTGCTCTCTAAGTCACGCATTAGCTTGTTGTTACCCATTGAATCTTCGTCGTTGAATCTCCACTCAGAGAGATTGGGTTGCTACTAACGATGACTTAATCATAGGCTTTCAACCCCATTCCCCTAGATAAGTTAAGGACTTGTCCTGCTGACAATCCTTTCGTAAACGAATTAGCCAAATTATCCGCTGATCGTATGAAACTTAAGGTAATGACTTCCGAGGTAGTCAACTTGCGTAAGATTTTATACCTTAGTTCAATATGCCTGGAGGACCTCTTATTATGGTTCTTACTCTTAACCTTATCAAGTGCTGATTGGCTATCACAGTGAATCAAATTTCAGGAATTGGCTTATTCAACCAGGGTATATCTATTAATAGATCCCTAAGCCATTCTGCCATTCCTCCAGTTTTATAAAGAGCTACTAACTCGGTATCCATAGTAGATCTTGTTATCACAGTTTGCTTGGATGATTTCCATGAAACTGCCCCACCACCAAGTGTAAACACATAACCACTCATGGCCTTTGTTTCATCAGAATCTGATACCCAATTAGCATCACTGTATCCTTCTAATACAGCAGGGAACCCAGAATAATGTAAACCGTAATTTACACTTCCCTTCAGATATCTGAATACTCTCTCAATAGCAATCCAATGAGATTCATTTTTACTCTTACTGTATCTACTTAGTCTTCCCACAGCATAAGATATATCTGGTTTACTGCAGTTAGCCAGATAACTCAAACTTCCTATCAGCTGTCAATATCTAAGTTGTGACACACTCTCCCCACAATTTTTCTTTAGTCTTACACTTGAATCATACAGCGTACTGACAGGTTTTCTATCGAAGTAACCATAATTCTTTAGAATCTTCTCCACATAGTGTGATTGACTCACAACTATTCCTTTAGAAGTCCTATCAATCTTCAAGCCCAGTATGACCTTGGCAAGACCCAAATATTTTATATCACAATTCTTGTCAAGGAAACCCTTAACCTTTTTGATATGATCCACATTATCACCAAACAGTAATATATCATTGATATCTATAAAATATACACATTTTTATATGCCTTCCTGCCTATATGTTAGTCGTAATTTTAGTTGAAGTAAGGATAATTAATTGTTATTCATGTTAGGTGAGTAATTAGGAGATTAATAAATAAATGTGTTTAATCAATTAATTTAGATGCGTTAATTGGATTTAATGATTTCACATTTTATTATGCATCTAATTTAATATTTAATTTTATTTATGTAGGCGTGAGAGTTTCAAATGATGATTGTCAAGAATGAATGCGTTAAAAACCGTTTCTGTGCTGAGATCGAAGATCCGACGGATGAGATGCTTATGACGGGTTTTAAGGAAGAAAAGAAATGGAAGCACTGAACCGACTGGTTCAGTGCGGGTTCAGTTAAGCTATTTTTGGTTCGATTTTGAGAAAAGAAAAAGAAAAAAAGAAAAAAATGAAAAGAACGGCCCGAGCTCGATGGCTCGGGCGTTACAGTCGAACAGATAGAGCTCTGTATGAGCTCTGTTCTGAGACGGCGGAGCTTATTTTTCTCTTCATGTGCCAAAAAGAGTAAAACTCTATTTTCCTACAAAAGACCAAAAATAAGATTAAAGTATCACTAAATTAAATCAAACACTAACATAAATATAAGTTTAAGAGCTAATAAAATGCATAATTCAAGTATAGATTAACCACTATCAGTGTTTTCAGCTTCCAAGCGCTTTTTAGGCCTGATAGCACTTTTTGAGGTATGAAAGGTGGTTTTTTTAGGTTCCAAACGAACCCAAAGATTCATGATTGGTGGCAATTGGGTCTCTTTTCATATAGGATCCACCATTGGGCTAGTAGTTGGTTTTCAAGAGCAAAATTTTCAGTCCCAATTGGTCCACAACTCAGTAGAGTGCCAAATAGGGTAACTAATAGAGATCGGTTTACAGGAGATTGTTATAAGGAGCATGAGGCCACCTTTTTAGGTGGTTGGATTCTAATCCAATGGTGGGTATCAAATCAGTGGATAAGTGAGTGTGAACTATCACTCACCCTTGTAGCCGTCAGATTAAGATCCAATGGCCAAGACATGAGCTAGCGTCATATAAGCTATATAAGAGCGATCTCATTTAAACCTTCCCCTAACTAATATGGGTTATTGGATTTATTGGGAAAAATGGACCTGACACATTAACATATGTCCAACTCGTATACGTTGAACTAAATGTCAATATTTATAACACAATCTTTTTGCATATGGAAACACTTAAAAATAGGACAAAGAAATCAAAAGAAAGGTGAGGTTGTGAGTTCAAATTCCCACTCCATTGACGACGTGTATGATTTGTAGGCTTTGGGTAAGCTTAAGGGAATTGGTAGTAGTACACCATGCCATTTACAAAAAGAGAAAACAAAAAGAAAATATAGTAACACACAACGTTTTTTTATGTTTAACACACAACATATTAAACATGGTTTAGAGACATTATACCATGACAAAATTATTAATGCATGTCAAGCATCCCCATATCTTGGTACCTCTTCTCCTTTATTTGAACTAATGCTAATGATTCTTTTAGCTTACTAGTATGGTATGTGAAATGATTTTGTTGTGGTACGATTGCTTTAGTTGAGTACTGGGAGTTTACCGAGACTTGTAAGATTGTAGACTTAAAGGGTCGTTGGATAGACAAATGAACAATTAGGAATCAAAGTATTAGAGGAATTCTAATCCATCCTCTTTCATTGACTGTTGAAGGGAAGATGATGAATACTCCTAGAGTAAGAAGGGGAAGACCTACTGGCGGTGCATCAACTACTTGGAGAAGGAATAGTGGTCAAAACTTGGAGATATGGGCTATGGTGAAGGAGATTCCACAAGCAATTATTAATGAAGGCGCCAACCATGTGAAAGTTCCCACCTAGGAGAGGTTTAAGAGGGTGCCACCTACTTTTTCTAGGAGGATGACCCTGAGGCCGCTGAGAGATGGATGATAGAAGTGCAGAAACTATTTAAGGGCCTCAAGGTTCCAATGGAGGAACCGGTTACCTTCACAACCTTTGCATTCACTGGAGAAGCGATATTTTGGTGGGAATATGCGGAGAGGAACAATTTTTTCGGAAAGATAGGAGATCACATGGGAGGTTTTCAAAGAAATTTTCAATGCAAAATACTTTCCATCCCATGTTCGGCAAAAGAATGAGTTTTTCAAACTAGAGCAGGGCTCAATGACTATGCTGCAATATGAGATAAAATTTGTGTAGCTGCAAATGTTTGCTTCCTATGGTTGTTCTATCGAACCGAAGTTCGTTGATGGCATGGAGGATAGATTCATGGGCGAAAATGCTATTATCACAGCCTACCACAATAGCCAAGGTTGTAGAATTGGCATCCAATTTGGAGGAACACTACAAATGGACTCAAGAAAAGAGGACGGGCTCGACTAAGAGTCAAGACAACAATTTGAGGCATCCAAACGATAAATGATTTAGTGGTGATAATCGAAACAGAAATCCCGCATTTAAGCAGCAGAAGCAACAACAGCAACACTCGCAGAGTTTGCAAAACAAGATAGTCCAACAATTCAAAAGAAATGGGAACAAGCGACGATCTTGTGGTCAGCAATACCACCTTGGTAAATCCTGCCAATGTGACGAGAGGTGGTGATATACCTACAATAAGAAAGGACATCTCTCAAGGGATTGCACTAACAAAGACAAGGTGGAAAGGACAAACCCAAAGAAGAAGGTTCATGCTAGGGTGTTTACTTTATCTTCTGAAGATGCTAAGATCTCCAACGCAATTCTGGAAGGTACCCTTTTAATTCATGATAGAATTGCCAGAGCCTTATTTGATCCTGATACTTCACGATTTTTTATTTCCTCTGCTTTTGCTTTGAGTTTTGAAAAACTTTTGCCTAACCTAGAGTATGAGCTAGTCATTGCCACTCCTGTTGAGAATTTTGTGTTACTACAAACATGTCTAGTGAATACCCTTATTGTAGTTGGGGATAAGGTCTTGTTGGTTGATCTTGTATTGCTTGATATGATTGATTTTGATATAATTTTGGGTATGGATTAATGCCAAAATATTGGGCAAATGTTGACTGTCATAAGAAGAGAGTCTGATACCTAGAGAGAAAGAAATTATCTTTTAGGGCATCCAGGATAGAGGTGGGAGTTGTTTATCTCGAGTATGAAGCCGTACAAGCTAGTATGATTTCTAGTATGGGTTGTCAAGAGTATTTTGCTAGTATGATTTCTTTGGAGAGAACCGTAGCAACACTAGAGGAGATTGATGTTGTTTGTGAATTTCTTGAAGTCTTTCCTGATGAGCTACTAGGCTTGCTGAGAATAACTTCTTGACAAGAAATTTATTAGGCCAAGTATTTCTCATTGTGGACCGCTAGTATTGTTTGTAAAGAAGAAGGATAGTCCTCTATGTCTATGTATAGACTATCGGATGTTGACCCAGGTCACTATCAAGAATAAACATCCACGTCCCAAAATTGATGATCTATTCAATCAACTACAATATGCTAAAGTCTTTTCTAGGATTGATTTGACGCATGGCTACTACCAACTGAGGATTAAAAATGAGGATATATATACGCCGACTTTTTGGATAAGGTATGGCCGCTATGAATTTTTGGTTATGCCTTTTGGTCTCACAAATGCCTCTGCCTCTTTTATGGATATGATGAATAGGATTTTTACAGACCTACTCAGCTAGCCCAGAAGAACATACAAAACACATGACCCAGGTATTGCAAATCCTTAGGAGTAACCAGCTATATGCTAAATTTAGTAAATGTGAGTTTTGGTTGGATAATGTTAATTTTCTTTGGTATGTTATTTCAAAGGATAGAGTGTCTGTAGATCCAACTAAAGTAGAGGCAGTATTAAATTGGGAAATCTGTGGACTAGGTTCTATTTTTTTTGTAACGAGGGGTTTCAAGTCCTTATGACCCGACTAGACGGGGCAGGGTAACTGACCTCCTAGAGCACCGTATCTCGCCACCAATCCCCTTGGGTGCGTACATGACTCACTCAATATACACACCAGTTAAATCAAGAATATAATCCTGATGGGTGGTCAACGGAGTGAGTTCAAACTCAGAACCTTTGCTTCAAGGGGCAGTGTCCTGGCCATCACACCAACACCCCATTGATTGTGGGCTAGGTTGTGTTCTGATGCAACATGGACGAGTGATTGCTTATGCATCTAGGCAATTAAAGAACCATGAACAAAATTACCTAACACATGATCTAGAGTTAGCATCTATTATTTTCGCCCTCAAAATATAGAGACACTACCTGTATGGAGAAACTTTTGAAGTCTATACCGATCATAAAAGCTTAAAGTATATCTTCTCACATTGGGATCTTAATATGCACCAAAGGATATTGTTAGGGTATCTTAAGGACTATGACTTTTATAGTGGCATCCTAGTAAATCAAATGTATTGGCAGATGCTCTAAATAGAATGGTTGAAGTTGTAGTGTCCCACATGAAGTTAAAAACTGGAGGTTAGTGCAAAAGATGGGAGAGTGTTACTTAGATTTGCCTTGAAATCAAAGTAAATCTTATCTAGTCAACCTCACAATTCAGTCCGCAATTATTGCGAAGGCTATTAAAGGACAGAAGTTTAATGTTCAAATCCAGAAGTTGTTAGAGAAGCTGAATTTCAGCAAGGGAGCAGATGAAGACATTTGCTTTAAGGGGAGACTAGTGGTTCCTAAAGTTATTGAGTTGGGACAGGAAATATTACAAGAGGCATATCATTCTCAATACACCATTCATTCAGGAGGTACTAAGCTGTATTATAACCTTAAGCGTACCTTTTGATGGAATGGCATAAAGAGGGATATTGGCAAGTTTGTGTTTAAGTGTTGAACTTATCAGCATGTTAAGGCAAAACACTAGAGGCTTGTAGTGTTTGCTACATCCTTTTAGAGATTTCACAATGTCTCTATTGGTTGATCTATATCCTGTGGACAGTTCATTTTACTGCAATTGACTCTTCTGTTATTCGTGTTTTATTTCCTTGGAATATAATTGATTCTTCTACTTCATATATTTCTATTGTGGTTTTACATTCTACTAAGTATTTCTAGAAATACTCATGCATCCTCTGATGTAGGTTCAATAGCAGATTCATAATAGAGGATAGCAAGTTAGAGCAGAGTGTAGCAAAAACGTTCATAGCATAGTTATTTAAATCTTCTTTTCATTTTTAGAACTGATGTAATAAGGCATTGGACCCACATAATAATATAGGCTATTTTTTGTTCTAAATTTATTTATAAATAGTCTATTCTGCTTGGTTCTCATCACATTCTTTTTATGAGAAGCTAGGTTTGGGTGACTTGCAACCAACATCGACACCGATAAGTTCATTAGAAAACCTCGAGGTCTTATTGAAGATGTCTTAGTTGGGATTGATAAGTTCTTGTTTGTAGTTGATTTCTTCGTTTTGGACATAGAGCATGTGTCATATGCTTCTCACGCAATTCCAGTAATTTTGGGTCGTCCTTTCTTAACTACGACCACTGCTTGCATCCAATGCAGATCTGGAATGATGGAGATGTATTTTGGGAAAATAAAAATTATGCTTAATGTTTTCCAAGTTTCCTGATTGATGAAATTGATGAACTAATAGAAGAAACACTTTTGGGTGGGTTCTTGAATGATGCTCAAGAGCCTACTCTACTCTATCTCAGGATAGCAGATTCTGACATTGATTCACATATTGAAAAAGTTCATAGTATGTTAGCTTATTCTCCCCATCATGACTCATATTTTTAGAGACATAAAATAGAGCCCCTACCTATTTCCCCTAGTCCACCATTCGTCCTTCCATTGAGTCTCCTCCTTAACTTGAGATGAAGCCAACTTCCAAGTTCCCTCAACCTTGCTTTCCTATGCCCAACTGATACTCTCTCTGTGATTATCTCATCTAGCTTGTCAAGTCTTCAAGAGAGTAAATTACTAGACATTTTGTTTAAGTATAGGAAACCTATAGGCTGGACTGTACCTGATTTGAGAGACATTGATCATTATGTCTTTATGCATCAAATTCACTTAGAGGACTAGGCCAAACCTTCTAGAGAAAACTAAAGGAGATTGAATCCCAATATGAAAGGGGTAGTTAAAAAAGAAGTGGTGAAATTACTAGATGCAGGTATCATATACCCCATCTATGTTAGCGAGTAGTTCAACCCTATATAAGTAATGCCTAAAAGTTCGGCATCACAGTAAAATAGAACTCTAAATGAGAGTTAGTCCCATATTGGGAAACCACTAGGTGGAGAGTGTGCGTTGATTATCGAAAATTAAACACCGACAAGAAAAGACCACTTTCTATTAACCTTTATTTGAGAGATCTTAGAGAAATTTGTATGTCAACAATATTATTGTTTTCTTGATGGTTACTCTGGATGCAATCAAGTCTTAGTGTTCCCAGCCTATCAAGAGAAGACTAGATTTATATGCCCCTTAAATACTTATGCTTACCGAAGAATGTCTTTTCAATTATGTAATGCACTTGCCACCTTTCAAAGGTGCATGTTAGTTATGTTATCTGATATGGTTGATAAATTTTTAGAAGTTTTAATGGATGACTTTTTAGTCTTTGGTCCATCCTTTGATGAATGTCTTCACAATTTATCGTCGGTACTCAGGCATTGTGAAAAGATAAATCTTGTCTTGAGCTGGGAAACGAGCCATTTTATTGTTCAAGAGGGTATTGTTTTGGGCCATGTAGTGTCCAAGAGGGAATTGAGGTAGTTAAGGACAAGGTAGATCTCATCACTCACCTTCTACCGCCCACAACAATGAAATAAATTCGATCTTTTCTTGGCCATGCAGGATTCTATAGGCTCTTTATCAAGGATTTTAGTAAGATCGCTCACCCGTTGAGCAATCTACTTGCCTAGGATGTTCCTTTTGTATTTGATGACGCATGTATGAGAGCTTTTGATAATCTTCGCACCTTATCTATTGCCCCTATAATTCAGCCCCTGACTACTCTCTTCCATTTGAAATAATGTGTGATGCTTCAGACTATGCCATTGGTGTTGTCCTAGGCCAGAGAGTAAAACAAGGTTCCACATATCTGATGCCTAGTTAAATTACACCACTAATGAGAATGAGCTTCTAACAGTAGTATATGCCTTAGATAAATTTAGATCCTACTTTTTAGGATCTAAGATTATTATCTTCTCTGATCATGCAACTTTACGACATCTTCTATCCAAGAAGAATACTAAGCCTCGATTGATTCAATGGATTTTGCTTCTACAATAATTCAATTATGAAATCAACGATAAGAAGGCGTTGAAAATGTAGTGGCTAATCATCTATCTCGAATTCTTGTTGAAAAACCTTTGGATACGAAGCCTTTACATGTTTAATTTTCTGATGAGAAACTTTTTATTGTATCATAAATTAAACCCCCTTGGTTTGCCAACATTGTGAATGACCTTGCTATAGGTCAGATCCATCCGATTGGACCAAACAAGACAAAAATTTGTTCTTTACAAAAATCAAATTTTACTTTTGGGATGATCCTTCTTACATCATCAAGCTCTGTTCCAACCAGATAATGAGAATATGTGTGCTTGAGAATGAGTTCCACAATATTTTTCATTTTTCATTCCCAAGCATTGGGAGACATTTTGGGGAAAGAAAATTGTTGCTAAGATCTTACAGAGTAGATTTTATTGGCCAAATTATTTAAGGATGCTCATGAGTTTTGTAAGTCTTTTGACTGATGCCAGCGGGTGGGTACAATATCTCCTAAGAATATGATGCCCCTTACAAACATTCTGACTGTTGAGCTTTTTTATGTTTGGGGTATTGACTTCATGGGCCAATATCCTCCATCGTTTAGCCATCTCTTTATCCTTGTTGTAGTTGCTTATGTTTCCACGTGGGTTGAGGTTGTTCCTTGCAAGCAAAATGATCATAGAGTTGTAGTCTGTTTCTTGAAAGAAAACATCTGATCCCGTTTTGGAACCGCTCGTGTAATTATAAGTGATGGTGGTACACATTTTTATAGTAGAGCATTTAAATATCTTCTGAAGCAATACATTACTCATTACCGTACTGTGTTTAAGACACCGACTGAAATGTCTCCCTATAGACTTGTATTTGGAAAAGTTTGCCATTTGCTCGTGGAATTTGGACATCGTGCTTACTGGCCCTCAAAACTTTTAACTTTGATAAGAACAAGGCTCGGTCAAATCACAAGTTACAACTCAATGAGTTAGATGAGCTGCCCAATGAGGGCTATGAGAATGCGCAAAGATTTACAAAGCAAGGACCAAAGTTTTCATCATAAGTCAATTTTGGGAAAGTCCTTTGAGCCCGGTCAGAAAGTTTTGCTCTACAATTCTAGGTTGCATCTCTTCCCAGGAAAACTCAGTTCTAGATCATCTAGACCATTCATTGTGACAAAGGTGTTTCCCCATGTCGTGATTGAAATTTAAAACCCTAAAGATGGAATTGTTTTCAAAGTTAATGGTTAAAGATTGAAACCATATTTAGATGGTTTTGCTGATAGGGATGAGATATTTGTGCATTTGGATGATCCTAACCCTCAGTGATTTTTGGTTTTGTGTGACTGAAGACAGTAAACCTCGTGCTCTTGGGAGCAACCCAATTTATTTATTTACTTCTTTCTTTTTAGTTTATTTCTTAGTTTATTATTATTTTGATGTTGTGTTTCTACCTGTGTAGGGGTATTTCTCTCTAGGTTTTAGGGGGTATGTATATTCATGTGTTTTGTTTATTTTATACTAACCTCTCCTTCTTAGTGTGTGTGCTTTCATTGTCATACATCTATCAATAGGTGTCTCTACATCAAGGTGATATCTCTCCAATCCTCCTTTCCTTTTACTAGTCATTGTAGTATATTTTCTTAACATTTAGAATAATGTTTAATTTAGGTTTGAGGGTGTAGATTGACATTTCACTTTTATTTTTATTTGTTTCCTAAAAAAATTATAAAAATTAGTTTTTAGGTTGCTTTTATTCTAGATTTTTTATAGTATATCCTTTCTATTCAAACTTCAATTTTTAGAGAGACTAATATACATAGAAAGTGTGAGTGAATTAACTTAAAGATGAAGACACTTAGATATAAAGTTTTGACTCTTATGCAATCCTCTTGAACTCATATGCTCATATTTTCTAAAAATTAGAAAAACTTTAGAAAAACACTTCACTTACACAGAGAAATACCATATAGAAATTTGTTAAACTACCATTTTTAGTAGGATGTATTTAGTCAAGTCTATTTTTGAAAATAAAGTATTCTTTGATTCAAAAGTTTTGTATTTTTGTACATTAGATTTCTTTGTTGAATTTTATTGCTTTAGTTAATTAAAATATAATTTTTTCCGGTTAGAATTAGTTAAGCATAATCTTAAAATTAGGTTGAATTAAAAATTCAAGTCATGTGGGATCGACCTCGTAGCCACTATTCTATATCAGATTCATGCACTTGCGGGTAAACAAATTCAAATTCACATCAAGTTTTTAGCGCCGTTGCCGGGGATTTGAGCAACGATTTGATCGAGTTCTAGAATTTTGTTTTCCATAATTTTTAGTTTTAAGATTTAAATTAGCCTTATGTTTCTTAATGAAGGATTGTAGTAGAATATTTTTTTTTGTTTCCCTAATATTATCACATAAAACTATGATAATACAGGAATTACTACTAGTTATGTTCTTTACCTCTCTCTTTTTTATTTGAATGTTTTTTTTTCTTTGGTGAGGGTTTGCATTAGTCCATATCTATTGTAGGGAAAGTAAATTTCTTTTGTTCAAGTGTACGTTGATTGCTTTGTTATTTTCTTCTTTTTATTCCCTTTGTCAGGATTTACATTAACATGAGGGATCTCAAAATGAACTAAAATTAGTTCATTTGGAAAAACGTTATGTTAATAATTCCAGACATAAGGAGTATTTTGGAATTTACTTGTTTATGCCATATCTTGGTACAACAACAACTTGAGAATTTGACAGATGCATAGGAATACGTTGCATACAACACTGTATAAATTGATGAAAGGAAATTTAACTAACTTTATTTTTCATTGAGCTACAGTCTGATAAGTTGGCGGCACAACATAATTTTTGGACCTAAGAGAGTCTTCATCTTCTGCTACATTGGAATTATCAATGTGGCAATAACTCAACTGTCATGTGTTACAGTAAAGTGTTTTAACAATGCAAGCATCATACGCAACCATGTTGAGCCGCAAACTTCGAAGGTGAGCCTCTGCCCATCAATACATGTGTCCTCAGACCAGGAATGTGAATGTTCACATAATAGTCCTTCCAGTCTATATGCCGCACATCAAAATCAAATACCTCCCTCTCTTCATTAGACATTGCACTAATCAGACTTTGGGTGTTTGTGTCATCAAACCTGAGAACAGTAGTGGACGGAGACAAGTAGAAATTTCAATACGCAATTGACATGGTGATAAAAATATTTTGGCTTCGTACAAAAGAAGATATATTTTGGCTCGTATTGTTACTTCTTTAAAAAGTGAAATCATATTACCATCCTTTGTAGAAAGCGTATGGCTCATATAGATTTCCCAAGTATACGGCATGTTCCATAACTTTCTTTTGAGTTCGAAGAGATCTCTGTGGTGAGGCAGCCGAGGATATTTGAGTAGAGATGTTGGACAAGTAGCGATCCAGTGATTCAAGGAGATTCATTCTCTTGACATGAACTGGACGCCCTTGTGAATCTATAAAAGGATACTGATTGTAATGCAGATACATGTATTCAAAAACTTCGGAATTCAGTAAGGGCTTTCTGCACGATGAACTCAAGTGATATATGTTCATGCCCGGCTTCGCTTGCCCACCGTCCTTTGCCATGGCAGCCAGAGTTGCATTCACCACCATGTCCGCCGGGATCTATATGATATCATCGTTGTCAAATAAGAGTAATGTTTTCTTGACCAGGCTCCATGAACATGGTACATAGAAGCCTAGCATGGTACTCATGTACCATTTTATGTAAGGGTCCTAGCTAGGCTCCTAGCATGGTAGTGGTGTACCATGCTAAGACTGTATATACCATACAAGGAATCCTATGTACCATGATCATGGAGCGTGGTCAGGCTAGATGCTTCTACCTAGGCTAGATTTTCTTAGAAGGGGAAATGACAGGAACCATGAAGCACTTACAGCGTCAAAAAATCCATTTGGATCTACAGGGAAACTGGTGAAAAGGCCTTTTCCAAAGAGAATAATTAATGGATCTATAGTTCTGTAAAGTTTTAAATTGAGAAAAGATGAGTAAAATAAAGAGCCATGCAACTCACAGGGTTGAAAAACACGAATTCTGGTTAGATATCAGATACCTATTCCCTTGAATCCATCCAGGAAAGGGATCCTTCATCGTGCTCTCCACGACAGCGGGGCGTATTATAGTTACCGGTAGGTCCCCCCTCATGTGATCAATAACCATTTCTGCCATGGCCTTTGTAAATGTATAAGTGTTTTGAAATCCGTAACTTCTTGCTCTGTTAAACAAATTACAACTGAGTTATATGTGAATGGTTGATAATCAATTTTATGTCATAATTAAATAATTAAGGCAAATGAGTGAAATTACAAATGTTGATAAACAAATTACATCAATATTAAGGTAAGCATGACAGATTTACTCAAATCTTAGTGGGGTAATTTACTAATGGGATATACAACCTTTTAGCCGGGTGGGAAGACCGGTATTCGATCGATAATGAATTGCTACCCTACATTTAACTACCCTATTGAGTTGTTTCAAATGTAATGAAATTGGTTCACGTTGAAAAATCAAATATGACACTTAATAAGGAGTGGAGGAAGTATTTTGCACTCATTGTCATGGGTTTATGGCTTAAAAAAGAAAGCTTCTAGTTTTACACCAAAAGTTTGTCACCCTATAGGTCAATAACCCTATTGAAAAGAACCAGATTCCGCAACTCCAGACCTAAAAATGAGCGCACTATTTAATCACTTATCCCGCTTCCTTTTATCGCTTACCCCATGTCTAACTCTGGCCTTTTCACCGTAATGCCCCAGCGCCATAATTTTGGAGTTAGGTGGGGTAAGGTAATTAACTAATTTATGGGCCGAACAAAAAAAGGGGTAGGAATAAAGGCATTCTAGATAGGAATGGCAATTTGCTTAAACTAAGGTGATTAACTAATTTGTGGGCATAAAAAAATGGTAAGAATATAGCCATTCTAGCTAGGAATTGCAATGCAACCTGCTTAAACCAATGTCTTTCAATTTCTTCAATTGTATCTTGTCATCAGATTTTATTTCAGAATCGAAAGCTAATTTCATCTCAGTCCCGATATCCAGTAATTGCTTTGTGCGCGTCGCCACTATTGGATATCCATTTTCGTCAACACGGTCTTCCTTGCCAATTTCTGCTTCTAGTACTTTACCTTGATTTAGGCCACTAGCAAATGCTGCATGAGTTCAACAAATAGACTATGTAAAGAAAGCACAGTAAGTCGATAAATGGCAATTCTTATGAGAAATCCAAAAATGGTGGCTATTACAAGGGCCATACCGGTGGAAACATGCAACAAAAGCTGTAGTTTCTTACATCTTTTGGCAAACTTCATAAGTCTATATACCCCTTGGACGTTTATGTCCAAGGATACATCATACCTGTAATTTCAAGTTATTCCCTTCATTACACGTGCATATATACGGAGAGAGAGAGAGAAAGAGAGAGAGAGAGAGCACCTTTCATCGAAGGTTGTGTTTCCTGCTGAGTTGACAATAATATCAACTTCATCTACAATTTTACTGGTTAACTCTGGATTTATTCCAAAGCCATCTACTCTAAGATTTCCCGCCACAGGTACCAGCTTGCTCAACATAAATGATGCATAGGCTTCTCCGTATTCTTGCTTCAAGAGCTTGAAAATTTCTCCATCTAATATCTAATGTTGAAAAGCAAAATCGTAAGGCATTGATATACGATAATTTCTAATAGCATTCACATAAATCATTTTCAACATGTTCGAACGTAAGACATGCCTCTTTCTCTAATCTTGTACGTGCATCTTCTTCATTCTGTGCCTGAATTAAAAGCACTATTTTACCCACATCTGGTGCAGTCCGTAAAATCTTCTCAACAATGCCTGGTTGACAATATATACAAAAAATCAGAAGATTTCAATCTTATCAGAAGAAGCAAATAACTTCATAAAACAAGATGACTACCCTGTTAAATTTGTACCTTTGGCAAGAAATCCAGTTGCACCAGTAATTACAATGTTTTTCCCCTCTAGAAAACTTATAATACCAAGGCCATCAACTAAGGCTGTGTTATTCCTTTGGTGAATAGCTTCTCCCTTTTCAATCACTGCACCTTTTGATTCTTTACTATAACGTCCCACCTGATCAGTTGAGTATTGAGCGGCGAAAGTGGACAAGGTTTTTCTCTTCTTTGCTTTGGTCATGGTGGATAACACAATGCCCTGGGGTTGGACAAAAGGAAGCTTAAAAAAAGAGGACACTGGATTAAGGTACAGGGTACTCTCCATTTTTCCAAAATTAGAGAGATTTAGTGTACTTTCATCTAAAGAGGTTTTCCCTTTATATACTGGCTGCAAGGTGAGCTTGCATGCGTGCTTCCTGACGTAATTCAGAGTTTTCAATTTCGTTGTGGTCACAACATGTTTTTCATTTCCTTCATCACGTTAGCATCGTGATGTGGGCCGTGAGAAAATCGTATGTTATATAGCAATACCAATTATAAAAAAGACAATATTTTGGGTCCCTAAATTCCAATCCGACCGTAGATATCAATTAATGGGTTAGTGAGTGTAAACCATCACTTACCCTTATATTAAGATCTAATGGCCAATCCGACCGTAGATATCAAATTAATGGGTTAGTGAATGTAAACCATCACTTACCCTTATATTAAGATCCAATGGCCACAGTATGAACTGGCCTCATGTAAGCTATAGATAACGATTTCATTTAAACTTTTTCCTCATTATAAAATAAAAACAAAAAAGACAGCATGCGTGCTTCCTGACATAACACAGAGCTTTCAAATCTTTTCATTGTGTATGTTACTACTTTTGGTGTTTGGAAGGTGAAAGGGGTTTCAAAAATATCACTGACAGCTGAAATTTTTCAGCCTGAAAGGCGAATGTGTTTGACTGTGAAAAATTTCAAAACTAGACTCATATGATGCATGGTTTCTTACGTTCAACATCCACTTTCGTCGTACGTTCAACATCTACTTTCATCGAACGTTTGTCAAATTAATTATGTGGATTGCCTAACCAGATGATGAATGGTTTCTTAAACTCATACACTTTTAAATCTTCCATCACAAAGCTGTCAACAAAGAGATTCAACTTGTAAAATTTCAAAACTTAGTTGAGAAAAATGAAACAAAACAGTAGCAGTCAATATATTGTGATGTGGGTCATGGAAAATTCAACTCAAATTGAGATGAATAATCACTAAATTGAGTTTAAATATGATTATTAGATACAAACATCTAAAACCCTAATACATGACTTAAACGATAACTAGTCAAGTAAATCTTTTCAGTTGGAAATATATTTGCCTCTTGAATCATGACAAATATAGCAGTCCGCTAATTGATAGATCCTCCGGGCCAAGAAGATGGATCCAGTCAACTCCCACTTTCCTGTTGTCATTTTCAAATGTTTTCCTCATGGTAGCTGTCACATTTCAGTAGCGCATGGGAGTAGTTACGAGTGGTTGATGGATCTAATGATTACTTCTGCGTCCAATAAAACTAGTCTACATTTTGAAAAATGTGGGTCCCACATTACATGGCTTGTTCTTTCAAGATTAAATCCAAAAAAGAGGAAGCAAAACCTCTAATTTTTTTTGTATAGGCCCAACACTCCAATAAATTTCATTCATTCTGCAATCAGATGAGCTTCAACGAAGGGAGTAGATATTTGTTTGTTTTAAAATGAATGCGATAATTAGATTATACTCTCTCCGTCCAACAAAAACGACGCTGCAGTTGAAAAACTATGGATCCAGCATTAGGTGGCTGGATTTTACATTCAAGTTGGAAGCGTGCGTAGTCCAAAAACGTAGGACATAATAAGGCTTTAAATGCTCTGGCCCTACAGGCCAATAAATTATCATTTTTAAATGCAGCCAAATTTTGTTGGACGGAGAGAGTAATTGAACCGTGTTTCCTCACTGTGGTTGTGCAAATCATATAACAATTTTGGAAGGCAAGGCAAAGAGTTGAAATATATACATGGTTAATTAAATATTAAATTCTAAAACCTACCACTTTTTCATGCATATACTTTTTAGAATATTCAATACCCCGTCTATGTGAAGATTTTTTTATTTAGAGGAGTTGTTAAGAGATCGAATCCCACTACTAAATCATAATTTAATTCCCTTGATCGCCTTCAATTCTCAATAACATGAAAAAAAAAATTTGACGTGAAGAGCTTTCAAATGGAGTTTTGTTAAGAAAGTGGCCCCCTGCCAGATTCTTTAGCTCTCCAGTCATATAACAACATCACAACGTTTTTACATGGCCTGATATAATATTCAACAGATTTTTTTAGGGCGCTAAAAAAATTAGCAGACTAGCACGTTAAATTTCCTCCATCGCTAATTCTTAATTTTAGGGCTTGCAACATGAAAAATTCACATGCATTTGCATGTGAGTAGAACTGGAGAAGGAACTGATATTTGTACATCTGAACGGGACTCGAGATAAAAATATTGATGTGGACAGTAATATTCAAAAGAGTACAACAAATATTCATGATTTGTGGCAATGGGGTCTCTTTTCATATGGGCCCACCATTGGGCCAGTAGTTGGCTTTTAAGAGCAAAATTTTCAGTCCCGATTGTCCTACAACTCAATAGAGTGCCAAATAGGTTAACGGTTAATGGATTTATTGGAAAAAATGGATCTTACACATTAACATATGTCCTGCCCGTAAATATTGAACAAAATGTCAATATTTATAACGTACACTATCTTTTTTGCATATGGAAACACTTAAAAATAGGACAAATAAATCAAAAGAAAGATGAGGTCGTGAGTTCAAACCATGGTTCTAAAACTCGGTTTGACTCCAATGACTCGCCCGAGTCAACTCGGCTCATCTATAAAGTGAGTCAAACTCACTTATAAACTCGAAACTGCATGACTCGGCGAGTTGACTCGACAAGTCAATGGAGTCCTACGCCGAGTCAAAAAAATTGCAAGCTGTATAATCGTGCTATTCTGACTTTAATATTTTACATGATTGCATACATGATGACATGGCAAGAACATATTCACCAACACGTGGAACTTCCTCTTCCCATTTTTCCAGACTCCTGCGTTCTTTTTAGCAGCACGGTGGAACTATTTTTCTTCTCCGGTTCTCATCCATCAGTGTCGTTCATAGTCGGCCTTCCCTACTTCTCTTCCATTCCTTCTCGCTTTGTCACGTCGTTCTACCACACGACCGCCTACCAATGCGGCCACCAGTTACCTCCCTCTGACTCCCACAACAAATGCTTATGGGTTTTGTTTGAAATGGGTATGTATCGACAATGAGCCGATGGCGACTACAACTTCTCTAATAAATTTTGACTCGATTTTTTTATGGAGAAAGGTGAACTTTATTCTTTGGGTTCATCGAATTCTCATTAACAATCTTCAACTCGACCAAAGTTGACAACTTCCGGTGTCTGGTTAATGTAAAAGGAGCCGGCTCAGCAAAGGAGAACAAGACTATCAAGTTCTCCTCTGCCATATTTAGTCTCAGAAAAAAGTTGACAACTTTGGCGACTCTTGGTGGAGGAAGAGCTGGCCGGCTCACCGGAGGGATTGTAAATGTGGGATGTTGAGAGAGGCAAACTAGATGCAGCTGAGGCTTGACGGAAGAGATAGGCAGGTTGGTGTCGGTGGTGTTTTGGGAGGAGACATGGTAGATATATGATTTGGGAGGAGGGTTGCTACGTTGACGTTGGCAAAAGTAAAAGAGAAGGTTGCTCTAGGGGGTGGGATGAGAGGATGGAAACCACTTAGCATTAACCATTTAAATTTAAATCAAATATATGAATTATTTTATTTATTTTTTATCACAAAAAATATTTTTTTATATGCGAAAATGACATGCTTGAACTACACGACTCCATCGTGACTCCATCAAAACTCCGAGTCGACTCAACTCCATGGCATTTCGAGTCGAGTCCGAGTCTCGAGTTTTTTAACATTGGTTCAAACCCCCACTCCATTGACAACGTGTATGATTTGTAGGCCTTGTGTATGCTTAAGGGGATTGGTGGTAGCACAACATTTTTTCTATGTTCAACACACAACGTTTTTTCTATGTTTAACACACAACGTATTAAACATGGTTTAGAGACATTATACCTTGACAAGATTATTATTGCATGTCAAGCATCCCCATGTCTTGGCAGCTCTGTCTTTCAATTTTTTCCTTTATTTGAACTAATGCTGCTGATTTCTTTTAGCTTACCACTATGGTATGTGAAATGATTGTGTTGTGGTAGGATTGCTTTATTTAAGTACTGGGAGTTTACTGACACTTGTAAGATTGTAGACTTACGGGTCGCCGGGTAGGCAAATGAACAATTAAGAATCAAATTATTAGAGAATTCTAATCCATCCTCTTTCATTGACTATTGAAGGGAAGATGATGAATATTCCTAGACCAAGAAGTGGAAGACCTATGGGCAGTGCATCAACTACTCGTGGAAGAAGTAGTGGTCAAAACCCGGAAATGAGGGCTATGGCGAATAAGATTCCACAAGCAATTATTAATGACGGTGCCGGCCATGTGAAAGCTCCCAACTAAGAGAGGTTTAAGAGGGTGGCAGCTGCATTTTCTAGGGAGAATGACTCTGAGGTCGTTGAGAGATGGATGAAATACATAAACTATTTAAGGGCCTCAAGGTTCCCAAGGAGAAACGGGTTACCTTCGTCACCTTTGCATTCACAGGAGAAACGGTATTTTGGTGGGAATATGGGAAAATGAACAATTTTTCGGAAAGATAGGAGATCACAAGGAAGGCTTTAAAGGAAGTTTGCAATACAAAACACTTTCCATCCTATGCTGAGCGAAAGAATGAGGAGTTTTATGAACTAGAGCCGAGTTCAATGACTGTGCTACAATATGAGACAAAATTTGTGCATCTGCAAAGGTTTGCTTCCTATGCTTGTGTTGTGACCCGTAAGGATCACAAGGTACCAATTCAGCAAAGAAGAAGGAAGAATAGAGAAGATAACTAGAACTTGTTTGATTGCATGGTTTCAAATGAGGAGGACGACCTCCTTTTAAAGAGAGCAGATGGCGCGGCTCTCTAGGCCTGGCGCCATCTGACCAATCTGATGGGCCACTAATTGGCACTAATTATTCCCATTCAGCCCGTAACCTAACAATTAGCCTAAACGGGTCTGATTACAATAAGATACTGTTCAATCAAATATCCTAATGTCTATCGTGATGGGCCAGTGACGTGGGTTGCTGTCGTATGCAATTGGGCCAAGCCTGACGTCACAACAATCCACCACGCTCCATTGTTCGCTTTGTCCTCAAGGCGACAGTTCCGGAAAACGAGCCACAATATCGTCTTCCAACTCCCATGTAGCATCATCCAACGGTTTACCCCGCCATGCGACCAAAATCTATGTAGTAATACGCCCAGCCCTCCGTACCCGGCGTTTGTCCATGACTGACGCCGGAACAGGTGCGTCGGAGTCGGCCAGAGGCTGAAGTGGAAGAGGTCCACCAATAGTCACGGTAGTGGGGTCACCAACAAACCGACGGAGGCGGGAAACATGGAAGATAGGATGAATCAGCGATTCCGGAGGTAAGGCCAGACGGTAAGCCACGACGCCAACACGTTCCACCACTACATAGGGACCATGGTAACGGGGCGCCAGCTTGGCCTGGTCCGTCCGAAACAAGGATGTCTGGCGCTGAGGAAGGACTGACACATAGACCAGATCACCCTCCTGGAACTCCCTGTCCATGCGCTTTTTATCATATATCTACTTCATGCGATTCTGCGCGGATGCTAAATTAGCCTTTAACTGCCGGAGTACCTCATCCCTCGATTGAAGCATATAGTCCACTTCCGCAACGGAAGAACGTTGCGGGACATAAGAGAGAACCGATGGTGGGGGTCGGCCATATACCACTTCAAAAGGGGAAAAACCCGTCCGGGTATGATAGGCCGTATTATACGACCATTCAGCCCAAGGAAGCAGCTGTAACCATTTGCGAGGCTGATTCCCCACAAAACACTGCAGATACTGCTCCAAACATCTGTTTACCACCTCAGTTTGGCCATTGGTCTGGGGATGATAGGCCGTGCTCATGTGAAGCGCTGTTCCCTGAAGAGCAAAAAACTCACGCCAGAAGTTAGATAGGAATACCTTATCGCGATCGGACACAATAGTTCGAGGCATCCCATGTAACTTAGCGATGTAGCTGACGTAAACTTCCGCCACCGTCCGGGCAGTGAAAGGGTGGCTCAGGGGGCAGAAGTGGGCATACTTGGACAACCGGTCCACAACAACTAGAATGACTGATTTCCCTTGCACCACTGGCAACGCTTCAATAAAATCCATCGAAATATCCTCCCAAACCCGATCTGGAATCGGAAGGGGCTGAAGCAATCCCTACGGAGAAGTGGTTGCCGCCTTGGCGCGCTGACAAATGTCACAAGCGGCCACATAGGTCTGGATGGCGCGTCCGATACTAGGCCATAGGAAACTTTGACTCACCCTCTTGTACGTCCGGAACACACCTTCATGACCCGCCATCACTGTATCATGGAAATGAGAAATGATTCGCTGGCGCAAATCTCCCGTATCTAGTACCCGTAATCTGCCTCGCCATAATAAAATGTCATCATGCCATGCGTAGGACGGCTCATCCGCGGGCTGCTCCTGAAGGCGTGTGAGGAGGCGCTGAGTGAAGGGGTCGTCCTTATACGCCTGGTGGAGGTCGGGCAGGAATGGACAACACGGAACAGAGAGTGCTAGACATGTGCCCATGCTGTCCCGGCGCGACAAGGCGTCCGCCACTGTGTTCTCAGACCCCTTCTTGTAGATAATTTCATAATCATACCCCAGTAGTTTGCTCACCCAACGTTGCTGTGCTGGTGTCGATACCCGCTATTCAAGGAAATACTTAAGAGGCTGATGATCAGTGCGGATGGTGAACCGACGTCCCAGTAAATATGGTCACCATTTGGTCCCTGCATGAACGATGGCCATCATTTCTTTCTCATACGCGGATAGCTGCAATGAACGACCAGAGAGGGATTTGCTAAAGAAGGCCACAGGTCGGTCTTGTTGCAATAGGACCGCCCCCAGGCCCGTGTCTGAGGCATCCGTTTCAACCACAAACGGAAGAGTGAAATCCGGCAATAGGAGAACAGGCGCTGTGACCATGGCCTGCTTCAAGCGATCAAATGCATTTTGGGCCTCGTCTGTCCAGGTGAAGGCGCCCTTTTTGAGTAGGGCGGTAAGCGGGCTAGCGAGGACACCATATTGTCTGATGAACCGGTGGTAGTAGCCTGTTAAGCCCAGAAATCCGCGGAGGCCTTTAACACATGTGGGCGCAGGACACGAGGTCATAGCGGATAACTTGGTTGGGTCAGTGGCCACTCCCGTGTGGGCAATAATATGGCCCAAGTACTCCACTTGCTTGCTTCCAAAAGAGCATTTAGAGCTTTTAAGAAATAATGAATTTGATCTTAAAGTCGAGAAAACCAACCTCAAATGCTCCAGGTGTGACGTCCAAGACTTGCTGTAGATGAGAATGTCATCGAAAAATATCAGAACAAACTGTCTGAGGAAGGGACGGAAAAGATCATTCATCAGGCTTTGGAATGTTGCCGGTGCATTGGTCAAACCAAACAGCATGACCAAAAACTCGAAGTGACCGTCATGTGTGCGGAATGCCGTCTTGTGCACATTGGACGGTTGCATTCGAATCTGATGGTAGTCGGAGTGCAAAGAACATAGAACCAGCCAACTCGTCCAATAGCTCCTCTATGACTGGGATAGGATACTTGTCTTTACTGTAATCGCATTCAAGGCATGATAGTCCACACAGAACCTCCACGTCCCATCCTTTTTACGCACCAACTACACAGGTGAAGAGAAAGAACTAGTACTAGGTTGGATGATACCAGATGTAAGCATGTCCTGTACCAGGCGTTCAATCTCCATCTTCTGCACGTGTGGATAACGGTAAGGCCTTACATTAGCCGGCGCTCCACCAGGAAGAATTGGAATAGAATGGTCATGTCCCCTGACCGGTGGTAGCCAGTGGGCTCCGAGAAGTGATCCTGGTGGTCATCCAACAAGAGGCGCATGTCTTCCGGAACATCGGCCTGTGTAACATCCACACTTGCTCTTTGCTGCAACATCAATCCTTGGGCGGCAAACCGGAAGAAGGACCCCACCGCTTGGGCTGTGTGTAATGCCCCAAACTGGGCTCCTTGCAGGCGCACCCGCTGTCCACGGACTTCGAAGTCCATAACCAAAGCCTTGAAGTTCCAAACCACATCGCCTAAGTCCTGGAGCCATTGGACCCCTAAGACGACATCGGCTCCCTTGGTCGGTAGGAGGAAAAGATCAGTAATGAAGGTGTGCCCTAGATAGTAAGGGTGGCTTCGGCACATACCCCCGAGCTCCTGAGATGTTTACCGTCCCCAATGAGAACGTCAAAGGGCTTGGCATCCGTCACATAGCAGCCCAACCGCTCTGCTACCTTGTCGTTAATGAAGTTGTGGGCAGACCCACTGTCAATCAGCACTGCTACATCTTGGCGTTTGAGCAGCCCTTGTACTCGCATAGTGCGTGGGGTGAAAGTACCAGAATATGCATGTACAAAGATCTCCGGTTGCACGTCGGCATAATCATGGACCCTCTCCTCGACAGGGTCTGTCATGTCCTCGTCAACTTCCACAATTAATAAGCTTCCTGGGGCTGAACAGCGATGACCCATGACAAAATTCTCGTCACAATTGAAACATAATCCCTTGGCTCTGCGTTCTTCCATCTGGGCTTGGGTTAGTTGACGGACTGAAGTAGCGCCCGCTCCTGCGGCAATGGGTCGACCGGCAGAGTGGCCAGATGCTGGTGTTGATCCTAGCGCAGGACTGAAAGGGGTCCTCTGTATCGTCCCACCACGCCCCCTCGTCGTTGTCTGGCCAGTTTTTCCTCCTCAATGCGAGCGTGGCGCACCACGTCTCTCATCGTGTGGCAAGGGTAGTGTCTCATCTCGTCTGCTATCTCTGGGTTCAATCCCCTCTTGAATGTACCCACAAGAGCAGCCACTGGCCAATCAGGCAGACGATTGGCAATCTTCATAAACTCGATATAATATGCCCACACTGCTGTAGTCTAGCGTAGGCTAGATAACATCTCGTTAAAATCTTGAAATTCATTGGGGCCAAACTGCACGCAGAGTTCATCAGCAAAGGACGCCCATGTCGGAAAACGAACCTCCTTTTCGTAATAGTGGAACCACAGTGAGGCATCGCCGTCGAGATGAAACGCAGCGATGCGTAACCTTTCGGCCTCCGAATAAGTGCCCTGGTAGTCAAAGAATTTCTCCGCCTTGTAGATCCACTCCGTGGGATCTTCTTCTCCATTGTAGCGCAGAAATTGGAGACGAGCCAATCGGGTCTCGGCCCCTCCACGCTATCTCCCTTGAGGGCCCAGCGGCTCCTCCCAGTCCCCATCGATCTCCCGTTGGATATTTCGAAGAGGCATTGTCATTGAGGCATTTTGTCGAACACCTGGTATGCCTCGTGCCCCTCCTCCCAAACGGCCTTCATCAGTTGTCTGGTTGAGGGATCCAAAGCGAACCTCTTGCATGGTTGGGTTCGGCGGAGGAATCCCAGTGCCTGATCCGCCATAACCCCTCGAGCCACCCGCCTGTGATGTTTCACCATTGGGTGCAGAAAAAATTGGCGGAGGAGTCAGCGCCCCCCCTGTTTGGTTAGTCGTGGTTGATGCCTTTGTCGTCTGCAACTATAGTAGTTGTGCAAACATGGACCTAATCTCAGCCATGTCATTCTCACTGGTCTTCGTCGGGCTAGTGGCGTCGTTGGTCCTGTCGGAATCGGGCTGCGGCTCATTAGCCGTCGCCGGTTGTTTACGAGGCGGCATTTTAGTCACAGATCGGGACCGCTCTGATACCAATGTTGTGACCAGTAAGGATCACAAGGTACCAATTCAGCAAAGAAGAAGGAAGAATAGAGAAGATAACTAGAACATGTTTGATTGCATGGTTTCAAATGAGGAGGACGACCTCCTTTTAAAGAGAGCAGATGGCGCGGCTCTCTAGGCCTGCCGCCATCTGGCCAATCTGATGGGCCACTAATTGGCACTAATTATTCCCATTCAGCCCGTTACCTAACAATTAGCCTAAATGGGTCTAATTACAATAAGATACGGTTCAATCCAATATCCTAATGTCTATCGTGATGGGCCAGTGACGTGGGTTGCTGTCGTATGCAATTGGGCCAGGCCTGACGTCACAATAGCTTGTCCTACCGAATTGAGGAGGGTGCAAAAGTTTGTTGATGGCACGAAGGACGGATTATGACAAAAATGCTATCATCACAGCCTAACACAGTAGCTAAGGTTGTGGAATTGGCATCCATTTTGGAGGAAGACTACAAACAGACTCAAGAAAAGAGGACCTGCATGACTAAGAGTCAAGGCAACAATCTCAGGCGTCTAAACAATAAACGATTTGGTGGTGATAACAGATATAGAAATCTCCTATTTAAGTAGCAGAAGCAACAACAATAATACTCGCAAAGTCTACAGAACAAGCCAGTCTAGCAATTCAATAGAAATGGGAACAAGCGACGATCTTGTGGTCAGCAATACCACCTTGGTAAGCCTAGCCAATGTGAGGAGAGGAGGTGTTATACCTGCAACAAGAAAGCACATCTCTCAAGGGATTGCCATAACAAGGACAAGATGGAAAGGACTAACCCAAAGAAGAAGGTTTAAGCTAGGGTGTTTGCTCTATCTTCTGAAGATGCTAAGACCTCCAACGCAGTCGTGGAAGGCACCCTTTTAATTCATGATAAAATTGCTAGAGCCTTATTTGATCCTGGTGCTTCACAATTTTTTATCTTCTCTACTTTTGCTTTGAGTGTTGAAAAACCTTTGTCTAACCTAGAGTATGAGCTAGTCATTGCCACTCCTATTGGGAGTTTTGTCTTACTACAAACGTCTAGAGAATACCCCTATTGTAGTTGAGATAGGGTCTTGTTTGTTGATATCGTATTGCTTGATATGATTGATTTTGATGTGATTTTGGGTACTGATTGATGTCAAAATATTGGACAAATGTTGATTGTCATAAGAAGAAAGTCTTCTTCAGATACCTGGAGAGAGTGAAATTATCTTTTAGGGCATCCATGATAGAGGTAAGAGTTGTTTTATTTCTGCTATGAAGGCGTACAACCTTCTCACCATGGGTTGTCAATCATATTTTGCTAATATGATTTCTTTGGAGACAACTACATCAACACTAGAGGAGATTGATGTTGTTCTTGAAGTCTTTCGGGTTGAGCTACTGAGCTTGCTGACAGGAACTTCTTGACTAGTAATTTATTAGGCCACGTGTTTTTCCTTGGGGAACGCCTGTATTGTTTGTAAAGAAGAAGGATGGTCCTTTATGTCTATGTGTAGACTATCGGATGTTGAACCAAGTCATTATCAAGAACAAATATCCATGTCCCAGAATTGATGATACATTCGATCAACTACAATATGATAAAATTTTTTCTAGGATTGATTTGAGGTTTGGCAACCACCAACTAAGGATCAAAGATGAGGATATATCTAAGACGGCTTTTCAGACAAGCTATGGCGACTATGAATTTTTAGTTGTGCTTTTTGGTCTCACGAATGCCCCTGCCTCTTTTATGGATATGATGAACATGATTTTTGCAGACCTACTCAACTAGCTAGAAGAACATAGAGAACACTTGTCCCAGGTACTGTAAATCCTTAGGAGTAACCAGCTATATGCTAAATTTAGTAAATTTGAGTTTTGGTTGAATAGTGTTAATTTCATTGGGCATGTTATTTCAAAGGATGGTGTGTCTGTAGATCTAACTAAAGTAGAGGCAGTATTAAATTGGGAAAGTCCCAAGACAGTTATAGAGATTCGTAGTTTCTGGAAATTAGTAGGTTACTACAGAAGATTTATTGAGGAATTTTCCAGCATTGGCATTGCCAATGACCAAGTTAACTAGAAAATGAGCAAAGATTGTTTGAGATGATGTTTGTGATAACAGCATACAGGAATTAAAGAAGAGATTGAAATCAGCTCCTATTTTGACATTACCATATGACACAACCAGGTTTGTCATCTACAATGATGCCTCTAAGAGTGGACTAGGTTGTGTGTTTTTTTTTTCTAATGAGGGGCTTCGAGTCCTTAGGACCCGACTAGAAGGGGCAGGGTAACCGACATGTTAGAGCATCGTATCCCGCCACCAATTCCCTCAGGTGCGCACACACCCATTCAGCATATGCACCGGTTAAATTGGAAATATAATCCCGGTGGGGGTTCAAACTCAAGACCTTTGCTTCAAGGGATAGTGTCCTGGCCATCACACCAACACCCTGATGGTTGTGGACTAGGTTGTGTTCTGATGCAACATGGATGAGTGATTGCTTATGCGTTTAGGAAATAAAAGAACCATAAACAAAATTACCCTACCTATGACCTAGAGTTAGCAGCTATTGTTTTCGCCCTCAAAATATAGAGACACTACATGTATGGAGAAACTTTTGAAGTCTATACCAATCATAAAAGCTTGAAGTATATCTTCTCACAATGAGATCTTGTTGTGAACGCCAGGCCCAGGATGTCAGCACGCACACGTCACATGAACGGACGTCACTCTGGATAATTGCTGGGCTTTATTTGATTAGGATTAGATTTGCTTTGAGTATCAATTAGTGGAATAATGGATGTAATCCAGGCCCGTTAGTGGCCCAATTAGTGGCGCACCTCCCTAGGGAACCGCGCCATCTTCTTTCTTTATAAGGAGGTTGTCCTCCTCATTCTAGGGTATGCAATAAAAATCAATCTATTTCTTTTACTTTTCTCTCTGTCTTCTTCCCTTTCTCCGGCCATGAAACCTAGCCCTGTTTGTGTCCCATACCGGGACACAACATTGGTATCAGAATAGTTCCGATCAGCCGGAACGAGGAATGATATGCTAGACATGTGTGCTGACATACTAAGGCGGGTTCAACGAATCGAGGAAGCCTAAATCTCCATCGCAGTTTAGCCACCGGCAAGGTCGCCGACGGCTCCGACACCGTTGCGGGGCCTCGCCGCCTGGTACTCCTCCCAGCCGCCGTGGAACCCACACCAGTATGTGTTTATTCCTGGCAGGAGGAATCTATTGGGTTACAATGACAAGAAGCATGGCTATGGTGGTTGTGGCCGGAGAGCGGAGTACAGGAGGCCGCAGTATGAGAGGCCGGGCTAGTATGGGAACTTTGGGTATGGTCGCGAAGAAGGCATTGGACGCCCCAAATATGGAACCAATTCTTCCCCTTCAGTTTACCACTGACCGTAGCCAAGGCCCTCGGCCCCCGAATCTGCGTGGTCGGCATTCTCCAGCGAGGATGACAGGTCTCTCCCGGCTGAGGTCGGAGCCGATTCTGCCGCTGTCAAGGGCATGCAGCCCACCTTGTCCTTCAGTCACCGTCACCGCCGTTCACTCAAGGTTCATCAGCTGGCCGACCGCAGCCCACAATCCCATTCCGATCACTGGCGGCATCAAGAAGCCCCGCCGATCCAAATGTTCGAGGTCCAGGCGCCATCACTCAAGTATCTCCTCCGGCCACGACAAACCCGTACCAGCCCCTACCGCCTATGCCTCCATCGCCATCCAAGTAGGACGTCCCCTCGACGAATCCAGACTTCTCATAGTCCAGCACCGACAAAGCTCCCACCTTTCCTCCGCCGCCGTCTCCATTCTTTTCGGCCAAGTGACCAAGCCCACCAGCATCCTGCCCCTGCCGCTCCCAGCAACCGCTATCGTCTCCTCCAGGCTCTTTTTCGCCGCCTTCAAGCAACCATACAAGGTGCTGTCTTTCTCCGAGTGCAACGGCCACCTTGACTCCTTCACGCCTCTCACCGCCGATGGCGACCTTCCCCCTCACCGGACTGTACAGGACATCACCGACGAGATCACCACCATGCGCGACCTCGCCAAGCTCGGCCACAGCCTCAGCCACCTTAGTATTTCCATGGACATTCCTGGCTATTACCTGTTCGATGAAATGCCCAAGTAGAAAACGAATGCCTTTTCTCCGGTTTCTTTGGCCACAATGTCGCAGTTTGTAGCACATCATTCTCCTTCAGTTAGCCAAGTGCCTATTTTTGAGTTTCTGGAAGATGAGACTTTGGATACCATTGTGGAGACAGATTCTTTTGATGATGAAAGCTGTGGTGTGAATGTTGTAGTCATTGATCCTTGTGCTATTATTGATTCTACTCAATTTCAGGAAACAACTCGACAGGTGGACTCTCACTCAGCAGTGTCAGCTGTTGGGTGCTCTTCTGAAAGGGAACTCGAAGTTATTGAAGGTAAAGACCTTGTTAGCGCAACACCTTCTGAGGTTGATTATGGGATTGAATAAGTCATGAAGTGGGAATCTGAAGTACTTGCCTCAACTTTGCAAGTAGCAAATGATGCTGCAAAAGTAAATATGATGACTTACGAAAATGTGAAGTTTGTTCTAGTGCAAGATCACTACACTAGAGACGAGAACAAGGAAAGAAATGCATTTCTTGGATTTGAAAATAGGTCAAAGTCTGTCAGTACTGTCGCTGAATCAGACGCATACTTTCCTCCTGTTGATGAAATACACATTCGTCCATTTAGAGCCTTTTTCTAGTTTGGTGATCCTATCTGTTTAGCAAAGACTGTGCGTTTTAAGATGGGTTATTCAAAAGTACATGTTCCTTCTATGAGCAATCCCATGGTTGTGACAAGTGGGGAATTTGAAGAGAAGGACTTTGTGTGGACGCATGTATCTCCAGAATTTCCTATGGTACAGGAGAACCGCTTGCAGTCGTTTAAACTACCTGCTCTCTGCATTGGTGGAATTTTTCAAATTGAGCTACTGGGAAGAGTCCAGAAGCAAGGCGTGGATGGACTATACTATATATGTGTATGCGATGCTCAAGTTGTTGGAAGACCGCTTTCACTTGCATTTGATGTGGATATCCAAACTTGCGGAATCTACACACTAAAGTATTTGCTAGCCATTGGGGAAGGGCAGGGTTCTCCTCAAGATGTTTTCAGTGCTGAAGCATCTGCCAGACCGTGCGGTTGGTTTGCATTAGCATCTAGAATCCGAGAGTCGGCGGAGCAGACAGCAACTGCTCTAGGTGGTACTTTTCTAAGTGCGTTGCTTGGTAATGTACGAGTAGGTAACCATTCAGTTGATTCTGGCAGCTTGAGTGATAGTGTTGAAGGCTGTTGGGGTTCTGTCTCTGATGGTGTGCATCAGAACCTTCTAAGTACTATTGCTGAAACAGCCAATGAAGATCCACTATTTGCAGATAGGACATCTAATATGACACATGTGGCAAACACTGATTTCAATGATGCTCCTCCTAGTATGGCACTGGATGAACCCATTCAATCAGAAAACAGAAAGCAAACAATACTGTCTGCTGAGAACCAATGCATTCTGAAGGCTCAGGAGCCAACATCCATTTCTACACATGATGGGCAGTTTTCCTCAGTCAACCCTATCCCCAGTGACTAGGTAGAAATGAAGAGATTGTTGATACGATTGTGAATTGGAGGTCGACAACCCATCTTGCTATCTTGTCTCAGCCACCTGACACAATTTATGGGTCCCTTTGTGTAACAATACATGGTGAAGTTATTGTGCAATCTTTTGGGGAGGAGCCTTTGTGTTGTAGGAGACTTCGGCGATTTACAACCGCTACTCTTGAGCATAGGATGCATCCTCTAGTCTCACCAAAGCCAGAATGGATGGCCCTATTGGATGAGATGGCAGTTGTAGCTACAGAGGAGCTACGGCGACATGTATTTTCGTTGAGGAGTACTAGCAGTACCGCGCTACCAGGACCCAATGCTAGCAATACCCAGATTCTGGCCCTTCCGACACCAGTCCACCTACGGCGAACAAGGTACTGACGCCAACAAAATGACACGTCAGCACCATGGCATTATTATATTGCCTTCAACACTATAGCTTCATGGATTATGATGGTAGGAGCCAGTACTTTTGATTCTGCTGAGTCTATTGCGAAGACTTCTGCTGCCATTAAGGTGTATGGTAAGCTCAAGGACTGCAATGCCACGTATGATAAGGTGTTTGGCTGTCTTGTCATGCTGGTACTTGTGGATGGGCAGGATCGGCCTCTCAAGGATGCCATGTGGAGGATGAGTTTCTGGAAGACTTTCGTGATGGGTCGCCTTGAGGACTAGGCGAAAGCGGAGCGTGGTGGATTGTTGTGAACGCCAGGCCCAGGATGACAGCACACACACGTCACATGAACGGACATCACGCTGGATAATTACTGGGCTTTATTTAATTATGATTAGATTTGCTTTGAGTATCAATTAGTGGAATAATGGATGTAATCCAGGCCCGTTAGTGGCCCAATTAGTGGTGCGCCTCTCTAGGGAACCGCACCATCTTCTTCCTTTATAAGGAGGTCGTCCTCCTCATTCTAGTGTATGCAATAAGAATCAATCTATTTCTTTTACTTTTCTCTCTGTCTTCTTCCCTTTCTCCGGCCATGAAACCTAGCCCTGTTTGTATCCCATACCGGGACACAACAGATCTTAATATGCACCGAAGGAGATTGCTAGAGTATCTTAAGGACTATGACTTTTATATCCACTATCATCTTGTTAAATCAAATGTAGTGGCAGATGCTCTAAGTAGAGAGGCTGAAGTTGTAGTGTCCCACTTGATGGTTAAAGAGTGGACGTTAGTGCAAATGATGGGACAGTGTTACTTAGATTTACCTTCAGATCAAAGTAAGTCTTATATAGTCAACCTCACAATTTAGTCCGCAATTATTGAGAAGGCTATTGAAGCACAAAAGACAAATGTTCAAATCCATAAGTTGTTAGAGAAGCCGCATTTCAGCAACGGAACAGACAAAAACATTCACTTTAAGAGGAGACTGGTGGTTCCTAAAGTTATTGAGTTGGGAAAAAAAATATTACAAGAGGCACATCATTCTCAATACACCATTCATCCAGGAGGTATTAAGCTGAATTATGATCTTAAGCATAGCTTTTGGTGGAATGGCATGAAGAGAGATATTGGCAAGTTTGTGTCTAAGTGTTGAACTTGTCAATAGGTAAAGGCAGAACACCAGAGGCTTTCAGGTTTGTTACAACCTTTAGAGATTCCACAATAAAAATGGGAGCACATCACCATGGATTTTGTTGTAGCCTTGCCTAAAAAACAGAAGCAATGTGATGTAATGTGGATAGATTGACCAAAACAACACATTTTCTCCTTATTAAATGGAAACAAAACCCTAAGAGTTTGGCACAATTGTACATTAGGGAGGTGGTGATAGTTCCAACATAGGCATGACACCCTTTAAGGCACTCTATGAACAACTATACAGATCACCTACATGCTGGGATGATGTAGGTTAAAGGAATGCCCTTAAATATGAGCTAGTGCAGTTTTGTGCCTAGAAAGTGAAGTAAATTAAGCAGAGACTTTTGACTGCTTCGAGTCGACAAAAGAGCTATGCAAATCATCGACATCGAGAACTGGAGTTTCAAGTGGGAAACCATGTCTTCTTGAAGGTCTCTCGAAAGAGTCATGTAATTTGGTAAAAAAGAGAACTTGAGCCCAAGATTTGCTGGTCCATCTAGGATATTGGAGAGAGTTGGACCAATGGCTTATCGTTTGTCTTTTCCTCCACAATTTGCAGATGTGTATAGTACTTTTCATGCGATGTTGAGGAAATATATTCCTAATCCATCACATGTGCTCGATCACACAACAACGGAATTAGAGGCTGACCTCACATTCGAAGTGAAGCTGACAAAAATACTAGACAAAAAGGAGCAAGTGTTGCGTAATAAGGTGATTTCTTTAGTGGAGGTTTGTGGCAGATTAAATCTTCGAAAGAAATGACTTGGAAGACGGAAGTGGAGATGAGGCAGTCATACTCCAATTTATTTACCAATTAGCTTATTTTATTTTGGGGACGGAATGCTTATTTAGGGGGGAAGGATGTAACATCTCCAAGATTTGTATAGTATAATTTTTTTTATAATAAAGCCGATCTGATGTGTTTCCTGTTAGACGATGAAAGATGGATAAACTCACAAATAGATTGTATAGCATCACTTTAGGATCAGTTGGAGTTGGATTAGGGGTGGATCAGCATGGGCAACAATTGATTGAGATCCAAACTCCACAAGGAGACTAGTGTCAATCCTCTTCTCATTCACTTTGCACCCGACTCTCTTTCTATCAAATTCTCTCTCTCAAATCTCTCTATGCTGGTCCGACTTCAGTTGCATCGAAGGAAGAGCATGGAACAGAAGACGCAAGGGATTTTGACTTACAACTCTAGGTAGGACACTTTTGCACAATATCTTATCTGTAGAACTACAGTTTTGCAATTTTTGTTCTTTTGGATTTGCAGTCGATTAATTGAGTGAGTATTTTGTGTCCTAATTTTCTTTATAACTAGTTTGAACTTTTTTGACTCTTTTCTCCTGTATACCTATATAGATGCTTCTATTTAATGACTTATGCATAGAGAAAATACAGTACATTGTTTACTGCATCTGCAGTATTCGGGCTGAGGTAATCAAAATTCGTCTGATTGCTTGCATGCTTTTGAAATATGCAAAACCCATATTACCCATGTGTCTTATCTTGCTGCAATCTTCCCTAGATCCTATATTTGTTGTCCGACATTAGTTGCTTCAATTAAAAGGGATTATTTAAATACAATGTCAGTATGCAAAAAGCCCAAATCTCTGTGCATTTGTAAGAGAATTGCCAGAGCCTTTATTTCATTGATATATCTTCCAGATCGGCTATGTAACTCTTATTCTTATTGAATTCAATTGTCCAGTTTGTTTATGCTCTTTTGATATATTATGTAAACTTTATTATATTGTGTATTGATTATAGAAAATTGAACACAAAAACTAGAAAAGACCACTTTCCATTACCCTTTATTCAGGAAATCTTAGAGAAACTAGCAGGTCAACAATTTTATTGTTTTCTTGATGGTTACTCTGGATATAACCAAGTCCCAGTGTTTCTGACAGATCAAGAGAAGACTACTTTTACTTGTCCCTTCGGTACTTTTACTTACCGAAGAATGCCTTTTGGGCTATGTAATGCACCTGCCACCTTTCAACGGTGCATGCTAGCCATCTTCTCTGATATGGTAGACGAATTTCTAGAGGTGTTCATGGATGATTTCTCTATATTTGGTCCATCATTTGATGGATGTCTCCAAAATCTGTCGTTAGTTCTCAAGCGTTGTGAAGAGAAAAATCTTGTCTTGAGCTGGGAAAAAAGTCATTTCATGGTGCAAGAGGGAATTGTTTTGGGACATGTAGTCTCAAAAAGGGGAATTGAAGTCGACAAAGCCAAGGTCGATCTCATCACTCATCTATCTCCACCATCTTCGGTGAAGCATGTTAGATCGTTCCTTGGTCACGTAGGCTTTTATAGGCGGTTCATTAAAGACTTTAGTAAGATTGCTCGCCCCTTGAGCAATCTCCTAGCCCACGATGTGCCTTTTGTGTTTGATGATGTACGTAGGCAAGCTTTTGACACTCTTCGTACCTTATTGTCTACTGCACCTATCATTCAGCCCCCTGACTACTCTCTTCCCTTTGAAATCATGTGTGATGCTTCAGACTATGCCATTGGTGCTGTCCTAGGTCAGAGAGTGAATAAGGTTCTTCATGTCATATATTATGCTAGTAAGACCCTTTCTGATGCTCAATTGAAATACACCACTACAGAGAAGGAACTTCTAGCGGTAGTTTATGCCTTGGATAAATTTAGATCCTACCTTTTAGGTTCTAAGATCATCATTTTCTCTGACCATGCTGCATTAAAGCATCTCTTGTCCAAGAAAGACACCAAGCCTCGATTGATAAGATGGATTTTACTTTTATAAGAATTTAATTATGAAATCCGAGATAAGAAAGGTGTTGAGAATGTAGTAGCCGATCATTTCTCTAGAATCCTTGTTGAAACATTTAAAGATGAAGAGCCACTACATGATTCTTTTCCTGATGAACAATTGTTTTCCATTTCCCAAATTAAAACACCTTGGTTTGCCAACATTGTGAACTACCTTGCCATAGGTCAGATTCCATCCCAATGGACAAAACATGACACAGATCTATTCTTTTCTAAGGTTAAATCTTACTTTTGGGATGATCCGTACCTATTTAAAATATGTTCGGACCAGGTGATTCGACGGTGTGTGTCTGAGAATGAGATTCATAGCATTTTACATTCTTGTCATTCTCAAGCATGCGGGGGACATTTTGGGGGAAAGAAAACTGCTGCCAAGATTTTGTAGAGTGGATTTTATTGGCCAACCTTATTTAAGGATGCTCATGAGTTCTGCAAATCTTGTGATAAATGTCAAAGGTTAGGATCCATCTCTCGACGAGATATGATGCCTCTCCAACCCATTCTGGTCGTAGAATTGTTTGATGTTTGGGGAATTGACTTCATGGGACCCTTTCCACAATCCTTTGGGCACATTTACATTCTGGTTGCTGTAGACTATGTTTCTAAATGGATTGAAGCAATTCCAACTAAGACAAATGATTATAAGGTTGTGGTAAAATTTCTGAAAGATAACATATTTTGTCGCTTTGGGACCCCACGAGCTATTATTACTGATGGAGGCACTCATTTTTGTAACAGATCTTTTGAAGCTTTGCTGAAAAAGTACTCTGTTACCCATAAGGTTGCCACTCCATATCATCCCCAAACAAGTGGTCAGGTGGAATTGTCTAATCGGGAGATTAAAAAGATTCTTGAGAAAACTGTTAGACCCGATAGGAAAGATTGGTCCTTGCGCTTAAATGATGCTTTGTGGGCTTACAGGACTGCGTACAAAACTCCCATTGGTATTTCGCCTTATCGACTCGTTTTTGGGAAAGCTTGTCACTTACTAGTTGAGTTAGAGCACCGTGCCTATTGGGCAATAAAGGCTTTGAATTTTGATATGCATAAAGCAAGATCAGAACGTAAATTGCAGCTTAATGAATTGGAAGAAATGCGACTCGATGCTTATGAGAGTGCAAAACTTTATAAAAAACGGACTAAACTAATTCACGATAAATCCATTCTTCGGAAGTCCTTTCAGCCTGCTCAAAAAGTTTTGCTTTATAATTCAAGATTGCATCTTTTTCCTGGCAAACTGCGCTCTAAATGGTGTGGTCCTTTTACTGTGACTAAGGTGTTTCCTCATGGTGCCATTGACATTCACAACCCTAAAACCGGTAACACATTCACGGTAAATGGCCAGCGATTAAAACTGTATTTAGAGGGAGTTGCAGATGCTGATGAAACCACTAATTATCTTAACGATCCTGTCTACCCTGAGTGAATTGAAGGACTATGTCTGGCTGAAGACGTAAAACTTAGCGCTCTTGGGAGGCAACCCAAATTTTATTTTCTTGTTTCTTTTCTATTTTGTTTTCATTTTTATTGTAGGTTATTTCTTACCTATGTGGGGATGCTACAGTCGAGGTTTGGGGGTGTATTTAATTTTTCCATATTTATATTATCTCCTCATTCGTCGATTATGTCTTTCATGCTTTACATCTACCATAAGGCTCTCCATTCAGGTGACTTCTTTCCTCACTCCTTTTCCTTTTACCAGTCATTGTAGTATTATTTTGGTAAACATTGAGGGCAATGTTTAGTTTAGGTTTGGGGGTGTAGACAAGAAGCGTTTATCATATGTTTTCGTTTATGCAAAAAAAAAAATTGAAAAAAGAAAAAAAATAGTTTTTAGGTTGTTTATTTTTCCTAGGTTTTGATAGTTTATCTTGTGATAATGCATTTTATAATTCTTAAGAGATTAATTTACATTGGAAGTATGAGTAAGTATACTGGAGGATAGAGAACTTAACTGAGCAGTATCTTTCTGTTATAGTCCTCTTGGATCAGGTGCTTGAACTAATAAAACTCACTCCACACACTAGTTACATAAAGTAATACCCTCTAGAGATTTGTTGAATATTAATCTTCAGTGGGATATCTTTAGTCAGAGTCATTGGATGATATGTGGTTGTCTTTTGAGCTTAAAAGATCATGATAGACCATTTACTTGGCTATCGTAAGGGCTAGAACTGGAAATAGGTAGAGAGTATAATATAACCTGGACGGAATAAAGATTGCTTGAAAATATGAATGTTGAAAATGAAACAAATAAAATAAAATAAAATAAAAACAAAAAGAAAGAAAGGGGCTGCTTGATTTTATAGGATTAACTTAGGCTGATGCTCGGGCCCGAAGCGGTCTCTTAAAACCTAATGCCCTAAGCCAACTGGCTGGGAGTCATTGGCCTGAGTCATTGCTAAACCTAAGCATCTTGAAGTCAGGCCTTACACAGTCTCGTAAAAAAAGAGGCTGTGGTGTCTTATCCTCTCAAATCTAGAATGTTGGACCCGAATGAGGCGCGCAGGCATTTGTGCTATCATGAACCTAAAGATTGGGATGACTATATAGATTCTGATGTTCTTTGCTTAATGGGTAACACTGGATATATGTAAAACAGAAATTTAGAATGTATTGCTATAATGTTCTACATTTTTACTGTAACGACCGTAAATTTTATAGTATTAAAGAGGAATTTCGTTACTCAAGGTATGCATTTATTTAATTTTGGGAAATCATTTAAAAATGATTTTAAATTCAAGTTTTCGTCAGGCCGATCGATCGATGTAAAATGCGCGAATTTTGAATTGATCTCAATTGGAAATTCTTTGTGATGGAATTACATAATTTGTGGGAGTCGTGGCCTGCAGGATTGGCCTCAATCAACTAGATAAATCTTGGAAGGTAAATTCAAATTTGAATCTTAATTGACAATCTATTTAAATTGAATTTATAGTTTTGGCTAATTGAGATTAATTGAGGGGTTTGATTGGCACTTAATGAAGATGCTATAGCATATTCCATTCAATCAAAAAGGGCGCCAAATGGTTAATGTAGCAAATCGTGGGATGGATTATGGGAAAGGAAGTTACAATGGCTTAATGGGATATTTATCTCATTAACTAACTCCCTAATTGATGGGATTGTAACCAATTTGGTAAGGGCCAATCAGCTTTTGGGGAAGGTCTTACCAAAGATTGTCATTTCAAATTTTGATCGATGTGTCACTTGGATTGGACGCCCAATTGGAGGTGAAAACTGCCATAAGCAGTTTTGGGGATCATGGAGAAGATCTCAATCTTAACTACTAGGTGATTCAAACAAACTGAAGAAGCTGAAAATGGGGGAGCACGTTGGAAGGCAAAATCTTCTTCTCGTTGGACTTCTTTTTGATCGTCGGATGGGAAAAGAATGGACGGCTGAGATGGCATGGGCCTAGAGGGGGATCATCTATTTAAATGGATTCATGAAGGGATCGGCTCTCCTTTAGCCATCGACCTTCATTTTGGTGTGTCTCCTTCATCCTTCTAAATTCTTCTAAATCTGTACTTCCTCTCTTTTTTTTTACGTCGCATCTTGGTGTGGTGGATCGACGAGCGTAGGAGAAGGCTTGGAATAGGGTGCAATCTACGCGAAGGATTTTACGGTTCATCATAAGAGGTAGGATTCTTTTACCACAAATGTGATCTTCGAAATTTGTCGTGCTTTTGAGTGGTCCATTGATGAATGTGTTGGTATATCCTATGCTCTGATTTAATTTCAATTGACATGAATTATTGACCATGCCATAGTGTAATTATCTATATCATTTGAAGTACTCCATTCAGTATGGCATGCTTGTTCATATTTTCGTCCTAACGCCTAGATAGACATTCCCCATTGTTTCAAATTAATAAAGTTGTCGCCTTTAATGCATGAAGTTGATGTCGGACTACTGTCCAGAGTTAGTCGTCCTGTTTGATCATTGAATACCTTATTGTTTGAATTATTCTTGACCGATCCTATGTGTTATTCAATTTTCGGAGTAATCCTTGGTGATACTTCTTTTAAACGTCATTAAAAGTCCTAATTCACTCTATGATGATAGAAAGTTTGAAGCTTTTGTCGTGGTCCAACATGATGGATCACTGTGGCGTCCGAGATTAGGTGTCTTATATGTTATATTATATGGGTATTATACTAGTACTTATATTCAACAATCTGGTAAGGGATATAGGTATAACCTAGGATAATTATATGACTAATATTTTTTATTAAACTCGAATTACTCTCTGTAGTCCTAGAAAGGGTCTGACGTCATGTCAGAGCTTTTTGGATCAAAGGGGTGTCCGGGTTTAATTAGCCGATTTAATACATTAGGTTATTGGAATTAGAAGAATAGTGATCGGGTGATAAAATGTAACCAATTGGTGGGATTAAAACTAATAATTCCAGAACCTTCGGGCTCTGTAAAAGACATTAGGAAAGTGTTAATAGTGTCAGAGAGGGTATTTGTGGAGTTACTAAAACTTATACAAATGATTAATCAGTATAACTTAAAGTAATTGGTCTCGGCCAGGAGTAATCCTCTGCAGACGACCCCTATTCTAAAAATTATAACTAATTGTACAATAATCCAAAAATTAATCCGTTTATCAATCTGTAAAATAGACACCTGATGCAATCTGAGATAAAAATTTTATTGATTAGTTCGCTGTGTACAGAGCGTGGTGACCAATTGAATTGGGCTATTCTGTTTTGGACAGAACCCTATTTCTGGTTTTAAAAGACTTGAAAACCCTAATAATACTTTGAAACATGAGTTAAGATAATACTTAAGACTTTAATTAAGTATAACAAGACTTATAAGGTACTGAGAACAGTAGCCCTACAAGAATATTAAGGGTCTTAGAGTCGAACGTGGTGTCCCAGGATAATTGTCCTTTTTGTTTCCTCTCTAGGGTTATTCATGACTCAAGAGTATTCAAAGCTTGAACCTTATTCGAAATCTCTGACGTGGTCTATCTGAGACACGTCATTCAAATTATTCTGTGTCGGGGATTGTCAACTCTAGGGTTAGGTATGACGATGAAGACGGCGGAACATGGACTTTTGGCGAATCTCGTGGTGTGTCTCATTGATGAGTCATTTTAGTCGGGTCTCAGTTGAGTTCCCAGACCTATTCATTCTGAGTTAGCAACACTCCTTAGTGAGTCGATTCGGGTTGAGTTCGATATTGCTTTCTACTCTTACGAAGAGTCAAAATTTAGAAAGTCGTGATTTAAGCCTTTTGTCGTTAAGGCCAGCTGTTTCCAAGAATAGTTTCACCGCTAAGTAGCATTTTTGAGAGCTCTTAGTTGGAATCATAGTATGCTCACGAGTCATCGCTAGATCTTGCGAGATCTCCGATACTGATGAACCTCTGTAGTTCAGCCGATGATGGCAAACGCGTGCGCATTAGATTGTATGACATTACGGAAGGTCTGCAATCTCCGCCCATTGTGCCCGTAAGCACCGATAGGGCCAGCATCCCTAGACGCATGGCCGGGTTCCTCTGTAGAACCTCTAGGATGATCTGGTAATTGATGTCCATAGAGGAAATGGACAAACCTGAGAGCAAAAATTGATACCTCCGACACCTTGAATGTCCGGAGTAGATGTTATTACCTTACCTCCATTACTCTACATAAGTTTGGAGTCTTTGATTTATCCTTCCTGTACTATCATGTGTCTTGAAGGACAGTTGTTTCCAGGTAAGCAATCTCGGTAATTTGCTGAACCTGAGTTTGTTGACCTATGCTGGAGTCTTATCTTATTCTATTATTCCATTGTGGGTTTTCTGTATCCTACTGGGTATTTCCTATGGAATACTCATGCATCCTCTGATGCAGAAATTAAGAAGGAACAGAAGTGATAGCGAGCAGCGACGTGGATGGATACTGGAGTCTGAAGACTTATTTCTTTAATTATGTTTTGTTGATTGAACTCGCGGCCTACGCGCCGTTTTATTTTAAGTTCTGTTGAGACAAATTCCGTTAATGTAATAATTAATTAGATTCCTTTTCAGTTATCTATATTTTTGTAAGTGAATATTGTTTAAGTTATATTGATTCTGTAAGTTCCATGATATTTAAATGGGACAATAGAAGTCTTGAGTATTCGGTCAGTCCCAGGTTTCCTACCCTATGACCGTCATTGGTTTGTCGCTTTCGCGTAAATCGGGTCTTGGAAATTTGGGGCGTGACATTTACTATTTATATTATAATGATATATCATATTGAGCAGAAATTTCCAAGATGAAAGTGTGGAATAAAACCACTTACTTGACGGCTTCTATATTCCTGTTGATTATAAACCAAGTACATGTGGTTGATTTTCTTAAGCATTGTGGTTTGCATTTGAAGGGATAATAGGTTGTTTATTTTGCAGTGTTTTGATTTGTTTTTGCATTTAGGTTAATTAGGTTACTAAGTACATGTTTGTGGGTAGCATGGCTGCAAACCCTCACGAGACAACACTCGTCCTACTAGGGACACCTAGAGGTTTAACGGCTTGTTGCATACGCTCAACGCAATCGTGTTCCCTACAAAAGTGGCATTTCCTTTTCTAGTTTAGTTACTTTAGTTGTTTTTGTTTTCTTTGCTTGATTTTGTTTTGCTCGAGGACTAGCAAAATATAGGTTTGGGGGTATTTGATATCTACAAAATAAACACATTTTTATATGCCTTTCTGCCTATATTCTGGTCGTAATTTTTGTTGAAGTAAGGATTATTAATGGTTATTAATGTTAGGTGAGTAATTAGGAGATTAATAAATAAATGCGCTTAATTGATTAATTTAGATGCGTTAATTGGATTTCATGATTTCACATTTTATTATGCGTCTAATTTAATATTTAATTTTATTTATGTAGGCGTAAGAGTTTCAAATGCAGATCATCAAGAGTGGATGCGCGCCAAACCGTTTCTGTGCTGAGATTAAAGATCCGATGGTGGAGATTAATACGACGGGTTTTAAATAAGAAAAAGAAAAAAAATGGAAATAGATCAGTTTAGGTCTGTTAATTCTGGTTCGGGTTTTAAATAAAAAAAAAAAAGAAGTGAACCGGCCCGAGCCAAAGCTCGGGCCTTTCGTTTCAAACAGAGGCGATGCTCTGTTTTGATGAGCAATGGGCAGGGACGGCGAGGTCCGACAACGGTGACGGTCATGGCAGCTGGGTTTGACTGCGGACGACTGTGATGATCACGGCAGAAGCACGACGGCAGTGGGTCACAGCGACCTGGGCAAGCGAGGGCTCGACGACGACGGAATAAATCGACCACTTAACTGAAAAGGAGGAACGCCGGCTACAGATCGAGGCTGTCAACGGTGAAGCCGGGCGACGGTGAGGCAGAAGATGATGGCGGGGAAGAGCTTGATGATGATGAATAGACCGGGAGGCTCACGGCAGGCCGGAACAGGGGCGTGTTCAATCGGTAAACAAAAGGAATCGTGCTTGAAATGGAAACTCATCGGACTTATTTGGACGCGGTGAAAGAGGCATTTTCGACTGGGATTTAGCTGGGTAATTGGAAGAGCAAGAGGATTTTTGAACGGCTATAAAAACAGCAGTCGGCGGCCGGAAGAAGGAAAGCTTTTAGAGAGAGTTTTTACAGAACTACAGAGAGCTTTTAGAGCGAAAAAAAAAAAACAGAGCTTTGACGAGCAGACTTTCGCCAGAAAAAGCTAGGCTTTCCGGTGTGGTTTCGGTCGGAGCAAGAGGCCTGAGCAAGAGAAGGAGGAAGGGAGAAGAAAAGGCTGGATTTTGAGCTGCTACAGTACTGTTCTTCAACTGCTACAATAACGCGGATTTTGGGAGAGACGATGAATAGTAAACTGCTACAGTAGTTTGCTACAGTATTTTGTGAACAGTACCGTGAATAGTGATTTTGTGAGCAGTGTTTCGATAAATCCGACAAATCAGGCTTCTTCTTTCTCTTATTCCATGTCTAGCTAATTTTCTTTATCAAGGCTAGATGAAGCCCTAAATTTGTATTTGCTACTCTTGATTGTTTAATTTAGTAAAATTTGATAATGATTCTTCATGCTTAATGCGAATTTCATTATTGTTTCTCTTAAGTGCTTTGACCGAGACTTAATGAATGATTAATGGAATTTGATCTTGATATTTCCTGTGTCTAGATAATAACAAGATTATGATTGATTCTATGCCTGGCCAAGGATAGAGTTAATTGTATTAATTTATAGTGGATGAATTTTTCATGTATGGGCAAGAACGTGTAGTTCATTCATTGGTAATTTGTGTGTCCGGCCAAGAACATAAATTACTGTATCATATCAATTTGTGGAAATAATAATTGAGAGTAGTAATTGCATATTTAGTGGTGGATTCGAAGCTTTGATATTCTCATTCATCTGATTTCTTATTAAAGTTTGCTTCTTTAGTTAATTAAAATCATAAAAATTCAATCTTTCATTAGAATTAGATTAATCTTCCAAGTCCTTTGGGTTTGACCTCGTTACCACTAGACTATATTGAGTCTCGTGCGATTGCGAGTAAATAGTTAAAAATTAAATCAATCATTCTTCATTCAAATCTTCGGGTACTGTTATCCTTACGATCGGCTAGTGTTCTAGAATTATGTTCCCATGTTACCAAGGGTTGTTTTCTTCAGGAATTAGCACATGTTCCTGATATCTGCATAAATAGTGGCTTGTTGGAATTATTTTCTTGCCCCCTTTCGCATGAGAGTCAATTTCATTTCCTTGTTAGGTTATTTAACTTGGAAGTATCTGCAATATTAGTTCGTGCACGGACAAGATTCGAGGTGAGATTGTTGTGAACCGGCAGGGTCACAGGGTATCGGATCGACGAAAGGGAAGAAAAGGGGAAGAATGAGAGAAAGGGAAATACTTCTTTATTGCATAACTCTATAGGAGGAAGAAGACCTCCTTATAAACAAAAGGGGCGCATCTCCTAGGGAGGCCCTCCAACTAGTGGTCCCTGCTAATGGGCCACGATTTAAGCAATTACAGCCCGTTACAATGTAATCCGGCTTTTATTACAATCTCTAATGAATATGAAAAGGGAAACTAATCCAGTCAATATCTAATCCTGCGTGCGTGCTGACGTCCTGTGTGCTGATGTACACAACACTCCACCACGCTCTGCTTTCGCCTTGTTCTCAAGGCTACCAAGATGGAAAATGTTCCAAGAAGTCATCTTCCAGCATCCACTCAGCATCCTCTAGAGACTTATCCTGCCAACCTACCAGCACCTCGGTCACAATTCGCCCAAAACGACGAACACGCCGTGCATCAACAATAGAGGTAGGAATATGTGTGTCAGGTTCCTCAGACCCCATAAGTGGCAAGGGCGCACTATCCAAACCAACGCCGGATCCCCCATGAAACGTCACAATCGCGACACATGAAAGACAAGGTACACCAATGACTCGGAGGGTAAAGCCAGTCAATAGGCCTCCGGACCCACGCGCTCCATGATAGCATAAGGACCATGAAATCGAGTAGCGAGCTTAGTATGTTCTGTACGAAATAACGTAGTCCGACACTGAGGCAATACAGACACATATACTAAATTCCCTATCTGAAACTCCTGATCAGTGTGCTTCTTATCGTAAACCTGCTTCATACGGTTCTGGACCGCAACCAGGTTGGCCTTAAGATGTCGAAGAACCTCATCCCGAGTCTGAAGCATATAGTCCACTTCTGCAATAGCAGAACGATGAGGCACATAAGAGAGCACCAAAGAAGGGGGGTGGCCATAGATGACCTCGAAGGGTGTGTAACCTGCTCGAGTGTGATAAGCCATGTTATACGACCATTCCGCCCATGGTAGAAGTTGAAGCCAATGCCAAGGCTGATCCCCAACAAAGCAACGTAAGTACTGCTCCAGGCACCGATTTACCACCTCCGTCTGCCCATCCGACTGCGGGTGATACACGGCACTCATATGAAGCTCCGTACCCTGCAGAGCAAAGAATTCTCGCCAGAACTGTGAGAGGAAAACCCGATCCCGGTCGGACACAATAGTACGGGGCATGCCATGAAGCTTAGGTATTTCCTTCACATATAACTCAGCTACAGTCTGGGCGGAAAACGGATGGCTCAAGGCACAAAAATGAGCATACTTAGAAAAACATTCTACCACCACCAAAATGACCGACTTGGATTGGACCATAGGTAAGGCCTCCACGAAATCCATTGACACGTCTTCCCAAATTTTGTCAGGAATGGGGAGGGGCTGAAGGAGCCTTGCTGGGGAATTGGTCACTGATTTGGGCCTCTGGCATGTATCGCAAGCGGCCACATAGTTCTGCACTGCCTTCTGAAGTCCTTGCCATAAAAAACTGACTCACCCGTTTATATCTTCGGAACGACCCTTCATGACCAGTAAGTGGGGTATCATAGAAGTGAGACACAATAGGGGATTTTATATAAAAAATCATCGAAAAAAAAAATTTACCAAAAAAGCTCACTGTAGCAAATAATTCCCGGAATGGTGTTCTGACAAGCCACGCAGGCGCTAGCGTGGCCGCTGGCGCCTGCGTGGCTTTTTTTTTAAAATTAATCCAAAAGGCGTCGGTTCAACCGACGCCTTTTACTACCTTAGCAAAACCCCTTCCTTTATAACAGAAAGGCGCCGGTTGAACCAGCGCCTTTCTCTCATAATAACAGAAAGGCGTCGGTTCAACCGACGCCTTTCATTTCGTATATAGCCCGCTCGCCCACGCGGGTCGTCTCCTCCCCACCGATCCCTAACTCTCCGCCGCCGCCACCGACGTTGGTCGTCGTCGCCCTCTCTCGCTGCCACCGTCGCCCTCTCTCGCCGTCGCCCTCGCCGCCGTCGCCCTCGCCGCCGTCGCCCTCTCTCGCGGCCGCCGTTGCCCTCTCTCGCCGCCACCGTCGCCCTCTCTTGCCGCCGCCGTCGCCCTCTCTTGCCGCCGCCGTCGCCCTCTCTCGCCGCCGCCGTCGCCCTCGCCGCCATCCAGCTGAGACCAGCGCCATTGTTGCCCTTGCTAGCTCTGCATTTCTTTGTTTCCTGGCTGACTGGTCGCCCTCTCTCGCCGCCGCCCTCGCCCTCGCCCTCTCTCGCCGCCGCCGCCGTTCTTGCCCCACCGACGCCGCCGTCACCGCCGTTCTCTCCGCGGACGCCTCGGCCAGTCGTCACCCGGCTCCGTCTCACCGGTAATATACGTTTAATATCCATTTAAAATACATATTGATGTATTGATTTAGCTTTTGTATGGTTTGAAAATAATTAGCTAGTGTTTGTTAATTGTTTTGTGAGAAAAGATGGCGGGAGAAATGGTTCCGTTTGTGTTGATGTATGGTGGTAGAATTGATAGAGGTGAATACGAAGGCGGTGAAAGCGTAGGATTATTGATTAATAAGCCAAGTACTTACGATGAACTAGAGATGCAAGTGGTCAATAAATTGGGATGGGATCAAAGATTGTGGAAAATTCGTATGAAGTACAAGATGTCTGTTTTGGGAACAAGGACTACCGTAATACCAATTGACGATGATAATTCTATGCATGTCATGCTCTATTTTGCGCCTCGTGTGTTTAGCTTCGAGCTATTTATAGAAAAAGAGGCGCGCATGCCTAGGTTTGCAAATGACGGCGAAGGCACAAGTAGGAGTGCTCGCAGAAAGAGGTCGAGTGAAAATTCTAGAGGTAGGCATGTGGAAGATAATGAAGAAGATGATTTGTCTATATCACTAGCGTGCAACGAACCTGAACTTTCGCCGAGTTGGAGGTAAGTTTATTTACAAAATGTAGTTTGACCATTCAACTTACGACTAAGTGAATTGTTTATTTATGATATAAGTTCTGTTTTCAATAATTTAGGCACACATCTCAAGCTCATGAAGCGATGAATCTTGGCATGACACGAGGTGGTGAATTGTTTGACACACAAACATCATTTCGTAACCCCTATACTTACCCTGGTTCAAGTGGTTGGCAAGAGGGAAATATTAATGAGGAAGAGGATGGGGAAAATGATGAGTGGGTGCCTAATTCACCTGAGGTTAATGTTGAAGATGTACGAGGAGAGGATAGTGTGCAAGAGATGGTTCAAAATGAGGGAGATGATTTGGTGGATATCGCAATTGCTACGGATAACTTAGATGATTTTGAGGAAGAATTGCCTTACGAGGAGGAGCCCACGTGGGCGCGACTAACTGATGAAGAAATAGATGGGGCAATAAATCGGGGTTTGCATGAGGAGACATATCATGAGGAAGCAATATATGTGGGGCAAATATTCCACAATAAAGATGAATTTGTACACGCATTGAGGGAGTTCGGTATGTGTTATTTCTTAAAGGTATTTGATGATGTTATATTTTAGATAATTTATTCCTCATCCTCGTTATGTTAGGTGGAATGCCAAGAAGACAAAAACTGTGAATCCTCACAGTGTCTTGGCGTTGTATAGATCGGAGTTGGACTATCAACGATCCGGCCAGGTATTACTCCTTTATATTGCATGCGTTATGAATATGACAAATGTACATTTCGCCAAAAAGTAAAGTATCATATTCATATGTTGTGTAGGTAATATGGCAACCATATCATGATGATGTGTTAGCACAGTTACCTAGAATTTGTACGGATGGAGCGCATGTGTGGCTATCTAGGACGCCGCTTATATGTGTGGACATCGTCGAGATGCATGTTCCGGATCGGGTCATGTTACAATATGGATTTGAACAAGTTTTCCCCCCTCTTATGGTTAAGTTCATTGAACGAGTATCGCGCCGAGGCCGAGGTAGTTTTGATTGGAGGTCGCATCATGCGGCCTACATTACTAGATGGGACGACCGGACGATCACTCTCGTTGAAGGGGAGCCTGCTATGACTGAGCGAGATGCATACATGAGATGGTATTTGAGCATCACTAGGAGACTTATCATGCCACCCATGCATGAGCCGGATATGTTATATCAACCAAGAGGCGACACTGAGCGGGCGTTGGTGAGTATCATTAACTTCATATTTGATTTTATTCACTAGTATTTTGTAGTGAGTAGATAACATACCTGTGTTTTTCTTTCTAGCTTACTCTTGCACGACAGACATTTGATCAGACGGGCGGAGCTTTGGTGGACCGATCATATGAGAGCTTGCTAGCGGCCTGTCAGACGCTACACGATCGCTCTGGACATGTTCTTGCGAGTTTGCCATTACTTCGACCAGTTGTTACTGAGATTCCAGGATTAGAGGTTGTTCCAGAACCCGACATTCTGACATCATCAGCTGACACGAGAAGTTTTACCCCATCACCTGTTGTTCCAGATGCCCCGCTGGAGCAAGTTGAGAGGCCTCTTTCTTCGAAAGTATATACTCGGCGACAGCGTGCACTTCGTGCTCAACGTCAGGCAGCTTCGTCTTCAGATGCTTTACCTGACGTTGAGCCTGAGGATATTCCAGTTCGAGAACGAGGACGGGGTAGGAATAGGTTGAGGAGAATTGAATAAACACTTCTTGTAATTTTATAAATACATTTGTAATACTTTGATGTCGTGTAATATATTTTGTATATATTTTGTGTCATGTTGTATTATTGGTTCAAAATTTATCTTGTTATTAGGTTGTGATGTTGTATTGTGATGTGTGTGTTTATCAGGTTTGAAAAATTGTAGATTTCGTCCTCAAGAGAAAGGCGATTTTGAAGGTGTCGGTTGGAAGGCGTCGGTTCAACCGACGCCTTTAGGTTTTTTTTTTTTGAACAAGTGTTTGCAAGGCGTCGGTTGAACCGACGCCTTTAGGTTTTTTTTTTTTTGAACAAGTGTTTGCAAGGCGTCGGTTCAACCGACGCCTTTCTGTAACATGAAAGGCGTCGGTTGATCCGACGCTTTCCTTTATAACAGAAAGGCGTCGGTGCAACCGACGCCTTACTTTATAAACTGAAAGGCGTCGGTTCAACCGACGCCTTTATGCTAACCTTAAAGGCGTCGGTTGAACCGACGCCTTTCGGGTAGGTTAAAAAAAAAAGCCACGCAGGCGCCAGCGGCCACGCTGGCGCCTGCGTGGCTTGTCAGAACACCATTCCGGGAATTATTTGCTACAGTGCGCTTTTTTGGTAAATTTTTTTTTTCGATGCTTTTTTATATAAATTCCCCGACACAATATGCTGGCGCAAATTTGAAACCTCGGGTACCCACAATCACTCCTTCCAAAACAAAAGATCCTCTCGCCAGGTAAAAGGAGGTTTGGTTGTCGGGTCCGCCTGTAGATGGTCAATCAACTCTTTGGTGGAAGGGTCCTCCACATAAGCTCATTTCAGCTCCGGAAGGAAGGGGTAGCACGGAACTGAGAAGGCCAAACAGACCCCCTCCGTATGATGTCGAGACAGTGCATCGACAATAGTGTTTTCAACCTCCTTATACATAACCTCATAATCATATCCCAACAATTTGCTAACCCAACGCCGATGAGATGGCATTGATACACGCTGCTCCAGGAAGTATTTCAATGGTTGATGGCCCGTCCAAATGAGGAAACGATGGCCTAGCAGATTTGGCCGCCACTTTGTAATGGCGTGCACAATAGCGAGCATCTCCTTCTCATATGCAGACAAGGTCAATGAACGCCTCGAGAGTGCTTTGCTAAAAAATGCAATAGGCCGTTCTTTCTGTAGGAGAACAACCCCTAGGCCGGTATCAGATGCACCAGTCTCTATAACAAAGGGAAGGCTGAAATCAGGGAGGACTAGTACAGGCACGGTAGCCATGGCCTGTTTCAACCTGTCGAAAGCGTCTTGAGCTTCTGCCGACCATGAAAGTGCCCACTTTTTGAGAAGGGATGTGAGAGGTCCAGCAATTACCCCATAATTTCCGATGAACCGCCGATAGTAACCTGTGAGACCCAAGAACCCACGGAGAGCCGTCACACAAGTGGATTTCAGCCACGAGAGCATGGTCACCACCTTCGAGGGGTCAGTGGCCACCCCTTCATGAGATATAATGTGGCCCAAATATTCCACCTGTGCACTACCAAAGGAGAGTTTTGAGCGCTTCAAGAATAAAGAATTAGCTCACATGAAAGAAAAAACCGACCTAAGGTGTTGTAAAGGTCCTCCGAAGAAGTGTTCTAGATTAGAATGTCATCAAAGAAAACCAATACAAACTGGCAGAGGTTTGGCCAAAACAAGTCATTCATGAAACTCTGAAATGTGGCCAGGGCGTTGGTTAGTCCGAAAAGCATAACGAAAAACTCAAAGTGTCCATCGTGTGTCCAAAATGTGGTCTTGTGAATATCTTGGGACTGCATCCGAATTTGGTGATAGCCCGACCGCAAGTCAAGCTTGCTGAAAACTGCAGCCCTTGCCAACTCGTCCAACAGCTCTTCGATCACTGGAATTGGATATTTATCTTTCACAGTAATTGCATTGAGTGCACGGTAATCAACACAGAACCGCCAAGACCCATCCTTCTTTCTAACCAACAATACTGGGGACGAGAAGGAACTAGTACTGGGGCAGATAATACCTGATGTCAGCATCTCCTTCACTAACCGTTCTATTTTAGCCTTTTGGATGTGCGGGTACCGATACGGCCGGACGTTGGTGGGTGACGCTCCTGGAGTGATAGGAATGTGGTGGTCGTGGCACCTTGCTGGGGGAAGGCCTAAGGGTTCTGAAAAGACATCCTCGTGCTCAGCTAGGAGATCGAGCATATCACCTGGCATATCCGTTTGACTCACCTCAATTGTGGCACGCTGCTAGAGGGATAGGCCCTGAGGTGTAAAACGGAAGAGAGAGCTGACCTCCTGGGCGGTATGCAATGTGCCGGGTTGTGGCCCATGGAGACGTACTCATTGTCCACCCACGTCGCCCAATTCTTGGAGTCACTGGACCCCTAACACCAGGCCTGCCTCCTTCGTGGGTAATAAGAATAAATCGGTGGTGAAAGAGTGTCCCTGAATCGTCAACTCCGCCTGTGCACACAAGCCCCCACTGCGAAGGTGCTTTCCTCCCCAATCAGCACGTCGAACGGTTTGGAATCAGACACATGGCATCCCAAGCATTGCGCCACTTTGTCATTGACAAAATTGTGGGTAGAACCACTATCGATGAGAATAGCTACCTATTGCCGCTTGAGATGTCCTTGGACACGCATGGTCCATGGAGTGAAGGCCCCTGAGAAGGCATGTACGGATGTCTCTTGTTGCACGTTATCATAAGGGCCTGGTGTCTCATCCGGCACGGCCATTTCCTCTTCCTCAGTCTCTTCTAGGAGTAAGCTACCACGGACGGAACAGTAATGTCCGGGTGAAAACTTCTCGTTGCATTTAAAACAGAGGCCCTTGGCATGCCACTCGTCCATCTGGGCTGGTGTCAGGCAACAAATTCGTGGATTAGCAGGTCCCGAAAAAGTGGTCCGACTGGGGCTGGGGCTAGGAGCTCGCATAGGGGCCAACGCTGAACTGATAGGAGGTCACAATGTAGAATCACCGCAGCCCCCTTGACGCTGACGAGCCAGCTTCTGCTCCTCAATTCGTGTGTGATGCACGACATCTCTCATCGTGTGACATGGGAAATGGCACATCTCATCCGAAATTTTTGGTTTTAGCCCTTGTTAGAATGTACCCACTAGGACCGCCATCGGCCAATCTGGCAGACGATTGGCAATCTTCATAAATTCCGAATAGTAGGCTCTCACCATGGTGGTCTGACGTAAGCAGGATAACATTTCATTGAAGTCCTGGAACTTGTTGGGACCGAATTGGACACAGAGTTCATCGGCAAAAGAAGCCCAGGTCGGGTAGTGGACTTCTTTCTCGTAACTCTGGAACCACACAGAGGCATCACCATCCAAGTGGAATGCTGCAATACGCAGTCGTTCGGCCTCCGAGTTCGTCCCCTGATAGGCAAGAAATTTCTCCACCTTGTAAAGCCACTCCACTGGGTCGTCGTCACCGTTGTAGCGCGGAAATTTGAGACGAGCTAATTGAGGCTCGGCCCCACCGCAATGACCAATATGCTCCTCCCAATCATCCTCAAGCTCCTATTGCATATTTCGGAAGGGTGTTGCCATTGAGGCATTTGTCCGAACACCTGGTATGCCTCGTGCCTCGTAGCCTAGACGACCACTATCTGATGGAAGGAACCAAAATGAACCCATGATGGTGAGAGTCCGCCGCTGGTACCCACGGCCGTGAGCCGCTAGGAATCTGTGAGCCAACGGTCTGAAAAGGTCCACCCACCTCAGTTGAAAGTGGTGGTGGTGTGATCAGGACGCCCACTGTTGGGGAAACCATGGCTTGTGCTTGCGCAAGTTGGGCTACATCATGGCAATCATGGCTCGCATATCAGCGCCAGATGGATCGTCTGTCGCTTTGGGACTAGTAGGCACCTTTGTGGCCTCTGGCTCAGGCTGTGCCTCTGCAGCCATGGCCGGCTATTTGCGAGGTGGCATCTCTGGATGCGGATCTGAACGACTCAGATACCAATGTTGTGACCCGACAGGGTCACAGGGTATCGGATCGACGAAAGGGAAGAAAAGGGGAAGAACGAGAGAAAGGGAAGTACTTCTTTATTGTATAACTCTAAAGGAGGAAGAAGACCTCCTTATAAACAAAAGGGGCGCATCTCCTAGGGAGGCGTGGCAACTAGTGGTCCCAGCTAATGGGCTACGATTTAAGCAATTACAGCCCGTTACAATGTAATCCGGCCTTTATTACAATCTCTAATGAATATGAAAAGGGAAACTAATCCAGTCATTATCTAGTCCTGCATGCGTGCTGACGTCCTGTGTGCTGACGTACACAACAGAGATCTCTCTTGAGTACTTACATAATTATTGGTGTCTTTCTCTTCAAACAGATGTTAAATTAGTGAATCATAGTATTCTTACTGTAAAGCCATGACCATAGTAGAGACCTGTATGGTCTTCACATATTGGGAATCGGCCATTTCGAGGCACCCTACGCACATAACTATGTTGTTCGACATCATAGAAGGTCAAACAATCTCTGACCATCCAGTCCATGACCACATATGGTACCCATGTCTCTAGAATAGTGGTAGGGTTTTACTAGACTCCTAGAGGCGTATGGGCTATGTTGTCCTTCAGAGAGGCAATTGATTGGAGCAGAAATTTATTTCCTCCAAGCATAGTTTATGTTTTCATGATCGTTTTGTCTAGATCTCAGTAATTTTCTTGGTACTAGAGTTGAAGTGTCTCTATTGGTTGATCTATATCCTATTGACAGTTCGTGTTACTGCAATTGACTTTTTTGTTATTCATGTTTTATTTCCTTGGATTATAATTGATTCTCCTACTTCTTATTTTTCTATTGTGGTTTTTTGTTCTACTGAGTATTTCTAGAATTACTGTTGCATCCTCTGATGCAAGTTCAGTAACATATTCATAATAGAGGGTAGGAGCTTAGAGCAGAGCTCAACAAAGACGTTCGTAATATAGTTATTTAAAATTTTTGTTCATTTTTAGACTTGATGTAATAAGGTGTTGACCCTCATAAAAACTCAGGTTATTTTTCATTCTAAATTTAATTTTCGTTCTGCTTGGTTTTCATCACATTCTTTTTATAATAATGGTGTAATTGATGGCGTGAATGTGACGCCTCAAGTCTTCGGCAAAAAAATATTATATACTCTGATGTGGCTAAAAATTTGGGGTGTGACACGACCACAATCTCAGGTTGCCAAATTTCAGTTAGAAGAGAAAGGTTAAGTGCCAGATTCCGAGTCAATCTAACAATTGACATTAGCATCAGTACGAAAGTTAGTTTATGTGGGATGGGGATCCCCGACTAGCCAGTTGTTCGAACAAATTCTCACACTATTTCCATCACCAATAGACCAAGCTGCCCCCATCAGCACCTGGTCTTTTAATTTCATTAACGTTGTTCAAGAAGGCAAGGCAGAAGGTGGGGAAACATGATCTTTGAATGGGGTGTCTTTGATGTATTTTCATCTAATAGTGTTTACCAAAATAGACTCATGCATGGTGAAGGTGTGCCATAATTTTTTCATTAGCAGCGCTTTGTTAAAATCTAGAGATTGTTTGAAATTGAGCCCTCCATTCCGAGTGTTTCTGCACAATTCTTCTCACTTAATGGTGTGTATGGTATCTTTGTCAATGTTAGACCAAAAGAACTTGCACGCCTTTTTGTGCAAAGATTGACACACCGTGGTAGGAAGTTTCATGACAGATAAGGTGTGCAAAGTTGCAGCATAAGTGGCCTTAATCGGGATTGCATGACCAACATGTGTAAGTGAATGGGCTTTCCAACCAGCAAATCGCTCATCTACTTTAGGCAATAGCTCTTGATCCTAACCATGCCTTTGTGAATAGGGACACCTAGATATTTCGTAATTTCACCCCTATCAAAAATTGTAACACCTCGAAAACGGTATGAGATCTAAAACTACTATTTTATGTGGTTGACCTAAATTAGGAAAGTATAGTTGCCTATTTGAATTTTGATATGAATTATTTTGTTGTGTTGGATTAGAAAGTAGTTTAACAGAAGAATAGGTTCAAACAGGTTACCTGGGTGCGGAGGCTAGGCCTGGCGCTAGGGCTAGACCTGGCACAGAGGATGGGCCTGGCGCTAGTGCCAGATAGCACCTGACGCCAGAGTGTGGGGCCAGGCAGTAGGATTTGGAGTGTGACATGTCATGTACCAGGTGTGAATGTGGGTAAATTGGTGAGTTAGAGTTGTGGAAACGGTGGTAGTTACCGATCAGAATTCAATTTCAACTTTTACTAAGCGTTAGATGCACCTGGGCGCCAGGACATCTAGATGCCATGGCCCCTTTTGGATAAGTTCAAATTATGAGACGGTTATTTCTAGCAGTTGGAGAGATTTACTGGAAGGTGAGTGGCTGAGTTACGAGTAGTAATTATGGAAAGTAACAAGTAAATCAGAATAGTATAGCCGAATAGGATATTGCCAATTATGGGCGCAGATTAGGAAATAGAAGATAATATTTCCATAATATGAAGCAGCCAATCAAAAGAGGGAGCCAAAAAGGGAAGGGACGCCAAAGAGGTGTAACCAATTATGTAGTTACCAATTTTGGAGATAGGGTAGATCTTGAGAGAAGATTTAATTTCAAAATAGATATGGAATCCTAACCGAATTGGGCGCCAAATTAGAATGGACGTTAGGCTTGTTTTAAGAAAGCTTTTGATTGACGGTCATGATTAAAAGAGAGATAATCTAGGGTGAAAAAGGGTCCTACTTTTACTAGGAAACCCTAGTGAATAAAAGCCACTCAAAAGGGCTGGCCGGCCAACACTTTTAGCCGACCAAACCTCTTTTCCTTCTTTTGAATTTTTCTTCTTCTCTCACACTCAAACCTGCAACCTTCTCCCCTATTTCTCACCCTCATAACCAATTAAATTAACCGTTAGAGGGCAGCAAAGCTGTTGTGTCCTGGCATGGGACACGAACAAGGCCAGGTATCATGGCCAGAGAAAGGGAAGAAGACAAGGAAGAAATAGTGGAAGAAGATTCAATTCATATTGCATAAACCCTAAAAGAGGAGGAAGACCTCCTTATAAAGAAAAGCAAATGGGCACGGCTCCCTAGGCCCGCGCCATTAGTTTGGCCAGATGGGCCCTAATTGGACCTTAAATAGCCCCTGATTATTCTCTATCAGTCTGTTACCTAACAATTAGCCTAAACGGGCCTGATTACAAAATATATGATTTTTATTAAGAAAGAAAGCAATCTAATCCTAACAAATCTGGCCCAGCAGATATCCATGCGTGTGATGTAAGCGTGCAGACGTCCTGGGCCTGACGTTCACAACATTCCACCACGCTTCTGCTACCGCCTTGTCCTCAAGGCGGCCAAGTAACGAAGTGCTCCATAAGCGGCACTGACAGAACACGCTCGACGCGGGTAAGAAGCATGACATCGAGAGTAGCAATCTTGGTATAACCGAGGAGGCCCACAGCGGACACGGCCCCAAACGCATAAGCATTGTACATGGATACGATCAGTAGGCATCCACGTATTAATTTTCATGGCAAGAAGATCTGAAAAACCAATACGATCTGAAAAGAGCCTTAGACGTACTTCATCCTGCACATGTTCCGCTTTAGCAGTCAAACCAAGCAATAGCAGTAAACAGCCACCAACCGTATCCCACATGTAAACCCATTCAGTATCCATAGCCTCTTCTAAAACCAGAATCCATGCAGGAGCACACATATCCTTCTGATGGCCTGCACAAGGAGAACCTTCATGCCCACAAGCCAACACATTCCTAAGGTAGCAAAAGAATACTCCAGCAGCAGCTTCTGCATTTAGCGGAAAATATCTTTGTTTCGTGACAGCAGCCCGAGGAAGCAAAAAATATCCTACTCCGTCCCTAATAATAGTAAGGTCTCCAACGAAAAGAACAGCAGAGTTGGCAGATCTGTGAGTAGCTGAATAAAAACTGGATAGTGCATCTCTTGTCTTTGTGGCCGCTCTAGCCATAGCCTGAACCACAGTTTCCTTACTGAGAAAACAAACTACGTCCTCCATCATCTTAAGTGTTAAGCATGACAAACGACTTGTCAAAAATATAATGGCATCGTTTTTACCATCATCAGCCTGTAAAGTCAATTTACTAAGATCAAACAATTTAGGAACTGGCACCGAATCGACAATGGCACCGGCACTGGCACATTGAGCAAGGACAACGACAGCAGTGGCAGCAGCTAATGCTGGTGCAGCGTTGATACCATCACCCACCACTATTAGACCATCATCAGTTCCCCTTGAATTTTTCTTCACGTGAATGAGCTTCTCCTCAGGTTTCAAACTACAGTAAACTTCATCATTCCCTACTGACTGAGCAACTCTACGAGCACCTGGTCGAAGCTCATCTTCAAGATGAAATAATGGTACCTTTTTGTTGAGTGATAGCGCAGTGTGTACAAAAGCACTGCCATGTGCAGATGGGCTAACAGGCCCCTGTAGCTTCTCTGATTCAGCATCTGATGTACATCGAGAAGCAAGATAAAAGATAATCCACAGAACCAAGAGATGCCTCAAGCAAAACACTTCCTGACTTGATGCAAGTCAGTGTTGCAAGGAGACCTCTACCAGGAAGCAGTTCAAATCTTTCAATATAAACAAGTGGAAGGTCCTTCCCAAGACTAGGGTCCACAACAGTTCTTCCAATGGGGTGAGTAGTACCCTTCTTGAGATTGACCATCGTTCCTTGGTGGGAGTCAGTGTCCTCCTCCGAAAAACCAAACCGAACCATAGACAGGCCATCCTTGAGACAGCTCGAGATCACCTTTGTAACAAAAACCTGCTGCTGTAAACCGACCACATCTCGTTTCTCAGCTTTCTTGTCATTTGCAGCATCTCCCTTTTGTTTCACCAAGGTCATACCCTTGTCATCTCTAAGCAAGACATGGCATCCTGAGTGTTTCTGCTCAAGCAGAGGCCCCTCATATGCAGCAAACAGTTCATGTTGCAACTCGCCTATATCCTTCGTACTCACCCCGGAGGATTCCATCCCTTGCATAGTAATCACAGTCCCATTGTGAAGCTTTCCCTTGTGACGGTCTAACCCATTCTGTGTATGGGGCTCATCTCTTGCTCTGTTTGAATGGGGACTTTCGTCGAACATATGGTAGTTATGAGGAAGTGTAGAAGACATCCATCGCTGGAACTCGTTGGATTGCCGTCTCCAGCCGTGCTCGCCTGGGCGATGACTCTGGCCAAGGAGGCGGAGGCGGCGGCGCAGCTTTGGCCGGCATCTTGGCGATCGTGGCCGGAGAAAAAATCCGATCTTTTGCCTATGCAGAAGTTGGCGATACTGCGGAGGTCGTCTCTGAGGTAGCTGATGCCTTTGGGTCCAGTGGCCTTGAGAGTAACCATGGTTCAACTGTCCGTGGTGTGCCGGATGTGGCCGTGAAGGAAGTGGCAGAAGCGCTCGAGGTCTCGATACGGCGGCGGACAGCACGATTTCGTCGAAACCAATGCCCGCGGAAGCCATGGCGGTGGTGGGCTGGAGGGCCTCTATCCTGTCATTGGTGGTGACAGAGGATGGTAAAACGATCGTGTCAGCAGTGTCGATCAGGGCGGTGGTGGAGGAGTCCGGATGGCCGTCGGCGTGGGCAGCCGCATCTTCAGAAGTTGGGATGGTGCTCGCTGGGACTAATGGAGTCTCCTTCGGCGAGTAGAGAGTGGATTGGGAAACGATGTGGGTTCCGATGGTGACCATGTCGCCCACGAGGGTGCTGGAGGCGGAGAAAGGCACTGCCTTTAGGGTAAGCTTTTGCGGCGGCGTCTGGGAAAGAGTTGATGGCGGTTGTGGATGGCTCGACTTTGCCGGAGAGGGACCGCGGAGGTCGTGGTGGCAGCTGGGGCTGATGGAGGTGACTGGGATGCTGAGGGCGGAGTAGAGAAGTGGCCGTATTGGGGCTCGCAAGACGGCAGAGGCGGTTGTGGGAAGCCCCACCGCGGCTGGGCGGAATACCCGGTGATGGTGCTAGGTGGTGGTGGCGTCAGGGAGATATCGGCCTTCGTCTTCGGAAAATCGATGGGCGAGGCAACCACAGTGGGTGTCGTCCGCGAGGCGACGATGGGCGAGGTGCGGCTGGACAAAAGATGATCCTGTCGTCGGACACCATGGTCATCCCGAAGGGGGTGAAGGTCAAGGTCAAGGCACTCGGTCACGGCGGTAGCTGGCTGGTACGTGCCAAAACCAACGTGGGATGAGGAAGGACCGTGGGTGACTTGATGTGGGTCAACCCAAAGGGCATCTGCATGACGATGAAGAAGGGATCCAGGATCATCCCTTGGTGGTGGCGGCGTGGCCATGGCAGCAGCTTGCATGGCCCTCTCTTCTGCGTACGACAATCGCAGTTCCTTGACTTGCTTTTGGATTTCCATGAGCACAGAAAGGATTGGCTGTGTGGATTCAGAATCAGCCCGCAGATCGAACTGCTCTGATACCAATGTTGTGTCCCGGCGTGGGACACGAACAAGGCCAGGTATCATGGCCGGAGAAAGGGAAGAAGACAAGGAAGAAATAGCGGAAGAAGATTCAATTCATATTGCATAAACCCTAAAAGAGGAGGAAAACCTCCTTATAAAGAAAAGCAAATGGGCGCAGCACCCTAGGCCCGCGCCATTAGTTTGGCCAGATGGGCCCTAATTGGACCTTAATTGGCCCCTGATTATTCTCTATCAGTCCGTTACCTAACAATTAGCCTAAACGGGTCTAATTACAAAATATATGATTTTTATTAAGAAAGAAAGCAATCTAATCCTAACAAATCTGGCCCAGCAGATATCCATGCGTGTGATGTAAGCGTGCTGACGTCCTGGGCCTGACGTTCACAACAAAAGCATTGGGTGAATGACGGTTTTGTTGATGAAGCAAAAGACCACATCAAACTTTCAAATAATTTTTCCCACAAATCCATGGTGTTTTCTTTCAATTATTGAATGTTTGGAGATTGAATTTTGATGCCAAATATGTCACGCCCCGGGCACTGCCCGATTCGAACCGAAAACGGTCCAAGAGTCGAACCGGCACACGGGGGCGACGTTAAGAGATATAGTGGAAGACTTATGCCCCTCTTACGGGCGATCTCACTAACAGAGTTACGCATAAACAGTTTTGAGCAAGAGTAAATAAGAGGAATAAAGGTAGAGTCTAACTCAAAGTAGATCGACAAGTCACTAAACCCACAAAATACAAATTTGAGCCAATGTACCGGGCTCGAATCGCAAGGGTTTTAAAAAGTAATTCCCCACAAGTCTCAACATACCAAATATAACAACTCCAAAAGATAAACTAATCAAGTCTAAGGCATCCACGCCCAATCCCGCTCTTTCTACGATCGCTCCTCAAATAGAGGATCCTGTCCGTCTGCGTGTCACACCACGCAGCCCCATAACAAAACAAAGAAAGAGGGGTGAGTGTAAAACTCAGTAATGGTTTTATAAAATCGACAATAATCAAAAATCATAAGGCATCATTACATAGCTAAAAATCCTTAATCGACATGATTATCCCATTATCTAGTCATGCACGTATAACACATAAACCTCAATAACTATATCTCATTCACATACTCCCATATCATGCATTCATAACACATAATCCTGCAACATGATATCTCATCTAGATACTTCCATCTAATCAGGCATTCATATCTCATAAATTCACCCTGTATATCCAAAGTAACCAACACATGGTATAATCATGCATTCATATCTCGTAAATTCACCTTGCATGTCCAAAATAACCAACACATGGTATAATCATGCATTCATATCTCGTAAATTCACCCTGCATGTCCAAAATAACCAACACATGGTATAAGCATGCATAACATCACAATAAGCATGTATCATCACAATGGTGAATGCCTCCATCAAGGAGTAACACAATCTGCCACTAAAGCGGGACACAATCAAGGCCACGAAGGCGTATCATGGTCAGGTTCCTGCACAGGAACAAGGGGGTTGTCAATCCCAAGTGCTGCTCGCCCTGGACAATCCTGGCCAAGGATGCCCGAATCTCACGAAGAGAAACTAGAGCAGGTGTGTTCACCCTGGGTAGTCTCCTGCGGTGGGGGAGAGCCCGAATCTCATGAAGAGAAACTGGAACACGTGGTAGCTAGTGCACAAAAGCATACCACCTGGGTGCTCAGTGTCCGGTTTTTGACATCTCAATAATCTTCGCAAGGCAAGTACACAACTTGCCCCCCATATATCTCAATCAAAACTCAACCCGGGGAGTGAACCTGTTCCAAGAGGGAACGAAATCAAAAACATGTCCTTTCGGACCAACCAAGTTTCGATTAACCCATCGATCGATTAATCCGGCATACAATCTCACACATTGCATACAATCGATCAATTCCATTTAAACAACGATAAAACTTCATCAATAAAGTCCGATACATGATGCTTGCTATCATGGTACATCCGTGAGCAATCCTACGTGGGTTCCAACACATGGAACGTGCTCCCAATCCATCCCCTCATGCATCATAATTAAAGCATATATCAACTACAATATCATGATAAACACCCAAATATGTGTGTGTTCATGCACATTCTAGTCACATGGCAATATGCTTTGACATAACCTCATAAGACATTAAATGCATTCTTAAATCCCATTTCAAATCACAATTCTCAATAAAACCATACTTCATATAAAAGAGCACATCTCATAGTTCACAATATCATAACTTTGCCGAAAATATGCTTATTCACAAGGATTTCACCATGATATAATTTCAATATCAACATGTGTCATTATCAACATGTGCAACAATATCACATACCCTACTTAGCTTAATCCATCCATGTAGAGTTGAAGGCTTACTCTTACAAGCATGCTTTTTTACCATACAATAAACCATAACATGATCACCTTAATTACTCATAAGCCATATGATCTACACATGAATTATGCATTTCATAAGCCATTTAACCTATGTTTATGTTTGATTAGAATTAGAGGTACTTTAATATAGTTTTTGGTTTTTATAGGAAAACAAGAGTAAGATGCAATAATGGGGTAAAAAGTAACTTTAATATTTGAATCTTCATAACTTCGTGCACAGATATCATATTGGATTGATTCAAAGTTAATATTAAATTTCAAGAAGTTAGCTTTCCGACGCCACTGACCACGCTCAATTCGGAGTTCGGAGTAAAAAGTTAGACTCATTTGAAAATCGGGCTGTAAATCAAAACCGAGAAGATGATCGCGGGTCATCTCTCCCATTTTCAAAATTTTAAAAACCGAGACTCCATCAACACATCTTGAAAGCTTAATACATGCCTCAAACATTAATAAAAACCCATCAAACATTCAAGAACATATCCACATATCATAGTAAGATGAAACCCTAAGAAATCATAGCAAAAGATTAGCATTTATTAAACCCACCATTAGAGCCCTAAACAAGAACACTCATTCAAGTAAAAATAATTAAAACAAGCCATTCACTACCCAAAACTGAGATTAAAGAACCCATTACCTTGATTTGATGAGAAAAACCTTGAACCACCTTGAACACCTTTCAAATAAAATAATTTTATATTAATACTCTATTAATCATTATTAAGCTTTGAAAAACAAATGCTAAACCTTAGATCTAGGGCCTTTTAAAAACATAAACATATGATTTTGAAGATTAGGCTTAGTAGATAAGTATAAAACAGTAGTTTTTATGCTTTCAAAATAGATTAAAACATTGAATGAATCAAGATTAAGAAATGATTAAAAGATTTTTAAAGAAAATAATAAAGATTAGGCTAAATACCTTTAATCCCTTCCTCTTTAAGCAAGGGGAAAGAGGCTCCTAATTTTCCCAGCCAAGCCTTTTTCCCAAATTGGGAAAGCGCACAGCACTTTCCTTTTATAGAAAAATTTTGGGTAGCCTTAATTAAAGTTCGGGGTAAAAATAAGGTTTTTGACTAAAATTAGATAATTTGGCGATTTTAATCCGAAATTAAGGGGCCGTTTGGGGCGTGATTATTACAAAAATATCCAGACTGGATATTGGATATATACTGTAGCATCCATGTGGATTTTTACATCCAGCTAAAACACCTCAGGAGGTGTTTCCGCTGGATATATAAAATATCCAGATGCTACAGTGTAGCAAAACATCGCATCTGGATGTTTTGCTTTTAATCACGCCCCAAACGGCCCCTAAGTCCAAAAAATTCTGAAAATTTTTATAATGACTTTCTATAATGTTTGGGGTGTTTTGGTCACAAAACCCTAATTTCGACGGCAGGGCCCACCGGGGTCCCGTCAAACCCTAATTTTTGGAAAATTAGTGAAAAATCTGAAAATTTCCAAAAATGCAGGTTTGATCTAAAATCACTTGAAACTCATTATTGTGAAATCAGTTTTGATTAAAACCATTGTAAATTCATTTATTTTCGAAAACAACCGAGTTAAATCGGAAATCACTTAAACCGCACAATTAACCAATGACTACTATTAAAACAAACCGGTTCAAAGGTTAGGGTCCTTACAAAATACATTGTCTCTGTACTGGAATTGATGTGTCATCAATTCTTATTCATGATTTAATTGTTGTCATGATCTTATATGTGATGATTCATGGAATCTATGAATATATGTTGTGTTTGTGCAATCGTTCGATCTCATTGTTAAATGTATTAGACCTAGATAAGAACTTGTTCAATTTGAAGTCCTTGTCGATGCGATCATGACTTGTGTTAGTTTTGTCTGGAGTAAATTGTTGTGCACCTTAGGAAGATGCACAAAAGCCGGCAGCAAAGAGTAGGGAAGGGGGTGAGAATAGAGAAGAAAGATGTGAGAAACTAGGGATTCATTCATCAATAATCAAAATAGGACATATTGTCCCCTACATATAGGCGCTGAGCCTAAGAGCTGATGGGCATGATGGGCCATAACACATAACTGACGCAAATACTAAAAGAACCTATTCCTACTGCAGCGGCCCACATGGCCTTATTAAATAAGTAAATAGCCTAATAGCTAAGGAGTCGTAACATTCCACCACGTTCCGCTAGAGCCTTGACCTCAAGGCAAAAATGTAGGAAAACTAGCATAGAAATCATCCTCCAATGCCCATGTCGAATCGTCCAAGGAATGATCGTGCCATGCAACAAGCACCTCAGTCACGAAGCGTCCAAAGCGATGAACCCGACGACAATCTAAGATAGACGAAGGTAGGTCAGTAGGATCCGCCGGCAAGAGTAAGGGTGCAGGCATCTCACGAGCAAGGCGAGAAGGGTCCCCCATAAAGTGCCGAAGGTGGCACACATGAAAAATAGGATGGACCTGGGAAGTGGGCGGTAACTATAGACGATAAGCAACCGGGCTAATATGCTCCAACACCGGGTAAGGGCCATGGAACCTATGCGCCAATTTGGTGGAAGCAACAGCCGCCAAAGAATGCTGCTGATGGGGCAAGAGATTAACATAAACCAGATCCCCAACATAGAACTCCCGGTCCATATGAGAGCAATTGTACACCTACTTCATCCGATTCTGGGCAGCTGCAAGGTTAGCCTTAAGTTGACGTAGGACCTCGTCTCACGTCTGAAGCGCATAGTCGACCTCACTCACAGAAGAACAAAAAGGCAAATAACGAATCAATGTAGGCAGAGGTCGGCCATAAACCACCTCGAAAGGAGTGAATCCGATAGCTATATGATAAGCAGTATTATAGGACCATTCAGGCCAGGGAAGAAGTTGAAGCCACCGACGAGGCTCCTCTCCGGCAAAACAACGCAGGTACTATTCCAGACAACGGTTGACAACCTCCGTTTGTCTAGCACTCTGGGGATGATAGGCGGTACTCATGTGCAACTTAGTATCCTGTAAGGCAAAGAACTCCCGCCAGAAAAGGGAGACAGATTTTATCCCTATCCGACACAATCGTCCGAGGCATACCATGTAACTTGGCCACTTCTCGCACATAAAGTTCAGCTACTACTTTAGCCGTGTAGGGGTGACCAAGAGCGCAAAAATGAGCATATTTAGACAGGCGATCGACGACCACAAGGCAAACTGATTTACCTTGGACCACAAGTAAAGCCTCAATAAAGTCCATGGAGACATCCTCCCATACACGATCAGGAATAGGGAGGGGTTGCAGAAGGCCCATAGGAGTAGTAGTAGAGGCCTTTGCGCGCTGGCACACATCACAGGTTGCCACATAAGAATGGATAGCCTTTTTTATTCCATGCCACCGAAAATTCTAACTCACACGCTTGTAGGTGCGGAAGGAACCTTCATGACCAGCACTAGGAGTGTCATGAAAGAATGAGATTATAGTTTGCCGAAGTGTCGGACTCGGAGGAACCCATAACCGCTGCTTCCAGAAGATATAATCACCCTACAAAACAAAAGAAGGTAAGCATGTCGGATCAGCCTGGAGTCGCTGTATGATGTCCATGGCCTCAGGTACATCCCGGTAAGTCTGAAGCAAGTCAGACATGAAGGGGAAGGTAGGGACGGAGAGGCCCATGAGGGACACCTTAGCATCGCGCCTGGAAAGAGCATCGGCCACGGTATTGTTGGACCCCCGCTTATAAACCATATCATAATCATAGCCCATGAGCTTAGTGACCCAACGTTGCTGGACTGGAGTGGAGATCCGCTGGTCATGAAAATACTTTAGGGGCTGCTGGTCCATCCGAATAATGAAGTGTCGGCCCAATAGGTATGGACACCATTTCGTAATGGCGTGCACAATAGCAAGCATCTCTCGTTCATAGGCCAACAAATGGAGGGAGCGTCCTGATAAGGCCTTGCTAAAGAAGGCAATGGGCCTGTCAGCTTGTAGAAGAACAGCACCCAACCCGCTACCTGAAGCATCAGTTTAAACCACAGACTACTGTGAGAAATCCGGCAAGGCCAAGACTGGGCATAGCCTGCTTCAGAGTATCGAAGGCCATCTCGGCTGCAGGACTCCAGGCGAAGGCGCCAACCTTTAGCAAGGCAGTAAGGGGCGCGACCAAAGTACCATAATGGGCAATAAAGCTCTGGTAGTGGCCCGTCAACCCAAGAAAACCATGCAAGGCTTTTGGTGATTTAGGAGTGGGCCAATCGAGCATAGCTGCCACCTTGGCTAGATCAGTAGAGACACCATGTTCCGCAATAATATGGCCTAAATAATCAATTTGGGGTTGACCAAAAGAACATTTGGACCGCTTCAACAAAAGAGAGTGGTCGGCCAATAGATCGAAGACGGTCCGAAGATGGCGAATATGATCATCCCATGAAGCACTATATACTAATATGTCATCAAAGAATACCAAAATAAACTTGTGCAAGAAGGGCCAAAAAATATCGTTCATCAAACTTTGGAAGGTGACCGGCGCATTAGTCAACCCGAAGGGCATCACAAGAAACTCATAATGACCGTCATGTGTACGAAAAGCGGTCTTATGAATATCAGCTGGGTGCATCCGTATCTGATGATAGCCAGAGCGTAAATCAAGCTTAGAGAAGTATTTTGCACCTGACAACTCATCGGGAAGCTCCTCAATGACAGGAATGGGATACTTGTCCTTCAGTGTAATGGCATTTAAGGCACGATAATCCACGCAAAATCACAATGTCCCATCTTTCTTCCGGACCAACAAGACCGAAGAAGAATACGAGCTGGAGCTGGGACAAATGATACCAGTCGCCATCATCTCAGCCACCAAATGCTCGATCTCAGCTTTCTGCACATAAGGGAAATGGTATGGCCGAACATTAGCTGGGCTCGACCCGGGAAGAATAGGAATCTGATGGTCATGCCCTCGTGGAGGAGGTAAGCCCACTGGCTCTCCAAAGAGGGACGCATAGTCAGCCAGAAGAGCTATCAAGTCTGCCGGAAGAGCTGGTTGAGTTGTGTCTGAGACAGTCATAAGCTGCAACAAAAATCCATGGGCCAAGAGCCGAAAGAAAGACCCCACGGCTTGGGCAGATTGCAGTGTTCCTGGGATGGACCCTTGTAAGCGAACCTGCTGATCGTCCACCCCAGAGGACATAACTAAGTCTTTAAAATTCCATACCACGTCCCCAAGCTCTTGGAGCCACTGGACCCCCAATACAATATCAGCCCCTTTTGTGGGTAGAAGATGGAGATCCACACCAAAGTCATACCCTTGAATATGCAAAGGAACACGTGGGCATAGGCCCTTACTGCGCATGTGTGTACCATCACCAATAAGGACATCAAAAGCACATGCGTGAGCCCTGTGACAACCCATACGCTGCGCCACCCTGTCATTAATGAAATTGTGGGTACTTCCACTATCAATCAAAATAGCAACGGCCTGGCACTTTAACTGACCTTGCACTCGCATAGTGTGAGGCGTGTATGTTCCCAAGAAAGCATGAAATGAAATCTCAGCCGTCGAATCGACATAAGCATCCTCGACCGGCTGCTCAGTAAGATCGTCCCCCTTAGGGCAGGACTCCTCCAAAATGAAAGCAGTAGGTGGCGTGCGACATCGAATCCCGAGAGCGTAATGCTCATCACAGTTAAAACAGAGTCCTTTGGCCCTTTTCTCATCCATCTGGGCCTGGGATGGCCAATGGAGAGGGGAAAGCAGGGCGAAACCTGCGGGTGGTCCGGGCCTAGTGCTGGCGACGGCCCCAGTAGGAGGAGCTGGCCTAGGGGCCGGTAGTCTAGGAGGGGGTCGGACCACACACCGTTGCAGGTTCAACCTCTCTTCCCCAACTCGAGTATGCCCAATGATATCCTTCATGGATTTAGGCTGAAACTGACGGATTTCATGTGCAATATCAGCCCGCAAGCCATGCATGAAGGCACTCACTAATGCCGCCAGGTCCAATTAGGCAGCCGATTAGCAATGCGCATAAATTCCTGATGATAGGCGCGCACCGTGGATGTTTGACGGAGAGATGCCAGTAATTCATTAAAATCAGCATAATCGTGTGGCCCGAATTGCACGTATAATTCATGCACAAAATCAGCCTATGTCGGATTAATCAGGTCCCTCTCGAAGTATTGGAACCAGACTAAGGCATCGCCCGTCAGATGGAAGGCCGCGATGCGCAATTTATCAACTTCTGGCTGAGTGCCATGATACTTAAAGAATTTATTTGCCTGATATATCCAATCAATAGGGCTATCTTTTCCACTATAGTTAGGAAATTGAAGTCAGGCCAATCGCGGTTCAGCCGAGGACCGTCCGGATGCACCATGAAAAGGAACCTAAGACATACCTGGCATAAAGTCTGAGAAGCCAGTATGAGTCGGCCCTCCAAGGAATGGCCCATAGGGTGGCACAACTCCCCATGGCTGCTGATGACGTAGGGTAGTCTGATGAGGAAAGGCACACAGATGAGTGCCAGCGGTCCCCGATGGCAAGATATTATTGGATCAAAGTGGCCAAACATGGTCGAGGACTGAAAGGCATGGCCTTGGGGCAAGGGAGAGCCCTGTGCTGCACCAACGGCCTGGCTCTGTGGCACGGATTCTTGCTAAGAGAACCCATGCGATGGAGGAGACGAGTGACCCTGAATTGATGGGGTCTGCAGAGGAGTCCCTTGTGCAGTCGTGGATGAAGACCCTTGCTGGCCGGCAGTATGTTGATGCTCCATCCCAGATATCGGTGATGGTGTCGGCGCTGGCAAGCACTCGAGCATCGTCTTTTGCATGGACTACATCATCGCCGTCATGTCTGTCAAGGCCCTAAGGAAGGCCGGATCCATGGCTGTAAAGGGGGCAGCCTGGGCCTGGCCAGTTGGCACCTCCTCATCCGACTGGATCGATGGACCGTCTGGGTTGTCCATAGCCTTCTTTCGAGCCATAACATTGGAAGCCAGGAGTCGAATGCTCTGATACCAGTGTTGTGCACCCTAGGAAGATGCACCAATGTTGTCCCCAACATATAGGCGTTGAGCCTGATAGCTAATGGGCCATAACACATAAGTGACGCAAATACTAAAAGAACCTATTCCTACTGCAGCGGCCCACATGGCCTTATTAAATAAGTAAATAGCCAAATAGGTAAGGAGTCGTAACATAAATTTTTCCAATTTTGGAAGATGTAAGTTAGGGTTAAGGGTTTAATACCTTGATTTATGTCATCTATCAACCAAAATCATGTTATATTGGTTTATTATCACACTAAAGCTTGTAAATTGATCACGTTGGGTACTGGCCAGTAAGTATGAGTCGTGTCAACCTTAGTTAAGTGGTGGTACGTTCTGGAGTGTCCGTGATTAATTGTCCAATTGTCCGATGGGTTCATTACAAGAGAAATAATAATACTTTCAGGGTCAGGTAGTGTAAGGAATCAGATTCTTACTAAAATTACTAAACTTTTTAATAACAAGGTTCTATAATAATGAAAAGATATCATGTGAATAGGTATATGAATTCTCTAAGTGTCAGAAATTAGACATATTAGACATTAATCAGACTCACTAATCAAGTCGGATTGAGAACAGTGCTCTCAACTAAGACTATTCCTGCAGCAATGACCTGCACTAAAATGGGAATAAATAATTCTAAAAAAATCCTAAAAATATGCTGTCAGTGGGGTATGAAACTAGACTTATAGGCATCCCAGATATCGGTGATGGTGTCGGTGCTGGCAAGCGCTCGAGCATCGTCTATTGCATGGACTACATCATCGCCGTCATGTCTGTCAAGGCCTTAAGGAAGGCCGGATCCATGGCTGTAAAGGGGGCAGCCTGGGCCTGGCCAGTTGGCGCCTCCTCATCCGACTGGATCGATGGACCGTCCGGGTTGTCCATAGCCTTCTTCCGAGCCATAACATTGGAAGCCAGGAGTCGAATGCTCTGATACTAGTGTTGTGCACGCTAGGAAGATGCACCAGTGTTGTCCCCTACATATAGGCATTGCGCCTGATAGCTAATGGGCCTGATGGGCCATAACACATAAGTGATGCAAATACTAAAAGAACCTATTCCTACTGCAGCGGACCACATGGCCTTATTAAATAAGTAAATAGCCTAATAGCTAAGGAGTCGTAACATAAATTTTTCCAATTTTGGAAGATGTAAGTTAGGGTTAAGGGTTTAATACCTTGATTTATGTCATCTATCAGCCAAAATCATGTTATATTGGTTTATTATCACACTAAAGCTTGTAAATTGATCACGTTGGGTACTGGCCAGTAAGTATGAGTCGTGTCAACCTTAGTTAAGTGGTGGTACGTTCTAGAGTGTCTGTGATTAATTGTCCAATTGTCCGATGGGTTCATTACAAGAGAAATAATAATACTTTTAGGGTCAGGGAGTGTAAGGAATCAGATTCTTACTAAAATTACTAAACTTTTTATTAACAAGGTTCTATAATAATGAAAAGATATCATGTGAATAGGTATATGAATTCTCTAAGTGTCAGAAATTAGACATATTAGACATCAATCAGACTCACTAATAAAGTCGGATTGAGAACAGTGCTCTCGGCTAAGACTATTCCTGCAGCAATGACCTGCACTAAAATGGGAATAAATAATTCTAAAAAAATCCTAAAAATATGCTGTCAGTGGGGTATGAAACTAGACTTATAGGCATCCCAGATATCGGTGATGATGTCGACGCTGGCAAGCGCTCGAGCATCGTCTGTTGCATGGACTACATCATCGCCGTCATGTCTGTCAAGGCCTTAAGGAAGGCCGGATCCATGGCTGTAAAGGGGGCAGCCTGGGCCTAGCCAGTTGGCGCCTCCTCGTCCGACTGGATCGATGGATCATCTGGGTTGTCCATAGCCTTCTTCCGAGCCATAACATTGGAAGCCAGGAGTCGAATGCTCTGATACCAGTGTTGTGCACCCTAGGAAGATGCACCAATGTTGTCCCTTACATATAGGCGTTGAGCCTGATAGCTAATGGGCCTGATGGGCCATAACACATAAGTGACGCAAATACTAAAAGAACCTATTCCTACTGCAGCGGCCCACATGGCCTTATTAAATAAGTAAATAGCCTAATAGCTAAGGAGTCGTAACATAAATTTTTCCAATTTTGGAAGATGTAAGTTAGGGTTAAGGGTTTAATACCTTGATTTATGTCATCTATCAGCCAAAATCATGTTATATTGGTTTATATCACACTAAAGCTTGTAAATTGATCACGTTGGGTACTGACCAGTAAGTATGAGTCGTGTCAACCTTAGTTAAGTGGTGGTACGTTCTGGAGTGTCCGTGATTAATTGTCTAATTGTCCGATGGGTTCATTGCAAGAGAAATAATAATACTTTCAGGGTCAAGTAGTGTAAGGAATCAGATTCTTACTAAAATTTTTATTAACATGGTTCTATAATAATGAAAAGATATCATGTGAATAGGTATATGAATTCTCTAAGTGTCAGAAATTAGACATATTAGACATTAATCAGACTCACTAATCAAGTCGGATTGAGAACAGTGCTCTCGGCTAAGACTATTCCTGCAGCAATGACCTGCACTAAAATGGGAATAAATAATTCTAAAAAAATCCTAAAAATATGCTGTCAGTGGGGTATGAAACTAGACTTATAGGCATCCCAGATATCGGTGATGGTGTCGGCGCTGGCAAGCGCTCGAGCATCGTCTATTGCATGGACTACATCATCGCCGTCATGTCTGTCAAGGCCTTAAGGAAGGCCGGATCCATGGCTGTAAAGGGGGCAGCCTGGGCCTGGCCAGTTGGCGCCTTCTCGTCCGACTGGATCGATGGACCGTCTGGGTTGTCCATAGCCTTCTTCCGAGCCATAACATTGGAAGCCAGGAGTCGAATGCTCTGATACCAGTGTTGTGCTCCCTAGGAAGATGCACCAATGTTGTCCCCTACATATAGGCGTTGAGCCTGATAGCTAATGGGCCATAACAAATAAGTGACGCAAATACTAAAAGAACCTATTCCTACTGCAGCGGCCCACATGGCCTTATTAAATAAGTAAATAGCCTAATAGCTAAGGAGTCGTAACATAAATTTTTCCAATTTTGGAAGATGTAAGTTAGGGTTAAGGGTTTAATACCTTGATTTATGTCATCTATCAGCCAAAATCATGTTATATTGGTTTATTATCACACTAAAGCTTGTAAATTGATCACGTTGGGTACTGACCAATATGAGTCGTGTCAACCTTAGTTAAGTGGTGGTACGTTCTGGAGTGTTCGTGATTAATTGTCCAATTGTCCGATGGGTTCATTACAAGAGAAATAATAATACTTTCGGGGTCAGGTAGTGTAAGGAATCAGATTCTTACTAAAATTACTAAACTTTTTATTAACAAGGTTCTATAATAATGAAAAAATATCATGTGAATAGGTATATGAATTCTCTAAGTGTCAGAAATTAGACATATTAGACATTAATCAGACTCACTAATCAAGTCGGATTGAGAACAGTGCTCTCGGCTAAGACTATTCCTGCAGCAATGACCTGCACTAAAATGGGAATAAATAATTCTAAAAAAATCCCAAAAATATGCTGTTAGTGGAGTATGAAACTAGACTTATAGGATTATCTACAGTAAAAATTTCGAAGGTTAGTTCAAACTGTGCTGTCCGTGGGAATCTTTTGAAGTCAACTGATCTGTCAAAATAGTACACTATACTTATACTAAAAGTCCCTAATACGTAACTTATAAGACTTCAAATTAGAGATTTCAGTAAAATTGACTAAGTTATAAAAGTTATAATCATGGGATTGATCAAGGGTGTTTCAACAATTCGATAAGTCTCGTGTACCCTGTTAGTGGTGTTGGTTCGATTCAAGCTTTCAATTGGAACTTGAATCTACTATTCTTCTTGTTCCAATTCTGATTATTGGAGTTTTGGTAAGTGTCTCTTGAACAGGGGTTGGTCTCATGAGTTCTTATGTAGGACTATTCATATGTAACACATCTGTTATTGAATATCTCAGTTTGTACTCCTTTGGTGAGTCAGTTATCACAAAAGATGTAATGATTCCAGAGTATGTTCTTATACCTCTGTCATGAGAAGTATTGTCCAACTATTGATCTTTTCCCCACAAGTGACCTTGCGGGGATCTCTTCGAGGTGGACTCATAGTATGCTCAGAGAGCCATTTTTGGATCTTGCGAGATCTCCAATATTTTTGGAACCCAAAGAGAGGCATATATGTATGTCCTTAGGCTATTAAGACATTACGGAAGGTCTAGCAGTCTCTGCCCATTGTGTCCGTAAACACTGATGGGGCCAGTAAGAGAACCTCTAGGGTAATCTGGTAAGTAACCACTTGATAGTGGTGATGTCTGAGAGCAGAAATTGTATCTCATACACTTTCGATGTTTGGAAATCTTTATGTTCAATTCAAAAATTGATGATTACTCAATTGTCATCTTTTAACTCTTATTCCTTGTCACATATTGTACCTTCTAGTCTTGCGTGGTTTTTGCATCATACTGGGTATTTCTTCCGAATACTCATGCATCTTGTGATGTAGGCGTGGATAAGGAGTAGACCTGAAAAGAGTGCAGGATAAACGGAAGCTTGAAGACAACAAGTGGAAGAGTTGCAGATCTTATCTTTTATTTTATTTGAGAGTTGTAGTATTAATGGCCTGTGTGCCAAAAACTTTTAATGACTTTTAGTGTTGGATATTTTTAGAACTTGTGAATTTTTATTTCATGATATTAATAATATTGATTCTCAAGACTGAATTGATTCAATAATACGTCCATTTGTGACACTGTAATTGAATGTGAGATCGAATATTCTATCGCATCCTAGGGTTTCTGGCTTCAAGCATGCTCATGAACGGGATGTCTTCTGCACTCTGACGAAGCTGAGAATTTTGGGGCGTGACAAAAATAGAAAAAATACAGCAAACTTCAGCTTTAAACTGACCCTTAATCTTATTTAGGCAGTATTTCATTATTAGGATTAGTTTCCTTTCATGAATTATTGTAATAAGCCATGATTGGCATTAAGGGTGATTTAATTTGATTATAATAGGTTAATTGATGGTGCAAATCGTGGCCCATCAGCGGGCCACTATCTGGCCCATCCTCTTGGGAAGCACACCCCTTTCTTTATAAGGGGGTTCTTCGCTTGTTTTAGGGTTTTATACAATAAGAATCAGTTTGTCTTCTTCCTCTCTCTCTCTATCTTCTTCCCCTTCTCTGGCCTTGATGTGTGGCCCTGCTCGTGTCCCGTACCGGGACACAACATTGGTATCAGAGCCAATACGATCGGCGACTGTGGCTGCCAGCCCTAAGGCCACAGACGAGATGACTATGGCAGAGGTGCTATCCGCATTAGCTACGCTACAAAAGTAGATTCAACAGCTCGACGCCACCACTTTTCCCTGCTCACAGCCACCTCTGCCGTCATGCAATTCCTTTTTCGGCTGCTTCTCCGCTTCACCGGCCACGCCTCATCCTTCATGGCCGCTACCGTCGCCATCGCCCCTCTCCCTGATGACGCCGCCGCCACCGCCGGTCCTGTCACCGTCAAGGGCATCCATATCCCTCGCCCAACTGCCCAGAGCCACCATCACCTCCGTTCTGGATGTCGTCAAGAAGTGCCGTCATTTCCGCAACCCCATTTCGGCCATCGACGACATCAAGAAGCGTCGTCGCTTCCGTTCCGGCACCTGCGCATTCATCCCCAACTTGTGTTCAAATGCTTCCCAAATCATGGCCGATGTGGGCTACGGCCTCAAGGCCGACCGGCCGAAGGACCACAGTCGCCACGGTGTCGGCCGCATCGGACTCCACCGCGTCCGTCCTAGCCGCCTCCACCACCACCACGGCCGTCTCTGCCTCATCCGATTCGTCCATGCCCTAGGCGGCGTAGCACCATCCGTATCCACCAAGGAGGAAGGCCCCCACGACGATCCCCACCGCCGCCTCACTGGCCAACTCATCCAGGATGCTATCGCTTCTGGAGCTTCGGACGCCCACGCTGACAGCCTCCCTGACTCCTCCGCTGTCGACCATGTCTGCTCCTCCACCGCCGCCTCCATACTTCCTACAAGGCGGGGTCTTTCTCCGACTGCAACACCCTTCGTCGACTCCTCCAAGTTGCTGGTCTCCATCCAACCCATCGAGGGCAACATGGCCTCCAACGGCTCCAACACCGTCCCGCTCGCTAACGCCGCAGCCGCCGTGGTCCACCCCTCCGTCTTCATCATCTTTCCCTCTGAGGCCACCTCACCGGTACCTACGCCACCAATGGCAATGAGCACGATGACGACAACCATGTCTCCTCCATCTCTGACCTCGTCCATGAGTTCCTATTCGACTATACTTTCGACTGTCTAGCTCATTCCCTTGTGTGGTAAGTTTGGCATGTACGAAGATGGCCGCCGACTATTCGATGAAATGCCTGAGTGGAAAACGGTTGCCCTTTCTCCGGTTCCTTCGGCCACAATGTCGCAGTCTGCAACACCTGATTCAACTCCGCCTCAGCATTTGGGAAACAACCTCGAGCCATTCTTCGTCCTTCAAAAGGCGTCGGTGCCTCCTAAGTCGAAGAAATGATCTTCTGCCTCCGGAAGCACCAGGTGGAAGATTGATTTGTCCTCTGACGCATCCGATACTCAAAGCTCCAGTGTGGACGATCAGTCTCTGCTCTATGACCAGCTTTGGACCGATGCCTTCGATGCCGTCTGGTCGAGTATCGAAGCTTCTATCAAGGATGTTTTGCAACAGATGAATGCTAAACTATTTGGTGAAATAGAGTGTTGGATGGGTGAATCATTTGAGGTAATCAGGTCTTTTCGAAATGATGGAGTTTCGGAAGTGATCCTTTCTTACCCTCTTGTATTGGATAGCATTTGCAAACGAATATATACCACCATGTTGCTTATGAAGAACGCAGAGTTTGTTGATGATCTTTTAACATTTAATGAGCTTGGCATGTTCTTGAAAAATCATGGGTCCCATGTTGCCAACCTCTCTTCACTAGATTTCATCGAGAAGACTGGTATTGGTGGTTGCATCCGCCAGTTATTGAGGCAATTAGTTGGGATGTGCTCTGATAATGCTGATATTGCTGTTCTGGCTTCATGGTATATTGAACCTGAAAACTTTGACAAACCACTAGTAGTAATTATCAAGGACATGGAACGTTGTGATGGTACTACTTTAGCAGAGTTTATTGCAATCTTGAGTGAATGGGCTTTTAAATTACCAATGATTTTGGCATTTGGAGTTGCAACAACTGCTGATGCCCCCTTGAAGCTGCTTCCGTTAAATGCACTGCAACATTTGCAGACTTCTAAGTTTACTCAGGGATCTCCTATCGACAAAATGGATGCTATTATTGGGGAGGTTCTTGTTAAGTCAAGGATGGGATTCCATATAGGATACAAAGTAGCATCATATTTGAGGAACTTATTTTTAAAGCATGATGGTTCAGTAACATCTTTCATCATCTCTTTGAAGGAGTTTTGGAGAATTAAATGTGAATTGTTGCCCAATGATTTGCTCAAATATGCTTTTGACCTTCCATCATGTCGGGGAAATTCTGTTATAAAGTCTGATGGCTAGACTAGTGCGCATTTGGTTTGTCAGTTGTTAGAATTGAAGAGGTCACAAGAGAACTGGAGAGCTGTTGTGACATATTTATGTGAAGCAAGAAATTTTCGCACTATTCGAGCTTTGGACATTTTCCGTGAGGCTCTGGATTAGGCCTTCTAATAAATGAGATCTTCAGATTATTTCCTGAATAACAGTAAAGGTTCTTCAATGACAGTCCCTCCTCAGTTTGGTAGTGAGTATTCGGATCTGGCAAACAGAAGGCCTGTTGCACAAGCAGTGCGGAAGGTAAGGGATCTTCCATTTGCATCACTTTATCCTCTTCTTTATAGTTGGCAGAAAATGATGGAGGAAATGGGAGAGATTAATGAGAAGGTGACAGAGCTGCGGGTACAAGTGACACTTGAGGATGGTGAGAAGAGTCAGAAGCTGGAGAGACAGAGTATTCGTGGGAAGTCCAATCCCAACGATTCGAAGCTGCCAGAGTCAGTGTCGCTACTTGGAGGGCCCAGGCTGAACCTGCATAATTGGATTGTGACTATCCGGGAGAACGATCTGACTGAGGCTTTCCTGCTCGTGCTATTCAACTCCATCTACTCCAACAACTGCCGCCTGACAATCTTCAAGTGCAACGCGGTCCTCCACCGGGCGCATTACACCAACTACCTCACCATCGTTCGAGTTGGCTACTCTTTTGATGCCTCTGTCTGCAGTGTTGGTATCGTTCGAGTTGACTATGAGTTATTTTCCTTGATTGACCAAATAGATGAAATTGCTATGCAAAACCTGAAGTCCTACCAGGAGCAGAACTTTGTGGATATCAGTAAGGAGGACATGGACTTAAGTGATATGAATGAAGAGAAGGAGAAGGAAATTAAGCAAGAATTTGGATAAACTTGTGAATGGATCCAGAAGCGACTTGGCGACAAGGTTGCAAGTGTCCAAGGCCCATCAACTAATGCGTCAACTGACTAGAGCATTTTACTACTTGGTTGCCTTGAGGACAAGGCGATAGCGGAGCGTGGTGGAGTGTTGTGTACGTCAGCACAACTCATGGAGCATAATCTTATTTAGGCAGTATTTCATTATTAGGATTAATTTCCTTTCATGAATTATTGTAATAAGCCATGATTGACATTAAGGGTGATTTAATTTGATTATAATAGGTTAATTGATGGTGCAAATCGTGGCCCATCAGCGGGCCACTATCTTGCCCATCCTCTTGGGAAGCGCACCCCTTTCTTTATAAGGGGGTCCTTCTCTTATTTTAGGGTTTTATGCCATAAGAATCAGTTTATCTTCTTTTTTCTCTCGGTCTTCTTCCCCTTTTCCGGCTATGATCCCTGGCCCTGTTCGTGTCCCATACTGGGACACAACATCAGGCACCACCCATAGGTGTAAGAATAAGGTAGCCATCTAAATGTCCTGTGAGAATCATAAACCTAAAAATGTGAGTGATTGAGAATAACAAAAAACAAAAACAAGCAAGAAAAACTAAACCTACTATGTACAAAATAAAATAAGCTACTGCAGCTTTAGTCATGATAAGTTGGGTCTCCCATACTCAATTCATCGATCTGAGGTTGCTGCAATTCCAAGAATGGTTTAAGACGATGACCATTAACTTTTAATATATCACCATTTTTAGGGTTTTCTATTTCAACAGCACCATGAGAATAAACAACACGAACTATAAAAGGTCAGGTCCATCGAGACTTCAACTTACCTAGGAACAGATGCAAACAAGAATTCTATAAAAGAACTTTCTGGCCTGTTGTAAAAGGTTTTTGCAGAATATTTTGATCATGAACCTTTTTCATGCGATCCTTGTATGATTTCAGACACTCATAACCATCATTACGAAGCTCATCCAATTCATTCAACTGGAGTTTCCTTTGAATTCCTGCTTTGTTCAGATCGAAGTTCAAGTGCTTAATAGCCCAATAAGCTTTATGCTCAATTTCAACAGGAAGATGACAAGTTTTACCATAAACAATACGGTATGGAGACATTCCAATAGGAGTCTTAAATGCAATATGGTAAGCCCACAAATCATCGGTGAGTCTCAGGGTCCAATCTTTACGATTAGGATTGACTGTCTTTTCTAAAATATGCTTAATCTCCCTATTAGATATCTCAACTTGACCGCTTGTCTGATATGCGGTAGCAATTTTGTGGGTTATGCCATATTTCTTCATTAACTGTTAAAAAACCCTATTACAGAATTGTTTTCCCCCATCACTTATGATAGCACGGGGGGAACTAAAACGTGCAAAAATGTTGTCTTTCAAGAATTGAACCTGCACTTTGTGATTATTAGTCTTGCATACTACAGCCTCTACCCATTTAGAGACATAGTCTACCTCCACAAGAATATAAAGATTGCCAAAAGAGTTAAGAAAAGGATCCATGAAGTCAATACCCCATACATCAAAAAGGTCAATAATTAGAATTGGGGTTAAAGGCATATGTTATGACGTGAAAATCCCCCTAACTTCTAACATCTTTCACATGCTGAACAATAAGCATGACAATCTTTAAAAATAGTTGGCCAATAGAACCCACACTGCAAAATCTTTGCAGCAGTCTTTGGGGAACGACTGATATAGAAGAGGAACACTACTGTGTTTTTCCTTTAATACAAAAATTCCTGTAAGTCAATTTTATTTTTAATTGAGATGAGTTTTATTATGCATTATGCATGTGTTTTTATTAATATTATTGGCTAGATTAGTTGCTAATGCTAGGATTAGGCTGTAGTAATTATAGAGAATGCCTGACGTGTGAAAGTTGATATTTTTCTCCTATAATTATGCTATAATGTTTATGTGTTCCTGTGTTAATTGCTTAGTTAATTAAGGATATAGCATCAATCATATTTTTGCTATGATTTAGGATTACTATTTCAATCCATGCTTGTTTTAATTGTTTAAATAAGAAGTTGGATACTAGTTGTGATTCTCTTGTAAGTAGATATGTCTAGTGATTTGAATTGTTAATTTAAATAGCATAAAAGGTGTAAATTTTGTATGAATATTTGTGCTTTAAAGTAAGATCTTTTGTAACAACGTGAATGGGATTCTAAATTGTTACGAGTATTTTGGAGAATGACAAATTATTGAAAGTTTAGGGATCTCTATAATTTACTGCATGCCGATTCCAAAGCCTTAGTATTTTGTTAGATTGGTAAAGTTCATATTTTTATCTCGTTGTTTAATTTAATTAGTCGTTAGTTAGTTACTCAATTTCTACAAATTTCATAATTAATTCAAGGGTTTACTTAGGGTTCGATTAGATTTCCGTAATACTAAGTCCTTGTGGGTTCGACCTCGTAAAATTGTGTGACTGTACCAAATTCGATTCATATACTTGCTAGTAAATTAAGAGATCAACTAAAACAACAAGTTTCTGGCGCTGTTGTCGGGGACTTGTAGGAAATCTAATTCTAAGACTAATTGTACCCTTGCAGTTAATTTTAGGTCATAAAAAAATAAAAAAAAGTAAAAAAATAAAAAATAAAAAAATACACAAGTGAGAGTTGATTGACGGTGTATGACCACGTGATCACACATTGCGTCTAGTTAGCAATAACTCCAATCAATTAGAGAATAGTGAAACTGAAATTGATCTTTCATTCAAAATGGAAGACCAACCTAAGAAATCTCTGAAGGAGTTGTTTTCTCTGATCACAATCAACCCTCCTTGCATAGTGTTGCCTGCAACCTCTGCAAAGCATTTTGAATTGAAACCTCAAATAATTCAATTCTTGCCAAATTATCATGGTCTTAACAGAGAGGATCCTTACATGCATGTAAAGGACTTTCTTGAAATTTGTGCAACTTTTAGATTCACAGACTTCTCAGATGAGTCTGTTCGTCTTCGCCTTTTCCCCTTCTCTTTGAAGGACAAGGCTAAGCGTGGTTAAATTCTCTTCCCGCTAATTCTATCATAATATGGTATATGTTGCTGAGTAAATTTTTATCAAAGTTCTTTCCAATGGCCAAAATTAATGAATTAAAATGAGAAATCACTGATTTTATGGAAGATGAAAATGAAAAATTCTATGAGAGTTGGGAGAGATTCAAAGATCTGCTACTAAAATGTCCACATCATGGGTTTGAAACATGGAGGTTAATTCAACATTTCTACAACGGGTTAACTCAAACACACCGCAATATGATTGAATCAATGAATGGCGGTGCTTTCTTAGACTTAAGAGGTGAAGCAGCATATAACTTCTTAGAGCGATTAGCTGAAAGGTCCCAACAGTGGGATTTTGTAAATCATAGGGAGAGAGAACATCAAGCTCCTAAAAATGGAGGTCTCTTTGAGATCAAAGAGGACATAAATGTTAAGGTCAAACTTGATGCGCTAACCAAGAAAATAGATGCTTTGAGTTTGAACCGAAGCTTCAATACTCTCAACATGAAGGAAGCATGCTATCTGTGTGCTAGCCCTATGCATGCATCTCTGAACTGCCCTTCAATGAATACTTATCCAGAGTGCTATACAAAACAGGTTAATGCCCTGAATAATTATGGGAAGCCGACATGAAATCCCTTTTTTGAAACGTACAATTCAGGTTGGAGAAATCATCCAAATTTCTCTTGGAGACAAAGTCAACCACCTATGAATGTAGGTGGCCAGCCCATGTAACCCATGCATAATCAGATTAGGTAGAATAACCCACCTTATTCAGTTTTGTCTCAATTTCCCACCCAATACCAGCAATCAACAACTCAATCTCAATCTTTTTCACAAAAATAATCATCATTAGAGGACACTCTCAAATCTTTCATCTAATCTACAAACCAAGTTATTCAGTCAACCAACCAAGCTATGCTTGAGATGAAAAACTCTACACACATGAACACTCAAGCAATAGTTAAGTTAGAGACTCAAGTTGGTCAGTTGGCTACTCAATTAGTAGAAAGAGAGAGGGAGATTCCATAGCTAGTCAACGTGTGCCTAACCAGAAGGGGCAATGCTCCATTGGTAGAAGCTTCAATTCGTCACAGAATGAGGAGCATGTTCAATCAGTTATCTCCCTTAGGTCTGGAAAATAAGTTGATAATAAAATTGAAATGCCTGAAAAAGAAGAAAGTGAGAACTCTAAGCCTGAAATAGAGGCTAAAGAAGTTAATTCTTCTCTAATTGTTGACAGCAATGTTTTAAAACCCGGTTCGGTCGTTGACCCGATTTGGTGACTGGGTCGGCCAACCGATTTGGCCCGGTAGGTCAACCCGGATGACATCATAAATTTTACTTTTTTAATAGTAAAATTTATGTCCTTTGCTTCTATCAATGGATTAAGTTTCAGAAGTATCATTCCTCTATAGAAATATATAGAAATTAAGATCATGTGTTGGAACATATAAGATTCAAATTATATATAAACAATACATACAAGTGGGATTAGACCTAGCAATGCATGCAGTGCATTCGGTATTGTATTTCCTTTTGAACATCCTCGTCTCAGCTTCATGTTGAAAGAGTTAAGAAGCATGTGAGATATGTAGCGTAAGTGACCAACTTTCGGTTCATTAGAGAAGAGAGAGGTTTGCAAGTTAGCAAAGGTCAGGGAAGAAGCATGTGCACTCCAACAAGGTGATTGTCGGGTGTCCCATGACATCACAAATTCCACAAGCCTATTCTGTAGAAACAAACTTAACAACATTAATTTTTCCTAATTCCATGGCCTCTACCTTCCTAGCCAAAGAGGCTAGCCTGGCACTCAAATTATCCTCCTCCCTAAGATGATGCAGACACCAACTAGTAGTTGAAGACTTCGGCTTACTAGAAAAATAAGAGGGATCAGTGGGATCCCAAGAATCTGAGTCTTCAGCTATTTGATCTAGAAAATCAAGGGCTTCATTAGAATCTTTACCAAAGAATTCTCCATTACACATTGTTTGAACAAATTGTTTCATTGAAGGCGTCATCCCATCATAGAAGAAACTAATGGTGCACCACTTCTCATACCCATGATGTGGACAAAAATTTAACAAATCTTTATAGCGCTCCCAACACTGATAAAATGATTTATTTTGTTTTTGAGCAAAGTTTGTTATTTGCCTTTTTAAAGCATTTGTCCTATGAACTGGTAAATTTTTTTTATGGAATTTAGTTTGTAGTTCTTTCCAAGTTCCTACAGATCTAGGCTTAAGGGAATTCAGCCAAGTCTTGGCTTTATCCATTAGGGAGAAAGGAAATAATTTCAGCCTAATAATATCCTCACTACAAGCCTGTTCAAAAGTTGCACAAAGTTCCTCAAATTCCTTTAAATGAAAATAAGGATTTTAAGACTCTAGACCATGGAATTTGGGAAGCAAATTTATCATTCCATGCTTAAAAGTAAAAGGATGTGCTTGCAGAGGCAGAATAATACAGGAGGGTGTGCTAGTGCGTACAAGTTGGAGATAATCACGCAAGGGTCACATTGGTGCATCATGTTCAATCTCATTTTCATTAATGTCATGGTTACTACCCTGATCAGCCATTTTGTGTGGCATATGTGATGGAACAGAAAACTCAAACAATGGATTCTCAATCACAATTTCAGAAGTATCTCTAACCAAACGTCCACTGATATCCCTATTCCACGAGTGCATGGACAAGAAACAGAGATTTTCAAATGAGATGGAACGAGTTTACCAAGTTTGCAGATAATCCAAGAAAAGCCTTTTGTTCCAAATAGGACTCCAAATTTCCTGCAAAATGAACAAGCTAAATTAATCTTAGAGCAACAAAATTAACTAAACTATACTAGAGGTAAATAAACTAATTGGAAGATTAATCCTAAAACTTCACTCCCCGGCAACGGCGCCAAAATTTAATCAAACCCAAGAGAAGGTTGACAATTGTAATATATACTTGGAAAGTCTAAGGTCGAACCACATGGAGTGGATGTAGGATTATTTTACTTTACTCTAAACTACAATTTACTTCTAATTAAAAAATATTTAACTTATTCGAAAATATCATTTAACTAATATGAACGAGTGTTGGAATACTAAGACAAAAATTTTGTAGCAAAAATTCTAGAGCAAGAGTGTTAAGGCATAGAGTTCCATTTTCAATTACTATAAAATATCATACTTTGATTTAAATTATAACTCAACTGCAAACGAATATTGATTCCCTACTATTACTAATGAGAATATAGAAAATTAATTCAATCAATTACTTTTGTTATGTTCATGATTAATTAAATTGTCATATCTTCCAATTGCAGTGAATCAATATTCGTTTGCAGTTGAATTATAATTTAAATCAAAGTATGATATTTGATAGTAATTAAAAATGGAACTCTTTGCCTTAACACTCTTGCTCTAGAATTTTTGCTACAAAATTTTTGTCTTAGTATTCCTACACTCGTTCATTTTTAATTAGAAGTAAATTGTAGTTTAGAGTGAAGTAGAATAATCCTACATCCACTCCCTGTGGTTCGACCTTGGACTTTCCAAGTATATATTACAATTGTCAACCTTCTCTTGGGTTTGATCATACATCTAGTGACTTGAATTTTTAATTTAAATAGCATAAAGGGCGTGATTTTTGAATGAGCAATTGCATTAGAGTAAGATCTTTCGTAACAACGTGAATAGGATTCTAGATAGTTACGAGTATTTTGGAGAACGATACATGATTAAAACTTTAGGGTTCTCTATACTTTACTGCATGCCAATTCCAACGCCTTAATACTTTGTTAATTTGATAAAGTTTAGATTTGAATTAGTTAATTGATTTAATTAGTCGTTAATTAATTAATCAGTCTCTGCAAATTTCATAATTAATTCAAAGGTTTAGTTAGGATTCGATTAGATTTCCATCATACAAGTCCCTATGGGTTCGTGATCTGCACATGAAATATGCATTTTATTATCTCCTAAACTTATGATTATGTTAGTGTTTGATTAAAATAACTACTACTTTAATATAATTTTTGGTTTTTGTAGGAAACAAGAGTAATACACAGAAATGAGGTGAAAAGTAACTCAAATGGTTAAATCATCATAACTTCGTGTACAAATGTCTTGCACGGATCAAAAATTCCAGTAGATACGATCGATCATTTTGAGGTCCGATTGATCGTTTCCTTTAATACACTGCTTTTGCGGCTCTGGCGATCAATCGCATTGATAGCCAATCGATCGTGGTTACTGTTCATGAATTTCAAATGGCTATAACTTTTCGCTCTGAACTCCGAATTGCACGTAGTTGGTGGCGTTGGAAAGCTGATTTCTTAAACTTTAACATGAATGATCGTCAATACGGAGCGATCGATCTCCGTATGCGGAAAACCGAAATAAGACCTATTTTGACTCGGATTTGGAAGGGGACTTCGTGGTTTCTCTTCAAATTTATAAATAGGTCTTATGGGAGAAGGTTTTGGGCACCAGAGAATAGACTTTTGAGCTTTATTAGAGGCTAGAGAGGAGCAAGAGAAGGAGTCTTTTGGAGCAAAGAAGAAGAAGGATTCTTAACGATGGATCTACATATACAGGCTTCTCTTTTCTTTCTTTCTATGTGTAACTAAACTTTTATTCAAGGCTTGATGAAGCCCTAGATGTGTATTGCTACTCTTGATAGTTTAATTTTATGAAGTTGATTATGATTCATGCTTAATGTCGATTTCATGAGTAGTCTTTTGAGTGCTTGATCATAGACTTGATTGATTATAAATGGAATTAGATATTGTGATTGATTTTATGCCCGATCAAGGATAAGATTAATTGCATTATAATAGAGTTGTGATTGATTCTATACCCGATCAAGGATAGGATTGATTACACAATAGTGGATGAATTTTCGTGTCCGATCAAGAACGTTAGTGAATTCATTAGTAATTCGTGTGTCCGATCAAGAACACGAATTATCATATCATGTCAATGTATGCTTAATAATAATTGAGAGTAGTAATTGCATGTCTAGTGGTGGATTCATTGCCTTGATACTTCTCCATATTGATTGAATCCCAGTAATTTAGTTTAAAGTTCATTGCTTTCTTAGTCTAGAATCAACACTGCTGCTTTCTCTTGAATTTAGTAAAATATTAATCCGTCCCTGAGGTTCGACAACCCTATTTAATACTCACTGTAGTACAATTGCCTTGTGTACTTGCAAGGGTTTTATATTTAAATGATTAAGTTTTTGGCGCCGTTGTCGGGGACGGAACAATAGTTTACTGAATTCTTAGCATAGTTAGTTTTAGAGTAGTCTAGTTTAAATTATATTTCTTTTCAGTAGCTTAATTGCATTCTTCTTCTTTTGCAGGATTAAGAGAGGACGCTGATTTACGTCATCGTTGAAGGGCCATCCCTTCCCACTGTTTGCACTCTCTTAACCTTCTTTAGAATAATTTGGGTGCTTGGTGTTTTTAATTTTCTTTGTTGACTGCATGACGTGCTAGTTGTCACTATTAGGTTGCTAGTTGTCACTATCTAGGATTGATGCTTGCTAGTTGTCGCTATTAGGATTGCACAGGTTTTGTTTGATTTTTATTGTGCATGCATGGTCGCCGTTCCCTGAACCCCGACCTGGCCTTTGACCCTGATCCTGAGCGACTCTATAGAATTTGTAGAACTCCTTGCCACTCAATCCCTGAAACCCATCCAATGGCGGACAACATGAACCTTGGGGGTGGGAATGGCCTAAACCAGAATCCACTAATGCCCCATGCCCGTACCCTGCAAGACTACTACCGTCCCACTGCCTACACCTCCCCCTCCTGTATCCTACTTCCTGCAACCGTGGCTAATTTTGAAATTAAGCCCAACATCATCCAGATGCTGCCTACTTACCATGGCCAACTAAATGAGAACCCCTATAGGCACCTACAAAATTTCCTGGAGGTTAACACAACCTTTAAACTTACACTGTCTGATGACCAGGTGCGCCTTAGGTTGTTCCCCTTCACCTTAAAAGATAGGGCCAAGGAATGGCTATACTCCCTTGAGCATAACTCTATTTCCACTTGGGAGGAACTTCAGGCCGAATTCCTCAAGAAATAATCTCCTGTGGGGCGGACCAATAAGATCCGCCATGAAATCATCACCTTTACCCAGTTACCTAATGAACAATTCCATGAAAGCTGGGAGAGGATGAAATCCCTACTCCGGTCCTGTCCCCACCATGATGTGCCCAAGTGGCAATTAGTACAGAGATTTCATGAGGGTGTGTGCGATCAGCATAAGACCCTTATAGATGCCTCCTGTGGAGGCACATTCATGAAAAAGACCCGGATGATGCTTGGGATCTACTAGAGGACCTGAGCGAAAACTCTTTACACAGTGCTACCCTCTATAGATCTGAAGGCCATATGCCTGGTACGAATGCCTCAAGGGGAGGCATGTATGATGTTAAAGCTACCACGAACCTAGAACACCTTACAGAGAGGTTTGACAGGTTTTTCTCACAGACTCCACCTTATACCCCAACCTCTCAAGATGCCTGTGCCATCTGTGCCAGCCCTATGCACACCATTGTTGACTGCCCCTCTGCTTCCCAGTATCCAGATCTTGTACAGGAGCATGTCAACCTTGCACAAACTTATCCCAGAGCCAATAACCCTTACTCAAATACCTACAATCGGGGGTGGCGAAATCACCCTAATTTCGCCTGGAAACAACCTAACCAGGGGCCCACTTTCAATCAAGCCCCAAGACAAGAATTCCAAAACCCAACTCAGTCTTACCAACCAGCCACAAATCCCCCATTTGGCCAAACCAATAAGAAACCATCCTTTGAAGATCAAATGAGCCAAATGCTAGCCACCCAATCTACCCTCCTCTCAGCTTTCAATGTGATGGAAGCCAAGGTAGACGCCAAGATAGAAACCAAACACAGAGAGCTGACAGGTGAGCTAAGAACCCAGGCCCAGCTTGTCCATTCCCATACACAATCCATTGCCAAAATAGAAACCCAATTAGGACAGCTGGCCCAATCTATGAACCGTAGGGAAGTTGGAACCTTGCCCAGCCAACCACCGCAGAACCCTAGAGGCCAGTTTGCCGTTGAAGGTTCCCATTATCCAAATGAGCTGGTGGAAGCCGTTACTACCCTAAGAAATGGTAAACAAGTTGATAATCAGGTTAGGGACCCAACCATTGCGAGTGAGGACACTCCCCTAGAGAAACCGAACCATGCCTGATCCTGTTAGTCTCCCACCGCAGCAGGAAGCCCCTACGGAACCCACCAATGAAAAATCCTATATCCCCAAGGCTCCTTTCCCTCAATGCCTCAACCAACCCTCCCTGTTTAGTAAGTCCCACCTACGAATGGAGGAAATGTTAGAGGTGTTCAAGCAGGTTAAGATCAACCTTCCCCTCTTAGATGCCATCAAACAAGTACCTGCGTATGCCAAGTTCCTGAAAGACCTATGTACCCAAAAGTGGAAAACCAAATCCCATGTCACCCAAAAGGTCTTTTTGACTAACCAAGTGAGCTCTTTACTGACAAGTTCTATGCCACCTAAATTTAAGGACCCAGGTGTCCCTTTTATATCTATTGTCATCGGTGACCATACCATTAGCCGAGCTCTCTTTGATTTAGGGGCCAGTGTCAACCTCCTCTCTTACTCAGTTTATGAACAACTTGGCCTAGGCGAGTTGCAGCCCACCACAGTCACCCTTCAGTTAGCAGACCGATCCATTCGTCGACCTAGGGGTGTTATAGAAGACGTTCTTGTTGGAGTTGACCGGTTCTACTTCCTAGTTGATTTTGTCGTCTTAGACATGGAACCTGTTGCCAACTCCAAATCTCAAATTCCTGTTATCCTTGGCCGCCCTTTCCTAGCCACAGCCGATGCCACCATTAACTGTAGGTCAGTGCTCATGAACGTCTCATTCGGGAACATGAAAGTTAAACTGAACATCTTTAGTGCTTCCCAACAACCCTCGAGTGAAGCTGAGTGTCTTATGGTTGACGACCTAGATGACCTTGTCTAGGAATACCTTCCATTTGCTGTGCTTAAAGATGCCCTTGAGCACACCCTTTTCTATGATTGGATTGATAAATATGAGGGCACACCTGACCTTGAGGAGGTCCATCACCATTTAGTCGCCATTTTATACCCTAGACATACCCCATGGAGACCCCACCCTGACCCTCTTCCTGTGTCCACCGTCCCACCACTAAAACCGTCCATAGAGTTTCCCCCCACGCTTGAGCTGAAACCCCTGCCTAGCTTCCTGAAGTACGCTTTTCTCGGTCCCAACGACACCCTTCCTATGATTATCTCCTCGAGCCTCTCTAGTGACCAAGAAACCCAGTTGTTGGAGATCCTTACCACACACCGGCGAGCTATTGGGTGGACAGTGGCTGACCTCCGGGGTATAAACCCTTCTATGTGTATGCATTGAATAAACCTTGAGGACCAAGCAGAACCTTCTAGGGAGGGGCAGAGACGGTTGAACCCTCACATGAGAGAGGTGGTGATGAAAGAGATAGTGAAACTTCTAGATGCAGGTCTCATATACCCTATCTCTGACAGCGAGTGGGTGAGTCCTATCCAAGTTGTCCCTAAAAAGTCAGGCTTAACTGTGAAACCAAACTCTGATGGTGAGTTAGTGCCTGTGAAAGAGACCACGGGATGGCGGGTGTGCATTGACTATAGGAAGCTGAACTCTAACACACGTAAAGACCATTTCCCTCTCCCATTCATTGACCAAATCCTAGAGAAACTAGCGGGCCAAGAGTTTTATTTCTTTTTAGATGGGCACTCCGGCTATAACCAAGTGCCAGTTTTTCCAGGGGATCAGGAAAAGACGACTTTCACATGTCCCTTCGGTACATTTGCATACCGTAGGATGCCTTTTGGTCTTTGCAATGCCCCTACTACATTTCAGCGCTGCATGATGTCAATCTTTTCTGACATGATTGACAAAATATCATGTCAATGTATGCTTAATAATAATTGAGAGTAGTAATTGCATGTCTAGTGGTGGATTCATTGCCTTGATACTTCTCCATATTGATTGAATCCCAGTAATTTAGTTTAAAGTTCATTGCTTTCTTAGTCTAGAATCAACACTGCTGCTTTCTCTTGAATTTAATAAAATATTAATCCGTCCCTGAGGTTCGACAACCCTATTTAATACTCACTGTAGTACAATTGCCTTGTGCACTTGCAAGGGTTTTATATTTAAACGATCAGTTCGACCTCGTAAAATTGTGCGACTGTACTCCAAAAACGATTCGTACACTTGCAAGTAAAATCAAAAGATTTATTAAAATAACAACAAGCTTTTGGCGCCATTGTCGGGGAAAGATATTCGTAATTTGTCGGAAGAATAGACGACCGAAGCATATTTCAGTTTCAAGTTTTGATTTTTTTTCTCTTGATCATTTTGTTTTCATCCTAGTTGCTGTTATTAGATTGAAATTGTATCAACTTGGTTACAATTGTAGCAGACAGAGAGACCGATAGAGCAGTTTTTACAATTCCAGTTCCAAATTTTAATTTCAGTTTTCTCTTTTCATTTGGTTTTCATCTGCTGTTACTGCGTTGGAGTCAATCGGTTTGAATAGTTGTTGTGAACTACCGACATAGAAGAGGACCAGCACTGTGTTTTTCCTTTAATCTGAAAATTCCAGTAAGTCAAATTTATTTTTAATTTAGATGAGTTTTTTTTAGTATGATTGGCTAGATTAGTTGCTAAAGCTAGGATGAGGCTGTAGTAATTGTAGAGAATGCATGATTTGTGAAAGTTGATATTTTTCTCCTAGAGTTGTGCGATATTGTTTATGTGTTCCTGGGTTAATTGCTTAGTTAATTCCGGATATAGTATCAATCATGTTTTTGCTATGATTTAGGATTACTATTGTCAATGCATGCTTGTATTAATTGTTTAAATAACAAATTGGATTCCAGTTGTGATTCTCTCGTTAGACGATACATCTAGTGATTTGAATTGTTAATTTAAATAGCATAAAGGGCGTGATTTTTTAATGAGTAACTATGCATTAAAGTAAGACCTTTTGTAACAACGCGAATAGGATTCTAGATTTTATGAGTATTTTGGAAAATGATAAATGATTAAAAGTTTAGGGTTCTCTATACTTTACTGCATGCCGATTCCAAAGCCTTAGTATTTTGTTCATTTGATAAAGTTTAGATTTTTATGTTAGGGGTGGCCCTTCCAACGTCGGCGAGAGATCCACGTCTTCTCTTAATCCTGCACAAAAAAGCTACTGAAAATTAATCTAAAGTAAAACTAAACTACGCTAAGAATTTGGTAAACTATTGTCTTCCGTCCCTGACAACGACAATATTAACGGAACCTTCTGTTCCCGAAGCACCATTCATACAATGTCTAGACCGACCCTACCCTTTGATTGTTGAAAGTAGCTTAGAGTGTTCTATTGATCGCACATTCGATCCACTATTTGATGAAACTCTCCAAAGCATGTTACGAGAAGAGGCCACTAAAGCCAAATTGGTTGATACGAGTTAGGAGGCTCCCACGTATTCAGGTGTATTCTCTCATTTTCTTCTTTTTCTTGTGATGTTATCATTGTCATTTTTATATTTTGAGCACAATGAGGACAATGTTCATAATAGGTTTAGGGGAGAGGATATTGATAGATTCATTCTAAAAAAAGAAAAAAGGCAAATACAAATTTTTGATTGGTTTTTAGGTTGTTTGTTAGTACTTTTTATAGGTTTTGATAGTCTATCCCTTGATGATGCATATTTCAATTCTTAAGAGATTAATTAACATTGGAAGTGTGAGTAAGTATACTGAAGGATAGAGACACTTAACTGAAAATATCTTTTTGTTACAGTCCACTTGGATCAGGTACATGAGCTAATAAAACTCACTCACAAACACTAGATACATAAAGTAATGCCCTCTAAAAATTTGTTGAATACTAATCTTCAGTGGGATAATTTTGGTCAGAGTCATCAGGCGATGCATGGTTATTCTTGAGCTTAAAAGACCATGATAGGCCATTTACTTGGCAATATGGCGGAGGCCTGGACCGGAAATAGGTTGAGAGTATAATACAACCTGGAAGGAATACTGCTGAGAAAATTATATATGCTAAAAAAATGAAAAAAAAAAGCTCGGGGCTGCTTGATTTTAGAGGATTAACTTAGGCTCTCAGGCCCGAAGCGGTCTATCTTAAAACCTAATGCCCTAAGCCAACTGGTTGGGAGTCATTGGCCTGAGTCATTGTTAAACCTAAGCATCTTGAAGTTAGGCCTTCCGTAGTCTCGTTAAAAAAATGTCTATGGTGTATTATCCTCTCAAGTCTAGAATATTGGACCCGAAGGAGGTGTGCAGGTATTTGTGCTATCATGAACCTAAATATTACAATGACTATGTAGATTCTGATGTCTTTGATTAATGGGTCACATTGGATATGTGTAAAACATAGATTTAGAATGTATTGCTCCAATGTTCTACACTTTTTACTATTTACATTATCATGCTATATCATATTGAGCAGAAATTTCCAAGATGAAAGTGTAGAATAAAACCACTTACTTGAGGGCTTCTATATTCCAGTTGATTATAAACCAAGTACGTGTGGTTGATTTTCTTAAGCATTATGGTTTGCATTTAAAGGGATAATAGGTTTGTTTACTTTGTAGTGGTTAATCTTTATTTTGTTTTTGCATTTAGATTAATTAGGTTAGTTTAATAAGTATATGTTTGTGGGTAACATGGATGTAAACCCTTACGAGACACAACTCGTCCTACTAGGGACACCTAGAGGTTTAACTGGTTGTTGCATCCGCTCAATGCAATCGTGTTCCCTACGAAAGTGGCATTTACTTTGCTTAGTTCCTTTAGTTTGTTTTGTTTTATTTTGCTAGGGACTAGCAAAATGTAGGTTCGGGGGTGTGATCTATACTTGAATTATGCATTTTATTAACTCATAAACTTATCTTTATGTTAGTGTCTAATTAGATTTAGTGATGCTTTAATGTAGTTTTTGGTTTTTGTAGGAAAATAAGTGTAAACTGTTGATATGGTGAAAAATGACTTTAATGGTTGAATCTTTATAAATTAATGTTCATATCTCTGATTAGATTGATTTAAGCTTCATGTTAAAGTTCAGGAAGTCAACTTTCCAACGCCACTGACTGCGTGCAATTCAGAGTTGAGAGCGAAAAGTTATGACCATTGGAAGCTTTTTATGCAGAATGAGTAGTAACCGATCGATCGGCATATTTACGTGATCGATCGCCGGAGCAAAAATGAGATATATGCGATCGATCATTGTATTCTCGATCGATCGTATCTACTAGAGTTTTTTGAATAAACAGTGCATGATCGATTGGCTTAAAAGCGATCAATCGGCATACGAAGATTTGAATTGAATGATCGGCGTCACACAAGAAATAAGGAAGAAATAGGAGATCGATCGGGAAGCGATCGATTGGTGAATAAGGCGATTGATTGCCATATTGGGCAAACTTAAATCAAGCCCTATTTTGAGTGGAATTGGGAGGGGATTTCGTGGTTTCTCTTCACCCCTATATATATTCCTTAAGGGGGAACGTCCTGGGTATGAGAGACTAGATTAGAGATTAGATCTTTGTAGAATTGGAGACCTAAGAGAGAAGGAGTCTTTTGGAGGCCAAAGAAGAACAAGTGATTCATGCCAATGGATCTATCAAATCTGGCGTTTCCTTTCTCTATTTTTATGTCTAGTTAGCTTTTTTTATCTAGGCTAGATGAAGCCCTAGATATGTATTGCTATTCTTGATGGTTTCATTTAATATAGTTGATTTGATTCTTATATGCTTAATGCGATTTTATAAGTTTTCCTTTTAAGTGCTTGACCATAGACTTAATTGATTATGAATGAAGTTTGATCTTAATTATCCTTGTGTCTAACGAAGAACATGATTGTGTTAATTCTATGCCCGACCAAGGATAGAGTTAATTACATTATAGTGGATGAACTTTTGTGTCCAGCCAAGAACGTGAGAGCATTCATTGGTGATTCGTATGTCCACCAAGAATACGAGTTACCGTGTCATATCAATTTTTGCGTAATGATAATTGAGAGTAGTAATTGCATGTTTAGTGGTGGATTCAAAGCCTTGGAATCTCTCTTATATAAGTAAAACTCGTTAAGTTAGTTAAAGTTTACTGTTTTATTAGATTAAATTCAAACTACAACTTTTCTCTTGAGCTTAGTAAAGTATTCATCTGTCACTGAGGTTCGTCAACCCTAAATACTCACTATAGTACAATTGCCTTGTGAACTTGGAAGGGTTTATATATTGTTATGGAAGATCTTACTTTAATGCACAAATATTCATACGAAATTTACGCTCTTCATGCTATTTAAATTAAAAATTCAAATCACTAGATGCATCCACTTACGAGAGAATGACAACTAGTATCCAATTTATTATTTAAACAATTAAAATAAGCATGCATTGCAATAGTAATCCCAAATCATAGCAAAAATATGATTGATGCTATATCTACAATTTACTAATCACTTAAAACAGGAACGCATAACATTAATGCACAATTCTAGAAAAAAATCAACTTTTACAAGTCAAACATTCTCTACAATTACTACAGCCTCATCCTAGCGTTAGCAACTAATTTAGCCAATCATATTAACTAAAACACACGCAAAATTAAAAGAACTCATCTCCATTGAAAATAAAATTGGCTTACAAGAATTTTGAGATTAAATGCAAAATAACAGTACTGTTCCTCTTCTCCTTCGGTTGACTATTCCCAGCAACCGTTCGATCTAATTGATATAACTCCAACACTATAACAACAGAAACAGAAATGAAAACCAGACTGAAACAAAACAAAGTAAAAGAAATAAAAATCCAAACTTTTCTAGAACTGCAAAGAATATCCTCTCGGTTCTTTGTCTGCTACAATTCTAAGCAAGTTGATACAACTTAAATTTAATAACAACAGCTAAGATGAAACAAAATGAAAAAGAGAAAAAAAGTTCAAAACTTGGAACTGAAATATGCATCAGTCGTCTCTCCCAAGCGGTCGACTTCTCTGAAGTGGACATCAACGGATCAAAACTTTTCTGCGCAATTGATCTCAGCTCTTGGGTCGCTTTGGCACTTCAAAAACCCGCTGGCTTTACTTTCGTCGTTCCGAAGTCCGAGCATTTAAACCTACATAAATAAAATATGTCCCACATTAGACACACCAAATAATTCATAAAATTATGGAACATATTTAAATTGAGCAATTTAGAGCACATTAATTATTTAAGGGGAAATTATATAAAAAATCATGAAAAAAAAATTCCAAAATGATGCATTGTAGCAATTATTTCCCGAAATGGTGTTCTGGCAAGCCACACAGGCGCTCACATGGCGCGGGCTCTTGCGTGGCTTTTTTTTTAAAACCAAACCGAAAGGCGTCGGGTTAAAGGAGAAAGGCGTCGATTGAAGAGGCGTGGTTCAATCGATGGCTTTTTGCCTTAACGTTTTTTGTCCCATTTTAAACGGGTAGTCACTTTAACGATATATATCTCTCTTATTTCTAATCCATTTTCACTCATTTTTTTTCATTCTTCCTTATTTTTAGTGATCTTTCTAGTCATTATGATATCACAAGGATGTTGAGCCATCACATACTATTTATCGTAGTTTTTGTAGTATTTTTTTTTATAAATAGCATGCGATAGATCAACATCTTTGTGATATCATTATGACCAGAAATAGCACTAAAAATAAGTAAGATTGATAAAAAAATGGGCGAAAATGGATAAAGAATGAGAGAGATATGCACCATTGAAGTTATCACCCCTTTAAAATGGGACATATTTGTTTTAGTGGGACAAATTTCAACGATGCATATCTCTCTCATTTCTAATCCATTTTGGCCCATTTTTTTCACTCTTCTTTATTTTTAGTGCTCTTTCTAGTCATAATGATATCACAAAGATGTTGATCCATCGCATGCTATTAATAAAAAAAATACTAAAAAACTACGATAAATGGTATGTGATGGCTCAACATCTTTGTGATATCATAATGACTAGAAAGATCACTAAAAATAAGGAAGAATGACAAAAAAATGAGTGAAAATGGATTAGAAATGAGAGAGATATATATCATTAAAATGACTGCCCGTGTAAAATGGGACGAAAAATGTTAAGGCAGTAAAAGAACCGACGCCTCAACATTGAGGCATCGGTTGAGGCGTCGGTTCAACCTTTCTCCTTTAACCGGAGAGGCATCGACTCAGTTTAGTTTTAAAAAAAATAAGCCATGCAAGCGCCCGTGCCACGCAGGCGCCTGCGTGGTTTGTCAGAATACCATTTCGGGAAATAATTACTGCAGTGCGTCATTTTGGAAAAAAAAAAATTTCATGATTTTTTATATAATTTCCCCATTATTTAATTCCTAATTACTAAACTAATTACTAGAATCCACTTTATTCCTTATTTTAACTAGAAAATATGACTAACGGTTAGGTAAAAAGGCATATAAAAATGCGTATTTTTCATGCGTAACAAATACCCCCAAACCTAGATTTTGCTAGTCCTCAGGCAAAACATAAAAAATAAAAACAAAATAATTAAACTACTAAAAAATAAATACCACTGTCGTAGGGAATCACGATTGCATTTAGCATATGCAACAAGCATTTTAAGCCCCGAGGTGTCCCTGGCTGGACGAGTGAAGTCTTGTGAGGGTTTGCAGCCATGCTACCCACAAACATGTATTTATAAAACTAACATTATTTATCTATGTGAGAAAGAAATCAAACTAAACACTACAAAACACATAAACCTATTATCCCTTCAAATACATACTGCAATATTTAAGAAAACTAACCACATGTACTTTATCTTAGAAATTTTTGCTCAATATGATATAGCATGATAATTTAAATAGTAATGGTGCAGAACATTTTAGCAATACACTCTAAAGCTCTATTTAACACATATTCAATGTGACCCATTAGTCAATGAACATCAGAATCTACAGTCTCCCAATCTTTAGGTTCAGTACAACAAAAAAGTTTAGTAGCGACACTTTTTTTTCAATGCTAAAAAAAACGTCGCAAGTAACTATCAATTGCAATGGAAAAAGTTATTGGACATTAGCGATGCATAATAAACAAACGTCGCTATTATTGAAGTAATTACGACACACAATAAAATAGCGTCGCTATTATTGAAGTAATTGCGACACATGAGGCAAAAGCGTAGCAAAAACATCAAAGGTTGGACGCCAACACTCAAGCTATTGTGACACTAATTAAAAAGCGTGGCAACTAGCGTTCACAATTGTTATAGATACTATATGTGTCCCAATAGCGCAAGGTAATAATAACACTTTATGCTGAGTACCCTTTAATCACTCATCCTTCATGTCCATCATATCACAATCCATCAACTATTGGCGCCTAGCACTCTAATAGTACTTTTTTAGGAACCACTCTCATAACAGTTGACGAAGGTGATTTGGTGTCCGATATCAAATGCCAACCATCCCAAAATTGAGCTTGTCTAGCCTGACGAGCCTTCATTATCAACAGTGTTTTAAACCCAGTTCGGCCCGATCGGTTGGACCCAGTTCAATCGGACCCGATCTACTTTTCGAGACGAATCACCTAGGTTTTTAGCAATTTAAGACCTGGCCGGGTCAATAGTGGTCCAAGTAGGTTGATCCGAGAACTGGCCAAAATGGATCTACCAGGTCAATAAAAAACACCAAAAGCATAAGAATGCGGGAGTCCTCGTGTTTTTTTTGTGTGTGCATAGGAACACCCATATTAAAGCTAAAGTAACTGTTTAATTATATATCATATATACAAGGACAAAAACTTGAGTATACAGTTGTCAAATTTTGCACAAATTTTTTTTATTGTTTAGTCAAAGATTGATGTTTATGTGTTAATATTTTAATCAGCTCATAACTATATGATTCTAGGAAATGACATTTATCTTCCAGATCAACCCGGTTGGCCCGACCCAGTCAGCAAACCGGTTAGGACCGGGTTTTAAAAAATGAGCAGCCAGAGAGCAAAATTGGTCCCGATCTTCCCTTCCCTCTCTGTTTCTCTCTTCCTATGAGAGCAGCCGTCGGTGGAGCTGCCTGCATCGAAGCTGTCAGAGCTACCGATGCAAAATTGACAGAGCTGTCGAAGTGTTATAGCCGGAGCCAGCGGTCAGAGTGCTATAGTCGGAGCCAGCGGTCGGATTCCCAGTCGGAGCTGAGTTGTGGTGGTGGGACATGTGTACGATGGGCGTCAAGGAGGAGGAGCGGGGGCAGGCAGCAGCTCTCTCCTTGCGGACGGTGCCAGGATGGTGGGGGAGGGGGAGGAAGAGCTCCCTTCCACGTCGCCAATTTGTTACCGCAAATCAGGTAACAATTTTGCAAGTCAGCATTTCCCCCCAAATTAGCGTCGTTACTAGCCTCAATTTAAGTCCTCAGCGCCAAAACTCCTTAAAGCCCACGTCGTATCTCACGCCTGGAGTATCTCAGTCTGTTCTTCTTTCTGGTGGCTGCTGATTCTGGTGTCTCTACCTTGGCGACCTTGGCCTCCTCCAGTTCAAAGACGTATGCCTCCTCCTCCTCTCTTATCTTCCATTTTCTTTGATTTATAGTTGGCATTTGAAGATATGGGTTTTGGGTAACTTCTCTTGGTTTTGCCTTGGGAGTCGATTTCTATGTAGTTTTAGTGATTTCTAGGTATTAATTGGGTGAATGGTTGAGGTTTGGGATGGTTTCTGTTCACTAATTTTGTTGAAATTGGAAGATATAGCAAATTCGTGAAGGAGAATGCTGATTTGTTGTTGTTTTTGGTGGTGGTGGTGGGGTTATTCTCAACAAAAGTCTCGATTGAACTGTGGTTCCTTCTATGTGTGCTTCCTGAGATTCTGCTATAGCTTAGTAATCAGGCTTTCATGATACTGCCTCTATCCCACATTAATTTTTTGGTTTGGAAATCCCAGATGGGCCAATTTCTAATCTAGATAATCAATGTGGGATGGAGGGAGTACCAAGCACATTGTTTTATGCTATGCTTTTTTAATGCTGAAGCTTTTCATGGTTTGACTGTAGTTTAGTGATTTTTATGTGCTAATTGGGTGAATGATTGATGCTTTCGTGTCATCGGCTAGGTAGGTCATGGAGGATAATAAGAGGGGGAAGTGCTAAGTGATTGTTGTTAGGGTAGTTTTGAATGAAAGTCTGGTCGAAATTTAACACCTCTAAGGCAAAACTATCATCTATTGCGGAGATTCTTCTGTAGCTTAGTAATCTGGCTTTCATGATGCTCCTTCTGTCCCATATTAATTATCTGACATTAAAATCCAAAATGATCTACTTTTAGATTACAAATCCAAAATGGGCTTAATGAGAATATTTTCTTATTAAGCTACAGAAGGAGCATTGTTTCTTTTTGTATGTACCTTTATATCCTCAAAAGACACATTTATGCACTTATGAGAAAAGAGCTGTGAACTTATGAAGAACTCTTCTGCCTTGTCTCTATATGTCAGATTGTCTTAAAAAACTCTATTTTTTTTAGGTTTACCTTTACTCCATTTTTGAGGGATCAAGTTTGTGTTTTCTTATAGGGTTTGGAAGGGATTAAGTTTGTGATTTTTCAGCACAAGGAAATTCAAGTGTGTAGGCAAAGGTGAGAACTCCTATAGCTGGTTTTAATTCATAATTCATATATGTTATCAGCATGTACTTTTGATATGATTAAATTTGATGACTTTTACAACTATGTTGGTTTCTAAATTTATTGTTTGTGACATGTATGTACTAACCGGACTATTATATGCTTTGCTATGTCTCTTTGAACTGTCTAGGTAAGAAACTTGTGTAAACAATATTATGATGATTAATTTTGGATAAAAATTGTATGCAATCAGTTTTTTTATACATGATTATGCAATCAATTTCACAATATTCATAGTAATTAATTTTGGGTATGAGAATGATTAGTCACTTGAAAGAAAGATTGATGCATATTTTACTCCAAGTATTGAACTTGTAAATTGTGATTTCTTTGTGATTGATAGATGAACATTGATAAAGGTTGGATAGATCTACCGAATAGGTATTGGCCAGAATATATTAAAGGAATTAGGACGTTTATCAAATTGGCACGTCAACATACAGATAGTGCCAATAGATGTAGATGTCCTTGTTGGAAATGTATGAATAGATATTACAAGGATATAAATGAGGTTGAAGAAGATTTACTTGAAAATGGAATGTACAAATTTTATACCTGTTGGATGTATCATGGTGAACCAACATTTGGAGTGATAGGCAACAATGAACATCGTGGTAGTAGTGATGAGGAATGTCTTGATGGGGTGCAAGAAATGTTACAGGATATACAGGCCGGGACATGTGTAGATGGCCATACTGTGGATGTTGCCCAAAGTGAAGATACTACTAGTAGTGATCCTGATGCCTCAAAAAGTGGCAATCTAGGAGAATTTGGTAAACTGTTGATTGATGCACAATGTCCGCTTTATCCAGGTTGTAAGAAATATTCTAGGTTGAATTATTTTGTGAGGTTGCTTCATGTAAAAATTATTAATCGTTGGACCAACAAATCTTTCAACATGAACCTCGAGTTAATTTAAGATGCATTGCCTGATGGGGAGACAATGTCGACCTCCTATTATGAACTTAAGAAATTGATGAGAGACTTGGGACTCGGCTATACGATAATTGATGCATGTATAAATGATTGTATATTGTATCGAGAAGAGTATGAACATATTTGTGAGTGTGCAATATGTCATCAACCAAGGTACAAGGTAAGAGCAAGAAAGGGTAGGAATGTTCCTCAAAAGGTGCTCCAGTACTTCCCATTGAAACCGAGGTTGCAAAGATTGTTTTTGTCATCATAGACGGCTGCAGACATGAGATGGCATAGCGATAGGCGAGATAAGGAAAATGATGTATTTAGGCATCCGACAGATTCTCAAGCTTGGGAGGATTTTGACCAACAACATGAATGGTTTGCTCGTGATCCTCGTAATGTCTGCCTTGGCCTCGTAACCGATGGCTTTAATCCCTTTGGAAATATGAGCAATCAGTATAGCATGTGGCCCGTAATGCTCGTCCCATAGAATTTGCCTCCATGGAAATGCATGAAAGATCCATTCATTTTCATGTCATTGCTTATTCCTGGGCCTAAAGCACCTGGAAATGATATAACCATTAGTGGATGAATTGAAAGAGTTGTGGGAAACTGGGATTGAGACATATGATGCCATTACAAAGAAGAAGTTCCAAATGGATGCAGTTGTTTTATGGACTATAAATGACTTTCCTGCCTATGGAAAATTATCTGGATGGAGCACTAATGGTTTCTTACCATGTCCAAATTGTAATAATGATGCAAGTTATGAAGATTGAAGCATGGAAAGAAGATTTCCTATGTGGGCCATGTCGTTTCCTGCCACCAAGCACTCATGGAGAGTCAGGTATAAAGAACGATTTGATGGCAAAGCGGATTGGAGGCGTCCACCAATAAGGTTGTCTGGAGAGGACATATTAGCCCAATTGAAACATGTTAAAGGTGTTGTATTTGGGAAGGGTCCAAATAAGAAGAAAAGGAAACGTACTGATGAGGAGTTGAATTGGACAAAAAGGAGCATATTATTTGAATTACCATATTGGAGAACACTCAAGTTGCGGCACAATTTGGATGTGATGCACATTGAGAAAAACATTTGCTATAATGTGGTGGGAACATTATTCAACCTAGATGGGAAAACAAAAGACACAATCAATTCCTGCTTGGACATGGAGTATATGGGTTTAAGGCATGAGCTACACCTAAGGAAAAGAGGTGATAAGTATGTGATGCCACCTGCATGTTATATGTTATCTAAAGATGAGAAAAAGAACTTTTGCGAATGGTTGAAATTGATAAAATTTCCAGACACGTATGCATTAAATATATCTCGGTGTGTTAATGTTCATGATTGTAAGATATTGGGAATGAAAAGTCATGACTATCATGTCTTCTTACAAAGGCTTCTTCCAATTGCGTTGCGTGGATATTTAAATGAGGGTATCTCTACAACATTGATTGAGTTGGGTGCTTTCTTCAAAGAGTTGTGTAGCAAAACCCTACAATTGACAGTATTGGAGAGTATGGAAAATGATATTGTCTCAATATCAGGCAAGCTTGAGCAAATATTTCCACCATCGTTCTTTGATGTCATGGTTCACTTGGCTGTTCATTTACCACATGAGGCGATATTATGTGGACCTGTGCAATACCGGTGGATGTACCCTATTGAACGGTAATATATTTATCTTTTGAATAGTTTTTAACATATATTTTTTTCTGCTTCTAACACACTAAAACAGGTTTCTCCACACATTAAAGCAATATGTGCGCAATAAAAGACAACCTGAGGGATCGATTGCCGAAGCATATATTGACAATGAATGCCTCACCTTTGGCTCCATGTATCTTCACGGTATTGAGACTAGATTCAATCATGAGAAACGGAACAATGATGGATGTGAAGGCCTACAATGCACCCAACATTCTATTTTTTGGCATAATGTATGACCTTTAGGTTCGGGGAGCTTTCAACATCTTGATATAGCGGAGCTCACTAAGGCTCGGTATTAAGTGTTGAATAATTGTGATGAAATAATTCCTTATTTCGAGTAAGTTGATATTTACTAGCACATAAAATATTCACATGTTATCATAGTTAAGTAGTATATGCATTCATATTTTTCATTTCCAGCGAGCATAAGGCAAAATTGTTGAGGCAAAACCCTCATAATTGGCAACAGAGGCAAGAAAAGCAGTTTGCTGGTTGGTTTGCAAAGCCTGTAAGTTGTCATAGCATTAAGGTTAATAACATATTTTATTAGCATAATATGAATTCCTTAAATATAATTCTTGTTACCACATTGTTTTTTAATAGATAAAAACCTTCCGCCTTCATGGATCACCGATTGCCACAAATGAATTGTTTGCATTAGCATGTGGTCCAGATCAGCGAATAACAAGGTACCGAGGATGCATAGTTAATGGGATGAGGTTTCACACCAAGGAGCTTGAGAAGAATCGTCGAACTCAAAACAGTGGTGTGATTGTAAGCGGAGAGCACCAAGCAAAAGCAATTGAATTTTATGGTGTATTGATAGACATTTTTGAGTTAAGCTATTTATATAAATTTTGGGTTTTTCTTTTTAAGTGTGAATGTTGGAATATCGGCAAAAGGACAGGAATACACACGGATGCTCACTTCACTAGTGTCGATACCTCCGATCAATGGTACAAGGATGATCCTTTCATTTTGGCAACACAGGCGGGACAAGTTTTTTATCTTGATACCAAATTCCAAGGTAATTGGAAAGTTGTACAGAAATTGAAGCCAAGAAATATGTATGATGTAAAGGAAGCAGAGGAGGAAGAAGATACTACCAATATCGAAGAGGCCTATCAACAAGAAGAACACACTGCACACGTTGGAATTAATCATCATAATATTGAAACTGATGACATTGAGGTTGAAATGATGCCGCTTGATCGATCACACATGGTTCCGATGGATATTGATGCTGAGGAATTGATGAAAAATCTTCGATTAGTTGAAAAAGATACTTCTTTCATTAATGATGATGAACTTGATGAAGAAGATGGGAAGAAAACTCATGGAAAAGCTTTGAACAAGAAGTTAAATGACTATATGCGCCGTTCTAAGGAAAAAGTCAAGATTGAACTTCCAGTTACAAAGTAGAAACCTATTTGTGAAGATGGTAATGAGTTAGCCCGAGAGGTAGGAATTGTTTGCCGGGCAAATATACCACTTCTCGATGCAGATCAAGAAGTTCTGACGGACTGGAGAAAAGTACCAAAAGATGCAAGAGACCATATGCACAATCTGCTGAAGGTAATTTATACGGAATTAGTTATTTATTGATTTCTTTGGATTTTGATAACTACGAATTCCAATAGTCTTGCTTTAAATTTTTTTAGTTATCTGCTATGTCTTATATTAATCACTAATTTATACTTTCATAACAAACACCACTAATTTATTTGATAGGAAAAGTTTGATTTTGTTGGGGACCCAGAACATATTACTAAAGCTCTTGACTGGATACTCCAAGAGCGGTTCAAAGGCTTTAGCTCAAAAATGCATGACCATTATGAGAAATATAAGGATGTGAATGAAGCAAAGGCCCATCTTTGTAATGAAATTGATATGGACATGTGGGCAAAAAGTTGTGATCGGTTTGCAAGTGCAAAGTTTCAGGTATGAAATATTGACTTTTTAGGAGCATCTTTAGTATTATATCTTCTACTATTATGATGGTTTATAGAATTGTACTAATCATGTTTAATGCAGAACATTAGTGCTACAAATAAGGCTAGTCGACAACAACTGAAAACCCCACATTCTTGTGGTTCGATGTCTTTTGTCCGTCACTGAGAGATATTGGTATTATTTGTGTATCCTTATTTAATTTTAGCAATGACACTTTTTTTTCATGAAAAATATTCACTAACCATTAACATGATACAGCGTGAGAAGTTAACCCCATCTCAGGATTCCTATAGCATGGTGGACTTTTATAAAACTACGCACTACTCAACAAAGAAAGGTCGATGGCTTAGTGAGAATGCTCATGTCCTCCATGTATGATTTAATTATTTAAATGCATATATTTTTTCCTTTTCTTTAAAGAAACTTAATATAAGTATGCACACTTGGAGAATCAAATGGACAGATTGCGCAAGGAGGCTCAGCCTGCAGATGGGTCAACTGAAACACAAAAACCATCTGACGATGAGATAGCCTATGAGATTTTGAAAGGGACTCGTAGAGGCTATGTTCTAGGGCTTGGACATGGTGAGGTGGCTCCACCATCTTCCTCATCATCAAGGATCACACAATCACAATATGATCAGGCAAATCAAAGAGCTGAGATGGCAGAACAATCGGCTGCTGAAGCTCATGAGTTTTTGAGCAACAACAAAGCAACATTGATATGCTGCTTGTGTAACACCCAAAAAATTAGTAAGTATTTTAAAACAGAAATTTGACCCTCTTAATTTTTGATTTGGTCATATTTTGCTTTATGGGAATTAAAGTTGGTGAGAAGAGATTTCCAATGCCACCAACTATGCATGATTTGGAGTTCGGAGTGAAAAGATATGAGAAATTGAATTTTGATTGAGCATGGCTGCGATCGATCGCCATAAGAAATGATCGATCGGCAAGTTGAACCGATCGACGCCTTATCAAAATGATCGATCGTAGTTACAATGATTTTTGAATGTTTTGTTTCGCGTAAAACGATCGATCGGCAATAATTGAGATTGATCGGCTGTAACGCGGTAGTGTAGAACAACGCATACGACGATCGATCGCCGTATAGCCGATCGATCGCCGGTTGCGGTTTTGTGATTTCTAGCTTATTTTTGGGGTGGATTTGCAAGGGAAAGATACCAAATCCCAATTGGACTTGATTTGCACGTCTCTAGAGGGATCTTGAGGCCTTCCTAATGGTTGGAAGTGTCCATAATTTGAAAAATTAGTTTAAGAAGGGATTCTCCCCCAACTCTAAATAAACCATAGAGTGTTAGCTTGTGCTAGCCCTAGAACGTCCAGAGACCTTTCCCCTTCTCCTTCCCACATTCACCCACCTCCTTTAAGGCTTCTTCTTGTGGGAGTTGCAAGAGCTTGGAGCGGGAGTTTTGGAGAAAGCGGAGGAGACGAGCAACACATAAAAATGTGGAATCTTTGGTGAATTAAGTAGGATGGTTTTTTCCCTCTTCTCTCTTCTGATTATATGATATTGACAAGTGTTTTGATTCAGCACCTTAGTGTATTGTGTGGATTCTTGTGAGATGAATGAATTGTGTCATTATTTCTATGCGTAGTGCATCATAATCATATGTGCATTCATGTTCCGTTTCTAGATGGGAATTCGCACCTAAAGTCTAATGCTTTATTAATTTTCCAGAGACTAGAAGTTCTGATATTGCTTGGTTGATCATGATCCATGTTGAGTTTTGTGCCTTAAAGTGTGTCTTGCATTAAAGGTCTTATTTGAGATGTATTAATGTTTTAAAACTGTATTATATGTAAAAGAGCACAAGAAAGGAGTGAACTTTAGTAATTCCAGATAATCATAGGTTTTGTAGTTAGTCTAGGAGGGGAGTATATGGTTTGTTAATGATATATTATCATCTATAATATGTTATTAAGTAAGATAATCAAGTTTGATTAAGAATCTTAATCTTGGCTAGAACTGTTTCTGTGTTGACAGTTGGTAGTAAATAATTCATAACTAATTCAAATAAAATCAGAAAACTATAAAATCAGTGGGGTTAGAAACTAGACTCAAGAGAGTATTATCAATAAACATTTCAGAGGTTAATCCTTACTGTACAGAGCACAATAGCCATTGGAAGAGGACTGTTGTGCAGGAGGCAGTGAGCTGCATCTGAGAGAAAATACTAAGTATACAAATAACATCATGAAATATGATATGATAATGTCTAACGTGTCAATACCAGTAATTGGACTATATACTTATGGATTATCACAGTAAGAATTGGATTAGAAGTAATCTAATTAGGAGGGATAATCCTTTAATCAAGAGATTTATAACTATCTACCTTGAAGCGTCGATGTCGGTTTGTGATTCCACTTGGAATTCAAATCATCTAAGAATTCTTTGATTCTTATCTCTGATATTTATATTATAGAATTTCTATGTGTATAATAAGGAATTCCTATCTAGGGCTGAGCATAAAAGGTATGTAATGATTGTATGGTACTCCTTGGGTGAGTTATTATTATTCGAAGTATTTGGGTTATCTTGTTATTTTATGCTACTCCAATGAGTGAATTATGTATTGACCAAAGACTTTGACACTTCTATCCACTCTATGAGAGAGTCTATTCTGGTAAGAGATACCTTATGATCTTAGAGTGTTATGACCTCTATTCCTTTGAGATATTGCTCACATTGATTACATGATTGGTTCTTCCATTGGAGACCTTGCGAGACTCTCCCCATGGTGGATTCATAGTATGCTCAATTAAGCCATTGCTAGATCTTCCGAGGTCACTTATATTTATGAAATTGCGATTCCATACTGCCCGAAGGGAGGCACTATACATACGTTAGATTGTGGACATTACGGAAGGTCCTCAGTCTCCGCCCATCGTGTCCGTAAGCACTGGTAGGGCCAGCATCCTAGACGCATGGCAAGGTTCCAAATAGAGGGCCCCTAGGGTGGTTCTGATATATTATTTTAGTCACTTGCGAAGCGACCAGGTTAGTGAGCAAAAATTGTAACTCCTTTCACTTTAGATGTCTGGAGCCTTTAATATGATTGTTATTCTCTCCTTACACATATGTTTGTTCGGAGTCTTATTGATGTTTTCCTATAATTGCGAGTTGGGATTATTGTTAACTAACCTGGCAGGTGTATTGACTGTCACGCCCCAAATTTCCAAGACCCGATTTACGCGGAAGCGCCAATCCAATGACGGTTAAAGGGTAGGAAACCTGGGACTGACCGAATACTCGAGACTTCTATTGTCCCATTAAAATATCATGGGACTTGCAGGATCCATATGACTTAAACAATATTTACTTACAAAAATATAGAATAACTGAAAGGAAGTTTAATTAACTATTACAATAACTAAAATTGTCTTATCAACCACACAAATCAAAACGGCACGCAAGCCGAAGTTCAAAACACCAAAATATAACAGAAACATAAAGAAATGAGTCTTCAAAGCTCCGACATCAGTCCATGTCGCTGGATGTTATCACTTCTGCTCCACCTTAAATCCTGCATCAGAGGATGCATGAGTATTCCATAGGAAATACCTAGTAGGATACAGAAAACCCACACTGGAATAATAAGAGAAGACTCCAAATAGGTATAGTTTAACAGACTCAGGTTCAATAAAGACTGAGTTTACTTACCTGAAACCAACTGCCATCCGAGACACATCAAGGTCAAGGGAAAATAACTCAAAGACTCCAAACTTTCATGGAGGTAAGATGGAAAAATAAGCTTCGGACATCCAAAGTGTCAGAGTACAATTTCTGCTCTCAAATCTGTCAACAATACCAGAACATCCTAGAGGTTCTTCAGAGGAACCCGGCCATGTGTCTAGGGATGCTGGCCCCATCGGTGCTTACGGGCACAATGGGCGGAGATTGCAGACCTTCCGTAATGTCATACAATCTAAGCGCACGCGGTTGCCATCATCGGCTGAACTACAGAGGTTCATCAAATCTGAGATCTCGCAAGATCTAGCAATGGCTCGTGAGCATACTATGATTCCGACTAAGAGCTTTCATAAATGCTACTTAGCGGAGAAACAGTTCTTGGAAATATTTGGTCTTATCGGCAAAAGGTTTAGAACAAGACTTTCTAAATTCGACTCTTCATAGGAGTGAAAAACAAACATCGGACACAATCCAAATCGACTCACTAAGGAGTGTTGATATCTTAAATGAATAAGTTTGGAAACTCAAATGAGACTCGACTATAATGACTAATCAATGAAACGCATCACGAGATTTTCCAAAAGTCTTTGTCCACCGTCTTCATAGTTGTACCTTACCCTATAATTGATAATCCCCGACTTTGAATAATTCGAATGACATGTCTCAAATAGACCACGTCAGAGACATCGAATAAAATTCAAGCTTTGAATACTCTTGAGTCATGAATGGACCAAAAGAAGAACAAAAGGACTATTATTATGAGACACCACGTTTAGCTCTAAGACCCTTAATATTCTTTTAGGGTTACTGTTCTCAGTACTATATAAATCATATTATACTTGATTAAGGTCTTAAATATCAACTTAACTCAAGCCTCTTAAGTTTATTAAGATTTTAAGTCTTTTAAAACCAGAAACAGTGTTCTGCTCAAAACAAAACAGCCCACTTTAACTGGTCACCACGGACTGTACAAATTGATTCAATCTATGAAATTTTTATCTTGAATAGACTCAGATGTCTATTTTTCAGATTAATAAATGGTTTAATTTTCTTATTATTATATATTTAGTTATCATTTTTTGAATAAGGTCTTTTGTGCGCAGGATTACTCCTAGTCGAGACCAATTATCTTATGTTATACTTAATTTACTAATGTATAAACTTTAGTAACTCCTTATTAGTCTTTTCTGACATTAATTTAATATCACTTATGATCTTTACAGAACCCTAATGGTTCTGAAATCTCAGTTTTTAATTCAATTTTCTATTAGTCTTTACAACTCAATTGCTAAGTCATTTTCTTATCTCATTATACAAGTGGTATTAACTAAGACATATAATTCTGGACAACTCTTAGGACTCATGACACACTGACATGATGTCAGACCACATCTGAAATCTTAGAGAATGTACCTTACAAAACCCACAAGGAATGATCTCTTATTTATCTTAAGGTATTCATTAATTGATTACCTAATTGATTAGTGTTGTACTAGTAGCAATAGATATAACAATACTCTTATGGAGCATGAAATACCGGACAAGAAAATGCACCGAAGTGCTCTGATATGTCACAAAGATCTGATCTTTACATAGAGACATCGAATGATGAATAGCATAAATCAACACAAGCAATTGGAATACGATTACGACATAAGAACGAGTATGACTTAGATCAACATAGAAGTCTATAAAAGAAGCAACTTTCTTTGGACAGCAAATGAATAGGTGATTGAGGTGAGACACAAACACCATCGAATCATGAAAACACATGGGGATATCAACTAGGGTTCGGCATAGAAAACTCAATGGTATACGATTATATATACACGATTACAATGCATCAAATCATTTCATGCAATCAACAATACCAATATCAAAGAAGAAAATAGTGGGAAAAGACATCCTACTTGATTTGAAGAATCCGAAATCCCACGAGCACACTTGATTCCAAAAATGCTGCACCACCACCTCGCCGGTCGACATGCATGGACCACCACGAACACCACCAGAGATGGGCACAGCCGGTTGGGAAAAGAAAGAGGGAGAGGTAGTGCTATGAAGTGCACATTAGCTGATTTGAATGGCTAATGCACTCAAGCAAAAACCGTCCCCCTAGAGCCCTATTTATAGACTTTTTAGATGAATCTCCACCTTAGATCTTCCCTCCAAATCAATGGCCTAAAATGCTCCATCCAAAGAAAAATCTAGAATTTCAACTTCCCAAGTGCCTCTTTGGTTTTCTATTTGGTAAACCCTTGAATTAATGGGGTCAATTACCTAGGATTGAATAACTCTCAACCAACCCACTTAATTACTTAAATGATATCCCAAATCAAATTGATTTCTAGAAAGGGTAAACCATTAATAAAATTTCAAACAAAAAGGGGGTCCCCACCACATGGCGCCCAAGGGTGTCCACGTCACCCATAAGGTGGCGCACCACTACAGGGTCCACGTGGCCCTCTAATGGTTCTCTCGCGTCTTAGACTACAGTTCTCCGATGAACGGTTAAGATGGCTTACACGCGTGATGTGCAGTTCCACCGTGCACGAGTCCTACACCTGGTAGCACGTCCCTTAGGCTCCGCCACACGTATACTCGCCCGCGTGACTAGCCCTAGCCCTGGCACTCATGTGGCCCTGGCGTCAGGTGTATTCAACCCCTGGCGTCAGACAGGTTACAGCGCCAGGCCTAGTCCTCGCGCTCGGTAAAACCTGCCCAATCTGGTTAAACAATCTCATTGATCAACAAACAATCAAGACGGATACGAAAACCTTCCTATTTTAGACCAGATTCCTAAAATAGCAGTTTTCGTAGACATACCGATTTTTTGGGCGCTACATCGACCTCGGTTCAGTTCAGATGTTGTGGAATGTCTATAACCTTTGTTATTCTTATTCTCTTCATACTGCTTATTTTAATTCAGTGGGTTTTTACGTCCTACTGAGTGTTTCTATGAAATACTCATGCATCCTCTGATGCAGGCGCAAATGAAAATTGAGATCAGGAAGTGCAGTAGTGGAAAGGCGGATTGCAGGCGCCGAGAAGAGTTTAAAGACTATTTAGTTATTTGCTTTGCTTTTATGGATGCTTATGACATTATTGGCAATTGTGTGCCATAGAATTTTATGTTTATTTTTATTTGATTCTTTTAAATGGATTATTATTAAGTAAATTTATTTCAGATTATTTATTGATGTCTGCTATTGTATTACACTGACTGCGGGCATAATCGGTTACACGTCCTTTTGAGATGATTGTAATCGATTGGGAAATCAACTGTTCGGTCGCGTGTCCGGGATCTCTACCTTGAAATGTATCTCAGTGGTTGGCTTCCGCAGTCTGATTGAGGTATGGGATTTCGGGCCATGACAGCTTGAGTTCATGAGGCAACAACAAGATGCCCCTCCCTTCATGGTAACAAGTTTATGCAATTGCCATTGCAATATGTTTAACAAGTCCTCGTTTGTTGTTCCTTTCTTGGAAGTATTGTTTTTACTTTGTAGAGGCTCCTCTTTTATGCCATGGTCATTGAGATGCTTATGCGATATGGTAATTTTCATACTCGTGATCCTACCTTCTTACTAGTGCTCATCATGCATTTCAAAATTTAATCTGTTACTTTTCTGCATGAGAGGGATAGACTATAGTTGTACAAACCATTGTTTATCCATTTGATGCCTATATATGCTTGTTGACTACATGTATGAAATAACCTTGATTATTAAATAATTTTATGGAATTAGAGCTCTTGATGAGAGTGTGAAGTTGAATTGACTATGGAAGTAGAAGCTTTTCCTAAATTTGATAGTATTTTTTATTCCTAAAATAAATGCTTCCTTAAATAAATGGATAGTTTTTAATGTTGCTAGTGGTGAAGTTTAGTGATGCAGAACATTTCTTCAATTTTTTCTTTCAATTCCTAGTGGGTTTGTGCAGTTAGCTATGAAGACATGTTATAGCTTAGATTTGGACCCTCTTTTGGCATCTTTCTGGTTTTCTTTCATAGAATTAGTGAGAAGTTCTCTTGATAGGAGTGTGAAGTTGAATTGCCTATGAAAGTAGAAGCTTTTCTTAAATGTGACAGTTTGCTTTGATTCCTGAAATAAATGCTTCTTTGAATAAATGGAAACTTTAATGGTTCTTGTGGTGAAGTTTAGTGACAAAGAACATTTTCTTCAATTTTTTCTTTCAATTGCTAGTGGCTTTGTGCAGTTAGCTATGAAATGTTGAGCTGCAGAATATGGCAATTTCAGTGCTGCTCCTTGACAAGTTAGAGGGCCAAAATCTGAACTCGTGTGTTTTCATCGTCATATGTTTTATTTCTGACTGATGGTATAGTTTGTCGCCCGCCGAGGAAGTAGCTTTTAGGGGATTGGAATTGAGCCCAATTTGAAATTACCTGTTGTTTTTCCCTTCTCAGAGAGTTTCTCTCTTGATGGGAGTACGAAGTGGAATTGCCTGTGAAAGTGGGAGCTTTTCTCTACCATGACACTTTCCTTTGATTCTTAAGTGTGATTCTTTAAAATAAATGGAAAATTTAGTGTTGCTTGTGGCAAAGTCAGGTGACTGAGAGCTTTTATCTTCGGTTTCATCAATTTTTCCTGTGGAATGGAAGTTGAATAGGATGCAGTCATTACTAAAGTCTATGTGTTTGTATGATGCAGTGCATTTTTTATGTTTAAATGTTTTGTTATTTACTTATTATAATTTGTACAGGTGTTTTAGATTATTACAGGACTTTTACATATCAAAAATATAGGGGAGACTCTGTCAAAATTTGCATAAAAATTATGAATAAAAAATAATTCATTTTCAAATGTTACCAGGATTTTTTTGGATGGAGGGAGTCGTATTTTAGTTTTTTGTCATCTTGCTTCCAATATGAATGAACAGAATTAGGGATTATAGTAGATTTTCATAATGGACTTACTAACTCATGTTTTAGCAGGTTTTGTGCATATCATCTTTGACCTAAGTATTTTAAAATTAAATCAATGTCCAGTCTTATCTGGTGTGTTTGTTCTGAAAATGGTTCTATTGTTGAATGCCATAGCAGACCTTATATAAATATATATATATATATATATATATATAAGCTACTGGGTTAATATTATGCCACCAGTATACTTTACTAATTTTATTTCTTATAATTTGAATATATCTATGTTGCAAATATCTTTAAACTATTACCTTTGTGCAGGATTGACCGAGGAAGAGATCAAGTGGTAGAATGATAGTCGAAAGTTGGTGGTGATGTCTATTTTTACTTTGGGTCATTGAATCAATGTTAGTTTATTTATTTTCGTTATGCAGAGACATGCTTTTTTACTATAATGATCAACTTCTGATTTGACGCAATTACATGATTTAGCGTGGACAAATTTGACTCAATTGTTTCTTAATAAAATATTAGGCAAATAATTAAGTTATATATATACTTTCCAATTAATTGATATTTTGTGCTATTAGTTGGTCATCTTAAATAAGGAATATCAACCTTTTTTTAGTGTCCCAAATAAGCAAAATTGACAGTCTCAGGTGTCACGATTAAGCATTAGCGACGATAATGGAGAATTGTAGGCATGCCCATCGATGAAGACCATTAGTGATTGCGACACTTTTTAATCTATTGTTTTATGTTGCTAATTAATACTTGTACACTATTTGTGTGTCACGACTAATTAATAACGACAGATTCTAAATGTCGGTCAAATTCCATGGATGCATTTTTTAACGCTTAAATAGCATGGCTAAAAGTAGAAAAGTGTTGCCATATCACAATAGGGACGAACCCAAAAATTGGCGCTATTATCCAGTCTCGACATTTCAACAACCGTGGAAAATACATTTTTGCGACGGTCTAATTGTTTCGTCGAAATTGAGCAATTGTATCGGCAGCAACAACAACGCATTGAGCGACGCACAAAAAACATTGTGAGATATCTGGAACGACAATTTTAAGAGTACTTTTTGTGATGCTTTTGTCTGTGGCTATTGACCTATTTTGTTGTAATTGTTCATGATAGAACAAATGCTTACGTGCCTCCTTTGGGTCCAACATTCTAGATTTGAGAGGATAATATACAATAGATTTTTTTTACAAGACTGTGCAATGCCTAACTTCAAGATGCTTAGGTTTAACAATAACTCAGGCTAATGACTCCCAACCAGTTGGCTTAGGGCATTAGGTTTTAAGTATGGACCGCTTCGGACCTTAGCATCAGCCTAAGTTAATCCTATAAAGTTAAGCATCCCCGAACTGTATTTTTTTAGCATATATAATTTTTTTTAGGGACATTTATTTTGTTCAGGTTGTATTATAGTCTCAACCTATTTCCAGTCCATGCCTCCACCATATTTCCAAGTAAATAGTCTATCATGATCATTTGAGCTCAACAATAACCATATATTAACTAATGACTTTGACGAAAGTTATCCTACTACAGATTAGTACTCAACAAATTTCTAGAGGGTATTACTTTATGTAACTGAAGTGTGTGAGTGAGTGAGTGAGTTTTATTAACTCAAGCATCTGATCTAAGAGGACTGTAACAGAATGCTATTTCTCAGTTAAGTATCTCTATCCTCTAGCAGACTTAATCACACTTCCAATGTAAATTAGCCTCTTAAAAATTGAAGTATGCATCATGAAGGGATAAACTACTAAAACCTTTAAAAATACTAGCAAACAACCTAAAACTAACTTTTTTTTCTCTTTTTTTAAGTTCTTTTTTTTATAAAGTTTTAAATAAGCAAGAAAATAACTAAGCATCCTAAGCAAATATCTTCCTACACCCCCAAACCTATATAAAACACTGTCCTCAATGTAAAAAAATATGAAACAAGTACTGAGGAAAATAAATAGAGGAGGGAAGGAAAGATAGTACCTCGGCTCCACTGAAAAACTGGATTATCTATCAAGAATAAAAAAAAAGTGAAGCACAAGAATAACAAAATAAGAAATAAACACAAAAATAAAAACTTGGGTTGCCTCCTAGTAGTGCTAAGTTTAACGTCTTCAACCAGACACAACTATTAATCTTTGCAAGGCAACTGGGACACTGCAAGTAATTGCTCATCCGGAAAAGATTTAGGTATGGGCAATGAATCATCAATGAATTCTACTATCAACCTAGACAAGTGGTCAACTACAACATTTTCAGAACCTTTCTTATCTCTAATTTCAATATCAAATTCCTGTAGCAACAATATCCATCAGAGAAGACGAGGTTTAGCATCTTTTTTAGATAAAAGATATTTCAATGCAGCATGATCAGAATAGATATAGACCTTCGATCCCAATAAATAAGATCTAAACTTATCAGCAACTCCTTTTCAGTTGTAGAATAATTAAGTTGAGCATCATTCAGTGTTTTACTGGCATAGTAAATCACATGGGGAAGTATATTAATTCGCTGCCCCGACACAGCACCAATAGCATAATCAGAGGCATCGCACATGATTTCAATAGGTAGGCTCCAATCAGGTGGCCGAATAATAGGTACAGATGTTAACTATGATTTGAGTTTCTTAAAGGCATGATTGCAAGCATCATCAAAAATAAATGGTGCATCCTTTGCAAGAAGATTACACAAAGGGCTTGAAATTTTACTAAAGTCTTTAATGAATCTTCTATAAAATCTAGCATAGCCTAAAAAATGATCTAATTTCTTTCACAGTTCGCAGTGGTGGAAGATGTGAAATCAAATCAATTTTGGCTTTATCAACCTCAATGCATTTATGAGATATAATATGCGCAAGAAGAATTCTTCAACCATAAAATGACATCTCCCAATTAAGTACCAAATTCTTTTCTTTACACGTCACCAACACTAATGATAGGTGGTGCAAACATTCATCAAAATTAGACCCAAAGACAAAAAAATTGTCCATGAATACCTCTAGAAATCGCTCTACTATATCAGGGAAAATGCTCAACATGCACCTTTGAAAGGTAGCACGTGCATTGCATAGCCCAAATGACATGCGACGGTAGGCAAAGGTACCAAAAGGACACTTGAAAGTGGTCTTTTCTTGGTCTTCAGGGGCTATGAGAATTTGGTTATATCCAGAATAACCATAAAGAAAGCAATAATATTCATGTCCCGCTAACCTCTCCAACATTTGGTCATTGAAAGGAAGGGGAAAATGATCTTTTTTTGTCAAAGCATTCAACTTTCGATAATCAATACAAACTCGCCAACTTGTTTAAACTCTAGTTAGCACTAACTCATCAACATAATTTTTCACAATAGCTATGCCAGACTTTTTTGGCACAACATGAATAGGACTTACCGATTTACTGTCAAAGATTTGGTTGATAACTACCACATCCAAAAGCTTTAGGATTTCAGCTCGAACCACTTCCCACATTACAGGGTTAAGACGGCTTTGGGATTCACGAGAAGGCTTTGCATCATCCTCCAAATGAATTCTATGCATAACAACAGAGGGACTGATGCCTTTAATGTCAGCAATTGTCCACCCTATGGCTTCTTTGTGCTTTTCAAGAACATCAAGTAATTTACGCTCTTGAGCAACATCTAAGTTAGATGCAATAATGACATATAGGGACTCAGTAGCACCTAAATAGGCCTATTTTAGAGTATTAGGCAATGGTTTCAAGTCCAGCTTAGGAAGCTCAACACTGGATGGAAATACTAGTGTTCCTGATAAGGCAAGAGGCTCCACTTTTGGTTGCCACCGTTCAGTACTCATCAAAGGTATAGACTCAACCAATGAGTTCACTTGTTCAATTGACTGATCGATATCAAATTCACAACCGAAGTGTGTTAAGCAGGCCTCTAAGGGATCCTAAGAATACGTTTGAAGAAAAGTTTCATGGACAAGTGTTTCGATTAGGTTTATTTCATTCACATCATCCATATCAAGTGGTTATTTACTGATGTCAAAGAAGTTTAATTCCACCTTCATATTTCCAAAAGAAATTTGCATCACTCCATTTCTACAATTAATGATAGCATTACATGTAGCTAGAAATGGACAACCCAAAATGACAGGTATTTGCCCACTTATGTTTGGAACAGGTTGAGTATCTAGGACAACAAAGTCTATAGGGAAATAAAATGTATCTACCTTAATAAAAATATCCTCAACAACACCTTGAGGAATTTTAACCAACCGATCAGCTAATTGAGGTGTCATTGATGTGGGTTTTAGCTCTCCCAGGCCGAATTGCACATACACAGTGTAGGGAAATAAATTCACACTCGCCTCAAGATCTAACAAGGCTCACACAATTTGATGTTTCCCTATCATGCATGAAATTGTGGGACAACCAGAGTCCTATATTTGATAAGGAATTTATATTGAATGACAGAGCTGACTTGTTCTGCTAGGAATGCTTTTTTAGGAAGATTATTTTTCCTTTTGACAAAGACTAGATCTTTCAAAAATTTTGCATATGAGCGCACTTGTTGAATTGCATCTAAAAGAGAAATGTTTATTTGTACTTGTTTAAACACTTCTAGAATATCTACAAATTGCGCACCTTTTTTAGGATTGACTAGTCTTTGCGGATATGGTGCCCTAAGTACAAAATTCCTACGTGGTGAATCACTGCCTACCATTGTTTTAAAACCCGGTTCGGCCCGGCCGGTTGAACCGGATCCGGTCTATTTTCTGGGACGGAACGACCGGGCTGAAGCGAGTTGAAGACCTGGCCGGGTCATGAGCAAGCCCGGTGGGTTGACCCGCGATCCGGCCGGCACGGGCCAACCGGGCCAGCATTGGTATATATAACAAAAAAAAACCTAAGCTGAAGCCTCAAGTCTCACGACTATCACAGGTTACGGCGACGACGATCACAGGTTATGGCGACTGATCTACACATGAATTATGCATTTTATTAGCCCTTAAACTTATATTTATATTAGTGTTTGAATAGATTTAGTGATACTGTAATGTAGTTTTTGGTTTTTGTAGGAAAACAAGAGTAAGATGCAGAAATGAGGTGAAAAGTGACTATAATGGTTGAATATTCATAACTTCATGTACATATCTCTTATTGGACTGATTCAAGTTTCATGTTAAAGTTCAAGAAGTCAACTTTCCAATGCCATCGACCATGTGCAATTTGGAGTTCGGAGTAAAAAGTTATGACCATTAGACAATTGTGCTGAAAAGTGAAACCGAGAGAACGATCGATCGGCAAGCTATCGATCGCATTTGTAGGAAATTGGAAACGCGAAACCGTGGTTACGATCGATCGGCGGACAAAGGAAATAATGAAGGGATGCACTGATCGATCGCTTGTGCACAAAAGTGTGTTTCGACCTATTTTGACTCGGATTTGGAAGGGGTCTTTTGTGTTTTCTTCCCAACTATATAAATGGGCCGTAAGAAGAACGTGGACAGTATTAAAGAACCTATTTTGAAGGCTAGAGCAAGGGAGGGAAGAAGAAGAAGATGATGAAGAACATGGTGATGATTTCCTCTTCAATGCAAGGCTAAACTCCTTTCCAAGGTGTAGATGAAGCCCAATAGACTGGTTGTATACTCTCTTTTCTCTCATCTTATGTTTTAATCTAGTTAGTATATGACTCTTTATTATGCAATCAAAGTTAGTTTATTTAAGTTTGTTCTTTGTACTCGAGAGAGACAAAAGTGAATTAATTGGATTTCAATATGAAAGAGCACTTGTATATCCGAGAGGAACGTGAGTGGTCTGAAGTGTCATATATTAATAAAGATTCATTGATTTATACTCGAGAGAGATAGATCACAATTCCATATGCTTAATTGATTATGTGTTACGTCCAAGAGGAGAGCACTATAATTTGAATTGACAAGTGTATGTCCGAGAGGAATATGCTAGCCAAGTAGTAATTTATTTTCAAGAGAGAGAGAGAGAGAATACACTAGTTTATTGTGGTGGATTCGAAGCCTTGTTATTCCTTTATCTTGATTAAATCTTAGTTTAGTTTAGTTAAAATTCATTATTTTTCTTAGAGTAAATAAAAATTGTAACTTTTCTCTTGAATTTTGTAAAATATTTATCCGTCCCTGAGGTTCGACAACCCTTAATGCTCGCTGTAGTACACAATTACCTTGTGCACTTGCAAGAGTTCTTATATTGAAACAATCAGCGATGGTGAAGCCCAAGTCTCACGGTGAGGCCCAAGTCTTCTGTAAAAATCGAACACTTTTCTTCTACAAAAATAAAAATGATTAAGGGTTCATTCTTTGAGCTCGATCGACCCAAGCCCTTCCCTCGGTTCATCACCGTCGCCTTCGGTGAACATCCGTTCTGACCTCTCTCCCCTCTCACGGGCCCCAGTGTGACCAGCAGATCCTGTCCAAATCTGGCCGTTTCAGGCCAAGGCGAGCATCCCTACGAAGGCTCCTCCAACTACTCACCTCCCTCGCCATCGCCATCACTGAAAGGAGGTATTTTTCTTTGGTTTGAATCGTTTTGTCTCATATTTTTCCTATTTTACAAAAATAGAAACTGCTCATGCTATCATAAAATCACCATTTTCTGTTTGGAATCACACTTGCAATCAAGAGCTTTGCTCATTTGTCAAAAATGAAAGTGCTTTTTATTATTCTGAAATCGTTTGACAAGGCTCAAAACTGTTTCTTTTGGTGTGACAATTCAATTAGCCTATTTGGTAAAAATTTACAAAGAAAAACTATCATGATCTTGATTTAAGAGCAGAGGATGAAGAGGGGCAAATAAAATGGTCTCATGAATTATACAAAAAATAGGTCCTGCGCTTCCATCACGAGTGATGAAAGTAATGAAACAATTTACATTTGACTAGTGCATGTTTTCAGTAAGACGAGATCTTGCACAAATTTTTGTCGAATTCTTAGATGTTAGTTTAAATATGTAAATAATAAAATATGTAAATTTTATAAATTCCAATTGTTGGAACTGAAATCTTTGCAATGGTTCTATGTATGTATGCTTTATATGGAGAGTGGAGACTTCTGACATTCTATTTCTTGTCTTAGATCGAGCAATTGTTGTGTAGGGTTTGGAGGTATGTGCCAGTTCTTGTCATTATTGGCATGCTTGCATACTTTTGTTTACTTGAACAACTTCTGGTAAGCATCCATGATCTTTCCTTTAATACTGTGACAGCATGCAATGCTAGTTGTGGATATATATGATTGCTAGTTGTGGATATCTAGGACTGTTGAATGTTAGTTGTGGATATCTAGGATTGTTTTTGTGTTTGTGGATGTGTGATTGTGTGACAAGGAAATCAAATTTGCCAAAAATTTTATTCACCTCTCACCCTACTTGATCTCATTGTTCCTTCATTAAAAAGGCACAAGTAAGAGAGCATTAGTAGCTTCTTCACATGGCCAACTTTATATTTGGGAGCATTGGTTTTTAGTGCTACAGTAATAGAGCATAGGTTTTTAGTGAATGGAAGCAAAGAGGTAGGTAGTGCTACTGATCCCTTGCATCTTCTTTCTTGTTCAATGCAATTAAGTATGATTTTCCATCCCTTTTATTTCTGCATCATGTATCTCAACGAGGAGTGCCCTACCATTCCTGCTTTCAAGGAGGTGTTGCATAACCAAGCAAATTCCATGACCCATTTCAAGAGGTAATCTCCTTACAAAGACACATACAACCCAAGATGGAGGAATCACCCCAACTTTAGTTGGAGGAATGATAGTGTTGCACAAACACCACCTCCTCAAGCATCTTCCAATTATACTCCATATGTTCCACCTCATAGGAAGACACTTGAGGAGACACTACACACCTTCATGGAAGAGTAACCTCCCATTAATCAACAAACCTCATAAGCCATTAATGATATAAAGAGCTCTCTCACTAAATTGATATCTTCTCTAGTTGTTCAAGAGAAAGGTAGGTTTCCTGCTCAACCCCAACCCAACCCGCAAGGGCAAGTTCACATGATGGACATGAAACCTGCTGATTCACAATTGGAACATGCTAAATCTCTTACCACTCTTCGTAGTAGAAAAGAAATTGATAAAATAATTCCATTAAAAGCCAAGAAATCTTCTAATAGTGATGAATCAAAACATGATAATATGGAAATTGATAAGTTCGGGTCAAGTGAAGATGTGAGATGTCCTATTCCAGCTCCGTTTCCACAGAGGTTGAACCCACCTCAAAAGTTGAACCAAAATGCTGAAATTTTTTAACTTTTTAAGCAGGTGAAAATTAACATTCCCTTGTTAGATGCAATTAAATAGGTACCTTCTTATGCTAAGTTCTTGAAAGATTTGTGTACTATTAAGCGTAAGTTGAATGCGCAAAAAAAAGTTTTTTTAACTGAGCAGGTAAGTTCTATAATTCAACATAAAAGCCCGCCCAAATATAAGGATCCCGGATGTCCAACTATTTCATGTATGATCGGGAACTTTAGGGTAGACCAAGCCTTGCTTGTTCTTGGGGCTAGTGTTAATCTTTTGCCTTATTCAGTGTACACTCAGTTAAGTCTTGAGGAACTTAAACCCACCACCATTACTCTTTAACTTGCTGATTGTTCTGTTAAAATCCCTAGGGGAGTGGTGGAAGATGTGCTTGTTCAAGTAGACAAACTTTACTTTCCTGTTGATTATTGTTTTGGACACACATCTTGTTATAAATGTAAGTGCAACTATCCCTGTCATATTAGGTTATCCATTTCTTGCTACTTCAAATGCTTTGATTAATTGTAGAAATGGTGTGATGAAACTTTCATTTAGCAATATGACTGTGGAATTGAATATATTTAATGTTTGCAAACAACCAGGGGATGATACTAATGTTCATGGATTGAATTGTGTTGATACTGTTGTTAGAGAACAATTTCATGTTTCATCATTTTCTGACCCTTTAGAATCTTGTTTAGTCAACTCTATATATGATGAATCTAAAGTGGATTTTGAAAGGGCTAAGATTTGTTCTTTGCTGAATTCTCTGCAGGTATTGGAAGAGAATAGATGGAAACCTAAGTTTGAAGAGCTACCATTGCGAGATAAATTGCTTATACCATCAAGCATTCAAGGACCAAAATTGGAGTTGAAAACATTACCAACTGACCTCAAATATGCATTTTTGGGTGATGGTGAAACTCTTCCTGTGGTAATATCTTCTCATCTTAATCTTCTAGAAGAGGGTAAGTTGAAGGAAAATATCATGTCAAGGTTTGGTATACCCTGTGCAATCATAAGTGATGGGGGTTCTCACTTCTGCAATAAACCTTTTGAGGCATTAATGAAGAAATATGGAATCGCTCATAAGGTGGCTACCCCTTATCACCCACAAACAAGAGGGCAAGCTGAACTTGCAAATAGAGAGATTAAACATATTTTGGAAAAAATGGTTAACCCAAATCGCAAAGATTGGTCTTTGCGATTAATAGATCCACTTTGGGCATACCGTACAGTATTTAAATCTCCTATTGGTATGTCCCTTTATAGACTAGTTTATGGAAAAGCTTGTCACTTGCCTGTGCAGTTGGAGCACAAGGTGTATTGGGCTATAAAGATGTTTAATTTTAGTTTGGATGACGTCAGTTCTGTGCGTAAGCTTCAATTAAATAAATTGGAAGAAATCAGGAATGATGCATATATGAATTCAAAAATTTACAAAGAACGAATGAAGGTTTTACATGATCAACACATTCATCGAAAAACTTTTGAACCTTCACAAAAAGTTCTTTTGTATAACTCTAGATTGCATTTATTTCCTAGCAAGCTCTGTTTTAGAGGGACTATTCCATTTATTGTTAAAACTGTTTATTCTTATGGAGATGTAGAAATTGAAAATCCAATGAATGACAATGTATTTAAAGTAAATAGTCAAAGACTTAAGCCATATCTGAAATTGAGTCCTTCAGAGGTTGAGAGTATTCCTTTGTCTGATCCCACTTATCATGATTGAATACTCTTAAACTCAGTCTGGCTGAAGACAAGAATCTTAGTGCTCCTGGGAAGCAGCCCAGCTTTTTCTTTGTTTTAGGTTACTTATTAGTTAGATGATATTTTCTGGTTGAATATTGTGATTGCTATCATCTTCTTATTTGCTGCTGCGTTTCACTCGCATGAAATTCTAGCAATTTCCAGTCCTCCATGTAACATATCTCCTTGATCTTTTTTTTTCTGTCTTTCATTCCATTTTTAACATTGAGGACAATGTTTAGTTTAGGTTTGGGGGTGTAGACAAGTAGTTCTCCTTTGGTTTTTATCATGTGTTAAATAAAATAAAAAAACACAAAACTAATTATAAAAAAAATTAGTTTTTACGTTGATCAACTAGTATTTTTATAGGTTTTGGTAGTTTATCCCTTGATGATGCATACTTCAATCTTTAGGAGATTAATTTACATTAGAAATGTGAGTAAGTATACTGGAGGATAGAGACACTTAACTAAGAAGTATCTTTCTGTTACAGTCCTCTTGGATCAAATGCTTGAGCTAATAAAACTCAGTCACACACACTAGTTACATAAAGTAATACCCTCTAAAGATTTGTTGAATACTAACTTGCAAATAAAATCATGAGAGTCATACACAATTCAGCAGGGCTTCATCTAGTCTTAGTACAAATAAAATTAGCTAGACATAAATAAAAGGGAAGAAAAAGCCTATTTTGAATGGTTCATCGGCAAACGATTCTCTCCTGACAGAGCAGTACACAACCGGCACCTCTCCTCTGCTCTCTCTATTTGTCACGGGAATATAGGTCAAAATAAATTCCTCTCTGATGGTAGCGGCGGTCGTGGCAGGGCGAGGCAGATGGTCGACCGCGGCAGCGAAAAGGAAAAAGATGGTAACTTTGGACACCATCAGTGGAGGTGGAGGCGGTGGATCGGGTGGAGGGCATCGAAGATGAAGCAGAGCACCATTGACGGACTTCCAGACCCTCCAATCGGTGGCGGCGTTGTGGTGGTGTGCACCAGACACGAATGGAACAGGAAAGATGCTATTTTTGGCTCTGGGATAGATCTTGTAGCCATAAAAAAGAGCAGAAAAACTACTACCAAGGATGAGCACCGGCCATGGAGTGCAAAGCTTGAGTGGACATTCAGGAGACACTTTCACGTGTTGGGATTCGATGCAGGGCTATTCCGGGTAAGTAAAAATCATCCCTTTGGGCACATTCTCGTGTTCCAGTGTAGCTAGGGAGTCGACTGCATAGGACTAATGGACCAGCACAATGATCTCGTCGTCTTGTGGCTCTTGGTCATGGGTGGTCGGCATGGGCACTGCACTAGACGGCTGATGGACCGGCACAAGGATCTCTTCGTTTTGTTCAGAAGACTCGTGATCATCACGGACACTGCATCAGATGGTTGATGGATGTGGATCACCGGAAGTTTTGGTCTGTCAGATGGGGAATTGGTGAAGCCGATGGTATGCGAGAGCATAGGCGTGCGATGTGAGTGTTGATCTCAGCATGCTGGCGGGCAAGAACATCAAATTTGGCATTCAAAGCAGTCAATTGTTGGAGTATGAAATCCAAGGTGACAGAGAAGTAATGGGGTGCAGGTTGTTTGATGGGCCACCAAGTTGATAGCGTACAACAGGTAGCGGGAGGGAAGCGGAGGAAATAGCGGGATAAAAAGGATAACTTCCTCTAGAATCACCACCAGAGGCTTCCGTCGCAATCGGCACCGGACGGCGGACCATGGCATTGGCACCACGGTTGTTCAGCATCATCATCGAACGAAAATCTCCATCAACAGAGAAACATCGTATTTTTTTCTTCAAATCATTCTCTGTCTTTTCATTATTGATCATGCCTTTAAATAGGCTTATAATATGTTGTGATAAGGAAACAATTGAATTCGAGGATTAGTTACTCATTAATTCACACTTATGCCTTAATTCGAGGATTAGTTACTCATTATCATCATATAAGAACAATTGAATTTGGAAAAGACTTGCATTAATAACACTATTGCAAGAATACTGTAGCAGAACACTATTCATAGAACACTGTAGCAATGTCACTGTTCACAGTGTACTATTCACCGTCTTCCTCACCCCAACGGTGTTGTAGTAAATTCGAAAGTACTTTATCAGCACTGTTCACAAGCACAAAACAGTTAAAAAATCTGGCTTTTTCCTCTCGATCTCTTCCTCTTCTCCCTGCTCTTCTCTTCGCCTTGTGTTCTGACCAAAAGCACTACCCAAAACAACTAAAACCAGTCCTCCCTGTCCTCTGTTTTTGCTGTTTTACCAACACAAAAATAGTACCCTTCTCTGTTAAAAAAACTACCACCCAAAACAACAGTTCTGTTATGCTTTTATAGGCCTCAAAACCCGTCCCAAATCAGATGCTCCTTTCTACTATGAAAATGCCCTAGATCATTCAAAATCCAAATCAAAATCTGAGTCTATCTGAATCTTCCAATCTGAGCCAATCTCTTCTCAGCAGGTTTCCATGTTGAAGACGACATCTTTCCCAATCGAAATCCTCTGTTCAAACGGCTTAGCAGACCTCGATCTCTATTTCCTTCTTCTGTTCTGTCGATCAGCTGAGCGCAAGCTCGTGCTTTCCTTTCTTTTTCTTTTTATTTTAGTTCGGTTAAAACCTGTCTCGTTACTCTCATCCGTTAGATCTCCAACATGCGGTTCTTTACTTTGTGAACAAAACCCGCCTTCTCCTTAGATGATAATCAACGATTTGGATCTTTTCTTGCACTTGGTCATTTCTTTTTAAATTGATTTAAGCTTTAAAAATTCGCTACAAGCCTCCTAGCCGTCAGATCTTCTACAACTTGATCTATTTGCATATAAACCCGATTGACGGGCTTTAATCCCACGATCCACAATTCTAACTTCTAAAAACCTACAATAATAAAATTAAACCAACATTAGATGCATAATAAAAATATACTTCTTTAATTCATTAATGCATCTAAACTAGTTAATTAGAGCAAATTAATTATTAATCCCCTAATTACTATCCTAAACACTAATAACCCATTTTATTCATATTCTATCATTAATACTACACTAGCAAATAGGTAAATAGGGCATAAAAATGTGTATATTTTATGTTTATCAATGTATCCACTTACAAGAGAATCACAACTAGTATCCAACTTGTTATTTAAACAATTAAAACAAGCATGCATTTCTATAGTAATCCTAAATCATAGCAAAAACATGATTGATGATATATCCGTAATTAATTAAGCAATTAAGACAGGAACGCATAAACATTATAGATTAATTATAGGAGAAAAAAATCAACTTTCACAAATCATGCATTCTCTAAAATTACTACAACCTCATCCTAACCTTAGCAACTAATCTAGCCAATCATATTAATAAAAACACATGCATAATACATAATTAAATTCATCTCAACTAAAAACAAACTTGACTTACAGAAATTTTTGGATTAAAGGAAAAGCACAGCACTTTTCCTCTTCTATGTCAGTCGTTCCCAACAACTATTCGAACCGATTGACTCCAATGCAGTAACACTAGATGAAAACCAAATGAAAAGAGAAAACTGAAATTAAAATTTGGAACTGGAAATGTAAAAACTGCTCTCTCGGTCTCTCTTCTTCTGACCAGTCGTTACAAACTGTTAATGTCATAGTTATTTTTCCTAATTGTATTTGCCAATTTGATGACCCATTTGTAAGTGTCTTAGAGTAGTAGGCTAGTTTAAGGAGAGCTCACTCCAAAAGAGGAAGAAGTTTACTCAAGATAAGATCTACTTCAAAAAGCCTACTACAAGAAGAAAAGCCCACTTTAAAGAAGACATATATCAATGGACAAGACTCAAAGATGTGTGCTCAAGGCAAATCATTTGGAATGATAAGAGTTACTTAAAAAATCCCACTACAAGAATAAAAACCACTACAAGAATGAAGAAGACATATATCTATGGATAAGACTCAAATATGGGTGTTTAAGGCAAAACACTTAGAATGAAGACAACAATGGTCAAGATCAAAGGTTCCAGACTTATGGCGACGTGTCATCAAGCCCTCTCCCCTTGGTTTGCAAGATCTATTGCTTGAGAATCCACCCGTGAATGAGTGCATATAGATAATCCACTCATGGGTATGTTGAAGTAAAGGAACCACCCACAAATGAGTCAATCTGACCCAACCCACAAAGGAACCACCCACAAAAGGGTTAATATGACCCAACTCACGTGAGGGAACCACTCATAGGTGGTTGGATATGAGGTATCCACCCATGCGTGGGTAGATATGAGGAATCCACCCTAGGATGGGTTGATACACACCTCCCTCTCCCTCTATAAGTACCCATCTCTTGGAGAGAAATGGGTGGAAGTCATCTTACAAAAAGCCTCTTGGCCTTGAATCAAATACTTTCAAATCCTCTCAAAGGTCTTTGCTATTTTGATCTACTCTCCAGTCCCTTATTAGTGATTCGATAGGTTTATACTCTTGACCCTTGAGAGTAGTTCAAAATATCTTTGGCCATGGTTTCACTTAATCCCATAGAAAAATTCTTAGAGAAACCAATCTCTTGTTTAAAAAACCTCTATAATTTTAGAGCATCATTAGTTCAATCCAAGGATGGACAATGGAAGGCCATTAGCTCAAAACTAGTTTGAGCAATACGGGTAGGATATCTTACATCCTCCCGACAAGAGTAGGTACTCTAACTTATCCTCTTAATTAGAGTAATACTCTTATTCTCTCTCTATGCTTGGTTGAGTGTAGTAAAACCGTAGGGTTTAGACACACGTATGAGAGAGACGGGTTCTTATAACCCGTAGTGAGTGGGAGTACATTCACAATGAGTGTGTTGGGGTTAGCCTTTGCGTAAAACACTTGGTACATGATAAACCATAAAATCCGGTGGTTTGGGGTTAGCCTCCACGTAAAATCCTTGGTTGGGACATACCATTAAGTCATTAGTTTGGGGTGAGCCTCTGAGTAAAACCCTTAGTTTGAGATTAGCCATGGAAATCTCTGGTTAGAGGTGAACCAAGAAAACCTTTGCAAGAAGGTGAGGGTGAACTAAAAACCCTCACTTAGTGGAAAGTCGGAGATCTCCGAGAGTGGACGTACCCGTTGAAGCGAGTTGCTTGGCGGCGAATCACTATAAATCTTTGTGTGATTGCTTGTGTTTGCCTGTCTTGCATATTGTTACACACATACACACACATTCTACACCTCTTAAGTCTCTCTCATTCATGCGCTTCCAATTACTTGCTAATAAGAGAATGTTGTATGGAATGATTGTTTATATTAACATTATCTGTTAGTAAAACAGAGTGAGAGTTTTTAAGTGGTTATCCTATTCACCCCCCCCCCCTCTAGGACTAAAGAGCACTTTCATAAACTCCTTCATCAAAGCAACACAACAGCAAATGAAAATCAAAATGAAAAGAGAAAAACTGAAATCAAAATTTGGAACTGTAAAAAAGAAACAACTGCTCTGTCGTCCTCTGTCTGCTACAATTGTAAGCAAGTTGATACAATTTCAATCTAATAACATCAGCTAAGATAAAAACAAAATGATCAAGAGAAGAAAAAAAACAAAACTGAACTACACCTTGCAAAGAAGTTTAGCTGAACATTGGAAAAGAAACACAAATCATCTTCATCATCATCTTCTTCTTCTTATCTCCTTTGCTCTAGCCTCCAAGATCCCTCAATATGTTCTCCCTTAAGTTATATATATAGGTGTGAAGAGAAACCACGAAATCCCCTTCCAATTCCGACATAAAATAGGGCTTATTTTAAGTTTGCTGAATATAGCGATGGATCGCACTATTCACTGATCGATCGCCTCGCGATTGATCTCTGCTTTTCTTCTTTCTTTCCTGCGTCACCGCCGATCGATCAGTTCAAATCTTCATATGCCGAACGATCACTTTGGTGCCAATCGATCGTTCACTATTCATTCAAATACTCCAGTAGATACAATCGATCGAGAATACAATGATCGATCGCGTATATCTCATTTCTGCTTCGGTGATCGATCGCGTAAATATGCCGATTGATCGGTTACTATTCATTCTGCATAAAAATCTTCCAATGATCATAAGTGGCTATATTCTACACTTTCACCTTGGAAATTTCTGCTCAATATGATATAGCATGATAATTTAAATAGTAGAAGTGTAGAACATTGTAGCAATACATTTTAAATCTCTATTTTACAAATATCCAATGTTACCCATCAACCAAAGACATCAGAATCTACACAGTCATCATAATCTTTACGTTCATGATAGCACAAATGCTTGTGGACCTCCTTCGGGTCCAACATTCTAGATTTGAGAGGATAATACACCATAGATTTCTTTTTACGAGACTATATAAGGCCTGACTTCAAGATGCTTATGTTTAACAATGACTCAGGCCAATGACTCCTAACCAGTTGGCTTAGGGCATTAGGTTTTAAGATGGACCGCTTCGGGCCTGAGCATCAACCTAAGTTAATCCTATAAAGTCAAGCAGCCCCGAGCTTGTTTTTTTTTTTTTTCATTTTTTTCAGTATATATATTTTCCAGCGATCTTTATTCTGTCCAGGTTGTATTATACCCTCAACCTATTTTCGGTCCAAGCCCCTGCCAAATTGGTAAGTAAATGGTCTATTTAAGCTCAATAATAACTACATATCAACCAATGACTCTGACTAAAGACATCCCACTGAAAATTAGTATTCAACAAATCTCTAGAGGGTATTACTTTATATAACTAGTATGTGTGAGTGAGTTTTTGTTATGTTCCAACTACTTGTCTATTTAGCCTATTTATATTATTAGTCCATTTATGTATTGGCCTTCGGCCTAGTTAGGGGAGTAGCCCAATCTTTCTGACGTCTGGTCTCTGGCCCAGTTAGGTTTGATGTCTTATGTAATAAGGCCTCTGGCCCAATTAGAGGGAATAGCCCAGGCCCACTACGTGGGAAGACTATGTAAGGAGCATAGGCTCTTTTGTTTGAGTTAATGAAGAAGTTAACCTAATCTTATCTCCTCTTCTCCTCTTTTCCCAGTAGTCCCCCCCAATTGCAGCCGCCGGCTGCCATTGAGGCCTTTCCTTCCTCCTTCGATCCTCTCAACTCCTTCCCTTTCCCTCATTCTCTTTCCCAATCTTGACCCCCTACTTTCCCTTCTCTTCTCACTAGCTCCCTAATTCCTCAGCCCTTATTGTCTCAGATTACTGGGACATATCAGTTTTATTAGCTCAAGCACCTGATCCAAGAGGACTGTAACAGAAAGATATTCTCAATTAAGTGTTTCTATCCTCCAGTATACGTACTCACACTTCCAATGTAAATTAATCTCTTAAAAATTGAAGTATGCATCATCACGGGATAAACTATCAAAACCTATTGAAAATACTAACAAACAACTTAAAACTAAGTAAAATTTTTAAAATTTTTTATTTTTCAATTTTTTTTTACTCAAGCAATATCCTTTCCCCCAAACCTATTATGAACATTGTCCTCAATTTGCAAAAGATAAAACTACAATGATAATCATAACAAGGGAAAGAAAATAAGGAGAGAATACACTTGAATACGTGGGTTGCCTCCCACCAAGCGATAAGTTTAACGTCTTCAGCCAGACTGAGCCACGATCTTCTACAGTGATCAGATCCTCAAAAAGTCAACCCAGATCGATTAAATGATTACCCCACACACTCCTATCCATGTTGCCTAAGTGTGGAGTACATCGTGGAATAAAAGGGTGGAGTGGTGGGTGGGGAAGCTTTGGAAAGAGGTGTCCCTACTTTGTCCATGGGAAAATGTCATTAGAGAATTTTAAAATGAAGGGCTCTTCCTCCCCCAAATCAACCAAGTTGGCCTTAGGGGCCTCTTCTCATTACACGCTTTGGAGAGCTTCCTCAAATAGTGTATCAAATATACAATCAATAAAACACTCTAAGTTACTTTTAATAAGCAAAGGGTTAGATCGGCCTAGACATTGTATGAATGGTGCTTCAAGAACATAAGATCCCTTTAATATTGTCGTAGACAGTGACTCCTCATAGATAGAAGGAGGTTTAAAAATGTGTTCTAACGACTCACTCACTTCTTTAATTTCCACACCTTGTTGATCATTTCTTGAAATAAACCCAACCTCGTTTTCAAATTCCTGTGCACTCCGAAGGGTTGTAACATTTTGCACATGGTCAAGGGAAAAATATATCCCCTCTTCAACAAATTGGCCCATCGGGTATTGTGATTGGATAGGTAAGGTGCATTCTTCTCTCATATCCATAGACTATATCAGTTGTTCTAACTGTGTTTCTATGTTGGCTATGGACTGGGTGTGAAAATGGATAAGCTGGCCTTGGGTATGTAGCTCATCTCTCATTTCTTTTTGTTTTGTTTTTATCTCGGTCAAGGGTGTAAGGAAGGCAGACTGGATGGCTAACATTTGGCTCATTGGCTCTTCCAAGGTAGATTGCCGAGTGGATTGGCCAAACTGAGGAGCGGAGGCTGGTTGGTAAGGCAGTTGTTGGCTTAGGAAATCCTGTCTAGGGGCCTGATTAAGTTGCGTCCAAGGGGAATTAGAATGGTCCTCCCACCTATGAAGACCTTGTGCCTCATTCACATACTTTCGTATAAAATCTAGGTACTCATAGGCCGAAGGACACTCTACTGGGGTATGAATAGGACTTAAACAAATAGCACATGGTTCCGAAATAAAAGGAGTTGTGGATTGTGATCGTTTAAAATTAAACCCTTGCAAGTGCACAAGGCAATTGTACTACAGTGAGTATTAAAGGGTTGTCGAACCTTAGGGAGGGACTAATATTTTACCAAATTCAAATGAAAGTAAATTCTGTTTTAATTAATCTAGAGAAAGCAATAAAATTTAACTACTTTAAAATAGATTTTAACTAATATGGAGAAGTGCCAAAGCAGAGAATCCACCACTAAATATGCAATTACTACTCTCAATTATTATTACGCTCAAATTGACATGATAAGGTAATTTGTGTTCATGGTCAGACACACAAATTACAGTGAATTCACTCACGTTCTTGGTCGGACACGAGAGTTCATCCACTAAAAATTAATGTAGATAATTCTATCCTTGGTCGGGCATAGAATTATCATTTGGACTAATGATCCTATCCTTGGTCGGGCATAGAATTAACACCAGCCTACTTTTAGGTAAGCATAGGAATTAAAAAGATCTAATTTCATGTGTATCAATCAAGTCTATGGTCAAGCACTCAAAAGAAACTCATGAAATAGCATTAAGCAAAATCATATCAACTGTATTAAATAAAATAATCAACAGTAATAACACAAATCTAGGGCTTCATCTATGCCTTGGACGCGAATTTAGCCAGCCATCGGACAAGGAGAACGCTGTTGATTCGTTGGTTTCATTATGCACTATTCACCAAAAAATCACTATTCACTATTCACGGGTACTGTTCATGCACTGTTCATCGTCTTCCTCGCGCAGCCGTGCACTGTAGCATATTCAGAACAGCCCAAAAATAGCAGCTTTCTTCCCTCCTCCGGCCTTGTCTTCCTCGCCTCTGGTCGCTCCTCCTCCCTCTCTCTTTTGTTCCGGCCGAGACCACGCCGGATTCCGGCAAACAGCACCTCCAAAAGCTCTGAAATTTCTCTCTGTTTTTCCGTTCAAAACTCTGAATTTTCTCTGTAAAAAGTCTCTCTTTCTCCCCCATATTGTTCTGGTTTTATAGGCCTCAGCCCCGTCTCAAATCGAACACGATTCCTAGTCTAATTTGAAGTGGAATCGAGCCCCAAATCCGGCACCCACTTTCCTATTCCGGTGGACTGTTTTTTTTTTCTATTTCTTTCCCGATTGAGCACGATTCTGATTTTAGTTTCCGAATTGAATATGCCCTCCAAATCCGCCGTCATTCTGCAGTCGCCGTGTTTCCACACCATCTCCGGCACCGGCGAAGCACCACCGCCATCGCCGTCTCAAACAGAGCTCAAAACAGAGCTCTGTTTTTTTTTCTCTTCTGTGTTTTTTTTAGCTTTTCGTCAATGCTCGCCGCCGCCGTGCCTCGCCGTCTCGCCTTCCGCCGTCAAAATCACCGTCGCCGTCGAAACCCTCCGCCGCGGTCTCGCCGGCCTCTCCGTTGCTGCTGTCTCGCCGGCCTCGAGCTCTGTTTCTGGACGGCCCGAGCTTCGGCTCGGGTCGGGTTTCTATTTTCTTTTTTTTCTTTTTAATTGAACCGGACCGGAACAGAACCGGTCATATTTTATTTTTTTTCTTTATTACACAAAAACCCGTTGTATCGATCTCATCCATCCAATCTCATCTTGACGGTTCTTCTCTTTAATCGTGTCCCTTTCGCGTGCAATATTTCAAATGATCATAACTTTTTGCTCAGAACTCCGAATTGCGAACAGTCAGTGGCGTTGGAAAGCTGACTTCGTGTACTTTAACATGAAGCTTAAATCAGTCCCATCAGAGATATGCAATCGAAGTTGTAAATATTCAATCATTAGAGTCGCGTTTCATCCCATTTCTGCGTTTTACTCTTGTTTCCTACAAAAACCAAAAACCATATTAAAGTAGCATAAATTCTAAACAAACACAAGCATAAATATAAGTTTAGAAGATAATAAAATGCATATTTCATGTATAGATCAGATTGTAGTGAAGATATGCTACTCCCAAAGTTAGAGTGATTATCCCAACCACGGTTGTAAGTATCAGAATATAAGGGATATGGGTGGAAAGGCACTTCAAAGGGAGGGGAATTAAGTGTGTGTGTGTATGTGTGTGAGGAATAATAATCATTGAAGCACATATATAGGTTCTCATAGCTACATCCATAGAAAAGTGAAGACATTTCTTCACCATGCAGTCATCAACATCCGAACCACACTATCACACATCCACAAATCAGAAAAAAAAATAACCCTAGATATTCATAACTAGCAATCAGCAGTCCTAGATATCGACAACTAGCAGTCCTAATAGCCATAGCTAGCATAACATGCAGTTACACAAAGATGGGAAAACACCAAGTACCCAAATTAATCTAAAAGAGAAGGATAAGAGAATGCAAACATGAGGAAGGGGTGGCCCTTCCAACGTAGGCGAGAGATCCACTTCTTCTCTTAATCCTGCACAAAAAAACAAAGCACACTTAAGCTACTAAAAATCTAAAGTAAAACTAAACTACTCTAAAACTAACTACGCTAAGAATTTGGTAAACTAATGGCTTCCGTCCCCGGCAACGGCGCCAAAAACTTGATCGTTTAATATTTAAATCCTTACAAGTGCACAAGGCAATTGTACTAAAGTGAGTATTTAGGGTTGTTGATTCTCAGGGACAAATGAATAATCTACCAAATTCAAGAGAAGAAAAATTGTTGTTTTGATTTGATCTATGAAAGCAGTAAATTTTATCTAAATAAACGAGTTTAACTAATATGGAGAAGTACCAAAACTTCGAATCCACCACAAAATAAACCAGCTTATCATTTCTCTCTCTCTCTCTCTCTCTCTCTCTCTCTCTCTCTCTTTTATGTAAATTCCGAATTGGCTAGCATATTCCTCTCGAACATATACTTGTCAATTCAAAGTATTGTGCTCTCCTCTCGGACGTAACACATAAAGCAATTAAAATATGGAACTGTGACTATCTCTCTCGAGCATAAATCAATGAAATTTTATTGATATATAACACCTCAGTCTACTCACATTCTTCGTTGGACACTCAAGTATTCTTCGGATTGAAATTCACAAGAATTCACTCCTGCCTCTCTTGAGCACAAAGAATAAACCTTAATGAATAAATAGTGATTATATAATAAAATCCACACACCAACTAAGATAAAAGTTAAGATGAGAGAAAGAAGACGATACAACCAATCTATTCGGGCTTCATCTACGCCTTAGAAAAAAGTTTAGCCTAGCATTGGAAAAGAAATACAAATCATCTTCATCATCTTCTTCTTCTTCTCTCTTTTGCTCTAGCCTCCAAGATCCCTCAATACGTTCTCCCTTAAGGCATATATATAGGTGTGAAGAGAAACCACAAAATTCCCTTCCAATTCCTACTCAAAATAGGGTTTGTTTTAAGCTTACCGAATACGGCAATCGATCACACTGTTCAATGATTGATCGCCTCCCGATCAATCTCTGCTTTTCTTCTTTCTTTCCTACGTCGCCGCCGATCGATCAGTTCAAATCTTCATATGCTGATCAATCAATTTGGTGCCAATCAATCGCTCACTATTCATTCAAATACTCTATTAGATACGATCAATCGATCGCGTATATCTCATTTCTGCTCCGGCGATCGATCGCATAAATGTGCCGATCGATAGGTTACTATTCATTCTGCATAAAAATTTTCCAATGGTCATAATTTTTTGCTCCGAACTCCGAATTGTTCGCTGTCAGTGGCGTTGGAAAGCTGACTTCTTGAACTTTAACATAAAGCATAAATCAGTCCAATCAGAGATATGCACACGAAGTTATAAAGATTCAACCATTGAAGTCACTTTTTACCATATATGGAGTTTACGCTTATTTTTCTACAAAAACCAAAAACTACATTAAAGCATCACTAAATCTAATTAGACATTAACATAAATATAAGTTTAAGGTCTAATAAAATACATAATTCACTTATAGATCACACAACATTCTAGTTTTCTTGCAATTTAAAGGTAAACCTGCCATTTCACAAAAATCATTAACAATTTTCATGAGGCACTGACATTGAGAGGGATTTAATGAGTCAACATATCCGATCATATCTGAATCGATAAGTCTTTCCAGCAAAGATTTACCATCTCCAAAGAAAAAACATACCTTAGATGAATCTCTTAAATACCGAAGAAGCCACTTCATGCATTCCAATGCTCCTTCCCCATACTTGAAAGATGTCTACTAACAACACCAATGGCATGTGCAATATCCGGCCTTATACACATCATTGCATGCATAAAACTCCCTATCGCCGATGCATAGGAGATCTTAGCCATTTCTTTCTTCTCCCTTTCATTTAAAGGATTTTGCTTCTTGTGCAATATAAAATAACTTTTAACGGGTTTTACATTCATCATATTAAATTTCTCAAGTACCTTCTCAATATACTTCTCTTGAGATAGTCATAGCTTCTTAGCCTCCCTATGAACCTTGATTGTAATCTCCAATATTTATTTTGCGGACCCAAGTCTTTCATAGCAAAGGACTTGCTTAACTCATGTTTCAACCTTGCAATCTTGTTACTATCACGCCCAACAATCAATATATCAAAAAATATAAGGCAACAATATAATAAAATCAACATCACCAAACTTCTTAGTGAAGACATGTTGTTGTTTTAATTAATCTTCTTAATTTTACTCGCAAGTGTACGATCGTATTTTGAGTACAGTCGTACAATTTTACAAGGTTGAACCCATAGGGACTTGTATGGCGGAAATCTAATTGAACCCTAACTAAACCTTTGAATTAATTATGAATTTTCTAGAAATTGATTAACTAACTAATGACTAATTAAATTAATTAACGAAATAAAATTCTGAACTTTATCAAATTAAAAAAGTACTAAGGCTTTGGACTCGACATGCAGTAATCTATAAAGAATCCTAAACTTACAATTATTGATCGTTCTCAATATTGCTCTTAACAATCTAGAATCATATTCACGTTGTTACGAAAGATCTTATTTTAACGCACAAATATTCATACAAATTTCACGCTCTTTATGTTATTTAAACTTACAATTCAAATCACTAGATGTATCCACTTACGAGAGAATCACTACTACAATCCAATATGTTATTTAAATAATTAATATAAGCATGCATTGATAATATTAATCCCAAATCATAACGAAAACATGATTGATGCTATATATGCAATTAACTAAACAAGTAACACGGGAACGCATAAACATTATCGCACAATTCTAAGGAAAAAAATTCAACTTTCACAAATAAAGACTTCTCTAGAATTACTAAACCTCATCCTAGCCTTAGCAACTAATTTAGGAAATCATATTAACAAAAACACATGCAAAATTAATAAAATTCATCTAAATTAAAAAAAGTAACAACGTGCAATGTTTGTCTTCCCAGCAACCATCCGTTACAGATTCAACTCGATACAACTCCAACGCAATAATAGCAATAACCGAGATGAAAACAAAAGTGAGAAAAAGAAATAGAAAAAAATACAATTTCTGAACTGCCAAGAAAAATGAAAAATGAACTGTTCTTGGTCGTCTCCTCCCTGTCCTCTCTCGACCAACCTCCTTTTCGTCTGCTCTGTTTTCTCTTTTTATCAACTGCAACTTCATCCTAAAATCAGAACCTTTTCCAAAATTAATCTCGCGTAAAAAGACCTCCCTTGTTGCTGCCATCCAAATCAAACAATTTGTAGCTCAATTTTCTTTGAATTCTGTCCCGATTTGCAGTAAAAAAATTCCATTTTTAAGCCATTTGGAAACAGGGCCAAACCACCCAAAAATGAAGCTTTCTCAATTTGACACAAAATCTGACTTCAATCAAGTTGAGAATTGGTATCTTGCCATTATGAAAACAGGTCTGCAACTCCTCTTTCCCGACTCAAAACCTTCTAAATCAAGCAATTCTTCCTTCTATTGCTCCTCGTGGTTGACCTCGTTCCCAATCTGAGGACCTCTTGATCATGCCAGATTCTTCACCTCTCCATCGATATCACCCCCGTCATGAGCCCCCGTCACCTCCACCGTGACCTCAATTCTTCACTCTCGCTCGAGGCTTCTGTCTGTTCTTCATCGCACCGCCATTCTTCCTTAGCCTCCCAGTCGTGACCGCCACCACCTGCTCTCGCCGTCCACTGATCAAAAGCTCAGTCACCACCATCGTCGCCGCTTCGAGTGACCGCCACTATCGCCGATAACCGCTGCTCAAACAGAGCTCAACTTCTCTGTTGGGTGTCTGGCTGGAGCAGAACACCCGATTGGGCTCGGGGCTCGGGTTCTTCTTTTCTCTTCTTTTTTTTTACCGAACCAACAAACCAGTTCAGTTCAGTTTCTTTTTATTTTTTTCAATTGAGCTGAAACCCATTGTAGGATCCTCATCCGCTAGATGTAATCTGAACGCCCGTACTTTTATGTGCCTGTCTTCTCTTAGGTGAATCATCAACAGTTCAGATTTTTTTTATGCACTTGATCTCACCTCTTGGGTCACTTTGGCACTTCAAACCAGACTAATGGCTTCACTTTGGCCATTCTGCAGTCCGAACACTTGAACCTACATAAATAAAATGTCCCACATTAGACGCATCAAATAATTCATAAATTTACGGAACATATATAAATTGAGCAATTTAAAGTGCATCAATTATTTAATTCCTACTTACTAAACTAATTACTAATAACCCACTTTATTCCTTATTTTTAACTAGAAAATATGACTAAGAAATAATTAAAAAGACATATAAAAATGTGTATTTTTCATGTGTAACAAATACCCCCAAACCTAGATTTTGCTAGTCCTTGAGCAAAACACAAAATGAAAATAAGAATAGAAAAAGCTTTAAACCTCGAAAATAAATTCCAGTGTCATAGAGAATCACAATTGCATTTAGTATATACAACAAGCCTTTTAAACCCCCAGGTCTCCCTGGCTGGACGAGTGAAATTTCGTGAGGGTTTGCAGCCATGCTACCCACAAACCTGTATTTATAAAATTAACACTATTCATCTAAGTGAAAAAAAATAAAACTAAACACTTCAAAACACACAATCCTATTATCCCTTCAAATACACACTGCAATACTTAAAAAAACTAACCACATGTACTTGTATTTATAATCAACTAGAATATATAAGCCCTCAAGCAAGTTGTTTTATTCTACACCTTCATCTTAGAAATTTCTGCTCAATATGATATGTCATGATAATTTTAATATTAACGGTGCAGAACATTCTAGCAATGCACTCTAAATCTCTATTTTACAAATATCTAGTGTGACCCATTAGTCAAAGTGCATCAAAATCCACAATGACATCCCAATCTCTAGGTTCATGATAGAATAAATACTTACGCACCTCAACCAATATCCAATATATTTCGGATGTAAAAGGATAATACACCACATACATTTTTTTTTCATTCATTTTTTTCTTCTTTTTTTTTCATTTTCTTTGTGGTTGTGCAATGCTTTATTGTCATGAACACTTAGGTTTAACAATCCCCTGGCCAATGACTCCTGAAATATGTTCAAGGCATTGGGTTGAATTCCCCCTCCGGGTCGAGAATCAGCTAATGTTGATCATATAACAAATAAAGCAGCCATCTGCTATTTTTGTTTTTTTTCCAGCATGGGTGTATTATTCTTTTAACCTGCTTCCTTTCCTTTCCTCAGCCATAAGCCAAGCAAATGGTCTATCGTGATCGTCTAAGCTCAACAATAACCATGTATCATCAGATGACTTTGAGCAAAGTTATCCCGTTGCAGATTAGTACTCCACAAATTTATAGAGGTTATTACTTTATGTAACTGAAGTGTGTGAGAGTGAGTTTTATTAGTTCAAGCATCTGATCTAAGAGGACTTTAACAGAATGATACTTCTCATTTAAGTGTCTCTATCCTCCAGTATTCTTACTCACACTTCCACTGTAAATTACCCTCTTAAGAATTGAAGTATGCATCATGAAGGGATAAACTACCAAAACCTATGAAAATACTAGCAAACAACCTAAAAACTAATTAAATTTTTCTAAAGTTTTTTTTCAATTATTTTGAGCAAGATTAAAAATGAGAAAGAAAATAACTAAGTTATCCTAAATAAATATCTTCCTACACCCCCAAACTTGCATGAAACATTGTCCTCAATGTGAAAACAAAGAGAAATAAGTATTGTGGAAAATAAATAGTTGAGGGAAGGAAAGATAGTACCTTTACTCCACTGAAAAACTGTATGATCTATCAAAATAAAAAGAGCAAGTGAAGCACAATAATAGCATAAGAAGAAATAAACACAAAACTGAAAACTATGAAAACTTGGGTGGCCTCCAAGTAGCACTAATAAGTTTAACATCTTCAGCCAGACACATTTGTTGATGCTTTAGTCATGATAAATTGGGTCTTCCATACTCAATTCATCGATATGAGGTTTCTGCAGTTCTAAGAATGGTTTAAGACGATGACCATTAACTTTGAATATATCACTAGTCTTGGGGTTTTCTATTTCAACCGCACCATGAGAATAAACAACACGAACTATAAAAGGTCCTATCCATCGAGACTTCAACTTACCCAGGAACAGATGCAAACGAGAATTATATAAAAGAACTTTCTGCCCCAGTGTAAAAGATTTTTGCAAAATATTTTGATCATGAACCTTTTTATGCAGTCTTTGTAGGATTTAGCACACTCATAAGCATCATTACGAATCTCATCCAATTCATTCAACTAAAGTTTCCTTTGAATTCCTGCTTTGTTCAGATCGAAGTTCAGGTGCTTAATAGCCCAATAAGCTTTATGCTCAATTTCCACAAGAAGATGACAACCTTTCCCATAAACAATACGGTATAGAGACATTCCAATGGGAGTCTTAAATGCAATACGGTAAGCCCACAAAGCATCAGTGAGTCTCAGGGACCAATCTTTGCGATTAGGATTGACTGTCTTTTCTAAAATATGATCAATCTCCCGATTATATATCTCAACTTGACCACTTGTCTGGGGGTAATAGGGGGTAGCAACTTTGTGGTTTATGCCATATTTCTTCATTAACTGTTCAAAAACCCTATTACAGAAATGTTTACCTCAATCACTAATGATAGCACGAGGAGAACCAAAACATGCAAAAATGTTGTCTTTCAAAAATTGCACAACCACTTTATGGTCATTGGTCTTGCATGTTGCCTCTACCCATTTAGAGACATAGTCTACTGATATCTATAAAATATTCACAATTTTATATGCCTTTCTTCCTATATGTTAGTCGTAATTTTAGTGAAAGTAAGGATAATTAATGATTAATCATGATTAGGTGAGTAATTAGGAGTTTAATAAGGAAATGCGCTTAATTGATTAATTTAAATGCATTAATTGGATTTAGTAGATTATATTTTGCTATGCGTCTAATTTAATATTTAATTTTATTTATGTAGGCGTAAGAGTTTCAAATGCAGATCGTCAAGAGTGAATGCGCGCCAAACCGTTTCTGTGTTGAGATTGAAGATCCGATGGATGGAGTCGCTACGTCGGGTTTTAAAGAAGAAAAAGAAAAAAAAAAGGGAAAAATGATTGGTTCAGTTCCAGTTCCGGTTCGGGTTGTTAAAAAGAAAAAAAATAAAAGCAAAGAACCGACACGAGCAAAGCTCGGGCCTTTCGTTCCAAACAGAGCAGCGCTCGAGCTCTGCTCGAGCGCCGGCAGGGACAGAGCCGACGGAGCACGGTGGCGAGGCTGGCCAGAAGACGGCGAGGCGGTGGTCTGGGCGGAACGGCAACGCCGGGGTCGACTGCGGATGGCGGCGATGAAGCCGGAAAGACGGTCGCGGTGGCTAGGACGACGGCAAGACGGAAAAGCTTGAAGATTGAAGAGATGAAATAGAGCAGTGGCGGACAGACAGAGCTCTGTTCGAGCTCTGTTTCGAGCGCTGGTGGGTCTCGACGGCGGACACCTGAAGGATCGAGCAGCGATGGAGATGGCGTGTTTGAGGAGGAGATTGAGTGAAGCTTGGCTGTGGCAAGGACTCTCTGCTTGATAGAGGCGTGTTCACTTGGGAAGTTCGGAGATATGTTCAAGCCGAAATTGAGTGTTGGATTTCGATTTGGGATAACCCAAAAGTCAGAAAGATTTGTTGAGGAGGATTCTTTCCATTTGCCTATAAAATCAGAAAAGATCGAAGCAGGGAGAGAGCTTGCTGAGACCAGAGCTTTTACGGAGAAAAAAAACAGAGAGAAAGGAAGAGATTTTCGGGCCGGAAAACAGACGCTTTGGGCGTGATTTTCGCCGGATTCCGGCAAGGCTTTGGTCGGAGGTGGAGGAGGAGAGTCGACTGCCGGGAGAAAGCTGTGATCTTGGACCAAAATCTGAACTGCTACAGTAAAATTCGAGGTGCTACAGTAACCGGGATTTCGAGAAGAAGATGAACAGTAACATGTGAACAGTGTTTCTGTGAATAGTGCCCGTGAATAGTGAACATGAATCCGACGAGTCAGGCTATTTCTTTCTCTATTTCCATGTCTAGCTAATTTTCTTTATCAAGGCTAGATGAAGCCCTAAATTTGTATTTGCTACTCTTAGTTGTTTAATTTAGTTAAATTTGATATGAATATGCTTAATGCGATTTTATTGTTATTCCTCTTAAGTGCTTTGACCGAGACTTAATGAATAATTAATGGAATTTGATCTTGATATTTTCTGTGTCTAGATAATAACAGGATTATGATTGATTCTATGCCTGGCCAAGGATAGAGTTAGTTATATTAATTTATAGTGGATGAATTTTTCGTGTCTAGACAAGAACGTGTAGTTAATTCACTTGTAATTTGTGTGTCCGGCCAAGAACATAAATTACTATATCATATTAATTTATGGAAATAATAATTGAGAGTAGTAATTACATGTTTAGTGGTGGATTCAACGCTTTGATATTCTAATTCATTTGATTTCTCAGTAAAATTTATTTCTTTAGTTAATTAAAATCATAAAAATTCAATCTTTCATTAGAATTAGGTTAATCAACCAAGTCCTTTGGGTTCAACCTCGTTTCCACTAGACTATACTGAGTCTCGTGCAATTGCGAGTAAATAGTTAAAAATTCAATCAATCAATTGGCGCCGTTGCCGAGGACTTGGTAACGGTTTGACTTAATTCTAATTAGTTTAAACTTGTCTTTGTAGGATTTTGATACTTGATTTTCTTGTCTTTGTAGGAGTCAATTTGGAGAGGCAGATAGTCACACTTGGAACTCGCCAACATTGGAAAGGACACTCCTTCCCTTCGTTTGCAATCTATCAACCTTTCTTTTTAAGTAGATTTGGGTGTTTTTAATATTTTTCTTTATTTCTGTGAAAGCATGCAGTGTTAGTCGTGGATATCTAGGGTTGTTTTGTGTTGTGGATGTGTGATAGTGTAGTTATGGTGTTGGTGATTGCGTGGTGAAAGAAAAAAAAATGACTTCACCTTCCTATGGATTTAGCCATAATAACCCATACATGTACTTTAATGATTATTATTCCTCACACACACCTACTTCCCCTCCCTTTGAAGTGTCATTCCCTCCATGTCACTCATATCTTGATACTTATAACCACGGGTGGGAAAATCAATCCAACTTTGGGAGTAGCATATCTTCCCTACAACCCACGACCCCTTTTATTTTGGAACCATGTGCCATTTGTTTAAGTCCTACCCATACCCTAGTGGAGTGCCCTTCGGCCCATGAGTATCCGGAATTGGTGCGCGATCATGTAAATGCGGCCCAAGGTCTTCATAGGTGGGAGGATCAATCTAATTTTTCTTGGCATACTCTCAACAAAAGGGCCATGTTTGACCCAATCACTAATCCGCCCTTACAAGGAATGTCATGCCATGTTCCACCACCACCACTGCCCAACCCCAAAATGCCCAACCCACATAGAATCCTAGCTTTGAAGATAAGGTCTTGTCCATGTTGGATAATCTAAATGGGATCTATAGTAGTGCATGGGGTGATATTAATGAAGTAAGCAATTTACCTATCCAATCACAATACCCGATGGGCCAATTTGTTGAAGAGGGGATATGTTTTTCCCCTAACCATGTCCAAAATGTTACAACCCTTCGGAGTGCACAGCAATTTGAAAATGAGGTTGGATATAGTGCAGGAAATGAGCAAGGAGGGGTGAAAATTAAAGAAGAAGTGCATGGGTCGTTAGAACCAATTTTTAAATCTTCAATCTTTGGGGAGTCACCGTCTACAATAATATTAACGGAACCTTCTATTCCCGAAGCACCACTCATACAATGTCTAGACCAACATTCCCCTTTAATTGTTGAACGTGACTTAGAGTGTTCTATCGATTGCCCATTCAATCCATTATTTGAGAGTCCTCCCCAAAATGTGTTAGGAGAGCAGGCCACTAAGGCCAAATTGGGTGATGTGGAAGAGGAGCCATTCATTTTGAAATTCTCTAATGACATTTTTTCATGGCCAATGAACATGTCTCTATTCCCTAAGCTTACCCGCCCACCACTCCACCCTTTCATTTCACGATATGATCCGTACTTAGGTAATAAGGATAGGAGTGTGTGGGGCAATCATTTAATTGATCCAGGTTGATTTGTTGGAACTACGTCTGGCTGACGACCTAAAACTTAGCACTCTTGGGAGGCAACTCAAATTTTATTTTCTTGTTTATTTTCAATTTTATTTTTATTTTTCTTGTAGGTTATTTATTACTTGTGTGGGGATGCTACAATCGAGGTTTGGGGGTGTATTTCATTTTTCCATATTTATATTATCTCCTCATTCTTTGCTTATGTGTTTCATGCTTTACATCTACCATGAAGCTCTCCATTCAGGTGACTTCTTTCCTCACTTCTGTTCTTTTACTAGTCATTGTAGTATTATTTTGGTATACATTGAGGGCAATGTTTAGTTTAGGTTTGGGGGTGTAGAAAAGAAGTGTTCTTTTGCTTCATTATCATCTATTTTCATTTAAAAAAATTGAAAAAAAAATGAAAAAAAACAAATATAGTTTTTAGGTTGTTTGTTAGTATTTTTTCTAGGTTTTGATAGTTTATCCCGTGATAATGCATATTTCAATTCTTAAGTGATTAATTTACATTGGAAGTGTGAGTAAGTATACTGGAGGATAGAGAACTTAACTGAGCAGTATCTTTCTGTTACAGTCCTCATGGAGCAGGTGCTTGAACTAATAAAACTCACTCCACACACTAGTTACATAAAGTAATACCCTCTAGAGATTTGTTGAATACTAATCTTCAGTGGGATATCTTTAGTCAGAGTCATTGGATGATGTGTGGTTGTCTTTTGAGCTTAAAATATCATGATAGACCATTTACTTGGCTATGGCTAGAGCTGGAATCGGAAATAGGTTGAGAGTATAATACAACCTGGACGGAATAAAGATTGCTTGAAAATATGAATGTTGAAAATGAAAATGCGAAAAAAAAAGAAAAAAAACCAAAGAAAGAAAGGGGCTGCTTGACTTTATAGGATTAACTTAGGCTGATGCTCAGGCCCGAAGCGGTATCTTAAAACCTAATGCCCTAAGCCAACTGGCTGGGAGTCATTGGCCTGAGTCATTGCTAAACCTAAGCATCTTGAAGTCAGGCCTTACACAGTCCTATGTAAAAAAAAAAGTCTGTGGTGTATTATCCTCTCAAATCTAGAATGTTGGACCCGAATGAGGCGCGCAGATTTGTGTTATCATGAACCTAAAGATTGGGATGACTATGTAGATTTTGATGTTCTTTAGTTAATGGGTAACACTAGATATGTGTAAAACAGAAATTTAGAATGTATTGCTACAATGTTCTACACTTTCTACTATTTATAATATCATGATATATCATATTGAGCAGAAATTTCCAAGATGAAAGTGTGGAATAAAACCACTTACTTGAGGGCTTCTATATTCCTGTTGATTATAAACCAAGTACATGTGGTTGATTTTCTTAAGCATTGTGGTTTGCATTTGAAGGGATAATAGGATTTTGTGTTTTGTAATGCTTATTTTGGTTTCTTCTTACACTTAGGTTAATTAGTTTCATAAATACATGTTTGTGGGTAGCATGGCTGCAAACCCTCACGAGACAACACTCGTCCTACTAGGGACACCTAGAGGCTTAACGGCTTGTTGCATACGCTCAATGCAATCGTGTTCCCTACGAAAGTGGCATTTATTTTTCTAGTTTAGTTACTTTAGTTGTTTTTGTTTTCATTGCTTGATTTTGTTTTGCTCGAGGACTAGCAAAATGTAGGTTTGGGGGTATTTGATATCTATAAAATATTCACAATTTTATATGCCTTTCTTCCTATATGTTAGTCGTAATTTTAGTGAAAGTAAGGATAATTAACGGTTAATCATGATTAGGTGAGTAATTAGGAGTTTAATAAGGAAATACGCTTAATTGATTAATTTAAATGCATTAATTGGATTTAGTAGATTATATTTTGCTATGCGTCTAATTTAATATTTAATTTTATTTATGTAGGCGTAAGAGTTTCAAATGCAGATCGTCAAGAGTGAATGCGCGCCAAACCGTTTCTGTGTTGAGATTGAAGATCCGATGGATGGAGTCGCTACGTGGGGTTTTAAAGAAGAAAAAGAAAAAAAAAGGGAAAAATGATTGGTTCAGTTCCAGTTCCGGTTCGGGTTGTTAAAAAGAAAAAAAAATAAAAGCAAAGAACCGACCCGAGCAAAGCTCGGGCCTTTCGTTCCAAACAGAGCCGACGGAGCACGGTGGCGAGGCTAGCCAGAAGACGGCGAGGCGGTGGTCTGGGTGGAACGGCGACGCCGGGGTCGACTGCGGATGGCGGCGATGAAGCCGGAAAGACGGTCGCGGTGGCTAGGACGACGGCAAGACGGCAAAGCTTGAAGATTGAAGAGATGAAATAGAGTAGTGGCGGACAGACAGAGCTCTGTTCGAGCTCTGTTTCGAGCGCTGGTGGGTCTCGACGGCGGACACCTGAAGGATCAAACAGCGACGGAGATGGCATGTTTGAGGAGGAGATTGAGTGAAGCTTGGCTGTGGCAAGGACTCTCGGCTTGATAGAGGCGTGTTCACTTGGGAAGTTCGGAGATATGTTCAAGCCGAAATTGAGTGTTGGATTTCGATTTGGGATAACCCAAAAGTCAGAAAGATTTGTTGAGGAGCACTCTTTCCATTTGCCTATAAAATCAGAAAAGATCGAAGCAGGGAGAGAGCTTGCTGAGACCAGAGCTTTTACGGAGAAAAAAAACAGAGAGAAAGGAAGAGATTTTCGGGCCGGAAAACAGACACTTTGGGCGTGATTTTCGCCGGATTCCGGCAAGGCTTTGGTCGGAGGTGGAGGAGGAGAGTCGACTGCCGGGAGAAAGCCGTGATCTTGGACCAAAATCTGAACTGCTACAGTAAAATTCGAGGTGCTACAGTAACTGGGATTTCGAGAAGAAGATGAACAATAACCTGTGAACAATGTTACTGCTACATTGTTTCTGTGAATAGTGCCCATGAATAGTGAACATGAATCCGACGAGTCAGGCTATTTCTTTCTCTATTTCCATGTCTAGCTAATTTTCTTTATCAAGGCTAGATGAAGCCCTAAATTTGTATTTGCTACTCTTAGTTGTTTAATTTAGTTAAATTTGATATGAATATGCTTAATGCGATTTTATTGTTATTCCTCTTAAGTGCTTTGACCGAGACTTAATGAATAATTAATAGAATTTGATCTTGATATTTCATGTGTCTAGATAATAACAGGATTATGATTGATTCTATGCCCGGCCAAGGATAGAGTTAGTTATATTAATTTATAGTGGATGAATTTTTCGTGTCTGGACAAGAACGTGAAGTTCATTCACTGGTAATTTGTGTGTCCGGCCAAGAACATAAATTACTGTATCATATCAATTTGTGGAAATAATAATTGAGAGTAGTAATTGCATGTTTAGTGGTGGATTCAACACTTTGATATTCTAATTCATATGATTTCTCAGTAAAATTTATTTCTTTAGTTAATTAAAATCATAAAAATTCAATCTTTCATTAGAATTAGGTTAATCAACCAAGTCCTTTGGGTTCGACCTTGTTTCCACTAGACTATACTGAGTCTCGTGTGATTGCGAGTAAATAGTTAAAAATTCAATCAATCATCTACCCCCACAAGAATATAAAGATTGCCAAAAGAATAAGGGAAAGGTCGATAAGTCAATACCTCATACATCAAAAAGGTCTACAATAAGGATTAGGGTTGAAGGCATCATGTTACAACATGAAAGCGCTCTTAACTTCTGACATCTTTCACATGCTGAACAATAAGCATGACAGTCTTTGAAAATAGTAGGCCAATAAAATCCATATTGTAAAATCTTTGCAACAATCTTTTTTGAACAAAAATGGCCACCACAAACTTGATCATGACAAAAAGAGATGATGTTTGGTTGATCATGTTCAGGAATACATTTCCTAATAATTTGATCGGAACAATACTTGAACAAGTATGGATCATCTCAAAAGAAATATTTAACCTTGGACAAAAATTGTCACGCTCCAAAATTCCTAACCTCGATCGGAGTGCAAAAATATTCAAAAATACCATCTTCGGTGAGGTAGGTACTCTGGGACGCGACTCAGATGGTCGAACCAATCAGCCAATTACATCATCACAAAAGGATGTGCAATCAACATTACCAGGAACTCTCATGAATAAGGAAACTCATCATCCAGTCTCAAAATAAAACCTTGTAAATGTATCAAAAGAATTCTACTTAGTTATTATTACAACAAAAAATTTAAATTGCCAATCAAAAGAAATCATTAAATTTATGGCACACAACGGTCAGTAATGACATCAATTTATCAAACTAATCAAGTAATTGAAAATTCTCCAATCATCCTCGAGCTTCAGCGTCACCTTCCTGCTCCTGCACCCGTCCTGTCTTAGTTATCTTTCGTGCCTGCATCAGAGGATGCATGAATATTTCATAGAAACACTTAGTAGGATGTAAAAACCCACTGAAAATGAATCAAGCAGAAAGAAGAGAAATAAAGACAACAAAGGATTATAGATATTCAACAACATCTGAACTAAACCAAATGTCTATATGCCTGAAAAAGAAAGGTCAGCCAACACGAAAGAATTCCTGGCCCTCAAGTATTGAGAAAGGATAATAAAGTATACGACTCCTAACAAGTCACCGGTGTAGGGAGAAGAATCAACAATCATAATACCTCTCAACATCGAAAGTGCAAAGAGATTCAATTTCTGCTCGCTGTGTAACAACTACGTGGATACTTACCAGATCATCCTAGAGGTTCTCCCTTCGGAACCCGGCCATGCGTCTAAGGATGCTAGCCCCATCTGTGCTTACGGGCACAATGAGCAGAAACTGCAGACCTTCCGTAATATCATGCAGCCTAAACGTACATATTTGCCTCCCTTCGGGCAATGAGGAACCTAAGTTCCATAAATATCGGAGGTCACACTGGACCTAGCAATGGCTCGTGAGCATACTATGATTCCACCGAACGATTAGTGGAGAAATAGGTCAATTTCAAACCGGACAATGATTCAATCAAAAGCAGAGGTCTCAACTTTCTGAGAATAAGGTAACTCTTACCACAATGATTCACTCATGGTGTATAAATAAAACTTCAAGGCCTCTCGACAATATATGACTCACTCTCTGAAGTATGAATAGAATAGTAAAGACTCTCAACAACATATGACTCACTTTCTGGAGTATGAATAGAATAGTAAGGATCTCAACAACATATGACTCACTTTCTAGAATAACAAGGAGATTCACATCTCAAATAATAACAAAACTCACCATAGGACTAGAAATAAAAGAACCAATACTTTGAGACACATATGTTCATGCATAGCCTTAGATAGGAATATTCTAGAAAACAATTGGGTTTATAATATGAATACATATCCAAAGTCAAGATTTAAGGATAGGTCCTTGATGATTTGATTTCCAAGTGGAATTTCAAACCGACACAAACGCTTATCTGAAAAACAGAAATCTTGGCTTATTTACTCACTTAGACTTGCCCCATATGATTAGTCTTTTTAGTTATCCAACTTTATTGTGATAATCCATATTAAGAAATATAGTGAATAGTAATAACACTTTTTGGTTCATATTATACAATATCAATAGTGTTAATAAGTATTAGTGCATAGTCTTAATTATACACCACCTGTGTCCAAGAAACACTTATTCAAACTCAATATCAGAATACGGACAGATAGGGTTGAGAATTGCATACTCAAATTAGAGACTCAAACCGAATCGACACACAAACAAAGTACTAAAGACATTTGGATTCTCAAGACACCGTGAATTATATACTCGATATTAATCCTCAACTGAGTTATGACACACTAGGTCTAGACTTCAAAGATCACTATTTTAGAAGATGAAGAATGATGATTCGAGTTCCAATTGAAAAGTCAAATCGAGTCGACACTACAAGTGAAGCACACGACTTATCAAATACCAAGCCACCCTTCATTAGCCCATGATATTAATTCTTATACATAGTCTATTCGACTGCAATAGTTACTGAAAAATCTTATATGATATATATAAAGTTCTTAGTATACTTATTATAGCATATGTTATTGCTTTGATAATGTTTTCCTAACTTTTACCTTAATTTTAATGTTCTGTTTTTACATAAAAGTTGAATTCCAATGCCTCTCAGTATTAGCACAAATTGAATTTAATCTTGAAACTTTAACTGTAGATATTCCTCTGAGTCTAGTTTCTAACCTCACTGATTTTATATTTTTTCGATTTTATTTGAATTAGTTATGAATTATTTACTACAGACTATCAGCACAGAAACAGTTTTGACCGATATTAAGATTCTTAATTAAACTCGATTATCTTCCTTAGTAACACTTTATAGATGATAATATATTATTAACAGACATTATTACTCCCCTCCTAGACTAATTACAGACCTTAGGATTGTCTGGAATTACTAAAGTACCCTCTTTTATCATGTCTTTTTCCATACCTAGCAGTTTTAAGTAACTACCCTTTGGAATATGGACAATTAAATTAGGACAGCCCTTGGGACTACTTGAACCAATGAAATCAAGAAACTAACAGAGAAAGATTAGAACTTTAGGCCTCAATACAATCAGTAGATATCAAACATTGATAGTATTCCCATCTAAGAACATAGTATGGATATAGCATGAACATAGCGAAGAACATAACCAACAATAAGATTAGTATAACCAATCGTGAACCAAATTCCATCTAAATCAGTATATATATCAATAATATGAATGAATGAATCAATATTCATAGATGAGAAGAAGAAGAATTGGAATAGAATAGGGAAAAACCATCCTACTCTTAATTCACCGAAAATTCTGCTTTTTACGCGTTGTTCGTCTCCTCCGCTTCTTCCAAAGCTCCCGCTCCAAGCTCTTGCAAATCTCCCACAAGAAGAAGCCTTATAGGAGAAGGGTGAACGTGGGAAGGAGAAGAAAAAGGTCTCTAGACCTTCTAGGGCTAGGGTTTCAATAGTACAAGCCAACACTACAAGGGTTTATATAGAGTTTTGAGAAATCTCTTCTAAAAATATTTCTCCTAAATTATGGACTCTTACCACCAATAAGAATGCTCCAAAATCCTTAGATAAACATCCTCTCTAAGTTTGGTTAAGATTTGGTATCCTCTTCTCAAAAAAATCCTAACAAAATCGCAATTTCCGTATTCAATTTCCGTCATTGCGATCTATCGCGTACCCCGACGATTAACCGCGTACCCCGTCAGATCAATCACATACCCCGGTGATCAATTGTATACCCCGACTACTTATCAAAATTCAAACTAACATAACTTTTTGTTCTGAACTCCGAATTGAGCACCGTCGGTGGCGTTGGAAAGCTCTCTTCATGCTCTTTAACACGATATACCAAAATAAAATAAAAACAAGCATCAAAATTTTATATTTTTAGATCAATCTTTTAAAATATTAATTTTAATAAGCATACAAATTTTTGGGTGTTGCAAAAATTTAAACCTATCTTGGGAAGACCAATGAGATAGAATTTGTTCAGTTACTAGATAGTTAACTATGTCAGCAAACTAAGACAACTGAGACACTGCAGGTAATTGCTCATAAGGAAAAGATTCAGTTATAGGTAATGATTCATCAGTGAAATCCACTGTCAACCTAGACAAGTGGTCAACTACAACATTTTAAGAACCTTTCTTATCTCGAATTTCGATATCAAATTCCTGTAGCAACAATATCCATCGGAGAAGATGAGGTTTAGCATCTTTTTTAGATAAAAGATACTTCAATGCAACATGATGTGAATAGATATAGACCTTAAATCCCAATAAATAAGACCTAAACTTATCTAGAGCAAAAACTACTGCCAGCAACTCCTTTTCAGTTGTAGAATAATTAAGTTGAGCATCATTCAGTGTTTTACTGGCGTAGTAAATCACATGGGGAAGTTTACTAATTCGTTGTCCCAACACAACACATAATGAGAGGCATCTCACATAATCTTAAAAGGTAGGCTCCAATCAGGTGGCCGAATAATAGGAGCAGATGTTAACTCTGATTTGAGTTTCTTAAAGGCATGATTACAAGCATCATCAAAGACAAATAGTACATCCTTTTCAAGAAGGTTACACAAAGGTCTTGAAATTTTTACTGAAGTCTTTAATGAATCTGTCACGCCCCGAATTTCAAACCTCAATTAGAGTGCGGAAGCCAACATTAATGCTGATATTCTTGAGGCCGAAACCCGGGCACGCGACTGAATACTCGATCAAACCGTCAATTACGTCATCTCAAAAGGATGTATAATCGACAATTCGTAGTCATTTAGTCTCAAAATAAACATTGTTAAATATAAGAAATGAAAATCTAAAGTTTTTAATTAAACTTTAACACAACCATTAAAAATTGTCGACCACTGAAAACCTAACAATTCTAAGCACACTTGCCACAAATTCATAAAAGTTCATCAAAATAAGTAAAGTAATAAATAATCTCGAATTCTTTTTCCAACGCAGTCAGCACACCTTCCGATAACTGCGATCTGTCCCGAGTTACTCTTTTTTCACGCCTGCATCAGAGGATGCATGAGTGCTTCATAGAAATACTCAGTAGGATGTAAAAACCCACCAGTGGTATAATAGATAGCATGAAGAAAAGTTTAGTCACAGGAGAATGGAATATTCAATAATATCATGACTGAACACATGGTTTACTTTACTTGAGTGAAAATGTTAGTCAATGACAATCCCAACTCGCAAGTGTAGGGAGAAATATAAATCAAGATGACTTCAAACATTAAAAGTGTAGGGAGAAGATAGTCAAACAATAATACCTCCAGGCATCCATAGTGCAAAGAGACTTTAATTTCTGCTCGCTGAACTTACCACTCACAAGTGGCTGATTACCAGAATCACTCTAGAGGTTCTTCCTTCAGAACCTGACCATGCGTCTAGAATGTTGACCCCATCAGTGCTTACGGTCACAATGGGCGGAGACTGCAAACCTTTTATAATATCTCACAGTCTACACGTATATGCCTCCCTTCGGGCAGGAACAACTAGGTTTCAAAAATAATCGAAGATCACATTGATTCAAGCAATGGAACTCTGAGCATACTATGATTCCATCTCGGAGAGATCATCGCAAGGTCTCTAGTGGAGAAGTAATTCAATATCAAACTAAGCAATATCTAAAAAGACAGAGGTCGCAACTCTCTGGAATTCAAGATATCTTTTACCGAGAATTGACTCACTCTAGGAGTACAAATGAAACATCAATATCTCGCATTAGAATACAATTCACCACAGGAATACTAATGAGATTCCAATATCTCAAATAGCAGATGACTCGCCATAGGAGTGTCAATAGATTTTCCAATGATTTTGACTTCTTGATATACACAAAATATACACATTATATGCTCTATTTACCTATTTGCTAGTGCAGTTTTAATGATAGAATAAGAATAAAATGGGTTATTAGTGATTAGGACAGTAATTAGGGGATTAATAATTAATTTTCTCTAATTAACTAATTTAGATGCATTAATAAATTTAAAGAATTATATTTTTATTACGTGTTTAATTTTGGTTTGATTTTATCATTGTAGGTTCAAAAGTGCGGATTATAGAACGGCGGAAGAAGAGCACATTAGGCGGCTTTTGAGGTGCGGAGTAACCCAAGAGCAAAGTTCAAGTGCAAAAAAAGATCTGAACCATTGATGATTCACTTAACGGAAGACGGGCGCTGATTTTAAGTACAGTGCATTCAAATGAGATCCACCGGATGAGATTCCTACAACGGGTTTTACCCGAATTGAGTTGAATCGGTTCAATTGGGCCTGGTTTGGTTTGAAAAAGAAAAAAATAGAAAGCACAACCCGAGCTGAAGCTCGGGTGTTCTCTTCTAGAAATAGGCATCTATGGGCTATGGAAGTCGGCGATCGAGAGGAGCAAAGTCCTGTTTGGATTAGGACTGTGGAGTCATGCTCGTGCATGGGTCTCAAACAGAAACCGGAAGAGGTATTTGTCAGTTAGGATTTGGATCATCTTGGACGCGATTTGGATTCATCTTCAAAACAGGCTAGGATCTGATTTGGATTTGGAGTTATCTAAATTGGGAAGAGGTTGCAATCTATAAAAGGGGGTTCTGCAATGCAAATACCAATCGGTTTTTGGGGGAGAAGTGAACTGTTTTGGAGGTTTGGGTTGACGGTTTTGGAGGAGTTATGAGCAATTTCGACGAATATTTATGATTCCCTGTGATTATTTGACTATGCTTCTTAATGATGAATGTTCAATCAAGTCTTTATGTTAATCGTTATGATGAATTTGAATGCAATGTCTTCTAATTAGGTTAAATCATTAGTTGAATCTAGATAATTGTGAAATTAAATAGACATAGAGTGTTGATTAAATAATTGATCCTTGAAGCCTTGATACCTCTCATTGATTATATTTGTCTGTCTTTAGCTAATTTCAATTAAATCTTTAATCTAGTTTTAATTTAATAGTTAATTCAATCGTAATTTCTCAGCATAATTTCTTGATAAAAATTCTAATTTGCTGAGCAAAGTAGTTTTTAGATTACTTTAGAATAAATTAATTCTACATCACTCCCTGTGGTAGGCTAGATTTGGGTGATCCCTTCTGATTGCCTTATGGAGATTTACATAATATCCTCCTCCCATTTACTCTCTTAATTAATCCTAACCAATTCTGGTAATTTCCTGATTTACCACTGACTTTCCTTAGTTACCACTAGGAGATCGAATCCAATCTTTTTACCAAGATTCTTTCTAACCATCTTGATAACTATCACGTGCCACATCACCCACGTGAGCAAGACGTCCCTGAACGTGTGCTCATGTGGTCCCCACATCCAGGTGACTCTGCGACTTGGCACTTGTCCCACGGTTGCACATCTCTGATGTCCCGCGTACATGTCATGCTATCTGACTAGCGTAGACCACGAACCACACGTCCTAACCAACTCGTCACACATACACGTGACCCTTCATGAGCCACGTTCCTTCACTGGTGCCCAAGTGCACCTGACGTCCAGGTGACCCTGGCGCCCAGCATGGAATTCCATATTGGCGATATATCACCGATATATCGATATCGGGTCCCACCCGATAAAACGAGATGGCCAAATCTTGGTTTTTTCATTTTTTTCAAATATCGCCGATATATCGGTTTCGGGCCAATATATCGCTAATTTAAAAAAAATAATTTCGAAAAAGAATTCGGAAATTTTTTTTAAAAAAAAGGAGAAAAAAGTAACTTTCTGATTTGTTTTCCATCCTAATATGCATATTTTAAAATCTATGCTTTGTCTAAATTAGCATAACTCATTTTAGAAGTTAGATTGTGAAAATATATGGTAAAAACTAGTTTTTGACCACCGATATTTTTTACAAATATCTCCGATATTTTGTCTCTTAAGCCGACCGATACGATACCGATATCCGATACGGAATTCCTTGGCACCCAGTGCATCTGATGCATGGTTCCTCCGTCTGTTGATTGATGTACAAATAACTTACAAAACATAACTTCCCACATTACCATATTCCATCTAAATAAATCATATTTCTCATAAGAGTTCTAGACACTCTGAACTAAAACCTTGATACCTGGCCCCACTCCTGGCGTCAGGAATACATAGCCTCTGACGCCAGGCCAGCCTCAGCTTCAGGTTGAGAACAGCACCAGGCCTAGTCCTCACGCCCTGGTGTCCTACCTAATTGGTATTTCGATTAAGCAATTCATCATTCATACAACATATCAAATCACAAGCCATAACCAAAAATCCAAATAGGTAGCTAATTTTCTTGTTTTAGACCAGTTTCCTAAAATAGCAGCTTAAGTAAACATGCCGATTTTCGGGTGTTACAAAATCTTCTATAAAATCCAGCCTGGCCTAAAAATGATCTGATTTCTTTCACAGTTCGCGGTGGTGGAAGATGTGAAATTAAATCAATTTTGGCTTTATCAACCTCAATGCCTTTATGTGATATAATATGCCCAAGAACAATTTCTTTTTGAACCATGAAATGACATTTCTCTTAGTTAAGTACCCGATTCTTTTTTACTAATGATAGATGGTGCAAACATTCATCAAAACTAGACCCAAAGACAGAAAAATCATCCATGAATACCTCTAGAAACCGCTCTACCATATCAGAGAAAATACTCAACATACACCTTTGAAAGGTAGCAGGTGCATTGCATAGCCCGAAGGGCATGTGGTGGTAGGCAAAGGTACCAAAATGACACGTGAAAGTGGTCTTTTCTTGGTCTTCAGGGGCTATGGGAATTTGGTTATATCCAGAATAACCATCAAGAAAGCAATAATATGCATGTCCCACTAACCTCTCCAGCATTTGGTCAATGAAAGGAAGGGGAAAATGATTTTTTCTTGTCAAAGCATTCAACTTCTGATAATCGGTACAAACACACCATCCTGTTTGAACTCGAGTTGGCGCTAACTCATCAGCATCATTTTTTACAACAGTTATGCCAGACTTTTTTACCACAACTTGAATAGGACCTACCCATTTACCGTCAAAGATTGGGTAGATAACTCCTACATTCAAAAATTTAAGGATTTCAGCTCGAACTACTTCCTGCATTACAGGGTTAAGACGCCTTTGGGATTCAAGAGAAGGCTTGGCATCATCCTTCAAATGAATTCTATACATAACAACAGAGGGACTGATGCCTTTAATGTCAACAATGGTCGACCCTATGGCCTCTTTGTGCTTTTCAAGAACATCAAGTAGTTTCTCTCTTGAGTCACATCTAAGTCAGATGCAATAATGACAGGTAGGGACTTAGAAGGACCTAAATTAGCATATTTTAGAGTATCAGGCAATGATTTTAGGTCCAACTTCGATGGCTCAACACTTGATGGAATTATTGGTGATGCTGATAAGGCAAGAGGTTCCACTTTTTGTTGCCATCGTTCAGTACTCATCATAGGTACATACTCAAGCAATGAGTTCACTTGTTCAATTGACTAATCGATTTCAAATTCACAACCAAAGTGTGATAAGCAGGCCTCTAAAGGATCTTAGGAATGTCTTTGAAGAAAAGTTTTATGGACAAGTGTTTCAATCAAGTTTATTTCATTCACATCATCTATGTCAGGTGGTTGTTTATCGATGTCAAAGATGTTTAGTTCCACCTTCATATTCCCAAAAGAAATTTGTATCACTCTATTTCTACAATTAATGATAGCATTAGATGTAGCTAAAAATGGACGATAAAAAATAACACGTATTTGCCCACTTATGTTTGGAACAGGTTGAGTATCAAGGACAACAATGTTCACACGAAAAAAAATGTATCAAACTTAATCAAAACATCTTCAACAATAGCTACAAGAATTTTAACCGAACGGTCAACTAATTGAATTGTCATTGAAATGGATTTTAGCTCTCCCAGACTTAATTGCACATACACATAATATGGCAATAAATTCACACTCTCTCCTAGATCTAACAAGGCTCGCTCAATTTGATGTTTCCCTATCATGCATGAAATTTTAGGACAACCAGGGTCCTTATATTTGATTGGAAATTTATATTGAATGACAGAGCTGACTTGTTCTGCTAGGAATATTTTTTTATGAACATTATTTTTCCTTTTGACAAAGACTAGATCCTTAAAAAATTTAGCATATGAAGGCACTTGTTGAATTGCATCTAGAAAAGGAATGTTTATTTGCACTTGTTCAAACACTTCTAAAATATCTCCATATTGTACATTTTTTAGGATTGACTAGTCATTGTGGATATGGTGCCTTATGTACAAAATTCCTAGGTGGAGAATCACTGTCAACAACTGGAGAAGAATTAAATTCTTTAGTTTCTATTTCAGGCTTAGTGTTCGCACTTTCTTCTTTTTCAAACATTTCAATTTTATTATCAACCTGTTTTCCAGACATAAGGGTAATAACTGATTGAACATGTTTCTCATTCTGTGAAGAATTAGCGCTGGTACCAATGGAGAATTCGCCCTTCTAGTTAGGGACAGGTTGACTAGGGAATCTCCTTCTCTCTCTTTTTGCTAATTGAGTAGCCAACTAACCAACCTAAGTCTCTACTTTGCAATTGCTTAATTATTCATATGTGTAGTATTTTTTATCTCAAATATAGTTTGGTTGGTTGACTAAATAACTTGGCTTGTTGATTGGATGAAAGATTTGATAGTGTCTTCTAATGATGATTATTTTTATGTAAGATTTTGAGATTGAGTGGCGGGTTGTTGATATTGGGAGGGAGGTTGAGACAAAACTGGATACAGTGGGTTATTCTGCCTAAACTGAGTATGCATGGGTTGCATGGGCTGCCCACCTGCATTCATAGGTGGTTGACTATGTCTCCAAGAGAAATTTGAATGATTTCTCCAACCTAAATTGTACGTTTTAGAGAAGGGATTTCCTGTCGTCTTCCCACAATTATTTACTGAGGGCATCTATTTTCTTGGTTAGGGCATCGAGTTTGACCTTAATATCTACGTTCTTTTTTATCTCATACAGACCTCCCTTCTTTGGAGCTTGATGTTGTCTCTCCCTATGACTTGCAAAATCCCACTGTTGAGACCTTTCAGGTAATCGCTCTAAGAAATTATATGCCGCTTCAACTCCTAAGTCTAAGAAAGCACCGTCATTCATTGATTCAATCATATTGCGGTATGTTTGAGTTAAACCATTGTAGAAGTGCTGAATTAACCTCCATGTTTCAAACCCATGATGTGGATATTTTAGTAATAGGTCTTTGAATCTCTCCCAACTCTCATAGAATTTTTTATTTTCATCTTTCATGAAATCATTGATTTCTCTTTTTAATTCATTAGTTTAGCCATTGGAAAGAACTTTGACAAAAATTTGCTCACTAACATATCCAATGTTGTGATAAAATCAGCAGGAAGTGAGTTTAACCATGCCTTGGCCTTGTCCTTCAAAGAGAAGGGGAAAAGGCGCACGTGAACAGACTCATCTGAGAAGTCTGTCCACCTAAAAGTTGCACAAATTTCAAGAAAATCATTTACATGCATGTAAGGATCCTCTCTATTAAGAGCATGAAAATTTAGCAAGAGTTGAATTATCTGATGTTTTAATTCAAAATATTTTGCAAAAGTTGCAGGCAATACTATGCAAGATGGAGGGTTGATTGTGATTGGTGAAAACAACTCTCTCAGAGATTTCTCAGGTTGGTCTTCCATTTTAAATGAAAGATCAATTGCAGTTTCACCATTCCCCAATGGATTGAAATTATTTCTAACCAGACGTAGTGTGTGGTCACGTGTCCACATGGTCATACCCCGTCAATCAACTCTCGTGTGTTTTTTTTTTTATTTTTAATTTTTAATTTTTTGATAACCTAAAATTAACTGCAAGGGTACAATTACTCTTAGAATTTGATTTCCAACAAGTCCCGGGCAGTGGCGCCAAAAACTTGTTGTTTTAATTAATCTTCTTAATTTTACTTGCAAGTATACGAATCGTATTTGTTATACAATCATACAATTTTACGAGGTCGACCCACAGGGACTTGTATGGCGAAAATCCAATCGAACCCTAACTAAACCCTTGAATTAAGTATGAATTTTCTAAAAATTGATTAACTAACTAACGACTTTGGAATTTTCTAGAAATTGATTAACTAACTAAACCCTTGAATTAAGTTTGAATTTTCTAATTAACAAAATAAAAATCTGAACTTTATCAAATTAACAAAGTACGAAGGCTTTGGAATCGGCATGCAGTAATTTATAGAGAATCCTAAACTTACTATTATTGATCAATCTCAATATTACTCATAACAAACTAGAATTATATTCACGTTGTTACAGAAGATCTTATTTTAATGCACAAATATTCATACAAATTTCACGCCCTTTACACTATTTAAACTAACAATTCAAATCACTAGATATATCCACTTACGAGAAAATCACTACTACAATCCAATTTGTTATTTAAACAATTACAACAAGCATGCATTGACAATAGTAATCCCAAATCATAGTAAAAACATGATTGATACTATATATGAAATTAACTAAACAATTAACATAGGAACACATAAACATTATCGCACAATTCAAAGGAAAAAAATTCAACTTTCACAAATAAAGACTTCTCTACAATTACTAGAGCCTCATCCTAGTCTTAGCAACTAATTTAGCCAATCATATTAACAAAAACACATGAAAAATTAATAAAATTCATCTCAATTAAAAAAAAAAGTAAAATTGACTTACACAATTTTGAGAGTAAAAGAAAAATTAACAACGTGCAATGTTCCTCTTCCCAGCAACCGTCTGTTACAGATTCAACTCGACACAACTCCAACGCAATAACAACAATAACCGAGATGAAAACAAAAGTGAGAAAAAGAAAAAGGACAAAAATACTACTTTTGAACTGCCAAGAAAAATGAAAAATGAATTGTTCTTAGTCATCTCCTCCCTATCCTCTCTCGACCAACCTCCTTTTCGTCTGCTCTGTTTTCTCTTTTTATCTACTACAGCTTCATCCCAAAATCAGAACCTTTTCCAAAATTAATCTCGTGTAAAAAGACCTCCCCCGCTGCAGCCTTCCAAATCAAACAATTTGGAGCTCAATTTTCTTCGAATCCTGTCCAAATTTGCGGTAAAAAATTCCACTTTTAAGCCATTCCGAAACACGGCCAAAGCACCCAAAAATGAAGCTTTCTCAATTTGACACAAAATCCGACTTCAATCGAGTTGAGAATTGGTATCTTACCATTCTGAAAACAGGCCTGCAACTTCTCTTTCCCAACTCAGCAATTTCCAAATCGAAACCTTCTAAATCAAGCAATTCTTCCTTTTGTTGCTCCTCACGGTCGACCTCGTTCCCAAGCTCAGGACCTCTTGATCACGCCGGATTCTTCGCTTCTCCGTCGATCTCGCCCCCGTCACCTCCGCCGTGACCTCGATTTTTCACTCTCTCTCGAGGCTTCTGTCTGTTCTTCATCGTGCCGCCGTTCTTCCTTAGCCTCGCCGTCGTGACCGCCACCACTTGCTCTCGCCGTTCACCGATAAAAAGCTCAGCCGCCACCATAGTTGCCGCTTCGAGTGACCGCCGCCGTCGCTGATAGCCGCTGCTCGAACAGAGCTCGACTTCTCTGTTGGGTGTCTGGCTGGAGCACAACACCCGACCTTTTGGGCTCGGGTTTTTTTTTCGACTGAACCGACAAACCGGTTCAGTTCAGTTTCTTTATATTTTTTCCAATTGAGCTAAAACCCGTTGTAGGATCCTCATCCGCCGGATGTAATCTGAGAGCCCGAACTTTAATTATGCGCCCGTCTTCTCTTAAGTGAATCATCAACGGTTCAAATTTTTTTTAGGCACTTGATCTCAGCTCTTGGGTCACTTTGGCACTTCAAACCCAACAAATGGCTTCACTTTGGCGTCGAGCACTTGAACCTACCAAATAATTCATAAATTTATGGAACATATTTAAATTGAGCAATTTAAAGCGCATTAATTGTTTAATTCCTACTTACTAAATGAATTACTAATAACCCATTCTATTCCTTATTTTAATTAGAAAATATGGCTAATAAATAAGTAAAAAGGCATATAAAAATGTGTATTTTCATGTGTAACAAGACACAATGATCTGAAACTGTCTTCTTGTACCCATGGCCCATCATGAAAGAATCAAACTTCTTATATCATTGCCTTGGAGCTTGCTTCAACCCATACAAACTGTTCTTTAGCTTGCATACCATTTGCTCATTGCTTTGAACTTTAAATTCTTCTGGTTGCTCTATGTAAATTTATTTCTCAAAATCACCGTGAAGGAATGCGGTTTTAACATCAAGTTCTTAACCTAAAGGTCCATGCAAGCGGCTAGACCCAATACAACTCGAATGGAAACCCTCAAGGTTTATTGATATGAGATTTAACCTCAAGTTAAGAATGTGCCTTACATCCTTAAAAATCAACTTGAAATCCACACTACTCAGAAAGTGGACATCTCTTTTTCCAACAATCGCTGAAACCCTATGGTTTTCCATCCTCACCATGCCCAAGTCGCCAATTTATATATATTGAAGAACTCTCTATGAGAAGTTGCATGAAAAGATGCCCTGGAATCCACAACCTAACTATTTGCACTTGTTAAACTCAACAACTTTCATCACAAATATAAACCATAATAAGATCTTTACCTTTCTTTATAGCATTAGCTTCTTGAGCTTTCATGCCTTGCTCATTTGGTGAACCTTCATTTTGTTCATTTAAGAACTTCAAACACTCTTTGAAATGCCCAAGTCTACCACAATGAAACATTTCATCCCCTTTTGATATTTTGAACACTTGCCATATTTACCATTATTTGGACCTCTACTCTTTGACTTTCCTCTTCTTTGTTCGAAAACCAAAGCTTAAGATAAAGACCCCAATGACTTTCTGCTAACCACTTCATTCAACAAACTGTTTGTGACCTCGCTCATAGATAGCACTCCATTTAGTGCCAAGTTGTTAAGAGATGATATACAGGAATATATGTAGTTTTATACCTCTTTTACTTAGTTTGCAAGTGTTAATTTCTGTTAAATAGGAATAATTAGGGATTTAGTGTTAGGTTAATAAATAGGAGTTTATATCAATTATTTGATAAATTTACTTAATTAAATAATTTATATACATTAATTGGATTTATATTTTATTACGTGTCTAATTTAAATTTAATTTTATTTATGTAGGTTTCAAAAGTTCACGTTGCAGAACCGTTGGAAGCGGGTTTTACAGCTCTAAATTATTTAAAAGCTGAAATCAAATGTAAAAAGGATCCACATCGTTGATTTTTCTAAAGAGAAGGTGAGATCCAATGGACAAGAGTGATACCACAGGACAATTGAAACGAAAATAAAAAAGGAAAGAGAGGCTGAGCTCTGTTTGGTCGCTCGAGAAAAAAAATACAAAAAAGAACTGAGCACTCGGGCTGGGTTCTGCTCGGCAGCTCGAACAAACAAAGAACAGGAGGGCGAGCTCGATCTCACCCTCGGTAGGACCTAGAAGAGGAAGACCGCTCGGAACAGAAGCATGCAGAAACAGCTGGGCTCACGCTGCACACTCAGCTGAAATCACGGATTCAGGCTTGGATAGACTTGCAGCGGCCGTGGATTTGGTTTTGGAACAGAGGATCGAGTCAGATTTGGAGCGGGATTTGGATTTGGATGGGATTCAAAATCATGGGGCGGCTGGACTCTTTGGAGGATTGGATATAAAAGAATTGGAAAAACATAAAAAAAAAAAACAGAGCGGCCGATCTGGACGGTGGCTCACCGTGGTTTTGGCCGAACTAACGAAGCCAAATCTGGACAGAGAGAAAAGCAGAGGAAGAGCGGCAGCCAGACGAGAGAAGGGTGGTTGGTCGGCTTTTCTCTGGAGAAAATAGAGAGAAGAGTCGGCTGTTTTCACAGATGAGGGAGAAAATGACTATTTTCAAGGGACACCAAACTCACGTACTGTAGTAAAAACTGCACTACAGAAAGGCTATCTGGTGTTTGATTTTTACATGCCAACGACGCCTCCAAAAATAAAACAAGCTTTCTCTTTTCTTTTATTTCTGACTAGCTAAATTTTAGACAGTGAGGTTAAGATGAAGCTCTAACTGATTTGATTCATCTTTGCTGTTTTACTCTCAATTTTATTTGATGTATCTTTATTTCCTATGTTTAATAGAAATTTTACTATGTTCTATTCTATTTGTGGAGGGAGAATAGAGTGGATTTAAAATAAAGTTAAACTGAGGGATTGTTAATGTTCGAGAGACCTTGATATATTCTAAAGTATTTTATTGAAAAAAGTTCAATTTTTTATGTAGACTTTTGCTCAAGGAGAAAGATTTATTGAATTAGTATTAATTGTCTTAGTTGCAACGTCTAAGAGGGTTGCACAATTTCTATTAATTATGCGTGTGTATGAGAAGAACATGAGTAATTTATCAACTAAAATTGTATGAACCTCAACAGAGGGGGAATTAAAATTGAATTTTATTACATTAGTTAATTAAAATCTGATTTTATTTTTTATTAGAATTACTTAAGCACAATCTTAGAATTAGGTTAAATTAAAAATTCAAGTCCCTGTGGGATTGACCATGTAGCCACTATTCTATATCAGATTCGTGCACTTGCGAGTAAAAAAATTAAAATTCACATCAAGTTTTTAGCACCGTTGCCGAGGACTTCGGCAACGATTTAAATTAGCCTTATAATCTCTTTTAAATTTTTAAGATTTAATAGTTCTAGAAATTTGTTTTGCATAATTCGTAGTTTTAAGATTTAAATTAGCCTTATAATCTCATCTAAATTTTAAATTAGTTTAGTTGTCATTGCAAGGAATTATATTTAGTGGTTAAATTAGAAAAGTACAAAACGACATCAAACAAGAAGGATTTCTGCAACAAGTGGGTAGCCAACTTGAAAACTTCACAACTAGGGAAGTAAACCTATAAAGTTTAATTATTTTGGAAAGTTTTATGTTATTTTATGACTGAACGTGTTGTAAATCAGCTTTTTGCATGCTAGTTGTTGATATACACAAAATATATGCATTTTTATATGCCTTTTTATCTATATGTTAATTTTATTTTATGATAAAATAGGAGTAAACCTAGGTTATTAGTATTAAGCTATAGTAATTAGATCTTTAATAATTTATATGTACTTTATTGAATAATTTAGATGCATTAATTGAATTTAATAGATTTATATTTTATTACACGTCTAATTTGGATTTAAGTTTATTTATGTAGGTTACATTTTGGGCTAATTTGAATGCCCACAAAAAAACTAGTCAATCCAGCTTCTACAATCAAAGAAATGTTGGAGTACATTGAAGATTGGCTAGTAGTATCTTACATGACAATGTCCATGTGCTGAAGTACATAATGGACACCACCAATCCCTAGAAGAACCTTACTCCCTTCATTAGCCCTGCAACATTGAATATTTGGCATACTTAAATAACAACAAATGCACCTTTTGCCTGCAATTAAAGTGCAACATATGTTTGTTTTGAAGAAGTTTGACACAACCATTTAAATTCAGCTCAGGCTCAAGTATAGAAGATTTATCGGAATGAAAGAAGCCAAACAACCAGCACCAGTTAACTATATCCAGTTTCTGTTTCGGAGCTGCACTTTATATAATAACTCAGGTCAACAAGGCTAATGCAATAAAGAAAAAGAATTAGACAAAGATAATAACAAGAAATTGAAGATATGGCTTCAGTGACTGCTCTGAAGTATGATGAAAGGATCAATCAATAAAAGCATAGTGCAATTGAACAGAGCAAGGCAGCAATACTCTACCGAGTGGCAACAAAGGCAAGAACTATTCCAGCAAAAAAATAGAAAGTTTTAGAGCAAGGCAGCAGTGTTGTAACTTTTGTATATCTTGACAAAAAAGCAGAAAGTTGATGGAGAGAATTATTTAAGTCCACATCCAAAGCTGGGCTTCAGGTTCCAACTGAATACCACAAAATTCCTGCCACATGGATAATGAAATTAGTGCAATCTCTTAAATCTTAAGTAGATAATATACGATATTTACTTAGACAGTAGTAAATTATACCTTCGCAAAAGGTATTGGTGATGAAGATGAAAAAGGCCTAAGTATTTGCTTCTTGTGATAGATTGGCCATGTGGATTCTGGAAAGTCTACACTCTCCGGGAAACTCTTACACCTCATGGGAAGAATTTCACAGAACGATATGCACAAATACGAGAAAGAATCTAAAGAAAAGGTGAGTTAACTTTAAACAACAATTTTTGGACTCCTTGCAGTTCCATCGTTTTCAGTTCATTACATACGATGAATCTGTTCATCTTAATGATTCTATATATTCATTTAAAGACATGGTTATGAAAACACAAAAGTTTAGTTAAAAATAAATTTATTCTGAGAGATTATATCATTATCAGTACCGAAAAAACATTGCAACCAAGTGGTAGAGATTGTTGATATTGAATGCATCATCAGTGCTATTTTGGTTTAACTGACTTGGGAATCAAGTGGGTTTGTCAGATATATAAGTGCTCACCTCCTTTGATAAATTTCTTGATTTAAAGATCCACAGATATTCAATTAAATCTTTAAAAAATGTAAACATGCATTGGACCTTTAACCACAATCAGGTGATAAAGCTTGTGCTTTATTGCTATTTGTGCTATCGTAAAATTCTCTTGAGTTTCTGTGAGATCTATAGCGATGGTCTCCTTTTAGGTTGTGTTTCCTATATATCTTCTGGTGGTTAAGAATTTTTTCTGCATTTTGCTTCAGGGTAAAGGCTCTTTCGCTTATGCTTAGGCTTTGGATGAGAGTGCCCCAGAAAGGGAATGGGGTATTACCATGACAGTAGCAGGGAGAGGCGGGGGAAGAACTTACAGTTTTGAGCAGCGGAGGACATAGAAAGGGTTAGTCGGCGATCAGATCGCCTTCGCCTTCGAAGGGTTAGCCGTAGTCATTGCCTTGCAGGCCGTCGACGAAAAAGCCTTCGCCTTTGGCCCTTTGCCTTCGCCTTCACCTTGCAGGTCATCGATGAAACTCTTGCAGGCCTTCGTCTTTGCCTTGCAAGCAATCGAGGAAACCCTTGCAGGCCGCCTCGCCTTGCAAGCCGTCAACGAAAGCCTTTGCCTTCGCCTTGCAGGCCCTCGACGACAGCCTTCGCCTTCGCCCTTCGCCAATCGCCAGTTCGCCTTCGCAGGAGGCAGCGGCGGCTGGTTGGCTAGGGTTTTTTTGAGAATCTTTTTTATATGGGTAATGGGGTAACTTGGGTATTTAGGTAATCTAGGTTGGGTTATTGGGTAATATCACTTTAGGTCTGGGTCTTCGGTTTTTTCGGGTCGGGTCGGGTCGGGTCGGGTTGGGTCTTGGGTAATTTTTAACAACACCCGACCCTACCCGAGATTCATCCGGGTTTTTTATATCTATACCCTAACCGACCCGAGATAGTACCCGAACCGAATCGAACCGGGTCAATTTCGGTTCGGTTCCATTCGGGTAGGGTCGGGTCCGAGTTTAAGATGTAGCCCTAATGGTTCTTCACTTAAAAACCCATTATGCGTGCTGCACTTTGGCGTTCCACAACACGTGCGCTAAAAGTAGGCTGGTGTTAATTCTATGCCCAACCAAGGATAGGATCATTAGCCCAAATGATCATTTTATGCCCGACCAAGGATAGAATTAGCTACAATAATTTATAATGGATGAACTCTCGTGTCCGACCAAGAACGTGAGTGAATTCATTGTGATTTGTGTGTCTGACCATGAACACAAGTTACCATATCATATTAACTTATGCTTAATAATAATTGAGAGTAGTAATTGCATGTCTAGTGGTGGATTCTCTGACTTGATATTCTCCATATTGATTGAATCCCAAAGGCTGTTTATGTCGCCTGCAGTTTCATCTCTGAAGATAAGCTTTTTTTGCTGGAATAATTCTTGCCTTTGTTCCCACTTGGTAGAGTACTGCTGCCTTGCTCTATTCAGTTGCACTATGCTTTTATTGCTTGATCCTTTCATCATACTTCAGAGCAGTCAGTGAAGCCATATCTTCAATTTTTTTATTATCTTTGTCTAATTCTTTTTCTTTATTGCAGTATATTAGTCATATTTGTATTATATTTTTTGTTCCCTGTTAGTGGTCTAATTTGAATAAAACATTTGTCCCATACTTTTCATGAGATTTTGGTACATGGGCATATTGTGAGTATGACGCTACCTAAGCTAGGGCAGATCTGAATAGAAATCTAGAATTTTACTAAATTTAAAGTTTGTGAAGTTAATGTTTTATCTTGGCAACCATGGATGGTTTTCTGATGCTTTATGCTCCTTCCATTTCAGCTTCATACTCATGGATCAATGCTTACAAGTGAAGAGCTTGAAACACATACAATAGCTGCTTGGAAAGACTTTTAAACTTCTGTTAGTTGACTAGTGCACAATGTATTGACTATGATTTAGGTATTGTTCATTGTTGCTTTTAACTTCAGGGAAAATGGGATGCCATTGTAGATTGAACAATGAATATGTCTAATATTAATCTCTTGTAGAAGTATGCTCTATATTTCTCTACTCTAAGTTGCCAATCAGGAGTTCTCATTTCTCAATGTAATGGAAGTGCCTTTGGAACGAAAAACTGATATGTGGTGGTAATGGTTACTATTTATTTCTAATTTCTCTACTCTAAGTTGCCAATCAAGAGTTCTCATTTCTCAATGTGAAGGAAGTGCCTTTGGAACGAAAAATTGATGTGGTGGTAATGGTTACTATTTATTATCTATAGAGACTGTTAGTTGTATAGCATGTATCGAATTTAGTAAACTGCAAAACTGAAGAGTGGAGTCGGTTCCTATCTTAGGTTCTCGGGTTTTTCTGGTTTTAACGCGGGTAGGGTCGGTTCCATTAATCACGGGTACAATCTCGGGTAGGGTCGGGTGTGGGTTTCTCGGTTCCTATCATGTGTAGGGTTGGGTATTGCAATATCCGAGTCTACCCGACCCATGATGCAGCCCTAAGAACCATCCATTGATCATCTGATGGTTGAGACAGCTACAACGGGTTTTGAAAGCTTAACTCGTATTATAAAAGCTAAAATTCAAAGAATAATAATCTGAGCCATTGATATAATTAATTTAATTAGTGGTGAATTCGATGCTTTGAAATTTCTATATAAAAGTTTATCGTTAATTTTTCTTTGTTTTGACTAGTTATCTAAGGTTTATTTCCATCGAATTAGTTAAGTAATTGTCTAGAATTAGGTTGAATTTGAATCAAGTCTCTGTGGGGATCGACCTTGTAGCCACTATTTTATATTAGATTCATACACTTACGAGTAAAATTAATTGAAATTCACATCAAGATTTTGGCGCCATTGATGGGGACTTGGGCAACAATTTAATCAAATTTTAGAAATTTACTTTCCATAATTCGTAGTTTTAAGATTTAAATTTGCCTTATCATCTCTTATCATTTTTAATTATTTTAATTGTCTTTGCAAGAAATTATATTTAGTGGTTAAATCGAAAAAGTGCAAAAAGCCAGCAAACATGAACGATTTCTGCAACTAAGTGGGTCACCAACTTGAAATTTCACAGCCAGGGAAGTAATTCAATTATTTTAAAAAATTTCATGTTATTCTAGAACTAAACGTGTTGTGAATCTAATTTCTGCATGTTGGTGGTGTATGTTTGATTGATTAGATAATATATTCTCATTGCACTTGTTTTAGGATATTCTTGTTCTAAACAAAAAGGTGTCATTCTTGTTTTAACTTTGTATCTTTCTAGTTAAGATTGCATTATTTTTCTTTGTTAGAAGTTAGTTTCCTTAGTATTTTATTTAGTACAAGCAAGGATGACAATCGTTGGGTGAGGCAGTAGCACCCTTTGACCGTGAGATTGAAAGGACTTTTAAGGGAGGGTTGAGGAACCAATTAAATTTTAATAACCCTTTGTTTCAAATGGTCAAGGATAATTTAAAAATTCGTAAGGAGTATTATATTCCAAATGCCTACATATCACCTTCTTGCATCCGGGTGCTTGCTGCAACAGCAAGAAATTTTGAGATCAAACCCAACACAATATAATGTTGTCATCATTTTATGGACTTAGTCACGAGAATCCCTATAGACACTTAGATGAATTCTTAGAAATCTGCACTACCTTTAAGCTGAATAATCTCATAGATGATGCTGTGAGATTGAGACTATTTTATTTTTCCCTCAAGAACAAGGCTAAAGAATGGTTATATTCTCTTGAGCCAAAATCTATTTCCTCTTGGGCAAAGATGCAACAAGAATTCTTGAAAAAATACTTTCACATAGGTAAAACCAACCAGATGAAAAAAGCCATTACCAAATTTACTCAACTTCCTAGTGAGCAGTTTCATGAGAGTGGGGATAGACTGAAGGACCTTCTTTGTAAGTATCCTCATGACATCGTACCTAAATGGCAGTTAGTACAACGTTTCTATGAAGGTCTAACAGAGAAACATCGTTATCTTGTGGATGCTTCATGTGGAGGCAAATTTCTGTTAAAAAATGAGAATGAAGCTTGGGAGGTTTTTGAAAAGTTGCGCGAGAATTCGCTACAACACACCACGACTGATATACACAAAATATACACATTTATATATGCCTTCATACCTATTTGCTAGTATCATTTTCTAGTTAAAATAAAGATAATTATGGGTTATTGGCATTAAGCAAAGAATTAGGAGTTTATACCAATTATTTGATAATTCTGCTTAATTGATTTATTTTGATGCATTAATTTATTAAATGATATTATATTTTATTATGCATCTAAATTGAATTTAATTTTATTTTTGTAGGTTTCATGAGCTTGAGTTGTATATAATGGAGTTTTTGTACGTCAAATGGATTTTTATACGAAGAAATCAATAAATAGAATATCTGACGGTTACAAAGGCCTATAGTTGGTTTTTAAAGCTTCAAAATGTATTAAAGCAGAGGATCAAAGTCAGAACTATTGGGGCCATTCATTTTCACTAAAAGATAACACGGGTTATGTTTTAAAGAATAGATGGTCTAGATGAAATCCAATGAAGGATGTTGGGACAATTCGAGAAGGTCCAGATTTTGAAGGCTGGACCTTGGAAAGCTGTGCTTGATTTGGAAGACCCCAGATATGGAAACCGCTCGAATTGGAAAGCTGTTGAAATTTGGACGGGAAGATTTGGATAAATCCAAATTGGGAAAGGAGGAGATTTGGGCTCTCACTTGAATCCCTATATAAGGCCACAGGAATAGAGAAGTGAGAGTTTTTTTTGTTGCTATAGTGCGGGTGAATAGTGTCAGCATGAACAGTACACTGCTACAATATTTGTCAATAGTGTTAAGTGAATAATGCTACAGTGCCATGAATAATGAAAATGACACCGATGGCCGGCTAAACTCCGTCCAAGGTGTAGATGAAGCCCTAATTAGATTGGTTCTATCTCTCTTTATCTTATTTTTATTGTAGTTTGATGTATGCAACTTTATTCCATATGAATTAATATTAGTTTCGTCAATTCTTATTCTATGCGCTCGGGAGAGGGTAGAGTAGAATATTGTATGAAATTAAACTGAGGAACGTAATAAGTGGATAATGTATACACATAAAACACTCTAATACATTAAGTTTCTAGCCCTAATTAGCTGTTATTTGGGTTATTTACTATTTATTTAGATTAATGAAAGATTTAATAGTTATTTCTTTACTTTGGTAAAAATGGGAAAAATTATTAAGTTGGACATTCATCATGAACATATTTGAATAATTATGAGATTTACTGATGGACATTATTATCTACAGTGCAAACTTCTTGACAATTGATATGGACAACTCTATGGAAGTTGAGCAAGTTTCCAAATGAATATGGACGAATGGAACCAGATTGGACGTGAATGAAGCAGATATGGACTATCTTCCCGGACGGTTTATCCAAATTGCTAAAGCCATTATCAGTTCAGAAAAGCTCAAATTAGAAGGAACCTTGAATTAGAAGGTTGGTGCGACATAAGACATGGCGCTTGGGCAAAATCAGTGTCAAGATTAGATGAAACAGCTACAAGAGAGGAAAGATTTTCAGAATTTGGATTCTCAATCCGGATGCTCATGCTTAGACAAATCAGCGGTCAAGATGAATCGGTGCTCAATTGGAAGGTAGCAGAGACAAGAAAGAAGGAAAGTTGGAATTGGTATGAAGGCTGAAGAGCTAGCCGGAATGGGGAAACTGCTAATTTATGGCTGATTTGGCTGGTCTTCAATAAGGAAAGCTGCTGGTTTTGAAAGAAGGCGCTTGTCCATAAAGAAGAAAGCTGAGAAAGTTCAAAAAGGATGGCAGAGAAGAAGAGAAAAGGCCTACTGATTTCAGGGAGAACTACTCGAGACTGATATGAGAAGTTGCCGGGCGAGGGAGATCTGATTTGCTTTACCGAGAGGAAAAAAGTGCTGGTCGGGATTGCTTTGTTCGAGAGAGGAAGCTGATTTGCTAGCTGAGAAGAACTGATCAGAATAGAAAAGAGGAACTACTCGACAGAACAGAAGGAGAGCTGATTGCAGTTTTATACACAGTACTGATTTGTGGACGAGAGAGAGATGCCACCAATGAATCATTCAACACATCATGCTTTTTCTTTCCTTTTTCTCATGTCTAACTAATTCCTTTGTACTAAGACTAGATGAAGCCCTAACTGAATTGTTTATGACTCTCATATTTTAATTACAATTCCAAAGGAGACATCTTTATTCCATGTGCTTAAGGATATTTTACTATGATTGTTCTACTTGTCGAAATAGAGTGGACTGAATTGTTAGTGAAATCAAACTAAGGGATTGCTAATGTTCGAGAGGTTTTAGCAAATTCCAAAGTACTATATTGAATGAAGATTGAATTTGTATTGTTGATCTTTGCTCAGAGAGAAGGATCCACTGATTTAGAGTTAATCGATTTAGTTGCATGTTCGAGAGGGCTGCACACTTTTCCCAATTATACGTGATTTCAAGAGGAGCACGGAGAGGAAATCTATTTGGTTATGGTGGATTCAAAGTCTTACAGTCTGTTTGGTAGAGGATTTTAGGAGTGGGGAATCTAGATTTTAGGGAAGAAGCTGGATTGAAGAATCATGGTGTTTGGTTGAGAAGAAGTAGCTTTTGGGGAAGAATTTAGGATATGATGGCATGCTTTGTAAATAAACATGAAAGGCAGGGATAAATAATAATAATAAAATACATTTTCAATCATAAAAATATATTTTTTATTATTATTTACCCCAATCTTTTTTACAAAATTACAAAAATGTCATTGAGAAAAGTCAATGAAGTGAAAGTTGGATTCTTTTGGAAAATCTCCTTCGGAGGAGATTTTCATGAAGAGGCTGAATTCTTCTAAAATCTAGCTATGTAGCTGCTACCAAATAGGCCCTTAGTATCTTTCTCATTAGATTGTCTTTCGCATAAAGTTTCTTGCTTTGTTTAATTAAAAATTAGAACTTTTCGTTAAAAGTTGTTAAGCATAATCTTAGAATTATGTTGAATTTCATACCAAGTCCTTTGGGTTAGACCTCGTAGCCACTAGTCTATAACTAGGCTCGCACGATTGTGAGTAAAATCGCGCAATGTGCTTTTAAATAAAGTTTTAATTTTTCTATAGTTTCTATGCTCGAGAGAGATAGCTTCTATTGATCATTGTTTTAATTGTTTAAGTGTGTATGTCCGATAAGAGTTTTCATGATTATTTTGAACGTGAGTCTGAGAGGAACATGTTAATTACATCAACTTCATATTCATGAAAGTGAGTAGAGACGGAATTGATTTAATTAGTGGTGGATTTGATGTTTTGGAATAAATTAGTTTATCGTTAATTTTTCTTAGTTATCTAAAGTTTCTTTCCGTTGAATTAGTTAAGTAAAGTCTAAAATTAGGCTGAATTAATTCCAAGTCTATGTGGGATCGACCTCGTAGCCACTATTCTATATTAGATTTGTGCGCTTGCGAGTAAGAAATTAAAATTCACATCAATGACAAATAGGAGTTTAAATGAGTTATTTTCATCTTCTCTTACCCCTTCCAAAGGTGTACGTATTAAGTGAAGCAAGTAGTTGACCTTTGTAGCCAAGTTGACACTTTATCTAGAAAGTTAGACCACCTCTTAAGCGTAAAACCACAACCTCCTATACTCACTCAAAAAGCATGAGCTTTATGTTTCATCCCAATGTATTCTATCACAGAGTGCCCGTCTGCACCCCAATACCCAGAGCTTGTTCAAGAGCATATCAATGTTGCACAAACCTTCTCTCGAACAAGCAATGATCCATTTTCTAAAACATCTAATCCGGGGTGGAGGAACCACCCAATTTCTCCCGACGCCCACAATATCAAAGTGTTACTTTCAATTCACTCGATTTTCATAGCCACCCACTAGGTTTTCAACAATTTACCATGCCTTCCCAATTTTCACAACCCTCTAGAGCTCTTGAGTTTGAGGATAAAGTCTTGTCTGCTCTACAAAGCATTCAAGCTCAGGCACAAACGCATGCTCAGCTTGTGCATTCTCATACTCAATCCATTCCTAAGTTGGAGTCCCCGATAGGCCAATTAGCTAGTGCAATGAGTAAATGAGAAGAGGGTTAGTTGCCTACTCAACCAATGAATAATCCAAAAGGTTAATTTATGCATGAGCAACAAACTACTTCCAATGAACATGTGCAAGCTTTACCACCCTAAGGAGTGGGAAAAAATTGAATATAAGCAAAGATAAGGATCATGGCAAAATAGGCAATTTGGCGAAACAAAGAAACTTTAGAGTCCCCATCCATTTTGAGTCAACCAAGTCAGAAGGAACTTGTTGTTCCTTCTAAGTTTTCATTGGGATCGTTATCTAAGACCACCCAAGAGGTACTTTACGTACCCCGTGTTCCTTTCCCTTAGTGTCTACGGGTGCGTTTGGAAGCTGAAAAATACCACCTTTCAGGCATGAAAAAAATGCTATCAGGCTAAAAAATGTTTGGTTAGTGAAAATGCTAAAAGTGGTCAGTGACGGTGATAGGTGAAAGTTTTCACCTTTCACCCCCGAAAACCTAATTCCCACAGAAGTTGACGAATCGGTCGTCGCGCCTCTTCAACGAGAAAAAATCAACTCTCTCATGAGGTGAGGTTTGTTGATATCTACAAAATATTCACATTTTATATGCCTTTCTACCTATATGTTAGTCATAATTTTAGTTGAAAGCAAGGATTATTAATGGTTATTCATGTTAGGTGAGTAATTAGGAGTTTAATAAATAAATATGTTTAATTGATTAATTTAGATGTGTTAATTGGATTTAATGGATTTAGATTTTATGATTCATCTAAGTTATATTTAACTTTATTTATACAGGTTTTAAGAGTCCAAATGCAGATCGTCAAAAGTGAATGCACGTCAAACTGGTTCGGTGCTGAGATTAAAGATCTGACGGGTGCGGTTGATACGACGGGTTCTAAAGAAGAAAAAGAAAAAAAAAGAGAAAGGAAAAATGGATCGGTTCAGATCTGTTTAGTTCTGGTTCAGTTTGTTAAAAAAAAAAGAAACAAACCGACCCGAACCAAAGTTCGGGCCTTTGAGAACAGAAGAGCTGAGCTCTGTTCGGGAGGCAGAGCACCGGTGGGTTCGAGCTCGGTGGCTATCCGAAGGGATGACGACGGTGGAGCTCGGCAGCGGAGAGACGATGCCAGTGAAATACGGCGACGGCGAGGCACGGTAAGTTGATGATCGACGAAGATGAGGATTGTGGCGAGCTCTGTTCTAGCAGATGGCGATGGGTCACGACAGACGTTACTGAGGCTTGGACGGGGTCGACTGTGGCTGGGATTGGAGGGCAACTAACAGAGAGGACCGGAAGTAGAACCAGATTGACGGCGGAATGACGGTGGGTGTCTCAACCAAAAGTGAAGTAGTATGGCTCGATTAGGAAAGTCTCTTATTCTGGCTTGAAACAGAAATCGAAAGAGTCATGCTTCGACTGGGAGTTGGCCGGAGTTGGAGTCCAAAATTGAGGTTCACGCTAATCAAATATGATAAGTTTTGCAATAAACAATCCATTGGAAGCTGAAAGAAGCCTTGAAGATCTAACAACTGCACTGCAGGAGGATCAATTACAATCTGACTATAATGTTCAACAATCAGTGACCCAAGATGCAAGCAACCAACTGAGATCTCAAGCCCTTCCATAGAACCACAATCTAGTATTGACAAACTCTCAAGTGATGGGCATTTGGAGATGATAAACTCAACCACATACGTAGATGTTTTAAGATCTTCAAAAACAAGTGTTTTGAGCAGAGGCAGGCACACTGCATAAGGAATTTGTACCTCACATCCGATCAGCCTCAGCTCAGTTAGTCACTGGCTTTGAAAAACATAACTGGGTATCTGGTAATCAACATAACCAGACCAGGTCGAATAGCTGAAATCAATAAAAAAACTCTTCAACACCATGGTTGAAGGCAAATAATATCCATGAATCCACACGCTCAGCATTGTCTTCATCTACAGAAAATTGAAGGTCAAATCGTCGAATCTTCTGAACTTGGTGATGGCACAGAAATGTTTCCATTTTACGTGCCGCATGATCCTGCAACTTCATAAGCAGCCAAGGCTGCACCCTTGGCAAAATGTGTTCTGGGTCCTTGTTACTAAACTGCACATTATGAATAGATTTCCATAGATGTTTCCATCTTCTTGCCAAGATACTGGTCTGAACTGCTTGTTTTAGCGGCAAGAATGATATTATTTCCACGAGAAAAGCATATGGAAACTGGTTGATCAAACCTGACTCTTCTGAGCAGTGGTCTATCTGTGACATGGATCGCGGCAGCTTGCATCTTTTTCTGCTTCATGTAATCCATGGTAATTCTCAATCTTCACTATAGATCCATGGTAATTCTCACCTTTTTCTGCTTCATCTTCTTCACTATATGCGATCAATCGTCATATGCGGATTTGAACTGATCGATCGGCAATACGCAGCGATCGATTGGTTATTGCGGCAAAACCTAAATCAAGCCTATTTCAACTCGGATTTAGAAGGGGACTTCATAGTTTCTCTTCAAACATATATATAGGCCTAAAGGGAGAACGTTTTGGAGGATCTAAAATAGATCTTGGAGGCTAGAGAGGAGCAAGAAGAAGGAGTCTTTTGGAGGCCAAAGAATGAGAAGTGATTCATGCCCATGGATCTATCAAATAAGGATTTTCTTTTCTCTTTTTCTATGTCTAGCTAAACTCTTTATCAAGGCTAGATCAAGCCCTAGATGTGTATTGCAACTCTTAGTAGTTTGATTCAATAGAGTTGATATGATTGTGCTTAATGTTATTTCATAAGTTTTCTTTTAAGTGCTTGACCATAGACTTAATTGATTATGAATTAGATTTGATCTTGTTAATCCCTGTGTCTAACCAAGAACATGTTTGTGCTGATTCTTTACCTGACCAAGGATAGAATTAAGTATATTATAGTGGATGCACTTTCGTGTCCGACCAAGAACGTGAGTGAATTCATTGGTAATTCGTGTGTTTGACCAAGGACACGAGTTACCGTATCATATTAACGTGTGCGCAATAATAATTGAGAGTAGTAATTGCATGTCTAGTGGTGGATTCAAAGTCTTGATACTTCTCCATATTAGTTAAACTTGTTTAAGTAGTTAAAGTTTACTACTTTCTTAGAATTAAATTACAAATAAACTTTTCTTTCTCTTGAATTTGATAGATTATCATCCGTCCCTAAGGTTTGACAACCCTAATACTCGCTGTAGTACAATTGCCTTGTGCACTTGCAAGGGTTTAAATATTAAACGATAAGTGAGTACAGTTCTATTATGAAGCAGGACACACTATGAAATTTAAGGATCCTGATACACCTACCATTTCATGTGTCATTGGTGACCATGCTATTAGTCGGGCTCTCTTAGATTTGGGTGCTAGTGTCAACCTTTTACACTACTCCGTATATAAGAAGCTAGGTTTGGGAGACTTTGAACCAACATCGGCAACTTTACAGTTAGCTGATAGGTTCATTAGAAACCCAGAAGTCTTATTTAAGATGTCTTAGTTGGGATTAAGTTCTTCTTTCTAGTTGATTTCTTGGTTTTGGACATGTAACCCATGTCTAATGCGTCTCACGCAATTCTAGTAATTTTGGGTCATCCTTTCTTAGCTACGGCCAATGCTTGCATCCAATGCAGATCTGGAATGAAGGAGATGTCTTATGGGACCATGAAATTATGCTCAATATTTTCCAAGCTTACAACCAAGGATCAACAGAAAATGAGCAAGAGTGTTTCCTTATTGATGAAATTGACGAACTAATGGAAGCAACACTTTTGGGTGGGCTCCTGAATGATGACCTAACTAAGATTTCTTTAATTAATCCTGATGTGAGAAGTAGAAACACGGGTGGAATAAACGTTGTGTTAAAAGATCTTGAATGATTTGAGAAAATGGGATTGTGTCTGGCTGAAGACAATATTGATATCTACAAAATATACATATTTTTATATACCTTTCTGCCTATATTTTGGTCATAATTTTAGTTGAAATAAGGATAATTAATGATTATTCATGATTAGGTGAGTAATTAGGAGATTAATAGTTAAATGCATTTAATTGATTAATTTAGATGCGTTAATTAAGTTTAATGGATTTACAATTTATGATGCGTCTAAATTATATTTAATTTTATTTATGTAGGCATAAGAGTTTCAAATGCAAATAGTCAAGAGTGAATGCACGCCGAATGAGTTCTATGCTGAGATTGAAGATCCGATGGATGAGATGGTTACAACAGGTTTTAAAGAAGAAAAAGAAAAAAAATGGATTGGTTCAAGTATGTTCAATTCCGGTTCGGTTCAATGAAATGAAAAGAAAAAAAAATGACCTGAGCCATTGGCTCGGGTGTTTCAGAAACAAGCAGTTCTGCTCTGCTCGAGCTCTGCTCAAGCGAGGTGGGAAATCGACGTCGACGGTGAAGGGCGGAGCTGGGTGTCGATGACGACGGAGCTGAGTTCGGTAGGGATGGAACCGGGGCGGGTTTGGGCCGGGTATTGGCATACCCGGCCCCGGAACCATTTTAATTCTTCAAACCCAGAACCGTCCCAGACCCACCACGGGTCCAGTTTCAAGGACCCGGACCCGCCCCGGTACCAGAACTTGAAACCCGGACCCGCCCCGCCCCGACCCGGTACCAGTTTTTTTATATTTTTAATGTCATATACATTAAACTATTAATTCCTTTAATTTTTTTATTAATAATATATATCTATAAAAATCCAAACTACTCAAATCAAGAGATATGAGTACTTTCGCCCAAAAAAATATTCATAAAAAAAAATGGGTCCAAGTATATGATATATATATATATATATCTATCATATACCCGGGTCGGGTCCGGGTTTTACATGAAAACCCGGACCCGACCCGACCCGATGGGTCGGTTCCTCTTTCAGACCCGGAACCGGAACCGGGTATTGCATAAGCAATCCCAGAACCGGCCCAATAAGGCCGGGTCTTGTCGGGTCGGGTAAAAACCCGACCCAAGTTCCATCCCTAGAGTTCGGGGATGTTCAACGGCGACGAAAGGACAGCTCGACGACAAACATAGGTTCTGGTTCGATTGCGGCCGAGAGCAATCAAGCGACGGCTGAACGGCGATGGGTCTCGACGACGGCCACCTGAAGGAATGACGACGAAGACGGAAAGACGACGAAGACGGAAAGACGGCGGAGGACAGTAGATGCCGGAGAAGGAGAGGTCGATGGGCTGTAGAGACGTGCTCAATCGGGTAACAAAAGAAGGGGTCGTGCTACTACATCAAGGTAATATCTTTCCAACATTCTTTTCCTTTTACTAGTCACTGTAGTATATCTTTTCTTAAACATTGAGGACAATACTTAGTTTAGGTTTGGAGCTATAGATTGACATTATATTTTATTTTAATTTAAAAAAATCATAAAATTTAGTTTTTAGGTTGTTTTTGTTTAATATTTTTTTAGAGACTAATTTATATAGAAAGTGTGAGTGAATTAATTTGAGGATGAAAACACTTAGATAAGTTTTGATTCTTGTACAATCCTCTTGGACTCATGTACTTCTATTTTCTAAAAAAAACACTCACACACATCAGTTACACATAGAAATACTATATAGAAATTTGTTAACTACCATTTTTAGTGGGATATCTTTAGTCAAATCTATTTTTGAAAGCGTGGTATTCCTAGAGCTTCAATGATCATGATAGACCATCTGCTTGGATTTATAGCGGAGGTGGTTTGAAAATAGGTTGATAGACCATCTACACTAGAAAAAAGGAAAAAATGATGAAAAAAATGCAAAATAAAGAGATTTGTTACTATCTCCTATGAGTAATCGGACCTTTGTGCCTTAGTAAGTTGAATCATTTCAAAATTTTAAGGTTAGAACAAATTCTCTCAAGGCTGTCATGCGTTCAAGTCTATTGGATTCGAGGGGTTAGTCTGTAAGGGTATCTTAAAACCTAGTGCTCTAAGCCAGCTGGCTGGGAATCACTGGCTGCCTCTAATGTTATCTGCATGAGCCTTATAGACTAGTAGAGCTAGGCATTGAAAAAAAAAAGAAAAAAAAGTATATTATGCTTTTATACCCTATACTTATGGTTGATGATTATTGAGCATTAGTTCTATCATGATACTTCAAGATAAAGATGTCATAAAATTATTTTGGGTTATTAAGCTTGACTAAAACTTAATTAATGAGTCAAATTAAAATATGTGGAAGACAAAAATTTAGATTGTATGTCTATTTATTCTGCACCTTTGCTTTTCAAATAGTAGTTATATATCTATATTGAGCAAATAATTCAAAAATAAAGGTGTGGAACATAACCACTAATTTGAGCGTCTTTGTGCTTCAGCCAAAGACCCGGTTCGGTCGTTGATCCGGTTTGGTGATTGGGTTGGGCCAACCGGTTTGATCTTGTGGGTCGACCCGGATGACATCATAAGTCTTTGTGAAATAAATATCCTATTCCCCTAGAAGACTAGAAATACAAATGTAAAACATTAGGACCATAGAATCTTGGAAAAAAATCTAGAACCCTTAGTCATAAATAAAGTAGTTAGCAAATCTCATGTGAAGAAGATAAACTATTAATCTCTCACCAAATAGTAACTTTTACATGCTGTCACTGAAATATATATTTGTCATTTGTGGGAAGAAGAGAAACCAAGGCACGTGAAGGCACTTGCACTTGAAATGGTTATCCTGTACAGATAGCCCTTGTGCCTTAACATGGTTATTGTCTCACAGTATTAACGTACTCCAGTGTAGATTATTTAACCTACACAAAGTACATTCACTTACTGTTAATTCTGCATCAACAGGCAACTGGAGCTAACTAACTCTTGACGACAGCATGCAAAAGAGTTAGACCTACTTTCATTGCAAATTAAGTAAACGAAAAACAATACCCTTCATGCCTACATGAGTACCATTTCAAGAATATGGAACTGCAGAAACGAAGAACCTGATATGCACCAGCAATTTTATGCAAACTCAATCTAAACCATTCACATCAATACTTCTACTTATTACAGAAACGGTCTAAAATTTCTATCCCATTTCTGCTCGCATCGCCCTCATAAGGGCTGGTATTAAGTTAATCTTTGATGGAGGATCGCCTAGGAGAGACCATTCTGCTGCTATTGGCAAATTATGAGATATTATGATCGTCACTAAGTTACGTCAATTGCTTCAGAAATCAGTTCCACTCCTTTAGTGGCTGAAGCTATTGCATGTCTTCAAAGTTTATCACTAGCGAAGCATTGTTACCACATTCAGCTTCATGGTTCAATCCTACTTATTAATTGTCTGTTGTTACATCACTCTGCAACTCCATGGCAAATCAGAAACTTGTAGATACAATCAAAGCACCATCTCATATCACTATAAGCACATACGTTATCAAGCTAATATGTCACTGATACATTAGCGAAAATTGATTTAGAGGAGTACTCTTCTCCTAAGTTTCTGCCAGATAGTTGTATGGCGATGCTCTAAAACGGGTGACACCTGGACATATATTTTTACTTGACTTAGGGGCTGTTTGGATAGTGAAAGAGGGCTGAATTCACTGTCAATTCAGCCCTCTTTCACGTGAAGCAGGTTTGGATAATGAAATAGACAAGAATTTCTAATTCACCTGAAAGATCTCTTTCAGGCTGAAAGAGCTTTTTCAGAGCTTTTTCAGCCCTCTTTCAGGTGAAAGTCAGGACTTTCACCAAATTTGTACGGCCTGTCATCACAGATGAAGAAAAATCAATTTTACCCACCTCTTTTTCTTGCATGCTAGCAGCAGTCCTTATCTCAAAGCTTGGAGCAGTTCTTGATCTCAAAGAAATTCACCAGGTTCTGAAGACGGGACGATCCTTGATCTCAAAGCTCGGAGCTTTTTCTGTATTGGACATGAAGGGGGAGGATCATCGCAGCGCCGGCTCCGGCCACCGGCATTCGCTCTCCGACAGTGGGCCCAGCCCCCCATCCTTCTGCATGGGACATGAAGGGGGAGGATCATGCTTTTTTTTGTGACTCCTTGTCTCGTTTCACCCATGAAGTGGAGGTGATTGCTCTATATGGAAACTCATCCAAAAGTTACTACCTTGAAGAATATTGCGCAGATTTGTTCTCACGTTCAGCTCTTTCCATGTTTTCGTTTGGTTTGATAGCTAGTTTTACTGTGTGGAATTCACTGTAATGCCTCTTAATTGGAGAACTGTTTGTAATTAAGTGTTTTAGTTTGGAATATTGCTTTTCTTAGCTTTTATCTGACTTCTTAATTATTTCTGGTTAAATTCATTAGCAATCTTAGCTCTGTGGTTGTGTATAATGGTGATGTCATATGTTGCTACTTTGAATAGCTAAAATCCTTGGGTTTCTCATATGATTGGGAACAAGAAATCTCTACGACAGATCCTGAGTATTATAAGTGGACTCAATGGATTTTTCTTCAGCTGCTGAAGAGAGGATTTGCTTATCAGGCAATCATCTGCCCTTTAAATGCTGCTTTCTTTACAAAACCTGCTGCTATGTCAGCTTCAATTTTTGATGCACTTTTAGCTCTGTTGTAGAAATTTTGTTTCCTGATATTTTTGGTTCTTTTTATTTGATCTTTTCAGGCTGAAGTGCCAGTTAATTGATGCCCTGCCCTTGGAACCGTGTTGGCAAACGAGGAGGTGGTGAATGGTGTTAGCGAGGAGGTGGTGAACTGTGTTGGCCAAGTAGGAGGTGGTGGTGAAAAAGAGGTGAGGGGTAAAGTGGTATGGGCATAAAAATTATTTTTAGTGTATCACATTCAGTATCCAAACATACTGCCCATTTCATTCATGTAAAAATTTTCACTATCCAAACGTATTTTACATTCATTGTGAAAGTCAATGAATTTACTTTCACATTCACTGCTCTTTCACTATCCAAACAGCCCTTAGAGCCTAATAACTTTAATTCACTTCCAAATACAAACAGGCTTCAATGGACATTTTTGATCTCCCCAAAAAAGGATTAAATCGAAATTTAGCATGCTCAAACGACTTCAAATTCTACAATTCTCAACCAAACCAATCACGAACATGAAATCAATACACCCTAAATCCCTCAAATGCTATCAATTCTTCAATTTCTACACCAAATTTCACACTCCTCACCCCAAAATTTGCAGTTTTAACCTGAAAAGATCTCGTCTTTACAGTCATATCACCTGTTGGGCGAAGTGCAGGCAAAGTCCACCCACAAGCCACCGTCCCATAATAGAATCTGCCCGTCAGCGACGCCTGTGTAGGGCTTGCGGCCCTGCGGGTCAAATGCGACGCAGTATAGGGCTTCTGGAGAAGATTTTCTGGGTTGGAATCCGTCGACACCTCCGACGCCGGGGGGTAGTCAACCGGGAAGGTCTCGTAGTTGGGGAAGGCGGCGAAGGGGCGGTGGTTGAGAGGGTCCAGGCCGCAAAATAGGGCCAGGATGACGGCTAGGGTCCCTAGTAGGGCTCCGGATGGCGGCATTGTGGTCAAACCCCAAAATAGGTTGACAAATTGTAATATATACTCGGTAAGTCCAAGGTCGAACCACAGGGAATGATGTAGAATTAATCTATTCTAAACTAATTTAAAACTACTTAACTCAGCAAATTAAAGTTCTTATCAGGAAATTTTGTAGAGAGATTGTAATTTAATTAACTACTAAAATGACAATTAAAGATTCAATTAAAACTAACTAAAGATAGCAAAGATAATCGATGGGAGATATCAAAGCTTCAAGGATCAATTATTTAATCAATACTTCTATGTCTATTTAATTTCTCAATTAGATTCAAATAATGATTTGACCTAATCGGATGATATTTCATTCACGTGCATCATAACCATTAACATAAAAATATCTATTGAATATTTATCATTAACAAGCATAGTCTACTAATCATAAAGAATTATAAGCATTTGCCGTACCTTACGTTAACGACAAATCAAATAATTATATAGATTATGACTTTATCAAAACATCGCATTCAATCAAATAAACAATAAGTAGTACTTCTTTATAGACATAAAAATACTAATAAAATAATATCACCTCTAGCTTTGACAAATAATTTAGCTATTCATATTCATGAGAAAAGAAAAATCAGATTTTGGAAGAAATTGCATTCAAAAAATAACTGTAGCAATTTTACTATTCACGAGGGTACTGTAGAAGTTGCGGTACTGTAGCAATTTCTAAATCAGCCAAAAATCAATTCTTTCTTCCACCTTTCTTCCCCCGTCGATTCCTCTTCTTTAATCCTCTTCAATTCCGGCCAAAAACTCCTGGAAAACAACCCAAATCACAAAAATGATGCTCTGTTTTTTTTCTCCGAAAAACCCCTGTTCTTCAGCCAAAACGAAGCTCCCCCTCAGTTCTTTTTCTCAGCAAAAACTCGTCTGAACTCGGGTTGGTTTTTTTATTTTTTTTTCTTTCCACTGAACCGGTTCATTGAACCGGCTCTTTTCCTTTCTTTTTTTTATCTTTTGCTTTGATAAAACCCGTTGTATAAATCATATCCGCCGGATCAAATCTGCACGTCCGTACTTTAATTTCGCGCCCGTCTTCTCTTAAGTGACTCATCAACAGTTCAGATCTTCGATGCGCGTGATATCAGCTCTTGGGTCACTTTGGCACTTTAAACACGTCTAATGCGCTCTTCTGCTGTCGATATGCAATCCGCATTTTTAAACCTGCAATAACAAAACCAAACCAAAATTAAACGTATAATAAAAATATGATCCCTTAAATTCTTTAATGCATCTAAAATAGTTAATTAGAGTAAATTAATTATTAATCCCCTAATTACTATCCTAATCACAAATAACCCGTTTTATTCATGTTTTATCATTAAAAACTACACTAGCAAATAGGTAAATAAGGCATATAAATGTGTATATTTTATGCATATCAAATAACTCCAAACCTATATTTTGTTAGTCCCCGAGCAAAATAAATAAAACAAAATCACATAAAACAAAACTAAAGTAAATTAAACTAGAAAAGTAAATGCCACTTTCGTAGGGAACACGATTGCATTGAGCGTATGCAACAAGCCGTTAAACCTCTAGGTGTCCCTAGTAGGACGAGTTTTGTCTCGTGAGGGTTTACAGCCATGCTACCCACAAACATGTACTTATTAAATTAACCTTATTAATCTAAGTGCAAAAATAAAATAAACACTTCAAAACAAGCAAACATATTATCCCTTCAAATGCAAACCATAATGTTTAAGAAAATCAACCACATGTACTTGCATTTATAATCAACTGGAATATAGAAGCCCTCAAGTAAGTGGTTTTATTCTGCACTTTCATCTTGGAAATTTCTGCTCAATATGATATGGAATGATAATTTAAATAGTAAAAGTGCAGAACATTGTAGCAATATACCCTAAATTTCTGTTTTACACATATCCAGAGTTACCCATTAACCAAAGAACATCATAATCTACATAGTCATCGTAATCATTAGTTTTATGATAGCACAAATCTGCGCGCCTCCTTCGGGTCCAAGATTCTAGATTTGAGAGGATAATACACCATAGACTTTTTTTTCTTTTTTTTCAGCTGGACTGTGTGAGGCCTGACTTCAAGATGCTTAGGTTTAGCAATGACTCCCAGCACAGTTGGCTTAGGGCATTAGGTTTTAAGAGACCGCTTCGGGCCCGAGCATCAGTTTAAGTTAATCCTATAAAGTCAAGCAGCCCCTTTCTTTCTTTTTGTTTTTATTTTTTTTTCATCATTTTTTTTCATTAGCATTCATATTTTCAATCAATCTTATCATGTCCTGGTTGTATTATACTCTCAACCTATTTTCGGTTCGAAGCCCTTGCCATAGCCAAGCAAATGGCCTATCATGATCTTTTAAGCTCAATAGACAACCACATATCATCCAATGGCTATGACTAAAGACATCCCACTGCAGATTAGTATTCAACAAATCTCTAGAGGGTATTACTTTATGTACTAGTGTGTGTGAATGAGTTTTATTAGCTCAAGCACCTGATACAAGAGTACTGTAACAGAAAGATATGCTCAGTTAAGTGTTTCTATCCTCCAGTATACTTACTCACACTTCCAATGTAAATTAATCTCTTAAAAATTTGAGTATGCATGATCACGGGATAAACTATCAAAACCTATGAAAAATACTAACAAAAAACCTAAAAACTAATCAAATTTTTATTTGTTTTTCTTTTTCTAATATTTTATTTTATTTTTGTTCAAAATTTTTTTTATTTTTTTTATGGATTTTTTTTCAATAAACAAGGTTATTCTTATATACCCCCAAACCTAAACTAAACATTGCCCTCAATGTTAAGAATGAAATGAAGGATAAAATAAATAAATAAATAAAATCAAGGATAGATGTTACCTGGTGAACTGTAAATTGCTAGAATCCCATGCGAGTGAAACATATCAACCAAGAAGAAGATGAGAGCAATCACAATATCAAACCAAAAAACATCATCGAACAAATAAATAACCTAAAACAAAGAAAAAGCTGGGCTGCCTCCCAGGAGCACTAAGTTTCTCTGTCTTCAGCCAGACTGAGTGTAAGAGTATTCAATCATGATAAATGGGATCAGACAGAGGAATACTCTCCACTTCTAATGGAATCAATTCCAAGAATGGCTTAAGTCTTTGACCATTTACTTTAAACACATTGCCATTCAATGGATTTTCAATTTCTACAGCTCCATGAGGATAAACAGTTTTAACAATAAATGGACCAGTCCATCTCGAACGGAGCTTGCCAGGAAATAAATGCAATCTAGAGTTATACAAAAGAACTTTTTGTGAAGGTTCAAAAGTTTTTCGATGAATGTGTTGATCATGCAAAACCTTCATTCGTTCTTTGTAAATTTTTGAATTCATATATGCATCATTCCTTATTTCTTCCAATTCATTTAGTTGAAGCTTACGCACAGAACTGACATCATCCAAATTAAAATTAAACATCTTTATAGCCCAATACGCCTTGTGCTCCAACTCCACAGGCAAGTGACAAGCTTTTCCATAAACAAGTCTATAAGGGGACATAGAAATAGGAGATTTGAAAGCTGTACGGTATGCCCAAAGTGCATCAGTTAACCGCAGAGACTAATCTTTGCGATTTGGGTTAACCGTTTTCTCTAAAATGTGTTTAATCTCTCTGTTGGCAAGTTCAGCTTGCCCACTTGTTTGTGGGTGATAAGGGGTAGCCACCATATGAGTAATTCCATATTTTTTTATTAATGCCTCAAAAGGTTTATTGCAGAAGAGAGAACCCCCATCACTTATGATTACATGGGGTATACCAAACCGTGACAGAACATTTTATTTCAAAAAGTGTATAACAGTTTTATGGTCATTATTTCTACAAGGGATGGCCTCTACCCACTTGGAAACATAGTCAACAGCCACTAAGATGTACAGATAGCCAAAATAAGGTGGAAATGGACCCATAAAATCCATACCCCAACAATCAAATACTTCAATCACTAAAATGGGGTTTAAAGGCATCATATTCCTACGGGTTATTCCACTAAGCTGTTGACAACGTCCACAAGTACGACAATAATCATGAGAATCTTTAAATAGGGTAGGCCAATAAAATCCACATTATAAAATTTTAGCAGCAGTTTTTCTAACAGAAAAATGACCACCACAAGCTTCTGAATGGCAGAAGGAAATGACACTATGAATTTCATCATTTGGTACACATCTCCTAATAATCTGATCCGGACAATATTTGAAAAGATACGGATCATCCCAAAAGAAATTTCTTACCTCCACCATGAACTTTTTCTTGTCTTGTGTTGTCGAATGAGAAGGAGTTTGACCCGTGACAAGAAAATTAACAATATCAGCAAACCATGGTAAATCAGAAAGAACAAAAAGTTGCTCATCTGGGAAAGTGTCTTTAATTGGCACAGCCTCGTTGGAATCATCCACAGTCAGCCTAGATAAATGATCGGCCACCACATTTTCAACTCCTTTCTTATCTTTAATTGTAATTTCAAATTCTTGCAGTAGGAGTATCCAGCGAATCAACCTAGGTTTTGCATCTTTCTTTGATAGAAGATATTTCAAAGCAGCATGATCAGTAAAGACAACAATGGGATATCCGGTCAAGTAAGCCATAAATTTATCCAAAGCAAAGACTATAGCAAGTAATTCCTTTTCTGTGGTTGAATAATTCATCTGAGCATTGTCTAAGGTCTTACTTCCATAGTAAATAACATAAGGCTTCTTGTCTTTCCTTTGTCCCAAAACAGCCCCCACAGCAAAGTCACTAGCATCACACATTATCTCAAATGGTAAAGTCCAATCTGGGGGTTGCATAATAGGGGCTGAAGTAAGCATTCCCTTCAGTTGAGCAAAAGCTTTTTCACAATCAGCATTCCATTCAAAAACAGTATCTTTAGATAGGAGATTGCATAATGGTCTAGAAATAGAACTAAAATCTTTGATGAATCTCCTGTAAAACCCTGCATGACCCAAAAATGATCTATCATCTTTAACAGTCTTGGGTGTAGGCAAATAGGTAATTAAATCAATTTTTGACTGGTCAACTTCAATTCCCTTAGAGGAAACAATGTGGCCCAGGACAATTCCTTTAGAAACATGAAATGACATTTTTCCCAATTAAGCACAAGATTCTTCTCTTCACACCTGCTCAAAACTTTCTGTAAATTAGACAAACAGTCATCAAATGAATCACCAAATACAAAAAAGTCATCCATAAACACTTCAAGATAGCGTTCAACCATATCACTAAAAATACTCAGCATGCATCTTTGAAATGTTGCAAGTGCGTTGCATAAACCAAAAGGCATTCTCCTATAAGCAAAAGTGCCAAAGGGACATGTGAAAGTAGTTTTCTCCTGGTCTTCTAATACAATTTCAATTTGGTTGTAACCGGAGTAGCCATCTAAGAAACAGTAATATGTGTGGCCAGCTACCCTCTCCAGAACCTGATCTAGAAATGGCAACAGAAAATGGTCTTTCCTAGTGACTGAGTTCATCTTCCTGTAATCAATGCACATTCTCCAGCCAGATGTAACTCTAGTGGGTATTAATTCATTCTTATCATTCTTGACAACTGTTACACCAGATTTCTTAGGCACTACTTGGGTAGGTGATGTAAATTTTAATATAATACTCGCAAGCGCACGAATCTAATGCAGAATAATGGCTACAAGGTCGATCCCTCAGAGACTTAGTAAGATATTCAACCTAATTCTAGAGTATGTAGCAAGCAACAATGAAATGAAAAGTTTTAATTTTTCATTTCTCATTAAGCAATCAAATGTCATCTAATCTTAAAACACAGAAATTGACTAAACAAAAGATAAAATAATAAAAAGCCTGTTTTCTGCTTTTAGTCCGTCTGTAATCCCGTCCTGCTTTCCTCTTCCCTCCACCTTCTGCAACAATCTCTCAACTGCACGCCTCAACCGTTCTGCTCTTTCTCTCGAATAGAACAGACAGTCCCCAATTCCAGCCAAAGTAAAGCAACCCTTTTTTTCCAGTTCAGGCTTTCCTCTCCGGCATCAATTCTTCTCAAATCTACCCGTTTTGACTCAGCACCTTTCTCTCTCCTCCTTCAACGAAAACCAGTCAGTTTTGCTTCACTCACTCGAGCAGAAGCAAGTTCTTCCCTTTCCAGCAGTCCTCTTTTCTCAGCCCCTTTATTCAAACAGCAACCCCGTAGTGAGCTCCTCTCGTCCTTACCCGCTCTGGCCAGCCCTTTGCTCCGTTCGCAAATCAGCCACCAAAATCAAGCCTTCTCTGCCTCTCGTCAGAGCAGCCTTCTCCTCTCCCGTCTCTGTCTCTCTTCCGTTTGCCCAGCAAAAATGAGTCTCTTCCCAAAACAGTCGGCCCTCTATTTATATAGATGAACTGCTGAAATCGTCGTTTCCCAAATCAGTAATTTCCAAACCAATTCGTATAGAAACCTCCTCCCAATTAACAGCCTTCCAAAATCAATCGATTTTCTCCTTGAGTGGCTTTGATTTCCATCCAAAAATATAGAAAAAATTCTGATGAGTCGTTCAAAACACAGTCGAAATCCCCAAAATTTGCAACTTTTCCATCCAGCACAAAATTCGCCCCTTTTTAGATCTCAAATCGAATTAGAATATGGCAACTTACCATCCTGAAGCAGGTCTGCACTTCGATTTGCCTCAAAAACCTTCCAAATTCGGACATTCCCAATTCTGACTTTTTTTTCTCTGTTTGCAGTCCTTACTTCGCCTATCGACTGCCACCAAGACTAGAACCGCCGTCGAATGCTCTCACCGTTGATCACATGTGCTGTCGTCGTCGTCTATCAACACCCATCGCCGTCGAACCACCCCCATGGCCGCCGCCTGGTTCTGCTCCGAACCCACTGGCGCTCAAAAGTCACCAGACTCCTCGCCGCAGTTGACCTCCTTACGATCACCGTCGTCATGCCTCAGTCTATCGGCCACCCTGACCCATCGCCCACGGCCGCCGGATTTCAGCCTCACCCGGCGCTTGAGCAGAGCTTCCACTCGGATGCTCTGTTTTTTGTTCCAGGCACCCGAGCATTTGGCTCGGGTTCCTTTTTTTTTATTTCCTGACCAGACCGGGCCACTGAACCGGTCGGTTCAGTTCGGTTCTTTTTTTTTTCTTTTCATTGGGTTAAAACCCGTCGTACCAACCACGTCCGTCGGATCTTCGATATCTTCACATGAGCTGTTTAACCCGTTTCACATTCGGCGATCTGATTTGGAGCTCTAAAGCCTGCATAAATAAAAATAAATCGTAATTAGATGCATAATAAAATATAAATCTATTAAAACCAATTAATGCATCTAAATAACTCAATTAAGCGCATTTAATTACTAAACTCCTAATTATTCACTTAACACTAATAACCATTAATTATCCTTATTTTAACTAAAATTACGACTAACATATAGGTAGAAAGGCATATAAAAATGTGTATATTTTGCATATATCAGTAGGACTCACCCACTTGCTATCAGAAATGGGGTAAATGATCTCCGCATCCAAGAGCTTAAGAACTTCAGATCTAACCGCCTCTTTCATGTTTGGATTTAACCTACGTTGCATCTCCCTAGACGGTTTGGCATTGTCCTCCAAATAAAACCGATGAGTGCATATTAAAGGGCTTATTCCTTTTAAATCAGCAATTGTCCATCCTATTGCACCTTTATGCTTTGTCAAAATATCAAGCAACTTACCCTCTTCGATAAGATTAAGATGAGACGATATTACCATAGGAAGAGTTTCCCCATCACCCAAAAATGCATATTTGAGTTCAGTTGGTAACTTTTTCAACTCCAATTTAGGTGCTTGAATGCTTGATGGTGTAGGCAATTTCTCACGCAATGGTAGCTCCTCAAACTTGGGTTTCCATCCATTCACTTCCAATACCTGCAGAGAATTCAGCAAAGAACAAATCTCAGCCTTTTCACAATTCACTTTAGATGCATCATATAAAGAATTAACTAAGCAAGATTCTAAAGGGTCAGAAAAAAATGAAACATGAAATTTATCTCTAACAACAGTATCAACCCAATCCAATTCTCGAATATTAGTATCATCCCCTGGTTGTTTGCAAACATTAAATATGTTCAATTCCAAAGTCATATTGCCAAATGAAAGTTTCATCACACCATTTCTACAATTAATCAAAGCATTTGAAGTAGCAAGAAATGGACGACGTAATATGACAGGAATATTTGCACTTGCATTTATAACAGGATGTGTGTCCAAAACAATAAAATCAACAGGAAAGTAAAATTTGTCTACTTGAACAAGCACATCTTCCACCACTACCCTTGGAATTTTAATAGAACGATCAGCAAGTTGAAGTGTAATGGTGGTGGGTTTAAGTTCCCCAAGACCTAACTGAGTGTATACTGAATAAGGCAAAAGATTAACACTAGCCTCAAGATCAAGTAAGGCTTGGTCTACCCTAAAGTTCCCGATCACACATGAAATAGTTGGACATCCGGGATCCTTATATTTGGGCGGGCTTTTGTGTTGAATTATAGAACTTACCTATTCAGTTAAAAATGCTTTTTTCTGCACATTCAACTTACGCTTAATAGTACACAAATCTTTCAAAAATTTAGCATAAGAAGGTACCTATTTGATTGCATCTAACAAGGGAATGTTAATTTTCACCTGCTTAAAAAGTTCAAAAATTTAAGCATTTTGGTTCAACTTTTGAGGTGGTTTCAACCTCTGTGGAAATGGAGCTGGAATTGGACATCTCACATCTTCTCTTGACCCAGACTTATCAATTTCCTCATTATCATGTTTTGATTCATCATTCTCAGAAGATTTTTGGGCCTTTAATAGAATTGTTTTGTCAATTTCTTTTCCACTATGAAGAGTGGTAATTGACTTAACATGTTCCAATTGTGAATCAGAAGATTGTGTGTCCATTATGTGAACTTGCCCCTACGGATTGGGTTAGGATTGAGCAGGAAACCTACCTTTCTCTTGAACAGCTAGAGAAGATGTCAATTTAGTGATAGAGCTCTTTATGTCATTAATGGCTTGTGAGGTTTTTTGATTAATGGTAGCTTGCCCCTGCATGAAAGTTTGTAGTGTCTCCTCAAGTGTCTTCCTATGAGGTAGAACATATGGAGCATAATTGGAAGATGCTTGAGGAGGTGGTGTTTGTGCAGCACTATCATTCCTCCAACCAAAGTTAGGGTGATTCCTCCATCCTGGGTTGTATGTGTCTCCATAAGGAGATTGCCTCTTGAAAGGGGTCATAGAATTTGCTTGGTCATGTAACACCTCCTTAAAAGCAGGAATGGTCGGGCACTCATTAGTCGGGTATCCCATGACATCACAAATTCCACATACCTCTTCTGTAGCAACAGACTTAACAATATTAATTTTCCCTAATTCCATGGCCTCTACCTTCCTAGCCAAAGAGCCTAGCCGAGCACTCAAATTATCCTCCTCCCTAAGATAATGTAGACCCCCACTAGTAATTGAAGACTTCGGCTTAGTAGAAACATCAGAGGGATCAGTGGGATCCCAAGAATCTGAGTCTTCAGCTATTTAATCTAGAAAATCAAGGGCTTCATTAGGGTCTTTATCAAAAAATTCCCCATTACACATTGTTTGAACAAATTGTTTCATTGAGGGCGTCATCCCATCATAGAAGAAACTGATGGTGCGCCACTTCTCATACCCATGATGTGGACAAGAATTTAACAAATCTTTATATTGCTCCCAACATTGATAAAATGATTCATTTTATTTTTGAGCAAAATTTGTTATTTGTCTTTTCAGAGCATTTGTCCTATGAAATGGGAAAAACTTTTTAAGGAATTCAGTTTGTAGTTCTTTCCAAGTTCCTACAAATCTAGGCTTAAGAGAATTCAGCCAAGTTTTGGCTTTATCCTTCAAGGAAAACGGAAACAATTTTAGCTTGATAATGTCTTCACTACAAGCTTGCTCAAAAGTTGCGCATACTTCCTCAAATTCCTTTAAATGCAAATAAGGATTTTCAAAATCTATACCATGGAATTTGGGAAGCAAGTTTATCATTCCAGGCTTAAAAGTGAAGTGATGTGCTTGTAGAGGCAATATAATACATGAAGGTGTACTAGTGCGTGCAGGTTGCAGATAATCACGCAAGGGCCGCATTGGTGCATCATGTTCAATCTCATTTTCATTAATATCATGGTTACTACCTTGATCAGCCATTTGATTATGTGTGTGTGATGGAACAGGAAATTCAAACAAATGATTCTCAATCAAAATAGCAGAATTATTTCTAACCAATCGTCCACTGGTATCTCTATTCCACGAGTGCATGCACAAGCAACAGAAATTTCAAAGAGAGATATAAAACGAAGTTACCAAATTTGAAGAAAAATCCAATGAAAAGCTTTGTGTTCCATATCAGCCTCAGAATACTCCAAATGTCCTACAAAATAAACAAGCTAAATTAAACTAAGAATAATTAAAATTAACTAAACTATACTAGAGAGAAATAAACTAATTGGAAGATTAATCCTAAACTTCACTCCCCGGCAACGGCGCCAAAATTTGGTCAAACCCCAAAATAGGTTGACAAATTGTAATATATACTCGGTAAGTTCAAGGTCGAACCACATGGAATGATGTAGAATTAATCTATTCCAAGCTAATTTAAAACTACTTAACTCAACAAATTAAAGTTCTTATCAAGAAATTTTGTAGAGAGATTGTAATTTAATTAACTACTAAAATGACAATTAAAGATTCAATTAAAACTAACTAAAGATAGCAAAGATAATCGATGGGAGATATCAAAGTTTCAAGGATCAATTATTTAATCAATACTTCTATGTCTATTTAATTTCTCAATTAGATTCAAATAATGATTTGACCTAATCGGATGATATTTCATTCACGTGCATCATAACCATTAACATAAAAATATCAATTGAATATTTATCATTAACAAGCATAGTCTACTAATCACAAAGAATTATAAGCATTTGCCGTACCTTACGTTAACGACAAATCAAATAATTATATAGATTATGACTTTATCAAAACATCGCATTCAATCAAATAAACAATATGTAGCACTTCTTTATAGATATAAAAATACTAATCAAATAATATCACCTCTAGCTTTGACAAACAATTTCATATTCATGAGAAAAGAAAAATCAGATTTTGGAAGAAATTGCATTGAAAAAATCACTGTAGCAATTTTACTTTTCATGGGGTACTGTAGCAGTTGCGGTACTGTAGCAATTTCGAAATCAGCCAAAAATCAATTCTTTCTTCCTCCTCTCTTCCCCCGTCGATTCCTCTTCTTTAATCCTCTTCAATTCCGGCCAAAAACTCTTGAAAAACAACCCAAATCACAAAAATGATTCTCTATTTTTTTTCTCTCCAAAAAACCCTTGTTCTTCAGCCAAAACGAAACTCCCCCTCAGTTCTTTTTATAAGCAAAAACTCGTCCGAAACACCCGAGCTCCGGATCGGGTTGGTTTTTTTTATTTTTTTTTCTTTCCACTGAACTAGTTCATTGAACCGGCTCTTTTCCTTTCTTTTTTTTTCTTTTGCTTTGATAAAACCCATTGTATAAATCGTATCCACCGGATCAAATCTGCACGTCCGTACTTTAATTTCGCGCCCGTCTTCTCTTAAGTGACTCATCAACGGTTCAGATCTTCGATGCGCGTGATATCAGCTCTTGGGTCACTCTGGCACTTTAAACACGTCTAATGCGCTCTTTTGCTGTTGATATGCAATCTGCATTTTTAAACCTGCAATAACAAAACCAAACCAAAATTAAACGTATAATAAAAATATGATCCCTTAAATTCTTTAATGCATCTAAAATAGTTAATTAGAGTAAATTAATTATTAATCCCCTAATTACTATCCTAATCACAAATAACCCATTTTATTCATGTTTTATCATTAAAAACTACACTAGCAAATAGGTAAATAAGGCATATAAATGTGTATATTTTATGCATATCACATTGTCGGCGGGGGATTCTCCGGCAACGTGGAGAAGAAGGTGCTCTTTGGTGTCGTTGGTTTTGTTGGGCGGCAGACTCACGACAGTTTCTTTTAGTTTTTTATATATCTTGGCCCGGTCGGCCCATTCCGGCCAACTCTTGGGTCAACCCGCCCGGCTTACGAATGACCTGGCCGGGTCTTAAAATGATAGCAGCCCGGTCGTTTCGTCCCGGAAAATGAACCGGATCAGGTTCAACCGGCCGGGCCAAACCAAGTTTTAAAACATTGATTTAGATGCATTAATTGTATTTAATAGATTTACATTTTATTACACATCTAATTTGGATTTAATTTTATTTATGTAGGTTTCATAAGCACGTGTTGCAGATTGCCAAAATGTAGCGTGCATAATGGGTTTTGAAAGCTTAACTTGTATTATAAAAGTCAAAATACAGAGAATACTAATCTGAGCCATTGATCTACATTAAAGGCAGCATCATGGCCGTATGGGACACGAACAGAGCTAGGCATCATGGCCGGAAAAAAGGAAGAAGACGAGAGAAAAGTAAAGGAAAATAACTGTTTTCTTATTGCATACCCTAAAACGAAGAAGACAACCCCCTTATAAAGAGGGCATGCTTCCCAAGATGGTAGGCCAAATTGTGGCGCTCTGATGGGCCACGATTTGCGCCATCAATTAACCCATTACAATATTTGCTCTACGAACATTCCCTTATTATAATTATTGATTGATACTGAGGAAGGAAACTAATCCTAGCAATTAAAATAGATGATACTTCCTAATTAAGATTATACGCCTTAGGTGTGTGACGTTCATAGCACTCCACCACGCTTCCGTTATCGCCTTGTCCTCAAGGCGAGAAAATAGGAAAACGTGGCAGAAACTCTTCCTCCAACATCCAAGTGTCAACGTTGAAAGCCCAATCATTGGACACTGGTGGCATGAGCTCGTCTGACGCTCCTTCAATACTGGATTTCATCGCTACCCGGACAGAAAACATCTATCATTCCTTTTACTCCATACCCTCTCATTATATTGGGATGGAATTTGTTGGTGCCCAGGCAAGCAAGCTGGACCGCCAGGGCTAGTGGATTAACTGCAACAACAACGGTTGAAACTCCCTGATTGAAAAGCAAGCCTCCTGGAAAAACCGACAGCATGTCCCTCAGAAGACTCAAGGCAATGGTCAACACAAAGAAAGCGAGGCAGAGAGTGAGGTAATTCTTCGGAAGAGTCGAGAATCCTTCAACACCGAGAAGTGCAATTCCCTGATAGACAGTGGTGTATGGGGCTGAGTAGGCACCGTCGATATCACCAAGGGGAAAGACCTTGTAAGAGATCCAAAAGACACAAGGGGCAATGATACACCCCAAGACAATACCGATGACTTGTCTGACGAACATAGAATGGGGTGAGGGCATTGCAGAGCCCGTGGAAACGTACAGCGACTGAAGCTCCTCGGTAGTGTGGGCAAAGAAGCATACCTGGCGCATGCAACCGGTGCCATCCTTGTTGAGGCAGGTGCGGTACTGAGCCGGATGGAGCAAGCAGTCGAGCGCTTCAGGGGCATATTCGCAGAGGTCCCCTCATCGGCAAGTACCTTTCCTGAATTTGGCCAGGGGACACAGCTGTAGTGGTACTTGCGAGGGTCCCGTCGCCGAGCATTCCCACCAGGGTGGACGAAAGGGCACTCTGTCCCATCGTGAGAGTGGGCCCATGAGCAGGGCCAGACCTTGAACGAGAAGATCCTAAACTCATCTGAGGTGGAGATGCTATTCGTGATGGCCGGCAGAGACGGGTAAGATGCCGCGCAGTGGAGGGTAGTGCTCCTATGGGCAGTGGAGCAGTTGTCGTAGAGGAAGACGTCCTGGGTCATGAGGCTTTCTGACACCGCCAGAGAATGAGGGAAGAGGACGGAGTGAATGAGGGAGGGACCTGCGGAGGAAATCGCGGCAGAAAGTTGGTAACTTTGATGAGAGGAGCCTTTGGTCTGGCCTGCCGAAGGAGGAGGGGGGTCTAGTGGAGCAGAAGTCGTGGCAGACGCGGTGGAACTTGTCCGTGGAGGAGGCCCCGGTGATGGCAGACACCGCGCAAAGCCATGGCGGCGACATCGCTGATGGGGAACGACGGGGCAGCTGAAGATGATGGCTGTGGCACCGTGGAGTCGTGGAAGGGGACGGGGACAGAGAAAGACCCCGCCTTGTAGGGGTGCCTGGGGGCGCCAGATGGATCGACGACCGATGGCTTGGCGGACTGGCGGTGGTGCTTGGGGTTGGTCTTGAGGCCATCGCGGATGATGCTGAGGACGATCTGAAACTCGGCGTTGTCGGTGGAAGTAGGATCAGGAACCTTCCCGGTCTTCTCAAACTTGATCCCTGCCTTGACTCCATGGATGAGCAGCGTCACCTCAGGGAACTGACCCTCCTTCATGAACCGTCCGGCGAGGTTCCCGAGGACGATGCCGTCGGAGGTGGCGAAGAAGGCGAGGACGTGGGAGATGAAGTGGCGCTCGTTGGTGGAATCGGTGACGAGCTTCTCAAGGGCAGCGCGCATCTGGCGGACGGGCTGGAGGAAGACCCATCGAAAGGGGAAGATGGTGGAGCAGCTAAAGAAGTAGAAAGGCACAAGCGGGATGGAGAAGTAGGCGAGTGCGATGAAGAACTCGCTGATCTTTTGACACTGCTGGATGCTCTCCACGGTCCACACGGAGGTGTCTTCGCAGAGGCAGTGCGACATCATGATCGACGAAATCTCAAGCATGGAGAGGACGAGGTGTGTGAGGTGAGGTTCACGTCGGTGGCCAGCGGTGGAGAGTCAGATGAGGGGACAGTGCCGGTGGCAGGGAAGGAGATCTCAACACCGTCTTCGTCATCGTCATTGGCCATCATCGCCGTCTCCATGGCGGATTGTGATGGTTCTGATACCAATGTTGTGACCCATCAGGGTCACAAGGTATCGCCTTGACGGCAGGAAGTAAAAGAACAAAGAAAAGATAAAAGAGAACTGATTTCTTAATTGCATACCCTAAAACGAAGAAGACGACCCCCTTATAAAGAGGGCGCGCTTCCCAAGATGGTAGGCCAAATCGTGGTGTTCTGATGGGCTATGATTTGCGCCATCAATTAACCCATTACAATATTTGCTCCATGAACATTCCTTTATTACAATTATTGATTGATACTGAGAAAGGAAACTAATCATAGCAATTAAAATAGATAATACTGCCTATTTAAGATTATACGCCTTAGGTGTGTGACGTTCACAACACAAACATGTTATGTTATTAAAGTTCAAGAGATGCTCATCGCAGATTAGACGGATGAGATGGATATGATGGGTCAATTTGAATGAAATTATAAAAAAGAAAAAGAAAAAAAGGAACAGCCCGCGTGCTGGGCTTGGGCTGGGCGTTCGAACATAAAAGAAAAGCATAGCGTCCGAGCAGGAGAGGTTCAGAGCTTGTGTTGTTGTTTTAATTAATCTTCTTAATTTTACTGGCAAGTGTACGAATCGTATTTGAGTACAGTCGCACAGTTTTACGAGGTCGAACCCACAGGGACTTGTATGGCGGAACTCAAATCCTACGATCAAAATTAAATATCCTTGTTGAAGAATTAAATTGATTTAATTAACTACAGCTATGACTAATCAAATACTCAATGCAATTAAACAACTTTAACTAACCAACTAATATAAAAGTAATTAATTAATCTACTAAAAAAAGACTAATTTGACAAATAAAAATTAAAACTTTTAATTAGGAATTTAAAACACTAGGGCATAAGAATCGGCACATGACAATCATAGGAATAATTATCAACAATCAGCAATTGTTCTCACATTTATCTCTTAGAGAATTTGAATTCAATCTATTCTCCTACGGAAGATTTCAGCACAAAAGCATACAAATTTTGAATTACAATTTTGTTTTCTCTTGCATATAAATAGATGAGATTCAAATCATTAGTTGTATCCATCATTCGATAAATCACAACTAATATCCAAACAATATATTAAACACACAATTCAATGCAATTAATTTGAGAATAACAATCGTTAAATTGCATTAATTTGATATAACAATTGCGTCGTATGAATACTACATTCCTACAATTAATCATGGCTTCATCTCAGCCCTTGATAGGAGATTAGCTACTCATGCTAAGTAATTGAACTACAAAATCAATAAACTTCATTTCAATTAAATCAAAATCAACTTACAGAAATTTAGAGATAAGAATTACAAAGTACTATTCCTGCCAAACTGCACCCGGTCCTATGTAGGGGTGTAAACAGACGGACATGGACGGGGACAAGCTAGGTTCGTAGCCGTCCGCTCACTCTAAAATTAGGTGTCCGTCCGTCCGCCGTCTGCGCGGACACCCCTAGGTGTCCGTCCGCCTGTGTCCGTGACGGACGCGGACACTATGAAGCTTTAAAAAAGATAAAAAGGCTAGGGGTGCTATATGACACTCTTTCCATGTAGCTAAACCCCCTCAAATGGCATTTTGTTGCCCGCCCTCATGAACTGAGGCTCAACAAAGTTCTCTTCAGATTGCCTCTTCATAATTTCTACACTAACTGGCCAAAACCTACACATGAATCGTACATAAAAGAAGACATTTTTCATGAGATGAAAGGACAAAAATGTTAAACCTCTGCTCCAAGGGCTATCGCTCCATATCTTGAGCACCCATGAAGACAACACAATTCAACCCAAACCTCGCACAGACAGTGGCAGTTGCAACTCCAAGTTGGCCAGCCCCTGTCTTGGCAATAATGCGCTTTTTGCCCAGACGTTTTGCAACCAGAGCATGTGCAACTGCATTATTAATATTGTGAGCTCCCGTGTGGTTCAGGTCCTCCCTCTTCATGTATATAATATAAGAGGACCCTCCCCATTTGGCCTCCAGTAATGCTCCGTGAGCCGCTCCGCAAAGTACAGCGGTGTCTCTCTTCCCACATAATCCCTCAAAATCCCATCCAATTCTTCCTACAAACTAAGTAAATGTCGCAATCAAATATAAATAATGCCCAACAAGGATCAAATTAACATCAAATTCTAATCATACATTTTAATAGAAAAAAATACAAAATCTATGCAATAAAGGAAAAAACCTGGAACTGTTGGTCACCAACGAGAGCGGTCTGGTGAATCCCGACAACGTCATCCTTCTTCTCCTCCACCTGGACAATCAAATCGGCAGTGGTGGCGGCCATGGCGTAGGAAACCAAGCCGAGCCGCCTGGGAGGAGAAGAACCAACAGAAAGTGATACTCGGTCGACTCGGACATGGAGACGACGAATTTCACGCACGATGAGAGGGACATATCACCATTAATGAGGATGACGCAGCGGCAAAAGCGGAGGATAAGGAGCTTGGTGGAGGACATATCACCGGAGAGGCTCCTAGCTGGCAATCGCAGGCAACCACCAAGACACTCCCAGCCATTAGCTGCAGCCAACAGAGGAAGTGAAACTGTGAAGTGTGAAACCCTCGTTTGATTATTTAGTTTTATATTACAAAGATGGGCCAGACTGCTCCGGACGCGGACAGAATCTGGCCGCAGCCATTTCGATAACGGACATAGAAAACTGTATGTTACCGCGTCCACAGCCGCCACGGACAGTTTTTTATGTCCGTTTGGGCTGTAAAACGAACGAACGGACAGACGGATACGGCTATCCGGACACCGTTTACAGTCCCAATCCTAGGTTTCCAGCCACTTCAAACAGCTTGATACAACTCCAACGCAATAACAAGAAGAATCGGGGATGAAAAGCTAAATGAAAAAGAAAAGAAAAATCAAAATTTCTGGATCTGTAATTAAAGATGAAACTCAGAACTGTTGGTCGTCTGTCGGCCCCCTCCCTCCGTCTCTACTGCTCTATTTTTATACATGCTGCAGTCTGCGAGGCAGTCCTTCTTTTTCAAAATCCAAGCCTTTCCATTCTGAATCTAAAGTAGCAATTTAAAATTTCCAATTTCTGCCATTAAGTCTTCTAAATTCGGTCAGTTTTCCATTCCAATTCTCATCCAAATTGGTAATAAAAATCCAAACTTTAACTCTTCAAAACAAGGCCGAAGCATCCTTTTTGCTGATCCAAATCCGCCCCCTTCCTACCTTCAATCAAAACAAACAATAGCAGCTTACCATTCTGATTCCAAAGCAGAAGCTTGATTTTTCGATTCGACGCTGTCGCACACGGACTTTCCAAATTGAGTCAGTTTCCTTTTTCTGTTGCTCTATTCACAGTCAATTCTTCATCGAGCCACCGTGACGTCCATCTCTAACTTTCCCGATCGAGCCAGACCCCTCGCTAACTTTCCAAATCGAACCTTTCTTCTCTGTTCGTACTGTTTATGAGACTGTGCAATGCCTAACTTCAAGATGCTTAGGTTTAACAATAACTCAGGCCAATGACTCCCAACCAGTTGGCTTTGGGCATTAGGTTTTAAGTATGGACCGCTTCGGAACTGGGCATCAGCCTAAGTTAATCCTATAAAGTTAAGCAGCCCCGAGCTGTTTTTTTTTTGCATATAATTTTTTTTAGCGATATTTATTTTGTCCAGGTTGTATTATACTCTCAACCTATTTCCGGTCCATGCCTCCGCTATATTGCTAGTCTATGGTATATTATCCTCTCAAATCTAGAATGTTGGACCTGAAGGAGGCGCGTAAGCATTTGTTCTATCATGAACCTAGAGATTGGGATGACTATGTAGATTCTGATGTTCTTTGATTGATGGATCACACTGGATATCTGTAAAACAGAGATTTAGAGTGTATTGCTAAAATGTTCTGCACAATTACTATTTAAGTTATCATGTTATATCATATTGAGCAGAAATTTCCAAGATGAAGGTGTAGAATAAAATCACTTATTTGAGGGCTTCTATATTCCAGTTGATTATAAATGCAAGTAAGTGTGGTTAGTTTTCTTAAGTATTGTGGTGTGTATTTGAAGGGATAATAGGTTTGTGTGTTTTGTAGTATTTAGTTTGATTTCTTTTTCACTCAGCTAAAGAATAATTTTATAAATACATGTTTATGGGTAGCATGGCTGCAAGCCCTCATGAGACTTCACTCATCCAGCCAGGGACACCTGGGGGTTTAAAAGGCTTGTTGCATATACTAAATCCAATCGGAATTCCCTACGACAGTGGCATTTAGTTTTGAGTAGTTTGATTGTTCTTTTTTTTTGTGTTTTGCTCGAGGACTAGCAAAATCTAGGTTTGGGGGTATTTGTTACGCATGAAAAATACACATTTTTATATGCCTAATTACTTAATTGTTAGTTATATTTTTTAGTTAAAATAAATAATAAAGTGTATTATTAGTAATTAGTTTAGTAATTAGGAATTGAATAAGTAATGCGCTTTAAATGGCTCAATTTAAATATGTTCCGTAATTTTATAAATTATTTGGTGCTTCTAATGTGGGACATATTTTATTTTGTATATGTTCAAGTGTTCGGACTGCAGAATGACCAAAGTAAAACTTTTAAGCGGGTTCTGAAGTGTCAAAGTGACCCAAGAGTTGAGATCATATGCAGAGATAATCGAAGCCGCTGATTTATTTCCGAGAAGAAGACGGGTGCTGATTTAAAGTGAAAAGCCGTTGATATTCGATCTGGCAGATGAAGATGATACAACGGGTTTTAACTTAACCAATTGAAAAAAAAAAGAACATGAACCAAACCGGTTCAGTGAAAGAAAAGAAAAGAAAAAGAAAACAACCAGAGCCAAAGGTTTGGGTGTTCCAGTCGAAGAGCAGAGCAGAGCTCAAGCTCTGCTCGAGCGATCGCGAGCTAGACCGATGGGCGGCGATCTTGAGTCTGACGGCGACGAAGGAGTCACCAATGGCGGCGGCGGTCACGATTGGGAGCACAGCAGACGGCGAGAGCAATCGATGGCAGTTCGACGACTCAACAAATTTCTAGAGGGTATTAGTTTATGTAACTGGTGTGTATGAGTGAGCGAGTTTTATTAGCTCAAGCATCTGATCTAAGAGGACTGTAACATAATGTTATTTCTCAGTTAAGTGTTTCTATCCTCTAGTATACTTACTCACACTTTCAATGTAATTAGCCTCTTAAAAATTGAAGTATGCATCACGAAAGGATAAACTATCAAAACGTATGAAAATACTAGCAAACAACCTAAAAACTAATTTTTTTATTTTATTTTTATTTTTTTTAGTAAAATTTAAAATAAGGAAGAAAATAACTAAGTTATCCTAAGCAAATATCTTCCTACACCCCCAAACCTGCATGAAACATTGTCCTCAATGTAAAAAAGTATGAAATAAGTAATGAGGAAAATAAATAAAGGGAAGGAAAGATAGTACCTCTACTCCATTGGAAATCTGTATCAGCTATCAAAATAAAAAGAACAAGTGAAGCACAATAATATCATAGAAAGAAATAAATACAACTAAATTTTTTTGAAAAACTTCGGTTGCCTCTAAGTAGCGCTAAGTTTAACGTCTTCAGCCAAACACAGCTATTAATTCACTCATTAGTTGATGCTGCAGATTCTGCCAAGGATTTAACGTGAGACCACACAGAACAAAAGTATGACCAAGTGATATCTCTCAAATTACAAATTAATGTTCCCAGCCTTCTCTTCAATATCTCCAACCTAGACTCTCTAGGGAACAAAAAATGATATGGGATGGGAACAACACTGACATGAACAATAGGCCCCTCAGGATGAAGCTCATATATGGGTGGTGATATGCATATAATATACACATTTATATGCCTTATTTACCTATTTGCTAGTGGAGTTTTAATGATAAAATATGAATAAAATGGGTTATTAGTGATTAGGTTAGTAATTAGGGGATTAATAATTAAATTGCTCTAATTAACTAATTTAGTTGCATTAATAAATTTATGGAATTATATTTTTTATGCATCTAATTTTGGTTTGATTTTATTATTGTAGGTTTTTAGAAGTTAGAGTTACGGATCGTGGGATTAAAGCGCATCAATCAGTGCAAAGAGATCAAGTTTTAGAAGATCTGACAGCTAGGAGGCTTGTAGCGGGTTTTTAAAGCTTGAATCAATTTGAAAAGAAACGACCAAGTACAGAGATGATCCAGATCGTTGATTGTCATTTAAGGAGAAGACGAGTGTTGGTCATAAGTGAAGAAAACAAAAGAACCGTCTGGATGATATCAAACGGACAAGATTCCTACGACGGGTTTTGGAAATGAGAAAATAAACAAAAAGGAAAAAGAGAGCTCGAGCCAAGCTCGGCTGCTCGACAGAAACAGAAGTGGGATCCTTCTGATTTGGAATGGCTTGATCAGAGTCCAGCTCAACTTGGAAACTTGTCAAGATGAATTCGGAATTTGCATACATGACTTGGAAATCTGCTGGAATAAGATATGCTCGGATCTTTTCACGGATTTGGTTGAAGGTTGTGTAGTATGATTTGGGTTATGAATTTGATTTGAGTCCATCTTCAATTCGGAAAGGCACTGATTTGTATTTGATCTCTTGGGACGTCTATATAAAGAGAAGAACAGTGGTCGACGAAAGGAGGAACTTTTGAAGGCCGAAGAGAAACGCAAGGCCCGAAGGAGACGGCTTTGGGACGAACTGTGGGTGTTCTATTTTGAAAAAAAATAGAGACTTAGCGAAGCTATTTTTGAGTGTTTGGGTAGTGTTTTTGGCCGGAAAGCAAGAGGAAAGACAGTGAGGATCGATCGTCGGTAGAAGTGGAAGAGAAAGAGAGGAAAAATCGCTATTATAGAACTGATTTTTGAAGCGCTACAGTACTGCTATAGTGTTTTCGCAATTGCTACAGCACCGTCACTTTGAGGAAGACGATGAACAGCGTTTCTCGTGAACAGTAAATCTGCTACAATAACTGTGAACAATTCCATGTGAACAAATAATCTATATAATTGTTTGATTTGTCGTTAACGAAAGGTACGGTGAATGCTTACAATTCCCTGTGATTAGTAGACTATGCTTGTTAATGATAAATATTCAATCAAAATCTTAATGTTAATTGTTATAATGGACTTGAATGCAATATCCTCCGATTAGGTCAAATCATCATTTGAACCTAATTGAGAAATTGAATAGACATAGAAGTATTGATTAAATAATTGATCCTTGAAGCTTTGATATTTCTCACTAATTATCTTTTCCATTTTTTAGTTAGTTTTAATTGAATTTTTAATCATCGTTTCACTTCAGTAGTTAATTCAATTGAGATAATTCTACAACAATAGTTTTTAATTTTAGTTTGGAGTAGAATAATCCTGCATCCACTCCTTGAAGTTCGACCTTGAACTTACCAAGTATATATTACAATTTGTCAATCTTCTCTTGGGTTTGATCTGGTGGGTCATCCATTCTCGCCACTAATTGATGTGGTAGTAATGGTACCCAGGGATAGTTGACTGGAATATCTAAGTCTGGACTCAGTGGATGTTCATTCACTACTTCTTCTAACTGTACAGGTTTGATCAAATTTTGGCGCCGTTGCCGGGGAGTGAAGTTTAGGATTAGTCTTCAAATTAGTTTATTTCTTTCTAGTATGCTTTAGTTAATTTCGTTTGCTCTTAGTTTAATTTCGTTTGTTTGCTTTGTAGGGAATTGGGAGTATTCTGAGGCTGATCTAGAACAAGTGGTTTTTCGTTGGATTTTTCTTCAAATTTGGTAACCTTGTTCCATATCTCTTTTGAAATTTCTGTTGATTGTGCATGCACTCGTGGAATAAAGATATCAGTGGACGTTTGGTTAGAGATACATCTGATATTTTGATTGAGAATCCCTTGTTTGAGTTAACTGTTCCATCACACACACCTAATCAAATGGCTGATCAGGGTGGTAACCATGATATTAATGAAAATGAGATTGAATGATAAAGCCAAGATTTGGCTGAAAATGCGACCCTTGAGTGATTATCTGCATCCTGCATGCACTAGCACACCCTCCTGTATTATTCAGCCTCTACAAGCACATCACTTTACTTTCAAGCCTAGAATGATAAACTTGCTTCCCAAATTCCATGGTCTAGAGTCTAAAAATCCTTATTTGCATTTAAAGGAATTTGAGGAAGTATGTGCAACTTTTAAACAAGCTTGTAGTGAGGACATTATTAGGCTAAAATTGTTTCCTTTTTCCTTGAAGGATAAAGCCAAGACTTGGCTGAATTCTCTTAAACCTAGATCTGGAAGAACTTGGAAAGAACTACAAACTGAATTCCTTAAATGGAGTTCATAGGACAAATGCTCTGAAAAGACAAATAACAAACTTTGCCGAAAAACATAATGAATCGTGTTATCAGTGTTGGGAGCTGATCTACACATGAAATATACATTTTATTATCTCCTTAACTTATATTTATGTTAGTGTTTGATTAGAATTAATGCTACTTTAATATAGTTTTTGGTTTTTGTAGGAAACAAGAGTAAGATACAAAAATGAGATGAAAAGTGACTTTGATGGTTAAATCTTTATACCTTCGTGTGTATACCTCTGATTGGACTGATTCAAGCTTCAAGTTAAAGTCAAGAAGTCAGCTTTCCAACACCACTGACCACGTGCAATTCAAAGTTCATAGCAGAAAGTTATAACCATTTGAATATTAAGAACAGTAACCATGATCAATCGACATTTTATACATGATCGATCGTCAGAGCCAGAAAATAGTGTAACTAAAGGAAACGATCGATCGGCAATTACAACGATCGATCATATCTACTGATGTTTTTGGATGTGCACAATCGATCGGGAAGCGATCGATCGGCTATACTGAGCGATCGGGAAGAAGAATGATCGATCGATCGGCTGGCGACAATGCAGGAAATAAAAATGATCGATCGGGAAGGAGAATGATCGATCGGCTGGCGAGATGAAATGGACGATCGGCGCAACAATGCAGGAATTAACAAAGGAACACGATCGATCGGGAAGCGATCGATCAGCTATACGGAGCGATCGATCGGTTATTGCAAACAATTAAAATAAGGCCTATTTTGACTCGGATTTGGAAGGGGATTTGAGGGTTTTCCTTCACCCCTATATATATGCCTTAAGGGAGAGTGCATTGGGCATTAGAGAATAGAGTTTTGAGTCCCTTTGGAGACCTTGGAGGCTAGAGCAAAGGAGAGAAGGAGAGAAGAAGAAGATGAAGAACATGATAATGGATTCTCTTCCAATGCAAGGCTAAACTCATTTGCAAGGCGTAGTTGAAGCCCAATAGACTGGTTGTATAGTTTCTTTTCTCTCATATTATGTTTTACTCTAGTTGGTGTTTGACTCTTTATTATGCAATTAAAGTTAATTCATTGAAGTTTGTTCTTTGTACTTGAGAGAGACAAGAGTGAATTAATTAGATTTCAATATGAAAGAGCACTTGCGTGTCCGAGAGGAACGTGAGTAATCTGAAGTGTTATATACTAATAATGCTTCATTGGTTTATACTCGAGAGTGATAGATCACAGTTCCATGTGCTTAATTGATTTATGTGTCATGTCCGAGAGGAGAGCACTATAATTTGAATTGACAAGTGTATGTCCGAGAGGAATAGGCTAGCCAATTGGAAATCTTTATTTAAAAGAGAGAGTGAGATGATACACTAGTTTATTGTAATGGATTCGAAGCCTTGGTCTTCTCCATATTGCTTAAATCTCAGTTAGATTAGCTAAAGTTCATCGCTATCTTTAGATTAATTAAAAACTCCAACTTTCTCTTGAATTTGGTAAATTGTTTAACCGTCCCTGAGGTTTGACAACCCTTCAATACTCATTGTAGTACACAATTGCCTTGTGCACTTGCAAGGGTTTAATTTTAAACAATCAGGAGCGCTATAAAGATTTGTTAAATTCTTGTTCACATCATAGGTATGAGAAGTGGCGCACCAACAGTTTCTTCTATGATGGGATGACGCCCTCAATGAAACAATTTATTCAAACAATGTGTAATGGGGAATTCTTTGATAAAGACCCTAATGAAGCCCTTGATTTTCTAGATCAAATAGTTAAAGACTCAGATTCTTGGGATCCCACCGATCCCTCTGATTTTTCTAATAAGCCGAAGTCTTCAACTACTAGTGGGGGTCTGCATCATCTTAGGGAGGAGGATAATTTGAGTGCTCGGCTAGCCTCTTTGGCTAGGAAGGTAGAGGCCATGGAATTAGGGAAAATTAATGTTGTTAAGTCTATTGCTACAGAAGAGGCCTGTGGAATTTGTGATGTCATGGGACACCCGACTAAAGAGAGCCCTACCATTCCTGCTTTTAAGGAGGTGTTGCATGACCAAGCAAATTCCATGACCCATTTCAAGAGGCAATCTCCTTACGGAGACACATACAACCCTGGATGAAGGAATCACCCCAACTTTAGTTGGAGGAATGAAAATGCTGCACAAACACCACCTCCTCAAGCATCTTACAATTATACTCCATATGTTCCACCTCACAGAAAGACACTTGAGGAGACACTACAAACTTTCATGCAAGGCCAAGCTGCTATTAATAAACAAACCTCACAAGCTATTAATGACATAAAGAGCTCTCTCACCAAATTGACATCTTCTTTAGCTGTTCAAGAGAAAGGTAGGATTCCTGCACAACCCCAACCCAACCCGCAGGGGCAAGTTCATATGATGGAAACGAAACCTTCTGATTCACAATTGGAACATGTTAAGTCTATTACCACTCTTCAGAGTGGAAAAGAAATTGATAAAACAATTCCACTTAAGGCCTAGAAATCTCCAGCGAGTGATGAATCAAAACATGATAATGAGGAAATTGATAAGTCTGGGTCGAGTGAAGATGTGATATGTCCTATTCCAGCTCTTTTTCCATAAAGGTTGAAACCACCTCAAAATCTGAACCAAAATGCTGAAATTTTTGAACTTTTTAAGTAGGTGAAAATTAACTTTCCCTTGTTAGATGCAATCAAACAGGTACCTTCTTATGCTAAATTCTTGAAAGATTTGTGTACTATTAAGCGTAAGTTGAATGTGCAGAAAAAGCCTTTTTAACTGAATAGGTAAGTTCTATAATTCAACACAAAAGTCCACCCAAATATAAGGATCCAAGATGTCCAACTATTTCATGTGTGATCGGGAACTTTAGGGTAGACCAAGCCTTGCTTGATCTTGGGGCTAGTATTAATCTTTTGCCCTATTCAGTGTACACTCAGTTAGGTCTTGGGGAACTTAAACCCACCACCAATACTCTTCAACTTGCTGATCGTTCTGTTAAAATCCCAAGAGGAGTGGTGGAAGATGTGCTTGTTCAAGTAGACAAATTTTACTTTCCTGTTGATTTTATTGTTTTGGACACACATCCTGTTATAAATGCAAGTGCAACTATTCCTGTCATATTAGGTCGTCTATTTCTTGCTACTTCAAATGCTTTGATAAATTGTAGAAATGGTGTGATGAAACTTTCATTTGGCAATATGACTTTGGAATTGAATATATTTAATGTCTGCAAACAACCAGGGGATGATATTGATGTTCAAGAAATGAATTGGGTTGATACTGTTGTTATAGATCAATTTCATGTTTCATCTTTTTCTGATGCTTTAGAATTTTGCTTAGTGAATTCTTTATATGATACATCTAAAGTGGATTTTGAAAGGGCTGAGATTTGTTCTTTGCTGAATTCTCTGCAGGTATTAGAAGTGAATGGATGGAAACCCAAGTTTGAGGAGCTACCATTGAGTGATAAAGTGCCTATGCCATTAAGCATTCAAGCACCCAAATTGGAGTTGAAACCATTACCAACTAGCCTCAAATATGCATTTTTGGGTGATGGTGAAACTCTTCCTGTAGTAATATCTTCTCATCTTAATCTTATCGAAGAGGGTAAGTTGCTTGATATTTAAAAAAAGCATAAAGGTGCAATATGATGGACAATTGCTGATTTAAAAGGAATAAGCCCTTTGATATGCACTCATCGGATTTATTTGGAGGACAATGCCAAACCGTCTAGGGAGATGCAACATAAGTTAAATCTAAATATAAAAGAGGCGGTTAGAGCTGAAGTTCTTAAACTCTTGGATGCGGAGATCATCTACCCCATATTTGATAGCAAGTGGGTGAGTCCTACCCAAGTAGTGCCTAAGAAATCTGGTGTAACAGTTGTCAAGAATGATAATAATGAATTAATACCCACTAGAGTTACATCTGGCTGGAGAATGTGCATTGATTACGGGAGCTGAACTCAGTCATTAGGAAAGATCATTTTCCATTGCTGTTTCAAGATCAGGTTCTGGAGAGGGTAGCTGGCCATACATATTATTGTTTCCTAGATGGCTACTCTGGGTACAATTAAATCAAAATTGCATTAGAAGACCAGGAGAAAACTATATTCACATGTCCCTTTGGCACATTTGCTTAGAGGAGAATGCCCTTTGGTTTATGCAATGCACCTGCAACATTTCAAAGATGCATGCTGAGTATTTTTAGTGATATGGTTGAACGTTGTCTTGAAGTGTTTATGGATGACTTTTTTGTATTTGGTGATTCATTTGACGATCGTTTGTCTAATTACAGAAAGTTTTGAGCAGGTGTGAAGAGAAGAACCTTGTGCTTAATTGGGAAAAATGTCATTTCATGGTTTCTAAAGGAATTATTCTGGGCCACATTGTTTCCTCTAAGGGAATTGAAGTTTACCAGTCAAAAATTGATTTAATTACCAATTTGCCTACACCCAAGACTGTTAAAGATGTTAGATCATTTTTGGGTCATGCAGGGTTCTATAAGAGATTCATCAAAGATTTTAGTTCTATTTCTAGACCCTTGTGTAAGCTCCTATCTAAAGATACTATTTTTGATTGGACTGATAATTGTGACAAAGCTTTTGCTAAACTAAAGGGAATGCCTACTTCAGCCCCTATTATGCAGCCCCCAGATTGGACTTTACCGTTTGAAATAATATGTGATGCTAGTGATTTTGTTGTGGGGGCTGTTTCTGGGCAAAGGAAGGACAAGAAGCCTTATGTTATTTACTATGCAAGTAAGACCTTAGATAATGCTAAGATGAATTATTCAACAACTGAAAAAGAATTACTTACTATAGTATTTGCTTTGGATAAATTTAGGGCTTACTTGATGGGATATCCTATTGTTGTTTTCACTGATCATGCTGCTTTGAAATATCTTTTATCAAAGAAAGATGCAAAACCTAGGTTGATTCGCTGGATACTCCTACTGCAAGAATTTAATATTACAATTAAAGATAAGAAAAGAGTAGAAAATGTGGTGCCTGATTATTTATCTAGGTTGACTGTGGATGATTCCAACGAGGTTGTGCCAATTAAAGACACTTTCCCAGATGAGCAACTTTTTATTATTTCTGATCTACCTTGGTTTACAGATATTGTTAATTTTCTTGTCACAGGTCAAACTCCTTCCCATTGGACAACACAAGACAAGAAGAAATTCATGGTGGAGGAGAAACTTCTTTTGGGATGATCCGTATCTTTTCAAATATTGTCTGGATCAGATTATTAGGAGATGCGTGCCAAACGATGAAATTCATAGTGTCATTTCCTTCTGCCATTCAGAAGCTTGTGGCTGCCATTTTTTTGCTAGAAAAATGGCTGCTAAAATTTTACAATGTGGATTTTATTGGCCTACCCTATTTAAAGATACTCATGATTTTTGTCATACTTGTGGGCTTTGTCAACAGCTTGGTGGAATAACCCGTCGAAATATGATGCCTTTAAACCCCATTTTAGTGATTGAAGTATTTGATGGCTGGGGTATTGATTTCATGGGTCCATTTCCACCTTCTTTTGGCCATCTGTACATCTTAGTGGCTGTTGACTTTGATTCCAAGTGGGTAGAGGCCATTCCTTGTAGAAATAATGATCATAAAACTGTTATACGCTTTTTAAAAGAAAATATTTTGTCACGATTTGGTATAGCCCGTGCAATCATAAGTGATGGGGGTTTTCACTTCTGCAATAAACCTTTTGAGGCATTAACGAAAAAATATAGAATTACTCATAAGGTGGCCACCCCTTATCACCCACAAACAAGTGGGCAAGCTGAACTTGCAAATAGAGATATTAAACACATTTTGAAAAAAAATGGTTAACCCAAATCGCAAAAATAAGAATTTGATTAGTTTTTAGGTTGTTTGTTAGTATTTTTTATAGGTTTTGATAGTTTATCCCGTGATGATGCATACTTCAATCTGTAAGAGATTAATTTACATTGGAAGTGTGAGTAAGTATACTGGAGGATAGAGACACTTAACTGAGAGATAGTATTTTGCTACAATCCTCTTGGATCAAGTGCTTGAGCTAATAAAACTCACTCACACACACTTGTTACATAAAGTAATGCCCTCTAAAAATTTGTTGAGTATTAATCTACAGTGGGATAACTTTGGTCGAAGTCATCAGATGATATGTGGTTGTCTGTTGAGCTTAAACGATCATGATAGACCATTTACTTGGCTATGGCAAGGGCTTGGAACCGGAAATAGGTTGAGAGTATAATACAACCTGGACATGATAAGATGCAATGGAAAATATGAATACTGAGAAAAAAAATTGAAAAAATGAAAAAAAACAAAAGCAAGCTCGGGGCTACTTAACTTTATAGGATTAACTTAGGCTGATGCTCAGGTCCAAAGTGGTCCATACTAACCTAATGCCCTAAGCTAACTGGTTGGGAGTCATTGACATGAGTCATTGTTCAACGTAAGCATCTTCAAATCAGGCATTGCACAATCCCATTGAAAAAAAAAAGTCTATGGTGTATTATCCTCTCAAATCTAGAATGTTGGACCCGAAGGAGGCGCACATGAACTTGTGCTATCATGACCCTAGAGATTAGGATGACTATGTAGATTATGATGTTCTTTGACTGATGGGTCACACTGGATATGTGTAAAACAAAAATTTAGGGTTTATTGCTACAATGTTCTACACTTTTACTATTTAAATTATCATTTCATATCATATTGAGCAGAAATTTCTAAGATGAAGGTATAGAATAAAACCACTTACTTGAGGGCTTCTATATTCCAGTAGATTATAAATGCAAGTACGTGTGGTTGGTTTTCTTAAGTATTGTGGTGTGCATTTGAAGGGATAATAGGATTGTTTGTTTTGTCATATTTATTTTGATTTCTTTTTCCATTTAAATGAATTAGGTTAACTTCATAAGAACATGTTTGTGGGTAGCATGGCTGTAAACCCTCATGAGATTCACTCGTCCTACCAGGGACACCTGGGGGTTTAAAAGACTTGTTGCATATGCTTAATGCAATCGTGTTCCCTACGAAAGTGGCATTTTATTTTAATAGATTTATAATTTTTCTTTATTTATTTTGCTCGAGGACTAGCAAAATATAGGTTTTGGGGTATTTGATCTGCATAAAATATACACATTTATATGCCTTATTTACCTATTTGCTAGTAGAGTTTTAATGATAAAATATGAATAAAATGGGTTATTAGTGATTAGGTTACTAATTAGGGGATTAATAATTAAATTGCTCTAATTAACTAATTTAGATGCATTAATAAATTTATGGAATTATATTTTTTATGCATCTAATTTTGGTTTGATTTTATTATTGTAGGTTTTTAGAAGTTAGAGTTACGGATCGTGAGAATAAAGCACGTCAATCGGGTTTACATGCAAAGAGATCAAGTTGTAGAAGGTCTGACGGTTAGGAGGCTTGTAGTGGGTTTTTAAAACTTGAATCAATTTTAAATGAAACGACCAAGTGCAGAGATGATCTTTGATTGTCATCTGAGGAGAAGACGGGTGTTGGTCTTAAGTGAAGAAAACAAAAGAACCGTCTGGATGATATCAAACAGACGAGATTCCTACGACGGGTTTTGGAAACGAGAAAATAAATAAAAAAAAAGGAAAAAGAGAGCTCGAGCCAAGCTCGGCTGCTCGACAGAAACAGAAGTGGGATCGTTCTAATTTGGAATGGCTTGATCAGAGTCCAGCTCAACTTGGAAACTTGTCAAGATGAATTCGGAATTTGCAGACATGACTTGGAAATCTGCTGGAATAAGATATGCTCGGATCTTTTCACAGATTTGGTTGAAGGTTGTGTGGTATGATTTGGGTTATGAATCTGATTTGAGTCCATCTTCAATTCGGAAAGGCACTGATTTGTATTGGATCTCTTGTGACGTCTATATAAAGACAAGAACGGAGGTCGACTTTTGGAGGCCGAAGAGAAACGCAAGTCCCAAAGGAGACGGCTTTGGGATGAACTGTGGGTGTTCTATTTTGAAAAAAAAACAGAGCCTTAACGAAGCTGTTTTTAAGTGATTGGGTGGTGTTTTTGGCCAGAAAGCAAGAGGAAAGACAGTGAGGATCGATCGTCGGGAGAAGAGGAAGAGAAACAGAGGAAAAATCGTTGTTTTAGAACTGATTTTCGAAGCACTACAGTACAGCTACAGTGTTTTCGCAATTGCTACAGTACCATTGATCGTTTAAATATAAACCATTGCAAGTGCACAAGGCAATTGTACTATGACGAGTATAGAAAGGGTTGTCAAACCTAAGGGACGGTTAAATATTTCACCAAACTCAAGAGAAGAAAAGATGTAGTTTAATTAATTCTAAAAAAAAGCAATAAACTTTAGCTAATCTAACTAAGATTTAATCAATGTGGAGAAGTATTAAGGCAATGAATCCACCAGTAGACATGCAATTACTACTCTTGATTATTATTGCACCCAGATTGACATGATATGGTAACTTGTATTCATGGTCAGACACACAAATCACAATGAATTCACTTACGTTCTTGGTTGGACACGCAAGTTCATCCACTATTATGTAATTAATTCTATCCTTGGTCGGGCATAAAATCAATCACAAACCTGTTATAATGTAATTAATCATATCCTTGGTCGGGCATAAAATCAATCACAATATCCAATTCCATTTATAATCAATCAAGTCTATGGTCAAGCACTCAAAACAATACTCATGAAATCGCATTAAGCAAGAATCATAATCAACTTTATAAAATTAAACTATCAAGAGTAGCAATACATATCTAGGGCTTCATCTAGCCTTAACAAGGAATTTAGTTACACATAGAAAGAAAAAAAAAGAGAAGCCTGTTTATGTAGATCCATCGTCATGAATCCTTCTTCTTCTTTGCTCCAAAAGACTCTTTCTCTTGCTCATCTCTAGCCTCCAATGTAGCTCAAAGGTGATCTCTAAGATAGCCCAAAACGTTCTCCCTTAAGGCCTATTTATATGTTTGAAGAGAAACCACGAAGTCCCCTTCCAAATCCAAGTCGAAATAGGGCTTATTTTAGTTTTGCCACATACGGCGATCGATCACTCCGTATTGCCAATCGATCGTCTACCGATCGATCACAATTCCTTCATTATTTTCCTCTGATCGATCGTTCTGCCGATTGATGCCGTATGACTCTGATCGATCGCTGTTACTGTCTTGCGCAAATTAAAAACTCTAGTAGATACGATCGATCGTTTTGAGTACCGATCGATCGTGGCCTTTAGTAACAGTGTTTAGCGGCTCAGGCGATCGATCGCATTGAATGGCCGATCGATCGTAGTTACAGTTTGTAAATTTCCAATGGCCATAACTTTTCGCTCCGAACTCCGAATTGTGCGTGGTCAGTGGCATTGGAAAGCTGACTTTTTGAACTCTAACATGAAGCTTGAATCAGTCCAATCAAAGATTTTTACACGAAGTTATGATGCTTTAACTATTCAAGTCAATTTTCATCTCGTTTTTTTATCTTGCTCTTGTTTCCTACAAAAACCAAAAACTATATTAAAGTAGTAGTAATTAAAATTAAACACTCACATAAATATAAGTTTAGGAAATAATAAAATGCATATTTCATGTGTAGATCAACCATCACTTTGCGGAAGACGATGAATAGTGTTTCCGCTAATAGCGAATCTGCTACAGTTTTGTGAACAGTAACCATGAATAGTTATTCTGCTATAGTATTTTTTCCTAATTCGATTTTTCCCGAATTTGATTTCTTTTCTCATAGCTAGGGGTGAATAGCTAAATCTTTTTTCATAGCTAGGGGTGAAATTATTTGATTGATATTTCTATATCTATGAAAGATATACTTATTGCTTATTTGATTGAATAGATATATTTGGAAATAGTCATAATCTCTATAATTGTTTGATTTGTTGTTAACGAAAGGTACGACGAATGCTTATAATTCCCTGCGATTATTAGACTATGCTTGTTAATGATAAATATTCAATCGAAATCTTTATGTTAATTGTTATAATGGACTTGAATGCAATATCCTCCGATTAAGTCGAATCATCATTTGAACCTAATTGAGAAATTGAATAGACATAGAAGTATTGATTAAATAATTGATCCTTGAAGCTTTGATATTTCTCACTGATTATCTTTGCTAGTTTTTAGTTAGTTTTAATTGAATTTTTAATCATCGTTTCACTTCAGTTTTTAATTCAATTGAGATAATTCTACAACAATAGTTTTTAATTTTAGTTTGGAGTAGAATAATCTTGCATCCACTCCCTGTGGTTCGACCTTGGACTTACCAAGTATATATTACAATATGTCGACCTTCTCTTGGGTTCGATCTGGTGGGTCATCCATTCTCGCAGCCAACTGATGTGGTAATGGTACCCAAGGATAGGTGACTGAAATATCTAAGTCTGGACTCAGTGGGTGTTCATTCACTACTTCTTCTAACTGTGCAGGCACCACCCATAGGTGTACGATTAAGGTAGCCATCTAAATGTCCTGTGAGAATCATCAACCTAAAAATGTGAGTGATTGAGAATAATTACATCAACTAAAATTTATTAAAATGAGAGGAGATAGAATTAATTAATTAGAGGTGAATTCGATGCTTTTGAATTTCTATATAAAAGTTTATCGTTTATTTTTCTTTGTTTTGACTAGTTATCTAAGTTTCTTTCAATCAAATTAGTTAAGTAATTCTCTAGAATTAGGTTGAATTTGAACCAAGTCTCTGTGGGATCGTCCTTGAACCCACTATTCTATATTAGATTCGTGTGCTTGCGAGTAAAATAAATTAAATTTCACATTAGTTGTGTATGTTTGATTGATTAGATAATATATTCTCATTGCACTTAGTTTAGGAAATTCTTGTTCTTAAAAAAAAAGTGAAACCAAAAGTGTTACTCTTATTTTGAATTTGTTTTTTTTAAGTGTAGATTGCATTTTTGTTGTTATTAGAAGTTAGTTTCCTTGGCAGTTTCTTTAGTATATTCAAGGGCGACAGTCGTTGGGTGAAGAACTAGCACTCTTTGTCCGCGAGATTGAAAGGATATTCAAGGGAGGGATGACCCTTTATAATTTAAAAACTATGAAGGAATATTATATTCCAAATACCTACACATCGCCTTCTAGCATCCGGGTGCCTGCTGCAACAACATGAAACTTCGAGATCAAGCCCAACATAATACAAATGTTGTCATCATTTCATGGGTTTAGTCACAAGAATCCCTATAGACACTTAGATGAATTTTTAGAAATTTGCACTACCTTTAAGCTAAATAATCTCATAGATGATGTTGTGAGATTGAGACTATTCCCATTTTTCCTAAAGGACAAGTCTAAAGAATGGTTATACTCTGTTGAGCTAGAATCTATTACCTCTTGGGCAAAGATGCAATAAGAATTCTTAAAAAAATACCTTCCCCTAGGTAAAACCAACTAGATGAGAAAAACCATTACCACCTTTACTCAACTCCATAGTGAGCAGTTTTATGAGAGTTGGGATAGACTCATGGAGATTCTTCACAAGTGTCCTCATCATGTTGTGCCTAGGTGGCAGTTAGTACAACATTTCTACGATGGTCTGACGAAGAAACATTGTCGCCTTGTAGATGCCTCATGATCATTTAAAATTAAACTCTTGCAGGTGCATAAGGCAATTGTGTACTTCAGCAAGTATTGAAGGGTTGTTGAACCTTAGGGATGGATGAATACTTTACCAAATTCAAAAAGAAAAGTTGTAGTTTGTTTAATTAATCTAGAGAAAGCAATGAACTTTAACTACTTCTAAAGGATTTGAATCAACGTAGACAATTATCAAGGCAATGAATCCACCACTAGACATGCAATTACTACTCTTGATTATTATTACGCACAAATTGACATGATATGGTAATTCGTGTTCTTGGTCAGACACACGAATCACTAATGAATTCACTAACGTTCTTGGTCGGACACGAAAGTTCATCCATTATTGTGTAATCAATCCTATCCTTGGTCGGGCATAGAATCAGTCACAAACCTGTTCTTGGTTAGACACAAAAATTAAAAAGATCTAATTTCATTCATATCTATTAAGTCTATGGTCAAACACTCAAGAGAATACTCATGAAATATCATTAAGAACAAATCATATCAACTTTATTAAATAAAACTAACAAGAGTAACAATACACATATCTAGGGCTTCATCTAGCCTTGACAAAGAATTTAGTTACACATAGAAAGAGAGAAAAGAAAAGCCTGTTTTAATAGTTCCATTGCATGGATATTTTCTTCTTCTTTGGCTCCAAAAGACGCCTTCTTTTACTCTTCTCTAGCCTCCAATTCTACTCAAGATCCCCCAATACGTTCTCCCTTAAGGCCTATATATATGTTTGAAGAGAAGCCACGAAGTCCCCTTCCAAATCCGAGTCGAAATAGGCTTAGTTTAGGTTTTGCCGCAGTAACCGATCGATTGCACGTATTGCCGATCGATCACTTTCCTTCGTTAATTCCTACGTTATCGCGCCGATCAATCATTTCATCTCACCGGCCGATCGATCACTTTTCTGGCTGATCGATCGATTCTACTGTATTGCGCACATCTAAAAACTCCAGTAGATACGATCAATCACTTTAAATGCCGATCTATCACTCCTTCATTAACACTGTTTTCCCGGCTCTTGCGATTGATTGCGTTGAACGTCTGATCGATCTTTGTTACTGTTCATATTTTTCAAATATTCATAACTTTTCGCTCCGAACTCTGAATTGTGCACAGTTGGTGGCATTGGAAATATGATTTCTTGAACTTTAACATGAAGCTTGAATTAGTCCAATCAGAGATATTCACACGAAGTTATGAAGATTTAACCATTGAAGTCATTTTTCTCCTTATTTCTGCATCTTACTCTTGTTTCCTACAAAAACCAAAAACTACAATAAAGTAGCACTAATTCTAATCAAACACTAACATAAACATAAGCTTAGGAGATAATAAAATTTATATTTCATGTGTAGATCACTTCATGTGGAGACACCTTTCTGTTAAAAAATAGGAATGAAGCTTGGGAGCTCTTTGAAAAGTTGAGCGTGAATTCGCTACAACACACCACGATAAATAGGAGTTTAAATGAGTCATATTCATCTTCTCTTACCCTTCCAAAGGATGCTATGTACGAAGTGAAGCAAGCAGTCGATATTTCTAGCCAAGTTGCCACTTTATCTAGAAAGTTAGACCACCTCTTAAGCTTCACAAACTTCTACACTCACTCAGGAAGCATTCACCTTATATTCAAGTCCAATGCATCCTATCATAGAGTGCACATCTGCTCCATAATACCCAGAGCTTGTTCAGGAGCATATCAATGTTGCATAAACCTATGCTCGAACAAGAAATGATTCATTTTCTCCTGGCACCCACAAAACCAAGGTGTTCCTTTCAATTCACCTCATAGAACTAACTTTCAGAGCCACCCACCAGGTTTTTAACAATCTACCATGCATTCCCAATTTTCACAACCCTCTAGAGCTCCTGAGTTTCAGGATAAAGTCTTGTCTGCTCTACAAAGCATTCAAGCTCATGCACAAATGCAAGCTCAACTAGTGCATTCTCATACTCAATCCATTGCTAAGTTGGAGTCTCGAATAGGCTAATTAGCTAGTTCAATGAGTAAAAGAGAAGAGGGTAGGTTGCCTAATCAACCAATGAACAATCCAAAAGGTCAATTTATGCTTGAGCAACAAACTACTTTCATTGAACATGCGCAAGCTATAACCACCCATTGGTGTAGATATAAGAAAAGATAAGGATCATGCCAAAATAGGCAATCTGGAGAATAAGGAAACTTTAGTCCCCACCCATTTTGAGTCGGCCAATTCAGAAGGATCTTGTTGTTCCTTCTATGTCTTTATTTGGATCTTTGTCTAAGACCACCCATGAGGTACCCTATGTACCTCGTGCTCCTTTCCTTCCAAGAAGCCATACAACAAGTACCTGCTTATGCAAAATTTCTCAAAGACCTATGCACTCAGTAGCGTAAGGCTATGACTAATATTTCAAAGGTCTTTTTTATTGAGCAGGTCAGCTCTATTTTGAAGTAGGACTCACCACTGAAATTTAAGGATCTTGGTACACCTACCATTTCATGTGTCATTGGTGACCATGCTGTTTGTCGGCTATCTTATATTTGGGTGCTAGTGTCAATGTTTAACCCTACTCCATATATGAGAAGTTAGGTTTGGGGGACTAGCAACTAACATTGCAACTTTATAATTAGCTGATAAGTCCATCAGAAAACCCTGAGGACTTATTGAAGATGTCTTTGTTGGGATTGAGAAGTCATTCTTTCCAGTTGATTTCTTGGTTTTGGACATGGAACACGTGTCTAATACTTCTCACACAATTCAAGTAATTTTGGGTCGTCCTTTCTTAGCTATGGTCACTACTTGCATCCAATGTAGACCTGGAGATGTCTTTTTGGAACATGAAAATTATGCTCAATGTTTTCCAAGCTTCCAATCAAGGATCAACAGAAAGTGAGCAAGAGTGTTTTCTGGTTGATGAAATTGATGAACTAATAAAAGAAACATTTTTGGGTGAGCTCTTGAATGATGTTCAAGACCCTACTCTACTCTATCTCAGGATAGCAAATTCTGACATTGATTCACATAGAGAAGTTCATAGTATGCCAGCTTATTCTCCCCATCATGACATATCTTTGGAGACATAAAATAGAACCCCTACTTATTTCCCATAATCCACCACTCAAGCCTTCCATGAAGTCTCCTCCTCAGCTTGAGTTGAAGCCACTTCCAAGTTCCATCAAGTACGCTTTCCTAGGTCTTACTGATACTCTCCCTGTGATTATCTCATCTAGCTTGTCTAGTCATGAAGAGAGTAAATTATTGGACATTTTGGTTAAGCATAAGGGAGCTATAGGCTGGACTGTAGCTGATTTGAGAGGCATTGATCTTTCTGGCTATATGCGTCGAATTCACTTAGAGGACCAGGCCAAACTTTCTAGAGAAAACCAAAGGAGATTGAAACCTAATATGAGAGGGGTAATTAAGAAAGAAGTGGTGAAATTACTTGATGCGGGTATCATATACCCTATCTCTGATAGTGAGTGGATCAGCCCTGTACAAGTAGTGCCTAAAAAGTTTGGCATCACAGTATAATAGAACTCAGAAGGAGAGTTAGTCCCAAACTGGGAAACCACTGGGTGGAGAGTGTGCATTGATTATCTAAAATTAAACACAATGAAAAGAAAAGACCACTTTCCATTACCCTTTATTCCAGAGATCTTAGAGAAACTCGCAGGTCAACAATATTATTGTTTCCTTGATGGTTACTCTGGATACAATCAAGTCTCAATGTTCCCAGCCAATCAAGAGAAGACTTAAGTTTACATTCCCCGTTGGTACTTTTGCTTACCAAAGAATGTTTTTTAGGTTATGTAATGCATCGGCCACCTTTCAACGATGCATGTTAGATACCTTCTCTGATATGGCCGACAAATTTTTAGAAGTTTTCATTGATGAATTTTCTGTCTTTAGCCCATCCTTTGATGAATGTCTTCACAATTTGTCATTAGTGCTCAAGCATTATGAAAGGACAAATCTTGTCTTGAGTTGGGAAAAGAGCGATTTTATGGTTCAAAAGGGTATTATTTTGGGCCACGTAGTGTCCAAGAGGGGAATTGAGGTAGATAAAGCCAAGGTAGATCTCATCACTAACCTTCCACTGCCCACAATAGTAAAACAAATTCGATCTTTTCTTGGCCATGCAGGATTTGATATATACACATTTTTATGACTTTTTACCTATATTTTAGTCATAATTTTTAGGTAAAATAAGGATAAATATTAGTTATTAGTGCTATGTTGGTAATGAGGAATTTAATAAATAATTGTGCTTAATTGATTTATTTAGATGCATTAATTAGATTTAATAGAGTTATATTTTATTATGTGTCTTAATTGAGTTTAATTTTATTTATGTAGGTTTCATAAGCTCGAGTTGTGGTTTATTGAGTTATTGCGGTTCAAATGGATTTTAGTGAGAAGAGATCAAAGATCTAACAATTAAGGATATGTTGGCGGGTTTTAAAAGAGCTCAATTTATTCAAAACATTGACATCACGTGCAGAAAAGATCTAAGCCGCTGATTTACATCAAAGAAGAAGACGGGATTTGATTTTAAGTGAAGAGCCGTTCAGATTAGATCCAGCGGATGAAGATGCTACAACGAGTCAGTTAGAAGAAAGAAAGAAAAAAACCCAAGTCGATGGCTCTGATGTCTAACATAAGAATAGGGCGCTCGAGCAGAGCTCGAGCACTGACGAAGAGGCGACGACGAGGGTTCACGGTGGCCGATAGAGAGGCTTGAGCTCAACGGCGTGGCGATGGGTTCCGGCATGACGGCGCGCTCGTGGAGAAGAACAACCGCTGCCATGGGGCCAAGGAGCACGATCGGACAGTTCGACGGTGGTGGAGAAGACGACGACAGAGGTCCTGAGCTTGGGTTGAGATCGACGACGTGGAGGCCATGGGTGAGGAACAGTAGTGGAAGAGGCGCAATCGTGAGGAGCTCGAACAACAGAGGAGCAAAAGTTCTCGATTTGGAAAAACCGCGTGAAGGAAGACGAATCAGGAAGGTGACGAGCCAGATTGAGTTTCAAATTTGTTCCAGAATGGTAAGCTACCAAAATTTAGTTTGATTGAAGATTGCAAAAAAGTGAAATTTGTGCAGCAAACGGAAAGTAGAATTTTTGCTGTCTTTGGCTCTGTTTTGAGAAGTGAAAAAAGGGAATTTTGCTACAACTTTGGACGAGGATTGAAAGCAATTTGAGCTGCAAATTACTTGATTTGGAAGGCAGCGAATTGGAGGAGGTTTCTACATGAAAATTGGTTTGGAAAGATTTATGATTTGAGGAGATTTGGAGGATTGTTGCAGTCCATAAAAAAACAGAGCACTTGAGAGATATAAAAACAGGGCTCTAGACAAAAAAGAGGGGGCCGACAGTCGAGCAGTTTTCATTTTTTTTACAGTTCAAAGTTTTTTTTTTATTTTGTTATCATCTCGGTTGATGTGGCTGCAATTGAAGTTGTATCGATTTGGTCGAACTGTTGCTGGCAATAGTCAACTGAGAGCAAAGAGGAACAATACTGTGTTATTTTTCTTGAATTTCAAAATTCTTGTCAGTCAATTTTATTTTTTAATTGTGATGAATTTTATTAATTTTGTAGTTCAATTAGATAGCATGAGTAGCTAATCTCCTATCTAGGGCTAAGATGAAGCCATGATTAATTGTAGGAGTATTATTTATGTGATGCAGTTGTTCCTCTAAAGTAATGAGCTTTAATGATTGTTATTCTCAATTTAATTGCATTGAACTCTAAAGTTAATGTGTTGTTTGGATATTAGTTATGATTTAGCTAATGATAGATAAAATTAATGATTTGAATTTCATCTATTGATATGCAAGAGAAGACAAATTGTAATACGAAATTTGTATGCTTTCATGCTGAAATTTTCCGTAGGAGAATAGATTGAATTCAAATTCTCTACGAGATAATCGTGAGAACAATTGCTGATTTTGGATAATTGCTCCTAGAATTATCATGTGCTGATTCTTATGCCCTAGTGTTTTAGTATTTAATTAAAGTTACGATTTTATCTGTCAATTGGGTTTCTTTCCTTAGATCTATTAACTGCTTTTACATTAGCTGTTTAGTTAAAATCGTTTCATTAATTTTAGTCTTTGATTAGTAGTCGTTAATTCAATCAACCTAATTCTTCAAAAAGGGTAGTTAAATTTGATATTAGGATTTGAGTTCTAGAAATACAAGTCCCTGTGGGTTCGACCTCATAAATCGTACAACTATACTCCAATATGATTCGTACGCTTGCAAGTAAAATTAAAAAGATAATTTAAAACAACAACAAGATTCAATAGGGAATTTATTAAGGATTTTAGTAAGATCGCTCGCCCTTTGAGCAATCTACTTGCCCAGGATGTTCCTTTTGTATTTAATGACGTCTATATGAAAACTTTTGATAAGTGATATACATGAAATATACACATTTTTATATCTCTTTTACTTAATTTGCTAGTGGTAATTTCTCTTAAAAATAAATAATTAGGGATGCTTACTGCTGAGTTAGCAATTAGGCGTTTAATAAATAATTAGGACTTGAGCAAAAACTCCCTTCATAGTGCAACTCTACATAGATCTGAAGGTCATTTATCCAATAGGAATGCCTCAAGGGGAGGCATGTATGACGTGAAAACCATAGGAAGCCTAGAGCATCAGGTAGCAGCCTTAACAGAGAGGTTTGATTGGTTCCTAGCTCAGTCGTCACCTTATCTTCAAGACATCTGCACCATATGTGCGAGCCCCATGCATGTCATTGTTGACTGTCCTTCAGCCTCTCAATACCTAGACTTAGTTCAAGAACATGTCAACACCACACAAACCTTTCCTAGGACTACCAACAACCCATATTCCAACACATATAATCCTGGGTGGCGGAATCACCCTAACTTTTCATGGAGGCAATCTAACCAAGGGCCCACTCTTAATGAAGCACCTACAGAGGATCTCCCAAGCCAACCATTGCCTTGCCAACCACCCTCTGCTGCTCAGTTTGGCCAACCCCCTAGGCGACCTACCTTAGAGGATCAAATGAGCTAATTGTTAGCTACCCAGTCTACTCTCCTTACTACCGTGACAGAAATTAAAACTGAACAAAAGAAACTGAGAGAAGAGTTATGGACTCAAGCCTTGCTTGTCCATTCCCATACCCAGCCCATTGCTAAAATAGAGACACAGTTAGGACAACTGGCCCGGTCCATGAATAGGAGAGAACTAGGCACCTTACCAAGTCAACCCCAATAGAATCCTAGAAGCCAATTTGTAGTTGAGGGTTCCCAAAACCCCATTGAGCAGGTGCAGGTAGTAACTACCCTAATGAGTGGCAAACAGATTGACAATTAGGTTAGGGACTTATCCATAGGTACCCCAAGTGAGAAGACCATCCCTGAGATAGTTAGAGAACCTACCCCAACCAAAAATGTTCCCTTTAGTTCTTCAACCCAGTAGGAAGCCCGCACCAAGGCCAATAATGAAGGATCCTATATCCCTTGAGTACTATTTCCGCAATGCCTTGACAGACCCTCCCCATTTAGTAAATCCCATCAAAGAATGGAGGAGATGTTAGAGGTATTTAAGCAAGTCAAAATCAACCTTCCACTGTTAGATGCTATAAAACAAGTTCCTGCTTATGCTAAATTTTTGAAGGACCTTTGTACCCAAAAATGTAAAGCCAAATCCAATGTGACCCAAAAGGTTTTCCTGACTGACCAAGTGAGTTGCCTCTTGACATGTGACCTTCCACCTAAGTATAAAGACCCAGGAAGTCCCACTATTTCATGTGTTATAGGAGACCACAATGTGGAGAGGACATTGTTGGACTAAGGGGCTAGTGTAAATTTGCTACTCTTTTCTGTTTATAAGCAACTTGGGTTAGGAGAGTTGAAACTGACTACCATAACATTGCAACTTGCAAACATATAAGTTAAAGTTCCACGTGGTGTTATTGAGGATGTTCTTGTTGAGGTTGATAAATTTTTCTTCCCTGTAGACTTCATTGTTTTAGATACACAACCTGTGTAGAATTTTGGTAGTCAGATTCCTGTGATTTTGGGGAGGCCATTCTTGACCACATCCAACGCCATCATAAATTGCAGAAATGGGGTTATGAAGTTGTCTTTTGGCAATTTAAAGGTCAAACTAAATATTTTTAATATTAAACAACAACCCCAAGAGTCAGATAATTTTTTCGTAGTTCACATGATTGAAACTCTAGTGGAGGATGCATTCTCATTTATTTGTTATGATGATCCACTTGTGGTTGCTTTAATTAACCCTAATGTGCGTAGTAGGACCACAGGTGGAATGAACGTTGGGCTAAAAGATCCTGAATGATTTGAAAAAAAAAATGGGGTTGAGTCTGGCTGAAGACATTAAACTTAGCGCTTAATGGAAGGCAACCCTATTTTTCTGGTGTATTCCCTCCTTTTCTTCCTTTCATAGTTATGTTGTCGTTATAGTTTTATATTTCTTGCACATTGAGGACAATGCTCATGCTAGGTTTTGGGGGTGTAGAGGATATTGCTTGTTTAAAAAAAAATAGAAAGAAGACAATAAAAAAAATAATTTTTAAGTTGTTTGCTAGTATTTCATAGGTTTTGGTAGTTTATCCCTTCATAATGCATAATTCAATTTTTAAGAAGTTAATTTACATTGGAAGCGTGAGTGAAATACTGGAGGATAGAGACACTTAAAAAAGAAGTATCATTCTGTTACAGTCCTCTTGGATCAGATACTTGAATTAATAAAACTCACTCACACATACTTTAGTTACATAAAGTAACACCCTCTAGAAATTTGTTGAGTACTAATCTATAGTGGGATAACTTTGGTCAAAGTCATTAGTTGATACATGGTTATTGTTGAGCTTAAACGATCATGATAGACCATTTGCTTGGCTATATGGCGGAGTCATGGAATGGAAATAGGTTGAGAGTATAATACACCTGGCAAAAAAAAATATCAATGTCGCTGAAAAAAAAAGAGAAAAAATCGAATAAAAAGAAGAAAAAAAAAATAAAACATGCTGATGACTGCCTTGACTTTATAGGATTAACTTAGGCTGATGCTCAGGTCCGAAGAGGTCCATACTTAAAGCCTAATGACGTAAGCCAACTGGTTGGGAGCCATTGACCTGGGTTTTGTTAAACCTAAGCATCTTGAAGTTAGGCATTGCATAGTCTTGTTACTAAAAAAAAGCAAAAAAAAGAAAATAAAGAAGCGAGAAAAAAATGCATGGTGTATTATCCTCTCATATCCTAGAATGATGGATTATGGTTGAGGTGTATAAACATTTGTTCTATCATGAACCTAGAGATTAGGATAATAATGTAGATTTTGATGCACTTTGACTAATGGGTCACACTGAATATGTGTAAAACAGAAATTTAGAGTATATTGCTACAATGTTCTACAATTTTTCTATTTAAATTATCGTTACATATCATATTGAGCAGAATTTCCAAGATAAAGGTGTAGAATAAAACCACTTGCTTGAGGACTTCTATATTCTAGTTGATTATAAATACAAATACATGTGGTTAATTTTCTTAAGTATTGTGGTATGTATTTGAAGGGAGGATTGTGTTTTAATTTCTTTCGCATTTAGATGAATAATGTTAATTTTATAAATACATGTTTGTGGGTAGCATGACTGCAAACCCTCACGAGACAACACTCGTCCTACTAGGGACACCTAGACGTTTAATTGCTTGTTGCATATGCTTAATGCAATCGTGTTTCCTACGAAAGTGGCATTTAATTTTTTAGTTTAGTTTACTTTAATTTATTTTATTTGATTTAAGTTTTTGCTCGAGGACTAGCAAAATGTAGGTTTGAGGAATTTGATATACATGAAATATACACATTTTTATATCTCTTTTACTTAATTTGCTAGTGGTAATTTCTATTAAAAATAAATAATTAGGGATGTTTACTACTGAGTTAGCAATTAGGTGTATAATAAATAATTTGTGCTCAATTTAACAATTTAGATGCATTAATTGGATTTAATAGAGTAACATTTTATTACGCGTCTAAATTTAGTTTGATTGCTTGTGTAGGTCTCAAAGAGTTCGAGTTGCAGATTATGATTTATCACACTTCAATTGGATTTATATGCAAAGAGATCAAGGATTGATTATCCAATGGTTAGAAAAGCAAAAATGGGTTTTAAAAAGCTCAAATACATGTAAAGGATTAAATCAAGTGCATGAGGAATCTAAACCGTTGATCCACATAAAAGAAAAGACGGGCACTGATTTTAAAGTTAAGAGCCATTTAGATGAGATCTAACGGCTATATGCATTGAGACGGGTTTTATCTGAACTGAACCGAATTGAAATGAACCAAACCGTTTGGAAGAAGAAAAATGACCCGAGCCGAAGTTCGTCTCAACGAAGAAGATGATAAACAGTGTTTCTTCTCGTCCCATGGCTAACTAAATCCTGTCTGAGGCGTAGATGAAGCCCTAATTAGATCAGTTTTACATCTCTCTTTCTTTAATTTTATTTAGTTGATGTATGAACTTTTATTCCATAATTAATGTTAGTTTCATTGAAGTTTATTCTATGCGCTCGAGAGAGGGTAGAGTAGATTTTGTGGACTTAATTTGAGGAATGCCTGCGTGTCTGAGAGGAACGTATGCAAACCGAGGTGTTGTTTTATGAATAAAGTTCTTACTTTTATTGATTCTATGCTCGAGAGAGAGTTCCTAATTTAATTGTTTTAATTGTCTTAAGTGCTTACGTTTGAGAGCAGTATGCATAACTAGTTTGTTTTGTTAGCATATGTCCGAGAGGAATATGTTAAATAGCGTATGTCTAAGAGGAATACGTTAATTGCATCAACTAAGAATTTTACAAGAGAGAGAGAGAGAGAGATGATAGAACTGGCTTAATTAGTGGTGGATTCAGTGCATTAGAAGTTTTCTACATTAGTAAACTTGCTTTAGATAATTAGAATTAATTGTTTATTTTTCTTAGATTTGATTAAAAATAACTTTTTCTCTTGAATTTGGTAGAATAATTCATCCGTCCCTGAGGTACGACAACCCATTCACATAACCTTGTATACTTGCAAGGGTACTACATTTGAAAAGATCAATAAATTTCACACCTTATTATCTACTGCCCCTATAATTCAGCCCCTGACTACTCTCTTCCATTAGAAATAATGTGTGATGCTTCATACTATGCCATTGGTGTTGTTCTAGACCAGAGAGTAAACAAGGTTCCACATGTCATATATTATGCTAGTAAAACCCTTTCTGATGCCCGGTTAAATTACACCACTACCGAAAATGAGCTTCTAGCAGTAGTTTATGCCTTAGATAAATTTAGATCTTATCTTTTAGGATCCAAGATTATTATCTTCTCTGATCATGCAGCTTTATGGCATATCCTATCCAAGAAGGATACTAAGCCTCAACTGATTCGATGGATTTTGCTTCTGCAAGAATTCAATTATGAAATCAAAGATAATAAGGGTGTTGAAAATATAGTGGCTGATCATTTGTCTCAAATTCTTGTTGAAAAACCTTTGGATACGAAGCCTCTACATGATTCATTTCCTATTGATAAACTTTTTACTGTCTCACAAATTAAACCCCATTGGTTTGCCAACATTGTGAATTACCTTGATATATGTTAGATTCTATCCCATTGGTCCAAACAAGACAAAGATTTGTTCTTTTCAAAAATCAAATCTTACTTTTGGGATGATCCTTACCTCTTCAAGATTTGTTCCGACCAGATAATGAGAAGATGTGTGCCTGAGATGAGTTCCATATTATTTTGCATTTTTGCTATTCTCAACCATGTGGGGGACATTTTGGGGAAAATAAAACTACTTTCAAGATCTTACAGAGTGAGTTTTATTGGCCAACATTGTTTAAGGATGCTCATGAGTTCTGTAAGTCTTGCAACTGATGTCAGCATATGGGTATAATATCTCATAGGAATATGATGCCCCTTACAGCCATTCTCATGGTTGAGTTTTTTTATGTTTGGGGTATTTACTTCATGGGCCCATTTCCTCCATCTTTTGACCATCTCTTTATCCTTATTGCAGTTGATTATGTTTCCAATTGGATTGATGCCATTCCTTGCAAGCAAAATGATCATAGAGTTGTGGTCTGTTTCATGAAAGAAAACATATTTTCCCATTTTGGAACCCCTTGTTCAATTATAAGTGATAGTGGTACACATTTTTGCAATAGAGCATTTGAATCTCTTCTGAAGCAATACTCCATTACTCATAAAATTGCCACCCCATATCATCCACAGACAAGTGGGCAAGTTGAAGTTTCAAATAGAAAAATTAATTGCATTCTCGAGAAAACGGTTCATCCTGATAAAAAAGATTGGTATGATAGATTGAATGATGCATTATGGGCTTACCGTACTGCATTTAAGACACCAATTGAAATGTCTCCAAATAGACTTGTATTTGGGAAAACTTATCATTTGCCTATGGAATTTGAACATCGTGGTTATTGGGCCATCAAAACTTTTAACTTTGATATGAACAAGGCTAAGTCAAATTATAAGTTACAACTCAATGAGTTAGAAGAGCTACGCAATTAGGCTTATGAGAATGCAAAGATTTACAAAGCAAGGACTAAAGTTTTTCATGATAATTCAATTTTGAGACAGTCCTTTGAGCCCGGTCAAAAAGTTTTGCTCTACAATTCTAGGTTGCATCTCTTCCTAGGAAAACTCCGTTTTAGATGGTTTGGACCATTCATTGTGACAAAGGTGTTTCTCCATGCAGTGGTAGAAATTCAAAACCCTAAAGATTGAACTATTTTCAAAGTTAATGGTCAAAGATTGAAACCATACTGACATGGATGAGATCGTTCTGCATTTAGATGAACCTAATTCTCCTGCATGATTTTTTACTTTGTCTGGTTGAAGACAATAATCTTAGCGCTCTTGGGAAGCAACCTAATTTATTTATTTAGTTTGTTTCTTAGCTTATTTTAATTTTTTCTGTTGTGTTTCTACTTGTGTGGGGGTATTTCACTCTAGGTTTGCTGCTAGGGATGAGAAAGTTGTGCATTTGAATGAACTTGGCCCTCCTAAGTGATTATTGGTTTTGTCTGGCTGGAGACAATAAAGAATAAACTTAGTGCTCTTGGAAGACAACCCAATTCATTTATTTACTTCTTCCTTTTTAGTTTGTTTCTTAGCTTATTCTAATTTTGATGTTGTGTTTCTACCTATGTGAGGGAATTTCTCTCTAGGTTTCGGGGGGGTATATTCTCATTTTGGATATTTTATATTAACCTCTCATTCTTAATGTGAGTACTTTCATTGCCATACATCTATCAAGAGGTGCCTCTACATCAAGGTGATATCTCTCCGATACTTTTTTCCTTTTTACTAGTCATTGTAGTATAATTTCTTCTTAACATTTAGGACAATGTTTAATTTAGGTTTGGGGGTGTAGATTGATATTTCACTTTTATTTATATTTATTTCCTACAAAATAAAAATTAGTTTTTATGTTACTTTTGTTTAAGATTTTTTATATTATATCCCTTCTATTCAAACTTTAATTTTTAGAGAGGCTAATTTATGTAAAAATTGTGAGCGAATTAATTTGAGGATGGGGAGACTTAGATATAAAGTTTTGATTATTATGCAATCCTCTTAGACTTACGTGCTCATTTTTATAAAAATCACTCGCACACTTCAGTTACAAATAGAAATATCAACTAGAAATTTGTTAACTACTATTTTTAATAGGATGTCTTTAGTCAAGTATATTTTTGAAAATGTGGTATTCGTTGATTTAAAAGCCTTGGTGCCTTTGTACATTAGATTTTTTTCGTTTAATTTTATTGCTTTAGTTAATTAAAATTTGATTTTTTCCCCATTAGAATGAATTAAGCATAATTTTAGAATTAGGTTGAATTAAAAATTCAAGTCCCTGTGGGATCGACCTCGTAGCCACTATTCTATATCAGATTCATGCGTTTGCGAGTAATAAAATTAAAATTCACATCAAATTTTTGGCGTCATTGCCAAGGATTTAGGCAACGATTTGACTGAGTTCTAGAAATTACCTTTCCATAATTTGTAGTTTTATGATTTAAATTAGTCATATGTTTCTTAATGAGGGATTGTAGTAGAATATTTTTTCTTGTTGATTGTTTTGTTTTCCTAATAGTATCACATAAAAACTATGATAATACAAGAATTACTACTAGTTATGTTCTTTTCCTCTCTTTTTTATTCGGATGTTCTTTTTTTTAATGAGGGGTTGCATTAGTCCATATCTATTATAGGGAAAGTAAATTTCTTTTGTTCAAGTGTACGTGCATTGCTTTGTTGTTTTCTTCTTTTTTATTCCCTCCGTCAGGATATATTATTAACATGAGGGATTTCAAAATTTTAGTTCATTAGGAAAAAAATGTTATGTTAATAATAATTCCAGACAGAGGGAGTATTTTGGAATGAGATGAGTTTACATGAGATCGTTCTCATATAAGGAGTATGAGGCCAAGTTTTATTACCGTTAGATTCCGATCGGAGGGTGGATATCAAATCAGTGGGTAGGTAAGTGTGTCACATCAAGGAGTGGGTGAGAGCATTATGGATATTTGTAGCCGTCAGATCAAGATCTAACGGCTATGATTCAAAGTGGCCTCATATAAGCAATATGAGAACGATCTCATATAAACTTTTCCCTTTTGGAATTTACTTGTTTCTGCCATATCTTGGTACAACAACAACTTGAGAATTTGCATCTTACTGTTAATCTCAGTTTTTAATCTGATCCATAACAGATATTTCTTCTACACTCTTGTGATATTATTTGACTCATGTATAAGAATACGTTGTATACAACACTGTACAAATTGATGAAAGGAAAATTAACTAATTTTATTTTTCATTGAGCTACAGTTTGATAAGTTGGTGGCACAACATAATTTTTGGACTTAAGAGGGTCCTCATCCTCTGCTACATTGGAATTATCAATGCGGCAATACCTCAACTTTCATTATTACAGTAAAGTGTTTTAACAATGCAAGCATCATACGGATCCATGTTGAGCCGCAAACTTCGAAGGTGAACCTCTGCCCATCAATACATGTGTCCTCAGACCAGGAATGTGAATGTTAACATAATAGTCCTTCCAGTCTATATGGCTCACATCAAAATCAAACACCTCCCTCTCTTCATTAGACATTGCACTAATCAGAATTTGGGTGTTTGTGTCATCAAACCTGAAAACATTAGTTCACGGAGGCAAATAGAAAATTCAATACGCAATTCACATAGTGATGAAAATGTTTTGGATTCGTACAAAAGAAGATATATTTTGGCTCGTATTATTGCTTCTTTAAAAAGTGAAATCATATTACCATCCTTTGTAGAAGGTGTAAGGCTCGTATAGATTTCCCAAGTACACGACATGCTCCATAACTTTCTTTTGAGTTCGAAGAGATCTCTGTGGTGAGGCAGCCGAGGATACTTGAGTAGAGATGTTGGACAAGTAGCGATCCAGTGATTCAAGGATATTCAATCTCTTGACATGAACTGGGCGCCCTTGTGAATCTATAAAAGGATACTGACTGAAATGCAGATACGCGTATTCAAAAACTTCGGAATTCAGTAAGGGCTTTCTGCACGATGAACTCAAGTGATATATGTTCATGGCCGTCTTCGCTTGCCCACCGTCCTTTGCCATGGTAGCCAGAGTTGCATTCACCACCATGTCCGCCGGGATCTACATGGTATCAACATTGTCAAATAACAGTAATTTTTTCTTGACCAGGCTCCATGAACATGGTACATAGAAGCCTAACATGGTACTCATGTACCATTTGATGTATGTGTCCTACTAGGCTCCGAGCATGGTAGTGGTATACCATGTTAAGACTGTGTGTACCATACAAGGAATCCTATGTACCATGATCATGGAGCGTGGTCAGGCTAGATGCCTCTACCTAGGCTAGATTTTCTTAGAAGGGGAAATGACAGGAACCAAGAAGCACTTACAGAGTCAAAAAATCCATTTGGATCTCCAGGGAAACTGGTCAGAAGGCCTTTCCCATAACGAATAATTAATGGATCTATAGTTCTGTAAAGTTTTAAATTGAGAAAAGACGAGTAAGATGAAATAAAGAGCCATGCAACTCACAGGGTTGAAAAACACGAATTCTGGTTAGATATAAGATACCTATTCCCTTGAATCCATCCAGGAAAGGGATCCTTCATCGTGCTCTCCACGACAGCGGGGCGTATTATAGTTACCGGTAGGTCCCCCCTCATGTGATCAATCACCATTTCTGCCATGGCCTTTGTAAATGTATAAGTGTTTTGAAATCCGTAACTTCTTGCTCTGTTAAACAATTTACAAGCTGAGCTATATGTGATTGGATGATAATCAATTTTGTGTCATAATTAATTAATTAAGGTTAATGAGTGAAATAAGATATCAATACTAGGGTAAGCATGACAGATTTACTCAAATCATAGTGGGGTAACTTACTAACGGGGTACACAACCGTTTAGTGGGGTGGGAAGACTGGCATTCGACAATGAATTGCTATTTGCTACCCTACATTTAACTACCCTATTGAGTTTTTTCAAATGTAATAAAACTGGTTCATGTTGAAAAATTAATTAGGACACTTAATAAGGAGTGGAGGAAGTATTATGCACTTATTGTCATGGGTTTATGGCTCAAGAAAGAAAGCTTCTAGTCTTACACCAAAAGTTTGTCACCCTATAGGTCAATAACCCTATTGAAAAGAACCAGATTCCGCAACTCAAGCCCTAAAAATGAGCGCACTTTTTAATCACTTATCCCTCTTCCTTTTATCGCTTACCCCATGTCTAACTCTGGCCTTTTCACCGTATCGCCCCAGCGCCATAATTTTGGAGTTAGGTAGGGTAAGGTGATTAACTAATTTGTGGGCAGAACAAAAAATGAGGTAGGAATAAAGGCATTCTAGTTAGAAATGGCAATGCAACCTGCTTAAACTAAGGTGATTAACTAATTTGTGGGCAGAGAAAAAAATGGTAGGACTAAAGGCATTCTAGCTAGGATTGGCAATGCAACCTGCTTAAACAAATGTCTTTCAATTTCTTCAATTGTATCTTGTCATCCGATTTTATTTCAGAATCGAAAGCTAATTTCATCTCAGTCCCGATATCCAGTAATTGCTTTGTGCGCGTCGCCACTATTGGATATCCATTTTCGTCAACACGGTCTTCCTTGCCAATTGCTGCTTCGAGTACTTTACCTTGATTCAGGCCACTAGCAAATGCTGCATGAGTTCAACAAATAGACTATGTAAAGAAAAGCACAGTAAGTCGATAAATGGCAATTCTTATGATAAATCCAAAAATGGTGGCTATTACAAGGGCCATACCTGTGGAAACATGCAACAAAAGCTGTAGTTTCTTACATCTTTTGGAACTTCATGAGTCTATATACCCCTTGAACGTTTATGTCAAAGGATACATCATACCTGTAATTTCAAGTTATTCCCTTCATTACACGTGCATATATATGGAGAGAGAGAGAGAGGGCACCTTTCATCAAAGGTTGTGTTTCCTGCTGAGTTGACAATAATATCAACTTCATCTTCAATTTTAGTGGCTAATTCTGTATTTATTCCAAAGCCATCTTCTCTAAGATTTCCCGCCACAGGTACCAGCTTGCTCAACATAAATGATGCATAGGCTTCTCCGTATTCTTGCTTCAAAAGCTTGAAAGTTTCTCCATCTAATATCTAATGTTGAAAGGCAAAATCGTAAGGCATAGATATACGATAATTTCTAATAGCATTCACATAAATCATTTTTAACATGTTCGAACGTAAGACATGCCTCTTTCTCTAATCTTTTACGTGCATCTTCTTCATTCTTTGCCTGAATTAAAAGCACTATTTTACCCACATCTGGTGCATGTTACAACTTGTCGATAATGAAGGTGAAAGGGGTTTAAAAAATATCAGTGACAGAGCTGAAACTTTTGCAGCGTGAAAAGCGAATGTGTTTGGCTGCGAAAAATTTCAAAACTGGGCTCATATTATGCATGGTTTCTTACGTTCAACATCCACTTTCATCATACGTTTGTCAAATTAATTATGTGGATTGGCTTCATCATATGATGCATGGTTTCTTAGACTCATATACTTTTAAATCTCCCATCACAAAGTTGTCAACAAAGAGATTCAGCTTGTAAAATTTCAAAACGTAGTTGAGAAAAATGAAACAAAAAAGTAGCAGTCAATATATTGTGATCTGGGTTATGAAAAATTCAACACAAATTGAGATGAATAATCACTAAATTGAGTTTAAATACGGTTATTAGATATAAACATCTAAAACCCTAATACTTGACTTAATCGATAACTAGTTAAGCAAATATTTTCAGTTGGAAATATATTTGCCTCTTGAGTCTTGACAAATATAACAGTCCACTAATTGATAGATCCTCCCGGCCAAGAAGAGGGATCCGTTCAGCTCCCACCTTCCTGTTGTCATTTTCAAATGTTTTTCTCATGGTAGCAATCACATTTCAGTAGTGTATGGGAGTAATTACGAGTGGTTAGTGTATCTAATGATTACTTATGCGTCCAATAAAGCTTGTCTACATTTTTAAAAATGTGGGCCCTACATTACATGGCTCAATTTTGTTCCTTCAAGATTAAAACCATAAAGAGGAAGCAAAAAACTCTATTTTTTGGTATAGACCCAACACTCCATTAAATTTCATTCATTCTGCAACCAGATGAGCTTCAGCGAAGGGAGTAGATATTTGTTTGTTTTAAAATGAATGTGATAATTAGATTATACTCCCTCCATCCAATAAAAACCTTGCTGCATTTGAAAAACTATGGATCCAGCATTAGGTGGCTGGATTTTACATTCAAGCTGGAAGCGTAAGTAGTCCAAAAACATAGGACATAATAAGGCTTTAAATGCTCTGGCCCTACAGGCCAATAAATTTATCTCATTTTCAAATGCAACCAGGTTTTTTTGGACGGAGGGGGTAATTGAACTGGACCTGTTTTCTTGTTCAATGTGGTTCCTCACTGTAGTTGTGCAAGTCATTTTTGTGTAACTGTGTAGTGCGTACTTATATATTGTAAAAAACGGTTGCAGATGGTGGCTGGAAAAGGGAAGATTACCACAAATTTATATATATACTATTATTCAATCAGGAACAGGTACCATGGAACTTTCGATTTTTGACTAATTAATCTCTATTATTTAAGGTTAATTCCATTAATTGCCCTAATCCATCATGATTAATGAGCACCTACTCAAACGAGATTGTATTGACAAAAGACTAGGAACCCACAGTGGAGTTGTTATGAGGAAAATGGGTCCTGCCTCCATTAGCCAATAATCGTACTCATGCACACTCGGTTCTTTGGGGAAAAAAGCCAATTAAAGTTCAATGTTTTGTCAAAAACCCAACATAAAAAAATTCGGTGTTAATAATGTAGAATTATTCATTAATTTGCAAATTTATTAGTAAGGAACATTATTTTCTGAAGGCAAGGCAAAGAGTTGCAATATATACATGGTTAATTAATAGTGGTTACGGAAAAAATATTAAATTCTAAAGCCCATCAATTTTTCATGCGTATACTTTTGAAAATATTAAATACCTCATCTAGTTGAAGATTTTTTTATGTAGAGGAGTTGCTAAGAGAGCGGATCCCACTACTAAATCATAATTTAACTACTTTGATCACCCTCAATTCTCAATAACATGCAAAAAAAACTGATGTGGAGGACTTTCAAGTGGAGTATTTGTTACGAAGTGGACCCCGCTGCCAGATTCTTTAGCTCACGTTTTTACATGGCCTGAGATAATATTCATATGGGCACTAACGTAGTACCTGCGGAATATCTACGTGTGAAGTTAGAACCCATGTGATAACTTTATAGTATAGGTTACCCATGACGTGAATATAACCCTTAAAGAAAGCTTATTATTTATGGTGAAGTAGCAACCTGAGTTCACTCTGGTTTCTAGCCTCTATTGACCAAGTATGTGCTGCATGCACAGTTCTCTTTGTAGAATACCAAGATAAAAGTGCATAGCTTTTATATCACTTTTTTTTGTGTGGTCATAAGTTTGTCTTTATCCTTATATGATGTTCTAGTTTAAGCAAGAAAATATTATGTTGCACGGCTATGAAGCACGGATACGGCAAAATGGCAGCCGTGTCCGTATCCGACACGTATCCGACACGGATACGCTGGCGACACGGCTGCCTGCGTGTCCGTGCCGTTTTTTTTTTAAAAAAAAAACAAAATAAAAAGTGATACGTATGGGACACGGCGGGACACGCATCAGACACGGGAAATGAAAATGCTTAATGCTCTCTCCGGCTGTCCCCCAGTCCCCGAGCGAAGTGAGCCCCATCGGCCATCCCCTTACCGGCGATCCCCTTTGCACGAGCGGAGAAGAAGGGAGCATCAAGCGTCGCAGAGCCGCCGTGAGCCACATCCCCTTTGCACGAGCCGCCGTGAGCCCTATCTCTCGCCGTTCACCTTAGAACCTCCGCCACCTTTGCTCCTCTCAGTCACAATCGACACGCCTCGCCGTCGCACTGCCGTTGTCGGACATTGGGATCTCCAATTGTCGAAAAATGCAAGAAAGATTCGATCTTTACACTAGATTCAGGCGACCACCATGAAAGCTCTGGCCCAGGCGGGACCTTTCCTCTGGTTCACCAGTTTCACCATTGGCAGATTGGGTAGTCGGTGAGCTCCAGTGGGCGGCCATGGTGACTGTGCGACTACCCTTGGCTTGTTCTCTTTCAGCCTTCTTATTTTGCAGAGATATCAAGTTACTGTCTCTGGTATGCTTCCAAGTGTACCCAATTACCCATTCTCTCTGTTCTGTGAGTTCTTCATTTGGTTTTTTATAGTGACGAAAATTGCCATTGTCATTACCAAACACTACCTTCATGTGTTTTAAAATTGGGATGAATTGTGATTCAGCTTTTTCAGATACTACTGATTTTATCACATAAAATGTAGGAAATCCTTATGTGCAAGTGTTTATATATATTTCCTTTTCAGGTTATTTTGGTCATGTAAATGATACTGACGGCTATAATTCTACCTTAGTACAAGGGAGGAGGCAAATTTGCGCAGCTATACATTGTCAAATTTAATGTGTTACCACCACACAAGAAAACTGAGGGCCTTCGTTGTCCTTTTGGGAAAACAATAGAAGATGATGACTCTGCTAACGAACATGCAAAAAATGAAAACTACTGAGGCCATGGCTGAAATCTGGTTATCAATGAGGAAACCTCATAAGGATTGAAGCAAATGCTATGCAACGAAATGGGGGGTCAGAAAATTTTGGTTGTATTAGTTGTTCCTCACTGGGTCTCTGATCACTTGTTTATTCTTTATTAATGAGAAGTAATTCTATCATTAGCCTGCATCTAAGTTTTGAAAAAAAATTATTGGTGGCTTAGTCTTGTTAAAAGCAAAGGGAACTTATTGTTTTTCAACTTTTTTATCTCCAGAATAGATGTTACAGTAAGCTGAATGTCTCCATGGAAAAAGTTTTAATCTGGTCTCTGTGCAGCCTGCGTTCTCTTAGCCCATAATCTGACTCTAAGTGTGGATACTACACAGAGATGTTCTGGTCTATGATTATTTAATGCTGGTGAAACATTGGGATGACCTGTTCAGTTACTTTCCGAACTTTATATTGGGGAAAAGGATGTCTAATAGAAGGGTAGTAAATTAGCTTTGGTTGGCAGCTGGTTTATAGGTAAAATTTTAATCTTTATAAGTTTAAAGAATGCAATGATAGGAGTCAGCTCTGTTCTAATATTTATGTGTTTTAGCTGCTTAAAAAACCTGATACTTTAAATGTGCTTCTTGCCTTATATTGTATTTGTAAACTATGCTCTCAACCGTTCATATCAGGCTGTTGATACCCGATAGTATATTCACGACTGCTTGAGTAATGGGGGATAACCAAAGGCACTTTAGCTTTTGGTTAGCAATGCAAAGATAACACTCTATTGCATCTTACTACATTGAAGACTCTATATCATCTATATGCTAACAATGGATTTGTTAAGAGCACAAATGGCATGGCTGAAAGTCTAGGCGGATCTTATACTGGTGTTTATGAGCTTTACAGAATTGATTGGCCAGAGTGAATCTACTGGTGATAATGAAGCAACGTAGTGAGTGATCTATCTTTGAATTGATCTTATACTAGTGAGTGATCTATCTTTTGATACGCTTGTCTACTTCATGGCAACAACAGCTTCTGCATAGATCTTGGTATGAAAAATTGAAGGCATCAAGCAACTGTTGACTAATGCTACAATTCTATCCAGTCGGCCAAATTGCCCTGGGGTATACTCTGCCCAGGTTCCATAAACGTTATATGGCAAACCAGCTCGTTGTGGCATGACGGCTTTTTTCAAACATCAAAGTAACTGCAGTTTTGTGCATTGAGTAATCGTTGTCATGTGCTACAATTGTCATTGCCGTAGGAATTTGAAGTTTGGTGAGCTCCAGTGGGCGGCCATGGTGACTATGCGACTACCCTTGGCTTGTTCTCTTTCAGCCTTCTCCTTTCGCAGAGATATCAAGTTACTGTCTCTGGTATGCTTCCAAGTGTACCCAACTACCCATTCTCTCTGTTCTGTAAGTTCTTCATTTGGTTTTTTATAGTGACGAAAATTGCCATTGTCATTGCCATTGCCATTTCCTTTCGTGGTTTTTCATTTTTGGGAACGTATTTTGATTGAAATGACTTGCTTTTCATAGTCTTCACTATAGTTATGGTATCTGGGTGTTTTGGAGGAAAAAGCTTCACCTTTCTCATCTGCTGTGCTCTTTTTTTTATCTGCTATGAAGGTTCTCGTTTTTCAGCAATCTGGACTGAGAATAGTCTGCACCTGTATCCAATCAGAACGTTTGTGACTGCGAAAGCTTAAAAGATTCAGACTCCAAAAAGGTGAGCTATCTGCATATTCATTCCCTTATGTGATTTGTTTGGAGTCATCTTTTTCTGTAATTTTGTGAAAAAAACATTAATGCTGATATACTACTACTACTGATCTCTAACTGTTTGATGAAATGACTACATGATAAATTATGCCTAGATATTATCTATTTGATTAATTGCTTGTGTGAGACTCAGACCTGACTGATTATGAAAATTCAATAAAATGACGAGTGTATGATTGATTAGGACTAAGGTTGGAGGCTCTTACTAGCTGATACTACATTTTTCTGCACAGGGTTTGTTTAATTGATTAATGAGTGAATCTTTGGTGGCTAATCTATAGTTTATTATTAACTTATATTTTGTAATGGTGTACATATCAAAAATATAGGAGAGATTGCCAAAATTTCAATAGAAATTATGATTCAAACTATTTTATAAATATTAATAAAAAAAATTTATTAGCCGTGTCGTATCCTATTTTTTGGGAAAATGGCGTGTCGCCGTGTCCGTATCGTGTCGTGTCGTGTCGCCGTTTTCGTATCCGTGCTTCTTAGTTGCACGGGATGTTTTTTAATGTATGGGAAAAGGTAAAATATACGCAATGTAAGATCCGACAACTATGCATGTTAGCATGGGAGATGCACGTGAGCCATTTGCATACTAACTGAACTTTATAGATATAGTCCTATTTTTTCAAGAAACGTTTTTGTTATTTGATAATGAGTTATGAAGTTTGGAATCTAATACATCAAGACATTCCAAATTATTGTCGGATACTTTCTTTTTTAAAGAAAAGGAATGTAGAAGACATAGGCTTGTTTGTGAATTTCAATAATTCATTTTTAGTGCCAAAAATTAAGAGGTCCAAGCTGAAATTTTATTAAAAAAAATAATGCTTTAATGACTTTCATAGTCTCTCAAACATTGTTTGCACGTGCATTTGCATGTGAGTAGAACTGGAGAAGGAACTGATAATTGTATACCGAATCAGAATGGGACTCGAGATAAAAATATTGAGTTGGACAGTATTATTCAAAAGAGTACTCCAAAGATTCATGATTGGTGGCAATTGGGTCTCTTTTCATATGGGACCCACCATTGGGCCAGTACTTAGCTTTCAAGAGCAAAATGTTCAATCCCGATTGGGCCACAACTAAATAGAGTGCCAAAGAGTTTAACTAATATGGGTTAGTGGATTTATTGGGAAAAAATGGACCTTACACACTAACATATGGCCAGCCCGTTTACATTGAACTAAATGTCACTCGTTTTAGGTTTTACACTTCAACGAATTATATCTCCTTCATTTCTGATCCTTTTTCACCCATTTTTTTTGTTCTCCTTTATTTTCATTGTCACTAATGATGATATCATATGGATCTTGAGATAATATCTAAAAAAATACAACAAAATCCACGATAAATAGCATGCGATATTTCAACATAGTTAAGCTATCATCAAGATAATAAAAGATGAGAGAAAAATAAAGAAAAATATAAAAGAATCAATAAAAATAGATAACAAATGAGGGAGATATGAATCTTTAAAGTTTGTCCCAAAAAATGGCTATCATGTGGATGATGTATATGATGTACAATATGGTGTACTCAATGACACGATAGCCATACTATCAGCTATTGTGTCATCGAGTACACATACTATCGTATATTTATATACACTATAATATTACACACTTCAATGAATCATATCTCCTTTTTTTCGTATGTTTTAGTCCATTTTTTTCGTTCTCCTTTATTTTTAGTGTTCTTTCTTATACTGATGATATCATAAGGATCTTGAGATAATATCTAAAAAATTTAGCAAAATTAATGATAAATATCATGTAGTGTCTCAACATAGTTAAGATATCATTTTGATAATAAAGAGGAAGAAAAAAATAAAGAAGAACACAAAAAAATTAGTGAAAACGGATAACAAATGAGAGAGATATGATTCGTTAAATTATGTAATAACTATCATGTCATCGAGTACACGAAGCTATTTATCTCCTTCATTTCTGATCCACTTATACCTATTTTTTTGTTCTTCTTTATTTTCATTGCTCTTTCTTCTAATGATAATATCATATGATCTTGAGTTAATATCTAAAAAATATAGCAAAATCCACGATAAACATCATGTAGTGTTTCAACATAGTTAGGCTATCATCATAATAAGAAAGAGGAGGAAAAATAAAAAAATTGAAAAAAATGGCCGAAAACGAATAATAAATGAGAGATATGATTTGTTGAAGTTTGTTCTAAAAAAATGGCTATCGTGTCATCGAGTACACGATAACAGTTGATATCATGGTTTTAAAAACTATGACCCGGCCGACTGATCCGGTCCGGGTTTTAACTCCCCCCCGTTTACATTGAACTAAATGTCACTCGTTTTAGGTTTTACACTTCAACGAATTATATCTCCTTCATTTCTGATCCTTTTTCACCCATTTTTTTTTGTTCTCCTTTATTTTCATTGTCACTAATGATGATATCATATGGATCTTGAGATAATATCTAAAAAAATACAACAAAATCCACGATAAATAGCATGCGATATTTCAACATAGTTAAGCTATCATCAAGATAATAAAAGATGAGAGAAAAATAAAGAAAAATATAAAAGAATCAATGAAAATAGATAACAAATGAGGGAGATATGAATCTTTAAAGTTTGTCCCAAAAAATGGCTATCATGTGGATGATGTATATGATGTACAATATGGTGTACTCAATGACACGATAGCCATACTATCGGCTATTGTGTCATCGAGTACACATACTATCGTACATTTGTATACACTATAATATTAGACACTTCAACGAATCATATCTCCTTTTTTTTCGTATGTTTTAGTCCATTTTTTTCATTCTCCTTTATTTTTAGTGTTCTTTCTTATACTGATGATATCGTAAGGATCTTGAGATAATATCTAAAAAATTTAGCAAAATTAATGATAAATATCATGTAGTGTCTCAACATAGTTAGGATATCATTTTGATAATAAAGAGGAAGAAAAAAATAAAGAAGAACACAAAAAAATTAGTGAAAACGGATAACAAATGAGAGAGATATGATTCGTTAAATTATGTAATAACTATCATGTCATCGAGTACACGAAGCTATTTATCTCCTTCATTTCTCATCCACTTATACCTATTTTTTCCTATTTTTTTGTTCTTCTTTATTTTCATTGCTCTTTCTTCTAATGATGATATCATATGATCTTGAGTTAATATCTAAAAAATATAGCAAAATCCACGATAAACATCATGCAGTGTTTCAACATAGTTAGGTTATCATCATAATAAGAAAGAGGAGGAAAAATGAAAAAAATTGCCGAAAACGAATAATAAATGAGAGATATGATTTGTTGAAGTTTGTTCTAAAAAAATGGCTATCGTGTCATCGAGTACACGATAACAGTTGATATCATGGTTTTAAAAACTGTGACCCGGCCGACTAATCCGGTCCGAGTTTTAACTTCCCCCCCCCCCCCCTTCTCCCCCCCTTTTGGCGCCCCGCCATCGAGCCAGATGGGGGCCCTCGGCACCCTCCCTGTTTTGCCGAGCCCGAGCCTCCCCCCCCCCAATTGTTTTATTTAGTGTTTGATTGGACCTACCTGGGAAGAATTCCGGGTCGATGCCCACTCCGATTTTTAAAACCTTGGTTTTTATCGTGTATTTGTATACACAATAGTATTACACATTTCAACGAATCATATTTCCTTAATTTATGATCTATTTTTGCCCTTTTTTGTTCTTCTTATTTTCAGTGTCATTTCTTCTAATGATGATATCATTCGATCTTGAAATAATATTTAAAAAAAATATAGCAAAATCTAGGATAAATAGCATACGGTGTCTTAACATAGTTAAGTTATCATCATGATAAGAAAGATGAGGAAAAATAAACAAAAATAAACAAAAATAGCCGAAATAGTTAAGAAATTAGAGAGATATAACTTGTTAAAGTTTGTTCCAAAGAAATGGTTCTCATGTCATCTAGTACACGATAACAGATGGTATCATGTATTTGTATTCATGATAGTATTACATAATTCAACGAATCATATTTCTTTCATTTCTGATCAATTTTTGCCAGTTTTTTTGTTCTTCTTTATTTTCATTACCCTTTATTCTAATGATGATATCATAAGGATCTTGAGATAATATCTAAAAAAATATAGTAAAATACACGATAAATAACATGCATGTTGCGTCTCAATATAATTAGACTATCATCATGATAAAAAAATATGAAAAAAAAATGGCCATTGTCTTGCCAAGCACGCGCAACCCATTGTAGGCTCGGTGGCTTGGACGAGGAGTGAACCTCCTTTTGTTTGTATGTCACTGGTATTTGATCGGGCTCACATGAGGAGCTCCAATTAGTTTGATGTATAAAAAAAAAAGGTACTCTAATTTTATTTTTTTAGCGTTAAACATACTCAATTGTTGGACCAACTTACATCGACAGATCTATAAATGCAAATTCAGGGCCATTAATATTCGACATGGGCTGATGATCAAAATAAGTATGGATCCGCTCAACTAACCACGGCTCATCAGTCCTGCTGCATAAATAGATGTAAAAACCCTAACCCGCGGCTCACTCCTTCCCTCTCTCTCGCTGAAGCGCGCCACCGGAGCTTCCCCTCCTTCCGCCGCCGCTTACGCTTCAGGTCTGCATCTCTCTCTTTCTCTCCACCCCTCTCGTTGGTTCTTTCGATATCTTTAGGGTTTCCATCCTAGTCCGCTGGCTTCGATCTTATGTTACAATCTAAACGCGATTTTTCCCTATTTTTTGGTTGTTTTTGTTGCTAATTGTCATCCAGTTGGAATGAACTTGTTTTGAATGAATTTTAGCCCTTTATGGTGTCTTAAAGATGGTAGCTTTGATTGGGTTTTTATTCAGATTGAATGAGCTTGCTTTGATTTTTTTTTTTTGAGTTGGGACGTTGATTGAATTTTAGGCATTTATGGTGTCTTAAATGTAAAGATGGTAACTTTGCTTGGGTGTTTATCTTGTTTTGATTGGACTTGGCACTGCAAATGCTTGGTTGCTGATGCTTCTGCAGTTGTATGGCGAATTGTATGTGATGGTTCTAAATGAGTGATTTGGAGATCGGATGGGTAGTTTGGGAAGTGGAAGAGTTTCTTAATCAATGTTTTCAAATTTTCTTGCCATTTGGAACTGTAATGTTGAGGGAAGCTATGGTTAAAGACAGGTTATTGATTCAGAAGTCTTCTTGGATTCGTGATAACAAACTGTAATATTGGTAGTGTCAGTCTCTCTAAAGCGTCAAATGTTGCAACTAAATTCCACTTTCCTTAGTATAATCTCTAGTGTAATCTTGAGTTAGAGGTGGGATTGTATTTTGAGTGTAATAGAAGTCCTTGTAAAAATTGGGATTGAATTTAGTTAGTCATTGCAAATGGAAGGAAGGTCAGCAAACAATTTATTTCTTATAAGATCATGGAAGATGTTTTTTTTACAATGTTTTTGACTTTTGTGGTCATTTGGAATGCAAAGGTGGAGGGTAGCTAAAAAATGATCAGATGAATAGTATTGATTCAGAATTCTTCTTGTATTTGTGATACAAAATGTAACATCGATTGTTGTTATAACTATCCCAATTGTATTGTTGATACAAAATGTAATATAGTTTGTTATAATTTTTCTCTAATTTGTTGAATTTTCTCTGATTTTTGCATCCAAATACTGATCTTTTGAAGGTATGATAATAAATGTAAAAGTTATCTAAGATGGATATGGGGATGATCTTATGTTGATTGTTGTTTCACCCTATGTCTTGTGCTCTTTTAGTCTGTTTATGTCTGTGCCCCACTGTTTCTTATGTCACTGATGTTTTCATATGGAATGATCACTTCCTATCTTAATGTTGTTTTTATGCGTTGGTGTATTGTTCATTGCTTAGCTTAATATGTCATCTTTTTGCTGATGTGTACTCTTGTTTGAGTGATTGAAGCTTTTTTATGCTCTCAAGGGAACATGGTGAGAGTCAGCGTTTTGAATGACGCTCTCAAGAGCATGTACAATGCTGAGAAACGAGGCAAGAGACAGGTCATGATTCGGCCCTCATCCAAAGTGATTATTAAGTTTCTCATGGTCATGCAGAAGCATGGTACGTATTGATTGACAACTCCCTACATGTAAGAAGTGTTCTTCAGTTTTATTATATAGGTATGTCATTCTGGTCAATATCCTTGCCTTGAACAGGGTATATTGGAGAGTTTGAATGGGTTGATGATCACCGGGCTGGTAAGATTGTGGTGGAACTTAATGGAAGACTGAACAAGTGTGGAGTTATTAGCCCTCGTTTTGATGTGGGTGTCAAGGAAATCGAACCCTGGACTGCACGCTTACTGCCTTCTAGACAGGTAAATTTCTTTTTGTGCAACACGGATTCTGAAGCTCTTTGCGCATTTTTATCATTAGTATCTTTTATTTTCTTGTGCAGTTTGGTTATATTGTATTGACTACTTCTGCCGGGATCATGGACCATGAGGAGGCCAGGCGGAAGAACGTTGGTGGAAAGGTCTTGGGTTTCTTTTACTAGGTTCTGCGCCGCCCTATTGAATATGGTTTTGGATATTTTACATGTTGCAACATAAAATTGAGCAGTTTTTTGGGACATTATCAGGTGTTTGTAATGGCTTTTCTGAAGATAATTTCCGAGGTTTCAATCGATAATTTAGTACCAGCGTCATGGTATGTGGAGTTCTCGAGTTTTGTATAGGTCATGTAGAAATTGCCTAGGTTGCACTAGTCAATTTGCATCAAATGGTGGCGCTGTATATGATTATAGTTACATCCGGTGCTGCACTACTTAAACGGGCAAACAAGGCCTTCCATAGGAACAAAACATCACAATTCAGCAAATTGACCTTGAGAGCAAGGTGGCCTGCGAGCAACTGTCGCTGCAGGGACAGAGCAGAAAACCTTCGCCCCTGCCATGGAATGTCGTATCTGATATCGATAAAATATCGGTCGGCCAAAGAGACAAAATATCGGAGATATTGTGTAAAAAAATATCGGTAGTCAAAAACTAGTTTTTACCGTATATTTTTACAATCTAACTTCTAAAATAAGTTATGCTAATTTAAACAAAGAATAAATTTCAAAATATACATATTAGGATAAAAAACAAACATGAAAGTTTTTTTTTTCAAAAAAAAAAAATTGAAATTTTTATTCAAAAAATACCGATATATCGGTCCGAAATCGATATATCGGCGATATTTGGAATTTAAAAAAAAACGATACTAATTGGTATCGATGTATCGGTTTAGGCCCGATACCGATATATCGGCAATATATCGCCGAGACGATTTTCCGTGGTCCCTGCATGACATAAATGCCGCTATCATGGTCCATATGCTATTGTCGATAGTGTGGGGTCGTGGCTTATCGTTTGGCTTTGTCACCGGGTTCGTTGGTGCACCTTGTTTTTCATGTATCTCGTCTTCGTCGCTTTGTGGGGGATCCGAATCTAGTTTATGGTGCTGTGCCTCCACCACTAATGGGGCCTTCGGAATCTGCGGAGCTCACACTTGCATCTATTATTGATAAACGACGAGTGCGTCGCTCTGGTCGTATTGTGACGGAGGTACTTGTGGCTTAGCAGGGTCGGCCTCTCAAGGATGCCACATGGATGTTAGAGGACGAGTTTCTGGAGTGCTATCCTAATGGGTCGCCTTGAGGACAAGGCGGAAGCGGAGCGTGGTGGAGTGTTGTGTACGTCAGCACAACTATGACCATAACTTATTTTAGGCAGTATTGGAGTTGCTAGGATTAGTTTAATTTTTAGTTATTATTGTAATAAGATATGATTGGAATTAGGGAATTGTTACGGATCGGATCGGCTAATGGCCAGAGGACGTGGCCCAATTACTGGCACGTCTCTGGCCCATCAGCGGCACGAACCATGGGGGCTCCTTCTTTATAATAGGGGTCTTCTCTTTCGTTTTGGTTGTGCAATTGAAAAGACATTTTCCTTCTTTGTTCTCTTCCTTCCCTTCGATCGAGCTAGGTACCTTGTGTTCCGGTCGGAGCACAACAGTCTTGTGACAGATTTAAAGTAAAAGGTAGCGGGTTAGTTCATAGTGGAGCAGAGTAGTTTGCAGCCATTAGTTACTTATCTTTTTGTTTATGAAGAATTGTTGTAATAAGGCTTTGGTGACCCAATTAACTATTTATGCTATTTTCATTTGTTATTTATTTATTAATATTTTATACTAATTATTTATTATGACATCCATTTTCATTATTTCTCTTGATGAATAATGGTGTGATTGATGGTTTGAAAGCGATGCCTCAAGTTTTCAATAGAAAAATATATTTATATTCTGTGTCTAAAAATTTGGGGCATTACATACTCCCTCAGAATAGAAGTATTATTAACATAAGTTTTTCCAAAGTGAACTAAATTAGTTCATTTGGAAAGACCTTATTTTAATAGAAAAAATTACGATTTTGTCTAACTTGCTAAAGTTTAACCACTTCAGTCCCCAGGACTAAAATGGTTAAACTTTAGGAAGTTCCCTTGGTCAATGACCAAAATAGGCATAACAGAGGGGCTAACAGCCCCTCACTCTCCTGCCAGACGGAGTTGGGCAGTCACCTTCCCCTTTCTTCAGGACTAAAATGGTTAAACTTTAGGAAGTTCCCTTCGTCAATGACCAAAATAGGCATAACAGAGGGGCTAACAGCCCCTCACTCTCCTACCAGACGGAGTTGGGCAGTCACCTTCCCCTTTCTTCCCCATCCCCTTGTAGCAGTCATCCACCATTAGAGGAGAAAGACTTTCATCCGGTGGTCCATCAACACCCCACTAAAGTCCGACCTTGTTCCTCTAGCGACCTTAGATTTCTACTTCTCATCTCGCTTGTAAGAGTCATTCACCATTAAAGAAGCTCCAAAGACCTTCATCCGGTGGTCCATCGACGCCCCATTAAAGTTCGGCCTTTTTTCTCTGGCGACCTCAGATTTCCACTTCTCATCTCACTTGTAGCAGTCATCTACCATTAGAGGAGCCAAAGACCTTCATCCGGTTGTCCATTGACACCCTACTAAAGTCCGACCCTTTTCCTCTGGCGACCTCAGATATCCACTTCTCCTTGTATCTGAGATGGCAAAAGTAATGGCAATGGTGGCAGGCACCGCTAGCAGTAACATTTCGGGCATCCAAAGCAAAGATGATGATGGTGGACAAATCGGCAGAACCCAAACAATGGTTGCAGGCGAAGGTAGTGGACATACCGGCACAACTCATACGGCGGAAAAATTGAAAGTAAGTAGGAAAGCTACTATTTTTCTTCTCATTTGATATGTCTGGTTATTGCTTGAATGTCTAAGTAGCGATGATAGGTCGAGTAGCTTAAGTTATGAACTGTAAAAAAAGTTGTGATAATATATAGATATGTTGTGATGATGGAGTTATGTTTTGTAAAATAGGTTGTGCTCAATGTGTAGATAGGTTATGATGACTTATAGATGTGTTGTAATGGAATGTTGTATTATCGCTCGTTGTGTTGAGTTCTATAATGTTGCGATGGCATGTGGCTTCGGTTGTGATGTCTATTAGCTTCAGTTGCGATGAATGTTGTGATTCAGTTATGTTGGCTTAGAATTTGGTTGTGATTGTTGTAATTAATGTTGTGATGACTGTTGGCATGAGTTGTGATGTTATATTGTGATAGCGCTGCTACGTAAGTTGTGGCCTATGTTGTATTCTTCTGATTTATTTTGCAACTCCAGGATAAAGCAGACAAACTTAAAATTTTAGTATGCTACTGTGGGAGTATTGAATCCAGCCCCTGTGGAACTGTGAAGATAGTTGGAGGTAAAAGCACGATGTTGTCACTATAAGAGGATGAAACTCTGAGTTCATTTGCGGAAAAAATTGGTGCTGCCTTCAACGTTCCTCCCGACAATTTGAGCATTGCATACTTGTACCCCAATGTGTATGAGCTGACTTTCTTGATATCCGATAAAGGAATGGCTGACTTTAGAGAGTTATTCCGTGGAAGATTTTGTAAGGTACTGGTGACCCATGATGGAGATTAGCGACCATTCATGAGTTCTCAGGATAGCATGTACGAGTGCAAGGTTAATCCTCTTCCCACCAGTGACCTCACTTGTACTTGCAGGATGTGGCAAATTGAAGGTATGTCGTGTATCCATGCATGCGCTACCATATCTGCCAATGGAGGATCACGAGCCTATGATTGCCGAGGGGATTATTGGACTACTCAATGCTATAAGGACACATACAGTGAAACAATTTTCCCGATTACCCAATATGACAAGCCGGTATGTGCAGAGCCACGTGTGGGAGAGCATCTCATCCTTCCACTAAAACCCAAGACGCCAAAGGGGAGGCCGAAGACGAAGCCCTATCTGTCACAACCATTAAAACAGAAACGTCAATTTAGATGCAGTCGTTGCAATGGCTTTGGCACAATCGGATTTCATGCGTGCAACCAATCAATGTGGATTGAGAGTGCCGATGAACTTTATTTCTATAATGAACTTAATCCCTTAGATGACATTCGGTAGAACATGATTTTTTATGGCTTGTAATTGTAATGTTTACATTACTGTGTAATTTGTAATATGATTCATATCGTAAATGACTATCGCAATGCAATTACAACCTCAATGCAACCTGCTATCACAAGATGTATAATTCACCACAACGAATTAAGAAGGTTCTGGAAGTTAGTGTTTGTGGCAGCAACAAGCCTATCACCACCCACTATCATAACAAATATGGTACTGAAAGTTAGTGTACGTGGCAGCATCAAGTCTATCCCAATGCAATCACAACCTCCACACAACCCAGTATCAAAACATGCATAAGTCACATTATGTCAATCACAACATCATGTGTCATCAAACCCAAAATATATCACAACCTAGATTCTTAATCCAACGCATCCTCATAAGTCCATCACAAGCTACTTACATGCTGACACAACTAATGTCAAATATAACCTTGTCATACTAACACCATATAATCATATGAAAACGAATCAAGTCTATCACATAATTGGTATATAGCCCTCGACCTTGAAGCCTACGTACCACACTAGCCATTTTCTAAACTTTTTAACGTTGAACCTTTGAAGATCATCATAATATGGTATCACAACCTATGCATAAAGAGTCACAACCTGAACTGTAACGGCCGAAAAAAAAATCGGTATGTCTATGAAAATTGCTATTTTAGGAAATTTGGCTAAAATAGGAAAGTTTTCGTATCAGTCGTGATTGTTGGTCTGGTATCTCATTTTGGCTATGTGGAACTCTATTTTGATGTTTGTTGGTCAATGAGATTGTTTAACCAAATTAGGCAGGTTTTTCCGAGCGCGAGGACTAGGCCTGGCGCTGTAACCCGTCTGACGCCAGGGTTTGGATACACCTGACGCCAGGACCACTTGAGTGCCAGGGCTAGGGCTAATCGCGAGTGCCGGTACACGTGTGGCGGAGCCTAATGGACGTGCTACCAGGTGTAGGACTCGTGCACGGTGGAACTGCACATCACGCGTGTAAGTCATCTTAACCGTTCATCGAAGAACTGTGATCTAAGACGTGTGAGAACCATTAGAGGGCCACGTGGACCCTGTAGTGGTGCGCCACCTTATGGGTGACGTGGACACCCCTGGGCCCATGATTGGAAGGACCAAATCGTGGGGACCCTTTTTGTTTGAAATCTTATTAATTGTGATTAATGGATTGTAACTTTCTAAGAATGCTAATTAGCCTTAATTGAAGGATCTTATCTTGAGTTTGGTTTTGAATTTTAAAACCCTAATTGGTAGTTATTTGGAAACTAATTTAATTGGAGGGTTAATTGGGGAAATCATGGGGAAAGGATTTGGACGCCTTGAGAAGGCTGACTTGGCCTTCCATGTATATGGCTGGCGCCAAGTTTGTAGCTTGAATTAAATCCCTTTATTTAAGGGGTAAGTTACATAGGTAATTTGGTGTCAATTTAATGGAGATAAATTCATACTTTAATGTAATCAAAACTGAAATTGGTTTAGAGAAGATCTCGCCCTGGCTGTTTTGGAAGGGCTGGAGGTAACAAAGGCCATGGGATGAGATGGAGGTGGACGGTGGGGATCACCATAGAAGATCTATTTAAACCACACAAGAGGAGGTCGGCCATTTTCCTTGAACCGGAAACCTTGCACTCTTGTGTGGTGAGTTCTCCTCCTTCATTTCATTCTCCTTCTCCTCTTCCAATCAGCAAGAGCCTTTACCTTGAAGAAGTATTAGTGTGGTGGATCGGTATAGCCTAGATCGTGGTACAAGGAGGAACGCGAAGCACTTGAGAATTTTCGGGTTGTCTTTCAAAGAGGTAGGATACATTTTTACTCAATTTTTCATACTTATATATTCTGTTTTGATGTGTGATCCTACATGCTCTTGTCGGCTATGACATTTGTGTATGATAAGGTTGCTTGAGAGTAATGAAAGTTCATTTTTTTTTTTTTACCTATGTTTCACATGTGTACAAATCGATGGTATGAACAAAGTATAGTTCGATGTGCATGGCCTAGATGTGTGATCTGTAATTCATATTCCTCATGTATTTGGCTTGTTCGATTCTTATTGGATCTAAATCCTTGCTGTTCAGAAAACTTCTATCTTATTACTTAATCTGTAATTGCTGTCCTTGTTGTAGTATTCACTCAATCGGTATTGTTATGTATAGAAATTGATAGATAATATGAATGAATGTGCCATAAATTGAAAATTCAGGTCGATATTTCTCTGACCAGAGATAAAGGTCTCTGCTTTTTGGTGATCACGGTGTCCTTCTCGTCCCATATTAATGGTTTTAATTATCGATTAGATGATAATCATGATTAGGTTTAAATCAGTTTGTGAAAGTAATAAAGCCTAGTTTAACCATTAAAAACAATTACTGGCAGGTTACTTATTACATATATCATGCCTAGGTGGATGGTCATATAACTAGTACTATCATGAGTAATTAGTAGATCTGATTAATTAATATAATTATGGACGAATTAGAGACTCAATTAAGCCTCGGCCAGGAACTTTCCTGCACAGGCAGTCAGTAATGAAAAATACGTAACTAATTCCATAAAATTCAGAAAAATACATTCTTGGTTGGGTTGTAAAATAGACTCATCAAGGAACCTACAGTAAAAATTACAGATCAGGATTCACTCTGTAACAATTGTAGCCAGTGCTGGAAGTGTACTGTTGTATGCAGGACAGTGCAGTGAACTAAGGGTAATGCACTAGTATTATTATTATGGGATTAATTGACTTATACAATGTAATACAAATTGAACGGAATCACTACTATTATGATAAAATCTTTACTCTTTAAGAGACCAGGGATTTAAGTCCTAGCCTTCGTGTCATCTCCTTCATGTCTTTAGTTCGCCCTGACAAACGGCATTGAAATCCTTAATTAGGGTTTTGCTCTAAACCCTAGTTATTCGTTCTATTCATAAACTCTCAAAGTCACAAGCAGTATATGATTCTTTTCTAGGGCCTTGCATATCGAAGATTTCTTTGAGTGAAGTTACTGATTTAAACCTGCGATTGGAGTGGAGTCTTGGGAGGCGAGCATTACAACTACTTCAGTTATGAGTCATGTGTTGATGACAAGTTCGGACAGTTGGATCTCTAATTTCTGGTTGTCTCGAGATATTGACATCTCGTTGGCACTCCTATAAGAGTTTATTCTCAAAGGGGAAACCTTTGATGATTTTTCATACGACCTCTGTTGTTGTACGTTTGTGTTTAAACCTCTGAGAACTATTTCTTCCACAAGAGTCATGAGATAACTCTTCAAGTGGGAATCATAGTATGCTCACGAGCCATTGCTAGATCTTGCAAGATCTCAGATTTGATGAACCTCTGTAGTTCAGCCGATGACGGCAACGCATGCGCTTAGATTGTATGACATTACGGAAGGTCTGCAGTCTCCGCCCATTGTGCCCGTAAGCACCGATGGGGCCAGCATCCCTAGACGCATGGCCGGGTTCCTCTTAAGAACCTCTAGGATGTTCTGGTATTGTTGACAGATTTGAGAGCAGAAATTGTACTCTGACACTTTGGATGTCCGAAACTTATTTTTTATCTTAACTCCATGAGAGTTTGGAGTCTTTGAGTTATTTTCCCTTGACCTTGATGTGTCTCGGATGGCAGTTGGTTTCAGGTAAGTAAATTCAGTCTTTATTGAACCTGAGTCTGTTAAACTATACCTATTTGGAGTCTTTTCTTATTATTCCAGTGTGGGTTTTCTGTATCCTACTGGGTATTTCCTATGGAATACTCATGCATCCTCTGATGCAGGACTTAAGGTGGAGCAGAAGTAATAGCATCCAGTGACGTGGACTGATGTTGGAGCTTTGAAGACTCGTTTCTTTATGTTTCTGTTATATTTTGGTGTTTGAACTTCGGCCTGCGTGCCGTTTTGATTTGTGTGGTTGATAAGACAATTTCAGATATTGTAATAGTTAATTAGACTTCCTTTCAGTTATTCTATATTTTTGTAAGTAAATATTGTTTAAGTCATATGGATTCTGCAAGTCCCATGATATTTTAATGGGACAATAGAAGTCTCGAGTATTCGGTCAATCCCAGGTTTCCTACCCTATAACCGTCATTGGATTGGCGCTTCCGCGGAAATCGGGTCTTGGAAATTTGGGGTGTGACAGGTTGGTATCAGAGCTTCATAATGACTTAAATAATTGTTTACTGTACAAAGATTAGGATAACTTTGAACGATAATTCGAAACCCTCGAATGAGAATTTGAGTCTAATTGTACTTAAAGACTAATAAATCCTTTGCTTTAGGATCATGGTGTTAACGCGTAGCGGACGAATTTACGAGAAGGACCAACAGGAGGCGGCTCGACAATGACTGGCCAACTGGAAATTGGAGGACATGGGTCTCGGAACGGAGGAAGAGCCATACCTGATTGATGTGGAGGAAGAGCCAGATGTGATGGACTTCGAGGAAGATCCGAAAGAAGATCCGGAGGCGGATCCTGAGGAAGATCTGGAAGAAGATCCTGAGGAAGATCCGGAAGAAGATCCGGAGGAGGACCCCGAAGAAGAGCATCTGGTTGCAGGTTTCGTGATACACCAAGAATTTTAGACGGTCTTAGATCATCCAGTATACGTTCATGCGAGGGACGATTCAGATCTTTTTTATACACTTTATATCCGGTTTAAATCCCTAGGTTATAGGTGGCCTCACATGACCGAATGGGAGATAGATTGGTATGGAGATTTTATGGTATTTGCACCTATGCACGTGTCCCTAGCTATTTTAGACGAGTACCTCTGAGATGTGGTGTTCAGGGACTCGATGAGGAATCTTTAAAATGAGAAGAGTCTGTAATAACCCTGCTTTTCTCCAGGGCTTAGGTGTAATCTTTAATGGTATTAATAAAAGACATATTTCCTTTTTAATTTTGATGTTTTGCTTGCCTTGTGTGATCCGCTGTGATGTTTACAATTAGGAGTCATGGATTGGAGGACGAATTAAAATGAAACACTAGTGTTAAGTTCTAATTTACATTCTTTCCTTGGCTGTAGATTATCAGAAATGGCGTCGACTGGAATTCGAGGTAGGCGATCGGGTGCCGTGCCAAATTCCTCACAGGAGGAGGCATCTAGCCAGAATCTAACGGATATAGTAAGGGAATTGGCAAGGGAACTGAGGAATAGTGGTAACAACAGCGGTATGCCTGAGGTGAAGGCGCCAACTCTTGAGAGGTTCAAAAGAGCAGGACCAGCTTTTTCTGGTGAAGATAACCCAGAGAAAGCGGAGCGTTGGATAGTCGAGGTAGAACGATTATTCAAAGGAATGAAGGTTCCAGCAGAGGAACAAGTAGTGTTTGCAACATATCTCATTGTCGGCGAAGCGGTGTTCTGGTGGGAATCGGCGGAGCGAAACAATTTTGTGGCAGGACAAGAGATCTCATGGACGGAATTTAAAGAAGTCTTCAACAAAAAGTACTTTCCTCCGCATATTCAGCGCAGAAAGGAGAAGGAGTTTCTGGAACTAGTCCAAGGTTCTATGTCTGTTCTACAGTATGAGACGAAGTTCGAGCAGCTTCAACGCTTTGCATCAGACGCCTGTCCAAATGAGTTGGTAAAGGCAAGAAGATTTGTGGATGGCTTGCGCGATGACTTAAGATCTAAGGTACTGGTTTCACAGCCAACCACGGTGGCCAAAGCTGTGGAATTAGCATCAATACTGGAGGATGATTACAAGAGGACTCAGGAGCGTAAAAGTGGATCAAGCAAAGGTTCAGAAAACAATTCCAAGCACTCTGGCTTCAAGCGATTTGGGAGTGGTGGCAGATTTAACAATCGACAGGCTAAGCGACAGAAGCACCAACCACAAGGGAATCGTGGCAATGGTCAGAGTCAAGTGATGGTTCCTTACCGTCAACTTCAGCGTGGTAATGGTTCGGATGCCGGAGGAAAGTGCAGATTTTGTGGACAGCAGTCTCATGCAGGAAAGCCGTGTTCGAAAGACACTCGGAGATGCTACAGTTGCGACGAAGTCGGACACATCTCACCACATTGCCCCAACCGCAACTCGAAGCCAGGAGGGGAGACCAGCAAGAAGGGTCAAGCTAGAGTTTTCGCTTTAACCTCCGCAGAAGAGGCTCACGCTTCGGATGATGTGATCGAAGGTACTCTTCTTGTTTTGGATAGACTGGCTAGGGTTTTGATTGACCCTGGATCGTCGAGATCCTTTATATCTGTGGTGTTTGCTGTGAGTCTAGAACGGCAACCTTCTAGACTGGAGTATAATCTCTCTATTTCTACTCCTGTCGGAGACTCAGTTATGGCTACTGAGTATCTGGAGGAATCCTCTGTTGTGATTGGTGATGTGGTGTTGCATGCTAATTTGGTGTTACTCGATATGATTGATTTTGATGTTATTCTCGGTATGGATTGGTTAGCCAAGTTTGGTGCTACAGTAGATTGTAGTAAGAAGAGAGTTATTTTTAGAATCCCTGGGAAGAGAGAACTGTTGTTCTAGGGTATTCGAGCGAGAAAAGTTAATCGTATAATTTCTGCAATGAAAGTGCAGAAACTAGTAGCTAAAGGTTGTAAAGCCTTTTTAGCGACTGTGTTATCAGTCGAGAAAACTACCTCTAATATAGAAGAAATTGAGGTAGTGAATGAGTTTACCGATGTTTTTCCGGAGGAGTTGCCTGGTTTGCCACCAAAACGAGATGTCGACTTCACTATAGACCTGATGCCGGGAACTGCACCGATATCGAAGGCACCGTATCGAATGGCACCTGCAGAGTTGAAGGAATTGAAAGAACAACTTCAGGAGTTGCTGGACGAACGGTTGATTCGTCCGAGTGTGTCTCCATGGGGAGCACCAGTTCTGTTTGTAAAGAAGAAAGATGGATCTATGAGATTATGTATTGACTACCGGATGCTGAATCAAGTGACAATAAAGAACAAGTATCCTTTACCGAGAATCGATGACCTATTTGATCAACTGCAGTCAGCAAAAGTCTTCTCAAGAATCGATTTGAGGTCAGGATATCATCAACTAAGGATCAAAGAAGAAGATACTTCTAAAACAGCATTCAGAACCAGATACGGACACTATGAATTTCTAGTGATGCCGTTCTGTCTGACTAATGCCCCTGCAGCATTTATGGATATGATGAACAGAATCTTTAAGGCATTGTTGGATCAGTTTGTGATCGTGTTTGTGGACGACATATTGGTCTACTCTACAAGTCAAGAAGAACACAGAGGACACTTGGCTCAAGTGTTGCAGATTTTGCGAGAGAATCAATTATATGCTAAGTTTAGCAAGTGTGAGTTCTGGTTGGATAAAGTTAACTTCTTAGGTCACGTTATATCGAAGGACGATGTCTCGGTAGATCCGACGAAAGTAGAAGCAGTTCTTCATTGGGAGCGACCGAAGAGCCTGACCGAGATCAAGAGCTTTTTGGGATTGGCAGGTTATTATCGAAGGTTTATCAAAGGATTCTCTAGCTTAGCCTTGCTAATGACCAAGTTAACAAGGAAGGGAGTGAAGTTTAACTGGAATATTGATTGTGAAAAGAGTTTCCAGGAGTTGAAGAAAAGATTGACATCCGCACCGATTCTGAAACTTCCATCAGGATCTGGTGGGTTCGTCATCTACAGCGATGCATCAAAATGCGGCTTAGGTTGTGTGTTGATGCAGAATGGACATGTAGTGGCTTATGCATCGAGACAGCTGAAGATCCATGAGCAAAATTATCCAACTCATGACTTGGAGCTGGCGGCGGTCGTGTTTGCTTTGAAGATTTGGAGGCACTATCTTTATGGTGAAACCTTTGAAGTATTCACAGACCACAAGAGTCTGAAGTATATCTTCTCTCAGAAGGATTTGAATATGAGACAGAGACGATGGTTGGAGTACTTGAAGGACTATGACTTCTCCATTCACTATCATCCAGGGAAGGCGAATGTAGTTGCAGATGCACTAAGCAGAAAGACAGGAATCATGGCGCATATGATGGTATATGAATGGAGAATGATGGAAGATTTGGGAAAGTATAATCTGGAATGGCCAACTACCCAGAGAACTTCTTTCCTAGGAAACATCTTGGTGAGATCAGTGATCTACGAGAAGGTACTGGAAGCACAGAAGAGTAAATCTTAGTTGCAGAAGCTGCTGGAAAAACCAAATTTCACGAAAGGAATTGACGAGAGTATCTTATTTCAAGGAAGATTGGTCGTGCCGAAGGATGCAGAATTGAGACAAGAACTTCTTCGAGAGGCACATAACTCACAGTATGCGATTCATCCAGGAAGTACTAAGTTATTTCAGGATTTGAAGAGGAACTTTTGGTGGAACGGGATGAAGTGAGACATTGGAAAGTTTGTGTCTAGATGTTTGACTTGTCAGCAAGTAAAGGCGGAACATCAGAGACCGGCAGGATTGTTACAGCCGTTGGAAATTCCACAGTGGAAATGGGACCACATTACAATGGATTTTGTGGTGGCCTTACCGAAGACCCAAAGACAGAAGGATGCGATATGGGTGATTGTCTATCAATTGTCTAAAACGGCTCATTTTCTACCAATCAGATGGAAGCAGAATCCAGAGAGTTTAGCCGAGTTGTACATCAAGGAAATAGTGAGATAGATTACATGGTACACCGATATCGATAGTATCAGATCGAGGTCCAAGATTTACGTCCAGGAAGTGGAAAGGAATTCAGGAAGCGCTGGGCACTAAACTCAGTTTTAGCATAGCTTTTCATCCACAAAGCGATGGGCAGTCAGAAAGAACCATTCAGACTTTAGAAGACATGCTCCGAGCGTGTGCTATTGACTGGAAGGGCAATTGGGATGATCATCTACCATTGATCGAATTTGCCTACAATAATCGCTATCACTCTAGCATTGGAATGGCACCGTTTGAAGCTCTATACGAAAGACCGTGCAGATCACCTGCGTGCTGGACAGAGGTTGGAGAAAGTCAAGTGATGAAGTCGGAATTGGAACAGTACTATGCAGAGAAGGTAAAGCAGATTCGACAAAGACTACAAATAGCGCAGAGCAGACAGAAGAGCTATGCAGATAACCGAAGATGGGATTTGGAGTTTCAGGAAGGAGACAACGTGTTTCTGAAGGTTTCTCCGTCAAAAGAAGTTATGAGGTTTGGTAAGAAAGGGAAGCTTAGCCCGAGGTTTGTTGGACCATTTGAGATCTTAGAACGGGTCGGGCCGGTTGCTTACAGGTTGGCCTTACCCCCACAGCTGGCAGACGTACACAATACATTTCATGTATCGATGTTGAGGAAGTATGTGCCGGATGAGTCTCATGTGTTGGACTATACAACGATGGAACTAGAGGCAAACTTGTCGTTTTCGATGAGACCTGTCAACATTTTGGACAAGAAAGATCAGGTGCTACGAAAGAAGATTATCCCATTGGTGAAGGTTCTGTGGCAAAACCAGCACTCCGAGGAAATGACATGGGAAGCAGAAGAAGAGATGAAGAAATCCTACCCTCAACTCTATGAAGAATGATTATCGGCATTTCGAGGACGAAATATTTTTTTTAGGAGGGGAGGATGTAACGCCCGAAAAAAAAAATCGGTATGTCTATGAAAATTGCTATTTTAGGAAACTGGGCTAAAATAGGAAAGTTTTCGTATCAGTCGTGATTGTTGGTCTGGTATCTCATTTTGGCTATGTGGAACTCTATTTTGATGTTTGTTGGTCAATGAGATTGTTTAACCAAATTAGGCAGGTTTTTCCGAGCGCGAGGACTAGGCCTGGCGCTGTAACCCGTCTGACGCCAGGGTTTGGATACACCTGACGCCAGGACCACTTGAGTGCCAGGGCTAGGGCTAATCGCGAGTGCCGGTACACGTGTGGCGGAGCCTAATGGACGTGCTACCAGGTGTAGGACTCGTGCACGGTGGAACTGCACATCACGCGTGTAAGTCATCTTAACCGTTCATCGAAGAACTGTGATCTAAGACGTGTGAGAACCATTAGAGGGCCACGTGGACCCTGTAGTGGTGTGCCACCTTATGGGTGATGTGGACACCATTGGGCCCACGATTGGAAGGACCAAATCGTGGGGACCCTTTTTGTTTGAAATCTTATTAATTGTGATTAATGGATTGTAACTTTCTAAGAATGCTAATTAGCCTTAATTGAAGGATCTTATCTTGAGTTTGGTTTTGAATTTTAAAACCCTAATTGGTAGTTATTTGGAAACTAATTTAATTGGAGAGTTAATTGGGGAAATCAAGGGGAAAGGATTTGGACGCCTTGAGAAGGCTGACTTGGCCTTCCATGTATATGGCTGGCGCCAAGTTTGTAGCTTGAATTAAATCCCTTTATTTAAAGGGTAAATTACATAGGTAATTTGGTGTCAATTTAATGGAGATAAATTCATACTTTAATGTAATCAAAACTGAAATTGGTTTAGAGAAGATCTCGCCCTAGCTGTTTTGGAAGGGCTGGAGGTAATAAAGGCCATGGGATGAGATGGAGGTGGACGGTGGGGATCACCATGGAAGATCTATTTAAACCACACAAGAGGAGGTCGGCCATTTTCCTTGAACCGGCAACCTTGCACTCTTGTGTGGTGAGTTCTCCTCCTTCATTTCATTCTCCTTCTCCTCTTCCAATCAGCAAGAGCCTTTACCTTGAAGAAGTATTAGTGTGGTGGATCGGTATAGCCTAGATCGTGGTACAAGGAGGAACGCGAAGCACTTGAGAATTTTTGGGTAGTCTTTCAAAGAGGTAGGATACATTTTTACTCAATTTTTCATACTTATATATTCTGTTTTGATGTGTGATCCTACATGCTCTTGTCGGCTATGACATTTGTGTATGATAAGGTTGCTTGAGAGTAATGAAAGTTCATATTTTTTTTTTACCTATGTTTCACATGTGTACAAATCGATGGTATGAACAAAGTATAGTTCGATGTGCATAGCCTAGATGTGTGATCTGTAATTCATATTCCTCATGTATTTGGCTTGTTCGATTCTTATTGGATCTAAATCCTTGCTGTCCAGAAAACTTCTGTCTTATTACTTAATCTGTAATTGCTGTCCTTGTTGTAGTATTCACTCAATCGGTATTGTTATGTATAGAAATTGATAGATAATATGAATGAATGTGCCATAAATTGAAAATTCAGGTCGATATTTCTCTGACCAGAGATAAAGGTCTCTGCTTTTTGGTGATCATGGTGTCCTTCTCGTCCCATATTAATGGTTTTAATTATCGATTAGATGATAATCATGATTAAGTTTAAATCAGTTTGTGAAAGTAATAAAGCCTAGTTTAACCATTAAAAAATATTACTGGCAGGTTACTTATTACATATATCATGCCTAGGTGGATGGTCATATAACTAGTACTATCATGAGTAATTAGTAGATCTGATTAATTAATATAATTATGGACGAATTAGAGACTCAATTAAGCCTCGGCCAGGAACTTTCCTGCGCAGGCAGTCAATAATGAAAAATACGTAACTAATTCCATAAAATTCAGAAAAATACATTCTTGGTTGGGTTGTAAAATAGACTCATCAAGGAACCTACAGTAAAAATTACAGATCAGGATTCACTCTGTAACAATTGTAGCCAGTGCTGGAAGTGTACTGTTGTATGCAGGACAGTGCAGTGAACTAAGGGTAATGCACTAGTATTATTATTATGGGATTAATTGACTTATACAATGTAATACAAATTGAACGGAATCACTACTATTATGATAAAATCTTTACTCTTTAAGAGACCAGGGATTTAAGTCCTAGCCTTCGTGTCATCTCCTTCATGTCTTTAGTTCGCCCTGACAAACGGCATTGAAATCCTTAATTAGGGTTTTGCTCTAAACCCTAGTTATTCGTTCTATTCATAAACTCTCAAAGTCACAAGCAGTATAGGATTCTTTTCTAGGGCCTTGCATATCGAAGATTTCTTTGAGTGAAGTTACTGATTTAAACCAGCGATTGGAGTGGAGTCTTGGGAGACGAGCATTACAACTACTTCAGTTATGAGTCATGTGTTGATGACAAGTTCGGACAGTTGGATCTCTAATTTCTGGTTGTCTCGAGATATTGACATCTCGTTGGCACTCCTATAAGAGTTTATTCTCAATGGAGAAACCTTTGATGATTTTTCATACGACCTCTGTTCTTGTACGTTTGTGTTTAAACCTCTGAGAACTATTTCTTCCACAAGAGTCATGAGATAACTCTTCAAGTGGGAATCATAGTATGCTCACGAGCCATTGCTAGATCTTGCGAGATCTCAGATTTGATGAACCTCTGTAGTTCAGCCGATGACGGCAACGCGTGCGCTTAGATTGTATGACATTACGGAAGGTCTGCAGTCTCTGCCCATTGTGCCCGTAAGCACCGATGGGGCCAGCATCCCTAGACGCATGGCCGGGTTCCTCTGAAGAACCTCTAAGATGTTCTGGTATTATTGACAGATTTGAGAGCAGAAATTGTACTCTGACACTTTGGATGTCCGAAGCTTATTTTTCTATCTTACCTCCATAAAAGTTTGGAGTCTTTGAGTTATTTTCCCTTGACCTTGATGTGTCTCGGATGGCAGTTGGTTTCAGGTAAGTAAACTCAGTCTTTATTGAACCTGAGTCTGTTAAACTATACCTATTTGGAGTCTTTTCTTATTATTCCAGTGTGGGTTTTCTGTATCCTACTGGGTATTTCCTATGGAATACTCATGCATCCTCTGATGCAGGACTTAAGGTGGAGCAGAAGTGATAGCATCCAGCGACGTGGACTGATGTTGGAGCTTTGAAGACTCGTTTCTTTATGTTTCTGTTATATTTTGGTGTTTGAACTTCGGCCTGCGTACCGTTTTGATTTGTGTGGTTGATAAGACAATTTCAGATATTGTAATAGTTAATTAGACTTCCTTTCAGTTATTCTATATTTTGTAAGTAAATATTGTTTAAGTCATATGGATTCTGCAAGTCCCATGATATTTTAATGGGGCAATAGAAGTCTCGAGTATTCGGTCAGTCCCAGGTTTCCTACCCTATAACCGTCATTGGATTGGCGCTTCCGCATAAATCGGGTCTTGGAAATTTGGGGTGTGACATGAACTACAACTAATAATCTCATAGACACAACTACATCACAACTGATATTGATCATCATAATATAGTATCACAACCTATGCATAAAGGGTCACAACCTGAACTACAACTAATAATCTCATATACACAACTACATCACAACAAACATCACAACTGATACTGGTCATCATAATATGGTATCACAACATATGCATAAAGGGTCACAACCTGAACTACAACTAATAATCCCAGATACACAACTACATCACAACAAGCATCACAACTGATACTGATCATCATAATATGGTTTCACAAATGCACTTCTTGATTCTCCTCCTTGAACATCAGTGAAATTGAGGGAGATGACTGAGAGTTCCCTATTATGAGGGACTCGTGAGTCTTCGAATTGTTGGGCAAGGAGATCATCTATTCTCTGAGCAGGTGCAATAATGTCGGCCCTATTGGTCGGAGTAGCATTAGGCAAGTGAGCTACACATGAATTATGCATTTTATTATCTCCTAAACTTATATTTATGTTAGTATTTTGATTAGATTTAGTGATACTTTAATGTAGTTTGTCATCCGAGAGGAATATGCTAGCTAATTAGGAATCTTTATTCAAAAGAGAAAGAGAGACGATAAGCTGGTTTATTGTGTGGTGGATTCGAAGTCTTGACAATTCTCTATATTAGTTCAATTCATTTTAAGTAGCTGAAATTTACTATTTTTCTTATATTAAACTAAAAACAACAACTTTTCTTTCTTTAAATTTGTTAGAATTATTCATCCGTCCCTGAGGTTCGACAACCCTTCAATACTCGTAATACAATTGCCTTGTGCACTTGCAAGGGTTTAATATTTAAACGATCAGCGAGGAGGCACAATCTTCCTCATCATTATCATCCTTAAATGGAATCTTCCGTGGTTTGAACGGTGATGTCTTTTTAGCCTGTGTTTTGAACCTCTTGGAAGCAGGGATCGCGGGGGACTCTAGGTCTTCTACAGGGCTCCTTGCAATGGGGACTTTGCCTCTTGTGGACTTGGCTGCCACTTCATGTGCATCTTCTCCTGCCTAGACTACCACTTTATGGTGGTCATTTTCTTGTTGGTCTTCTCCTTCAGGCACTTGTTGTTGTGCCTCTTCAGTCCGACCCTTTTTCCACTTCACCTGCACAATCCACAACTTTCTTTAACTTTCTCATCTCCACCTTCAGTACATGGCACCTTTGATTGACTGACATAATCTCCCTCTCCAATATGTTCTTCATCACATTTACATCCTTGCGCAAACCCTTTTTGAATTCATACATTTGCATGTTTGTCAACATCAAGCTATTTACTTGGTTGGACAAGTTTTCTAGAGTGGTCGGCCTGTTCTCCAGTAGCCTGCGAACTTCTACAATGAAGACAACACGACTACATTTCGACTATCACTTGTTGGACACAACTACTATCACAACTGAAAGAAGTATCATCACAACTCAATATAAGATCTATCACAACTGAAATAAATATCATCACAACTCAATATGAAAACTATCACAACCGAAAGATATATTATCACAACTCACTATGAGACCTATCACAACCGAAATAAATATCCTTACAACTCAATATGAAACCTATCACAACTGAAAGAAATATCATCACAATTCAATATGAGATCTATCACAACCTACAAGTATATCATCACAACTAATATTTACACTATCACAATGCAATATACGATATCTAACACAACCATATCAGCTTATTCACATATTGGACATAACCACTATCACAATTTAGAGACATATCATCACAACTCAAGATGAGATCTAACACAACTTACAAGTATATCATCACAACTCAATGTCCGACATGCATATAATCTATCACAACCTACAGTTACACCATCACAACCTACATTTCGATATAGATCACAACCGAAAGAAAGATCATCACAACCTCTATTATAACCTACAGTTATACCATCACAACCTACATTTACATCATCACAACACAATATACAATATCTAACCACCATCACAACCTACAAATATAGCATCACAACTCAATGTCCGACTCTACATATAATCCATCACAACATTAAAAGGGCTATCACAACCTACATTTACACTATCACAATATTAAAAGGGCTATCACTACAACATATGTTAAGATAATGTATAATGATCATCATAATATAGCATCACAACATTCCTATAACCACATACATGCATATTCACTGCATGAACTGTAAGAAATAATCACATAACTACAATATAATTAACCACAACTTATAATGGTGAATACAATGAATAAGATACAATATACCTGTAAGACAGCTCCACAATCAAACAAATTGTATCGATCTTTCCTCTCCTCCCTATCCTCATCGATGTTACTAACACCATTCCAAAATACATTGTAGACATCCGTAGCCCAGGGATATGCATTAAAGGTGGCAAGGTTGGACGCATCCATCATTGTCCAAAACTTGCCATCAACCATATCCTCTGGCCTAGGTAGGAGGAACACAGCAATGCAGTACAAGAAGGCCAACCTTGCCCTGTAATTTACCTTCAACTTCTTGTTGTCAAACTTTTCCTTTATCATCTTTGTGGTAATCCTACTTACTCACCCCAGGGAACATCTTCTCCTTGAAGGTGGGGGCTTTTTTGTGTTGTGATGATTTCCTTCAAACTACAAATCCATCGTGCAGTGGCAACTGCAGTATCATACTCACATCTATTGGCTTCATGGTGGCTGACCGCCTGCCAATTATGAAAGTTAAGCCGCTTTCCCCCTTGGCTAGCATGTGGCCAATTAGACGATGAGAGACCATTGTGTCTGGCATCTCGAAGAAGACTTTAAAACAATTCTTCATTAGTTGCTCGTGCACCCCTCCCTTCAAATCCGGGATGATGTTGAACACTTTTGAAGTTAAGCATCTGCACTCAACTCTACTAATCTGCAAAATTTAATGCAATGCATTATTAAGTACACATGAAGCATAACTAAATGTATTTAGGGAATAAACACAACTTCATTGCAACCATAACACAACTACAACACAATTTCAACACAACAATCATATAACCGATGCATCCCAACCCTACAAAAGAACTATCACAACGTCACCAAAATCCATCAGAGCTGATGACCAACACGAAGCCCTCAACTTTCCAATCACAAGTTCTACACAACTACTACATATTTCCATCACAACCATAAATGCATTCATCGAAAGGAATTGAACATACAAGCACATCTCAAACTATCACAACCTGTTAAATATCATAAAATAAACACATGCAACTCAACACAACCCTTACTCTTGTCCATCACAACCCTATAGAAAAACCATCACAACATCACCGAATTCATCAGAGCTCATGACCAACACCCCCAGCCCTCAACTTTACCCATCACAAGTTGTACACAACCTATTAAATGCATTCATGAAAATAGTTGAATATACAGACACCTTGCAAGTTATCACAACCTATTAAATATCATAAAATAAATACATGCAACCCAACACAACCATTACTCTTGTCCATCATAACCCTACAGAAGAACCATCACAACATCACTGAATCCATCAGAGCTCATGACCAACATCTCCAACCCTCAACTTTGCTCATCACAAGTTGTACACAACTGTTACACGTTTCCATCACAGCCCATTAAGCAGTTGAACATGCAGACACCTCGCAAGCTATCACAACCTATTAAACCTCATAAAATAAACACATGCAACCCAACACAACCATTATTTTTGTCCATCACAACCCATTAAGTAATATTATACAACACATGAAACCCTCGACATGCACAAGCCAAGAGCAGGAAAAAAGCTAATTCATCAAGTAATCATTAAAGGAAGTAACTTTTAATATAAAAAAATGGAGGTTGTACTTACCTCTTCTTGGTGGGCGGAAGAGATAGAAGCATCTGCCATGGAGAACACCGCCACGAGGGGAGAGCTCCGCCGCTAGGGAGATCGCGAGGGAAGAGCGCCACCAGTAGGGGAGATCATAATGGACGTGCCTATGGGTGTAAACGGCGTCCAGATGTCCGTGTTCGTTCATCCGTCCATTTTTTTGTCCAAATGGACACAAAATTTTGTTCGTCACGGACACGGACAGGTTTGATCGTCCGGCAGATGGGTGGACATGGCTGCAGACAGAGTGTGTCCGCGTCCGTAGCCGACCGTGTCCGTCCGTATTCGAAACGGACACATGCGGACAAACACATAGGGGTGTCCGCACGGACATGAACAGACGGACACCAAATTTACACCCTTAACAGCGCGGCCGCGAGGGGAGAGCGCAAGGGGACACCGCCGCCACGAGGGGAAGTCGCCTCCGGGGAGGGTTGCGTTGTGACAGGGGAGCGCTGCCGTCATTGTGGGAGGTCGCTGTCGTGAGACGGGAGCGCCACCGCGAGGAGGCGGTAAAGTTGCGAGATGGTTGGGACTTGAAGTGGAAGCCGCAGTTTAGGGTTGTGAAGGAGAAACACAAGGTTGTGATGGAGAAACATAAGGTTGTGACTTTAAATACTCATGTGGACAGATTTTGATTTTTGAAATTCCTTGGGTCAAGACGTAAAAAAGACGTTAATGACGCCGTTTGGTGGGCAGTTACGTTGTTCCACGCGGGGAAGGGCAATTTTGTCATTTTAAAAAAAAATTGAGTGTGTGGAAGCTCGTGCGGGACTAAAGTGGATATGAAATTCTGGGTACTTTGTACCAAAGTGAATATCATATTTTTCCCTTTATACTATTTTGGTTAAAATTCACCTACTTGGACTAAAATGTAAACCACCCTAAAAATACTTCTGAACGGTTGTGTATTGCCGATTTCTTGAGATTTTTTTTTGTGAGGTTAACTTTTTCAACTCAATAAACACTCTTGAACCGGCTGTCCTTCCGTACACGAGTTAAATTATTTCCATTTATTATTGTCGACTTGACGCCACACTCCTCAATAGATCATCATGCAAATTCAAATTTATTAAAACAAATTGTCCTTCTACTGGCTGGCAATTGGAAAGGTTAAAATTAAAATGTTTTTTCTGTATGGCAACAGAAATCGCAGCTGCTTGAACAAAGTTCAATGATGTGCATGATCTGTGTTTCTATGGCCTCGCTTTGTGTAGTAGATCTTGAAACAACAAAATGCATATTTCTTACTCCTGTCTGGCATTACCATTAACATTTGGTATTTCAAAATGACCCAAAATCAGTTAAAAAGAAAACAAATGTTAATAGTAATTCCGGAAACACAAGGAGGGCAAAGAAGTGTCGCGATTTGAACCCGTGACATCTCCACCAAACGCGGAGAGTATTACCATCACGCCAACCGGCATTTGGGGCACTTGTGTGAAGGGGCGCCTTAGAGCTTGGATATGGGTATGAGTGTGTGTATGGGTAGGGTTCACGGTCTATGGGCATTTGTAGTAAAAAAAAAACAAAAATGTGCATGTGATATAGTGAAAAAAGAGCTTAATAATTGAACACAGACTTTTTACATAAACGATGGAATAAGAAATAAATTCAGTAGATGAATTAATGGGGATTAGCAAACAATATAGAGTACTAACTAGAGTAATGTCACCCTAAGAATTCCTAGAACACACCACCAAACATCATCAGCTTTCTTCTCATCTCTCAATCATCCGAACTACCAGAGAAAACAAATTTACAAATAGGCGCCTTCTGAAGGGCAAAACCGAAGTAAAGCTTCTCCTAGCTGCGAAAGGAGCTCGACCATCTTGGCCCTCAGAACTTAGAAGCAGGCATCTAGCACGCAGCAACAATACAGAGCGGCCAAACTGCACTCAACACAAAGAAAAAGCCGAAACACATCAACCATAATAGCCCGAGCCAAAAATAATACTTCCTCCGTCCAAATTAAGGGTGTTAACGGACCGAATCGACCCGAGCTTTAGGCTGATTTGGCTTGACCTTGTTTCCAAATAAAAGTAATCCCCATGAAGCATGTTTCCCTTGTCAACATCCACCATGGAACTCTTCTCTAAGTACCCAATTAACCACTTAAAGTGAGCCCCTCTAGGAGCATGTTTCCCGTGTTATCTTTAATTTAATTTGCTCGTTCTGTTCATATTGGGTTTTTTATGCAGCAGAAGTCCTTAAGATTTTGTATGTATTTTTTGCAACAATAAAATTTTGTATGTTTGAAACCATAAAAAAAAAATCGATAGACCATACTGAAAAGAGCTACACGAGCTATTCATGACATCATAATTGAGTGCACAACATGCCCATTGCCGCCAAAAGAGGAAGAAAACGCGCCGCCTACAACTGTGGCGGCGCACTTTAGCCACCCGCCGCCTCCCTTGCCGTCAATGGTCGCGCATGCTCGGGAAATAAGATAACGGAATCAAGAGGGAGAGAGGTGAACATATATACCAGCCTTCGAGGAAGGAAGGGCCCTGCTGCTGATGCTGTGGCTGCTGCTGTTACTGCGGCGGATAGCCCTGTGCCGGGTACACCGCTGGCGGATACCCCTGCGGCGGGTATCCTGCAGGTGGGTAAGCGTCCTTTGGATACCCCTCCGGCGGATACCCTAAATTGCACACCAGAAACACAATCCTTCCATCAGTTCATAATCAACGTGAGAAAAAAAAAGAATCCCAATGAAGATCGAATCATCAAATAAAGGAAAAAAGCGAAAACAGTAAGAGGAGAACCTTGGGGAGGTGAGGCGCCGACGGGCGGCGGCTGCTGGGTGTAGTAGCTCATGGCGGCGTTGAAGAACAAGCAAGCGATTGAGATAGAGAGGATTTGGGGAGGAGACAAGAGCGGGGTTTTCTTGTATTTATAAAGAGAGGGGGTGGCGGTGAGGGATGCGAAGCTTCTTCGAAGAAGAAACGTTTGGGAATGTAAAAGCGCTAAAGTGAAGCTTCACCGGCCCTTGGATGGACCCGACCCAACATTGACTCGGGTTGGGTCAGATCAGGTCCTATCTTGGGTAGGGTTAGTTCCAAGATTTAAAAATCCGGTTCTATCTCGGGTCGGGTCGAGTTTAGCTTTAAAATACCCAAGAACCGAGATACCCAAAATATATTATTTAAATCTTTTATTTTTTAATATATATATATATAATTTTTTATCAGTATAATTATATAAATTATTTTATTAAAGATTTTTATAATTATATTAATTATTTTATTAAAATCTCGGTTCCTATCTCGGGTATTGCGGGTTTTATCTCGAGTAGGGTCGGGTTTAGGATTCTCGGGTGTTATTTCGGGTAGGGTCGGGTTTAAGGTTCTCGTGTCCTATCTCGGATAGGGTTGGGTATAGCAAAACCCGGCCCTAGTCAACCAAATATGCAGCCCTAGGGCAGACGGCCGTCAAATTAATGGGGCTGAAAACAATCAGATTAATGGGCATTGCCAAAAGGTGCTACCGTGCTAGTGTGGTACCTACTGATCTGACGGCTGCATGTCTGTAGCACTGGAGCACATGTTCGGTTTTTCTTAGGAAATATACTTCATTGAGAGCTTGATGGAATATTTAGCTTTAGAACTGATAAAAAATAGTCCCTCTGTTCCAAAATACTATATACATTTGAGAAAAATTTTCGTTTTTGTTGGACCACGAAAACCACAAGGAAATCACATGACTCCTTCTCCTTGATATCCCGTCCAACTCATATGCTCGTTCATGAACAAAGTTTTAGTCAATCCTTCTAAGTCTCCTCCAATTTTGGAAAGAGGAAGTCACTTGATTTGGTAAAATGTACACAATATTTTGGAATAATAATATTTCCAAATGTACATAGTATTTTGGAACGGAGGGAGTATATATTTTAGCTTTTTCAATAATGCACTTTTTTCCTTAAACGCATCGTTAATTGGGCGAGTCTAGCCTGACTTATAATTGTGAGTATGTGACTGACTTCCCATCACCTGAGATTTTTCCATATTATCTGGCTAATGAGTCTGAATTGCCATACTACCTGGTTTTTTTTGCTCATTCCATCTAACCTGGTTTTGGAACCTGATTTTTCTATTTTGCCCTCCCGCCCAACCCTAAACCTTAAACCACATATTTTTCCCGCCTTGACCCGCGCCCCATTTCACATAAGCTTTTCCTGCAATGATCACACGATGTGGAAGTTCTATGTTGGATGTAGAGCCTTGCCGGTGGGGAGATGGTGCTATGTAACAAGCACAAATATTTTCGGCAACTTTCTCAGGTCAGACAACTTCTTCTACCCACTAGCAAGCAAAAGAAGCTCACTAATGCGACCCGAAGCACTATCACAGCCTCCTCATTCTATTGCGGAAGTAGTTCGACAACTCAGAATCATTGTTTTTTTATTCACACATTCTAGGAACAAAAAAAGTTGAAATTTGCCAAGAAGTACTTTTGGCCGAGTGGTGAACTAATCTTTACAAATCCGTCATCCTCATAAGAAGGTGTTTTAAGAAATTTGAGATATCCTCATAAGGAGAAAGAAGAAAACAATATAGAATAACGCAAAAAATAGGCAAAAATTGTTCGAAAATGAGGGAGATATGACGAGATTTAAATACAAGATAGCACTGCCATCGTGTCCTCGATATCACAATACCACTGCTATCGTGTAATCGAATCAGATGAAGAAACGAGCATGGCCATTAGAGGAAAGGATAAAAGAGTGGTGGAGCCGAGAAGTATTCATATTTATCATGTTTATCGTGTGCACAATTTGTGGCAAATCGTGTCATCAATGACATGATTTGAGGGTAAAATTCAACAAAGACATATCTTCCACATTGCTTATCCGTTTTCGCCCATTCTTTTTTTGCTCTTCTTTATTTTTTTCTCCACCTTCTTCTCATATCTTAAGGATCTTGAGATACCACCAATTAGGATGAATAATTTCAAAAGAAGAAAGAAGAAGAAGAAATGAAGTGGAATAATAACAGCTCACCACATGCCCTCTTTGCAAATTCATCATCCCCACTAGAAGTTGTGTAATAAAATTTTGATATATACTTGTAAAGAGAAAAAAAAATAACGAAAAAAGAATATGCGAAAATGAATAAGAAATGAGGGAGATATGACTCGTTGAATTTTGCCTTTAAATCTTGTTAAGGGCAAAATTCAACGAGTCATATCTCCCTCATTTCTTATCCTTTTTTACCCATTTTTTTTACATTCTTATTTACTTTTTTCCTCTTTCTCCCTATGAAGATATCCCAAATTTTTTGAAACACCTTCTTATACTTTGCCACTCGTCTACGAGTACTTTTTGGCTCCGCCACTCTTTTATCCTTTCCCCTAATGGTCATGATTGTTTCTTTACCTGACTCGATTACACGATTGTAGTGGTATCGTGTACTTGATTACATGATTGCACTGCTATCGTGTGTTTAAATATACGCTTTAAGGGCAACATTCAATCTCGTCATATCTCCCACATTTCCTATTTATTTTTTCCCATTCTTCTTACGTCTTCTATATTTTTTCTCCTCTTTCTCCCTATGAGGATATCTAAAATTCTTTGAGACACCTTCTTGCAGTGATGACGAATTTAAAAAGAATAGTTTACCACTCGGTCAAAAGTACTTTTCGGCGCAAAATTTCAACTTTCTTCGTTCCTAGAACTTGAGAATAAAAAAAATAATGATTCTGAGCTATCAAACCACTTCTACAATAGAATGCGGTCGTTGTGAAAGTGCTTCTTCGGGCCGTGTTGGTGAGTTTCTTTTGCCTACTCATGTGTAGAAGAGGTCGTCTAACCCGAGATAACTGTCAAAAATGTTTGTGCCTTCCACACATTGTTATCTCTACACCGATAAGCCTTTGCCTTTGACAGAGAACTTCCTCGCCGTATAATCGATGCGAAGGAAGCATGTGTGAAATGGGATGCGGCTAAGGGCAGGTAAAATATGAAGGGTTTAGGGTTAGGAGGGAGGGAAAAATAGGAAGACCATGTCTCGAAACTAGGTTATATTGCATGAGCCCGAAAAAACTAGGTAATATGGCATTCTGGGCTCATTGGCCAGGTGATATGAAAAAATCACAATCCCTCTCCCTAATCCAAAAAGATGTCAACATATTGCTTTAGCACTTAAGATCATTACATAGATACCTTTTTCTTCCTATATACATTGTCTGAATTAGAAAACTAAATTGAATTGAATTTATTTCATTTTTAGCCTTCTAACGCAAACAACTGATATAGACCAAAGGGCGTATGTAATATGACCACGGATTTGGTGATGGTGCTTTGGTCTCAAGAACATTTCTCCATTTTATTTTAAATTGAAATTGTCCCTATTGATTTAAGTATGCTCACACAAGAACGCTCGCCGCAATGAAGCACCAACGTTAGCATGGGACTTATGTGTGGGGCCCGCTCACGGCTTTTCTCCCTCCCCACATTTTCTTCTGTACAATTTATGCCATCTTTTAATTTCCTTCCCTTGTTCCTGGAATTTTTTATTTTTTACCATTCAATCCTGGCAGTCATATAAATGTTATGTCAACAAGTCGGTGCTACGATTTGATATTTGGTGAGTCATTATACTGATTGACATTGATTTAATACTTAAGTTGACAATTATTTGGTTATTTATTGGTCGAGTTGATAATTATTCTTTGAGGAAAAATAGGTCGTTTTGAATTGGCCTTCAAATTTTGTTTGATGAAATTTACTGCCGTACACTTAAAAGAAGTAAATTTACTGTGGGTCAATTTATTTCCCTGTAATTCATCTTATAATATTGTGAGTTATATTGATCAGCCGGAGAGAAAGTGACCTGAAATGCAAAAGAAGGGAAGCTCAATCGGGATAAAATTAGAAGCTCCAATGGGCTCAATTTGAGGGAAGCACTTTCTATCCCTGGAGGTTATTCGCCATGTCTGTGCACTCCAACAAAAATCTATTTTTTGCTGGAGCATATCCTCTTAAGGTGAACTCAATCGCTTCCCAACTTGAGTGGATTCTGTGAACCTTCTGCCTGTAGTCTCTTAGCTGTGGTTTCCACCATGCAGTAAAAATCATTTCTACTATTTTAACTCACACCAAGTTCCCTTTTCGGAAGCTAGAAATATCAAGACGATTTATCAAGACGATGCTTTTTTGGTAGAAGAGTTGTGTAAATCTTTTTACTAATTATGTGATATGATGTTCTTTAAATCCGAAAAAACTAGTTGCAAGAGCTATTTTCATTGGTTGGTATGCCAAAAAGGAACCAACATTTAAAAGAATTTCATTAAAACACAGATGCTACAAGAGAATAAATACATGGGGGGTTTTGGCCAAAAAAAATTACATCGGTTGTGAATATAAAGCCCTATAAAAGAGATAAATAAACAAATGGCTTCAATAACAAAGATAATAAACTCAAATGATACACCCGCCTCATCATAAATTACCTCTTGAAACTATATACAAATTTTAGCCTGCAACAAACATCAGCCGCAATTCTTGTACAACCAGATTTAAGCTAAGATTAGTTGTCCTCCATACTTCAGAGATGGCATTTTGTAGACCATCCGGTCCATCTTCATGATATATTCAGTGTTAAAACCGTTTCTATATAAGCTCTTCGTAACATAACTTATGCAAGAGAATTTTACTTTTCTGCAAATGGTGCCTGGCCCATAACAGAGATAGTAAAGAGTCACATAAGGGAATCTTTTAAAATTCAAAAGGAGGGCTCAAGTAAACATCACATACCTTTCTTCTGACAGTTCAGTGCTTAACAATCAGATGTTTTTAGAAGCTTTTGGCACATAACCGTGTCTTTAAAATCCAAAAATCTGTACTCTAGTAGATTCAACCTCTCCGGCCTATCCACCTGAGAAAAGCCAAATGAATTTGTCCACGCATTCAGCATCTGGGGAACAGCATGGATAATCAACCTTTCCACTCCCAAACCAGCCAGCATCTGTGTCACCAGTTTATAAAATTGTAAGCAACAACTCGAGGCAATCGTCCAACCTGATGTATTCACTTTCCAACCATAAATTGTCATTTTTTGTTCCTTCATTTGATCCTTTTTCTAGAGAATGCAACCTATATACATATACTACTACATCTTCATTTTACATAATGACATTGGATAGCCTCATACATAATATCAACACTGTCGTATCATCCCAGCCATCTGGGGTCAGACAAGGATCCAACTTCACCATTTACTCGACTTTTTTTGGCTATCATCACCATTTGACTCTTGCCACTATCAAATGTTGTATAAGTGAATTCTTCTTCTATTCAATTCATAGAATTAGTCTATAAATCTGGTTTTTCCAAAATAAACGTATATCTACTCTTCCAAAACCCTGACAAGTGACGAGAACCTTCCAAGAGAAATAAAAAGCTGACAGTTTAGACTGCAGCTCCTACTAATCAATCTACCAAAGGGCAGAAAGAAAAACATAATTAAAGAAAAAGGGGAAAAAGATGCCAAATATATAAAAGCCTCATGACAAGGAACAGAGGGCACATATTTACAAGATAGTTAATGCCTTCCTCTTTAAGGAAAGGATTAATATAACAATAGTCAATAATATGATAATATAACAGAGCATAAGTTCATAAAGTTACAAAGTATCACCTTTTCTAATTCCTGTACCAAGACACGACACATCCCTTGAAAGCGATATTGAATACATGTAGCAACTAGAGGCAGTTCTGCAACTTTTTCACCATAGATCCTAATGCAAGAAAAAAACATTACACAATAAGAACTTCCTTCAAAAGCACTTTAAATGAAAGGTTTATGCAACCTAAAAGTGCAATTACATTGTAAAGCAATATACCTCTAATGCTTACCTCACTGTTGCCACTGATATCAGCTCATCTCCTCTCTCCAAAAGCATGGTGTAGAAACCCCAAAAGTTTAAATGCTGATACTCTGATCTGCATAGTGAAACATCAAATAAATGACACAAGGAAAGAGATTAAAAATTTCACCAAAAAAAACACTCAAGAATTTTTTTGCTTTGCTTCAGTTTGTCCAAAGCGTAAATCAAACAGAAATAGGAGTCGTCTAGATCTTCAGGGTTCATAAAATGGTTTGAAGAGGGATCTCATAGGATAAAAGTATACGTAGGTGCATTTTCCCCTAGTGACAAAATTTGTATGTATCTCTATACTAAGACACTCACAGTTCTATAGAACCAAAAAACTTTAGTAATCATCTTCCATCCTAAAAGTCAATAATATGGCAGGTATGTGAAAAAATCAATTAGCTCGTTTTGCTTTTGCATCAATCAGAAAGTTATGGCTGTAAAACGATATAAAAAGACACGTGTGTTCTTGTAGCTTCGAATAAGAACAAAACAATTTCCTCATCTTACCGCTTATTGAATACCACGTCTGTGACAAGGTCTCTCCTGCTATGGGGTTCAATAATGGGAACAAAGCATTCATGTAACATGTTCACAGCAACCCAGAGCTTGCTATGGTGCTCAGCCATAACCCCAGTATCATTTGAATTAGTAACATAATCTACTTTTGACCTCAAGATGGTCCACGTAAGTCCTTTTACACCGGTCGGATTGGATTTTCCAACAAGTTCATGGAGGTTGTCATATATCTGCATAAAGTTCATTCTTAGAAGCATACATTATAGGAACAAGTTATATACCATATAAAAACATCAAATAATAAAAGATCAAAAACAAAAATCTAGCTGAGATCTGCAGATGGGATAAGAATTTTAAAAAGATAGATGCATCTAGATTAAAAAGTTTTGTTATTGCATGCCAATGAGACACTATAGGTCTCGCTCACGCAAATACTTAAGCAGACAATGTGAGTGCATTTAAAAAAGAAAAGAAAAAAGAGGAAATGAAAGAAAAGATGATATCAAGAAACAAGTAAGAGCTTGACTATACATGAGTAACCATGTACCTTCTTCTAAAGTGATACTGCAACTCCAAATCCAAAGTAAATAAAAATTGAAAGCTACGGCTCCTAAATCCACATACGTAGACGGTTCAACTTGCAAAATGTTGGCAACAAGGAATCCTAGACTTACTGCTTCTCGTATATACACACTAAATTTTACGGGTAAACTACTTTTTCACCAAGAAGAGGGTAAGTTCTCAGTGGTCAGGCACCCGGCTTTTATGAATTACCTGTCAGGCACCTAAATGCTTTTCTATTACCATGTTTAAGGCACATGTGACAGAAATACTCATCCCTGTATTTTTTCCCATCTTCACCATACTTTCCTCCATTTAAGTTAATCACTGAGACAAATGGAAGCCTAACATTATTTTTCAAACCACGACCGCAAGGCTGGGGCAGGCCAACATGCCAGCCACTCGTTTGCAAATCAGACTTCAGGCCTCATCACTCTTGAAGCTTTGCTTACTTATTTTATTGTCCTAATTCCTCTGTTACTTGCATTACTTAGTAATACCCGGGCGCACACCAACAAGAGTGAGCCAGGTCACATAGAAATGGGGCTCTTTGACATTTTACTAGATTGTTTTTATCTGAATGGTTATCTGGGTACTTTTAAAGCATAACCACTTGGGCACTTTTCAGCATTCGGGTCAGACAAACAGAACCTAAGCAGCTCGATGTTAATGACAGGAACTAATGTTTCAAGTAAAATTATGTTTGCATTTGGTGCAGTTCAGAAGTCGCTGCGAGTGAAGCAGCTTGGATGACCCAGCTCCTGCTCTTTTCCTTTTTGAAAAGAAGAAGAAGGGTCTTTTTTGCTTTAAACACTAAAATCCTAGCATGTGAAGACTTAAATGTAAACACTATTTTGTCTTTGCAAATATTTTTCTAAAAAAGTTCTGCCGGCTAGTGTTAACATGGAAAACTATTTACCCTTTGAAATTCCAATCTAAAATATGAATAGCATTTTTCAGTTCGTCATCCACATAAGTGCAAAAGTCAATCATTACTAGCACCAGCTTTCGGAAGTAATGTCAGACCAGCTTCTAACAAGTTCAATAGTTAAAATAACTTCCTGATAAAGATTTAATTGAAATCATCAAATCAAACTCAAACATAATGAAGAAATAGAAGACCTATAAACTGCATCACATAGCAAAGCATTTCAAAAATAAGGAGATTAGTACATATATTATCCATGTAAAAATCAGATAGAATCCTAATGGGAATTGGCACTTGTGTGCTGTAAATGATAAAACTCCATTAATAACAAGGTAATCTCTCCTTAGAAATCAGTAAAAAACATGCTTTGTATTAAAGCACTCAGAAGTATATTCAATGACCTAGCAAGTTGACAATCATTCAATCTATCACATTGAACCCTTCGGCAATCAGACAACAAAGCAACGACATATCAGAAAAAGTTGCAAACCTTTAGACATCGTTTGCTGCAGAACCAGCTTTCCTGTGATTTGTGCTCTCCCCTTGTTTCTTCATTTTCAGGCACACATCCCACGTGGACTACAAAAGAATGAAAAGAATGTAAAACCTCAATCTTTCATTCTCAGTCTATAAATTCCTTATCTGGGCATTGAAAGAATAAAATGTGGCAAGTGCTCACATATGCGTTCACATTGGTGACAACGGTTAATTGTTTCAGAATGAACACTTGTTTCACCCTGATAACATATAGCGCATCGACAAAGTGGACAACACCATCTTCCTTGGGGCACATCCTACAAGATAATCGACAGATATCTCTTGTCAACCATTGAATATTACTTGTTTTCAAACCCAAGATAACTACCTTCCTAAGAACAAAACTCATGTAGTGTGGAATTTTCTAAAGCATTTTAGCATGTAGAGCTGTGGAGGCTAGATGCTTGTTTGTGAGTCTGTTGCTGGTGCATATTTAGGCGGCAGCAAGAAAACCAACAGACAGGGTTGAGTAGGCCAAGAAGGAGGGTGAGCGATCTAAAAAATGGGCCCACTCCCAGGGAAGAGGATGAGAAGGGGGAAGCCATAATCCCGCATGTGCACACCACCTTCAAGCTAGGCCGAGTCTAATATGTAACTTGGTGATTAACATACATGGCATTTGTCTATATCCAAGTTTTCTTCCCCATTTAAAGTTCCTAACTTAAAAGTTCTTCCAAAAACCAATTATAAGCAAGTTATTTCGTGAAATTGCAGGTTGGATTGATTAGGGATTGACATGAACTTCATTAAAGCAGATCAAAGGTGATTTATTTTGGTCCATTTTCTGCCAATGATATAAGAAATTATATTGAAAATTACATAAGGGCTAAAATTTTACCTCCAGGCCGACACAAGCCAAGTGAAACAAAGAAAAGCAGTAGTCACAACGCATCAAATGACCACCAAAGTGGCAAACAAAACACATATCTTCATTATGTGGTCGCACCTGATCTCTTTTCACCCTTTTTATTGTTTGTGGGACAAGCCCTTTTCCTTCACTCAATTGTAAAGCTTTCAGTTGGCATTCCAAAAGAGAACGGCCATCAGATAAAAATATATTTGCGGCTGGTTGTTGATCGGTGCAGCCAGCATGAACTTTAAAGCCAGTCAAACTAAATACTTTACTACAACATTTGCACTTAATTCCTTCCCGAGTCACCTTTCCTGATGCCAAAATACTTCCATCCGTTTTATCCACATAAGTCACCTTCTCCCTGGGCAGAACCACATCGTTATCAATAAGCCAGGACAAAACTGTTCGAGGATTCTGCTGGACTGCACTTGATGCTGTAACCGGAGGTTTAATGAGAGCATGGGAACCTTTTTTAAATCTTCTACCATACTTGTATGGTTTCACTTTTAAAGGAGCTTTCTCAATAAGCCCAGAAGACTCGAGCTCTTCACTAGCCATTCCCCTTACAACTTCCAACTTACAGTCTAACAAAGATCTCCCATCTGATAAGTAAATATTAGCTGTTGGTCGCCGATAAGTACTTCCTGCATGAGCCTCGAAGTTAGTCAGACCAAAGACATCGCCACAACAGTCACACTCGATTCCTTCACGAGAAATTTTCCCAGTTGCCATAACTTCATCACCTAGAATATAACTTACAGCCTCATCCAGAGATATAACCTCATTGTCAATAAGCAAAGATAGAGTATTGTGGGCTTTTGGCTTTGAGTGTAATACCATATCCATCGAATTCTGGACAAAACTAATGACCTTTCCCTCTTTCAGTACTTTTCCAAATCTTTTTTCACCAAGTTGAACTGCCCGAGGATTCTTCTTAACCACCATAGCAGAAGAAGACCGCTTATTTTTAAATTTCTTCCTAACAAAAACACCTTCTTCCAAACGCCTAGTCGAGGCACTAGCCTGACGAAACACCCTACTTTCCTCTATACAAAACTTACAAGCAGCAAATAGAGAGTCAAACACCTCCCCACTCGGCGCACCATACTGCATCTCCTCTTTTTCCCTTTCCATCACATAACGAAACCGCCACCCTTCCGCAGACAAATGCTTCATTGCCCGTAGCCGTAACAGCTTCAAATCCCTAATCGCATCCCCCGGCTCAATCTTCCCCCACTTATACACATTGTTAGTATAATCAAACAGAGCCTCATGGCAATACTCAGGATCAACCACCGCATCCCCAAAAATCTTCAAAGACCGCCGCCTCTTCACAGGCACCGGCAACGGAACCAACCCAGCAGCGCACGACACCGACGGCCCATCCGCCTTCTCATCCTGCCTACAACAATTCACTCCATTGTCATTCCCACTAACTATCCATGATCCCAGTTCATTATTCCCCTTGCCGTAAGACTCGCAGCCCACTAGTTCATGCATCTCGTCTTCAAAGCAATTACCCAAGTTCTTGAACACTGTCATCTTACTCCACCAATCACACAAACACCATCATAGCTCCCTATCAAGAATCGCCCAAAACAATCACAAAAAATAGATAAAATTATAAATCAAAACAATTGAAGGTTGTATGGAATGAAAAATCGGAGATCAAATTCGGGAAAAAAAATCGTACCTAAGAGGAGGTGGTGGTGCTTCGTCTCGGGGTGTTCTTGATTGGAGGGATTTGCGGAAGAGGTGCGGAGATTTGGGGTTTTTAGGGCTTTTTTTTTTTTAATTTTTGTGCTCTATCAGGAAACGCCCGAAACTGGACCGCAGATTCGCTTTCCCCCTCTTTTTTCCGCCTAATTTAAAAATCAAATATCCAAATTTCTTTAATTTATTTTTATCTGCATTAAATTCGAGCAAGGAAAAAAGAAAGGAATTTTTATTCATCCCTTTTTTCGTCTGCTTCATGTCTGCCTTTATTGCGGAAAATACGGAGTCCTTTTTACCGAAAAGGGGTATTGTTGTCTTTTTAGGTTTCTATACAGTCAGAGCACGCGCGCTGCAGTCGTCCAAATGGGGATAGGAGCGGACTCTCACCGTTCGATCGAGGTTGAATTGATTGACCAAATATGAACGAGGTTCACCGTCTGTGGTAAATTACTAAATTGAGGTCTTTAGGTAGTGTATGGAACCTAACTTCGTAGAGAGACCATGAATGTTACTATATACATTGTTAAGAATCTGTATACCATGCAAGGACCCCTGTGTAGTGTGTAGTATTACAATGGAGTATGGTCATTGAGGCCACCATCTCGAAAACATTTAAAGTGCTCATTATACGAGAACGTAGGTGTGAAATAATAAACAAGGAGCTAATTCATACATGGTGCGTTTGTTTACTGAAAAATATCACCTTTCAAGCCTAAAAAAAAGACAAACAGGCTGAAAAATATTTGTTTACTGAAAACTCTGAAAGTGGTCGGTGACGGTGATAGATGAAAATTTTGACCTTTTACCCCTGAAAAACTGATTCTCACCGAAGGCTAACGATTCGATCGTCGCGCATCTTCAACAAAAAAAAACAGCTCTCTCAGAGGTTCGTCCCCTCACCCCGACGTTGCCCCGTTGAGCCGAGAGAGCCCGTGCCCCCTGTTGCCACCGCTGCCTCGTTGAGCCCCCCACCTCGACGCTGCCGCCGCCCCGTTGAGCCGAGGGAGCCCGTGCCCCCCCTCCGGGGCAACTGCTCGGGTCGTCTAAAGCCAGTTAACCCGGTGTTTGCCCTGACGCCTCCGCCGCTGCACCGTTGAGCTGAAGGAGCTCCCCCCGGTCATATCTCCCTCATTTTAGTCAGTTTTCGACTATTTTTTTCATCATTATAATAAAGAGCACTAAAAATGAGGAAGAATGAAAAATATAGGCCAAAATGGATAAAAAATGAGTAAGAAACGCATCGTTGAAGTTTGTCCAATTAAAAAAATTATCGATTACACGATAACCAGTGCTATCGTGTAATCCAACACACGATAACTAAGCTATCGTGCATTGGATTACACGATAGGCTATCATGCATTGGATTACACGATAGCTCGGCTATCGTGGAATCGATTACACAATACATTGAGCTATCGTGTAATCGATTACACTATACAGTGTGCTATCGTGTAATCGATTACAAGATAGCACACTAGATCTTGTAATCACCCATTAAAATGGGACAAACTTCAACAGTTCATATCTCCCTCATTTTTAGTCAACCATTTTTTCTTTCTTATTTTTATGCTCTTTTCTGATAATTATGATATCTTAATGACCTTGATATTTTATTAAAAAAATCCCACAAAATCCACGATAAATAATACGTGGTGGCTCAACATCTTTATGATATCATCATTATAAAAAAAAGTGCAGTAAAAATGAGGAAGAATGAAAAAAACGCATCGTTGGAGTTTGTCTCATTAAAAAGCTATCGTGTAATCGATTACACGATAAGATGGATTCCACGATACCCGAGGCTGATGAATATTCCTTTCTAAATACAAATCAGCGTGATTTATTTTCAGTTCCCAAACATATTTCACAAATCAGTTTAAAAATTTTCACCTTGACACCTGATAAGTGAGAAATATTTCAGCTTCCAAACGGTACCTTAATACACTCTTTGGGCTTGTTTGGAAAGCCACCACACTTTGTTAGCCACCCTTCTAGGATTATCTTTTGATTTGTTCGCATGTGGTGGGAGCAACCATCATATGAGAATCTAGGTGTGAAATAATAAACAAGGAGCTAGTTCGTACTTAGGGGGCGTTTGGAAGCTGATAGGTGAAAGGTGAAAATTTATGTCAGCCTGAAAATAATCAAGGGTGTTTTTTCCTGATTGGTGACAGCTCGTTTGGAAGCTGAAAGTAATTCGGCGTCAGGGTGAAAATTTTTAGGCCTAATTTGTGAAAGGTGAAATATGTTTGGGAACTGAAAATAAGTCACGCTGATAGGAATATTTGTCAGCATATCGAGTAATTTGATACACTATAGTACTGCATATCGAGTAACTGGTTACACTATAGTACTGCATATCGAGTAATTTGATACACTATAGTACTGCATATCGAGTAACTGGGTACACTATAGTACTGCATATCGAGTAATTTGATACACTATAGTACTGCATATCGAGTAACTGGTTACACTATAGTACTGTATATCGAGTAATTTAATACACTATAGTACTGCATGTTGAGTAATTTGATACACTATAGTACTGCATATCGAGTAATTTGATACACTATAGTACTGCATATCGAGTAACTGGTTACACTATAGTACTGCATATCGAGTAATTTGATACACTATAGTACTATAGTACTGCATATCGAGTAATTAGATACACTATAGTACTGCATATCTAGTAATCGATTACGCGATAACTTTTTTAATGGGCAAACTTCACCGATGCATATCTTACTCATTTCTAATCCGTTTTGGCCCATTTTTTTTTCATTCTTCCTCATTTTTAGTGTTCTTTCTTATAACGATGAAAAAATGTCCAAAACGGACTAAAAATGAGGGAGATATGACGTCGACGGGGGGTCCCTCGGCTTAACGGTGCGGCAGCGGAGGTGTCGGGGCAAATACCGGGGTGATCATCTTTGGACGACCCGAGAAGTTGCCCGGGAGGGGTGGGCACGGATTCCCTCGGCTCAACGGGGCGACGGCGTCGACGGGGGGGGGCTCAACGAGCGGCGGCGGGGATGGGGACAGATTCTCCTGGCTCAATGGGGCACCGTCGAGGTGGGGGTACTCACCGGGGGGGACGAATCTCTGAGCGAGAGTTGGTTTTTTTCGTTGAAGAGACGAGAGGATCAATTCGTCAGCCTGATTCTCACTCGGGTGAGAATCAGCCTTTCAGGGTGAAAGGTGAAAAATTGTCACCTTTCACCTTTCCGGGCTGATTTTTAGCCTTTCAGCAAACAAACACAAAACAGGCCTGAAAGGTGAAAAGGTGAAAATTTTCACCTATCACTGTTATCGACCATTTTTCACCCTTTCAGCAAACAAACACTTTTCACCCTGAAAGGTGACAATTTTCACCTTTCAGGGCTGAAATATTTGATTTTTCAGCTTTCCAAATGCACCATTAATACACTCTTTGGGCTCGTTTGAAAAGCCACCATACTTTGTTGGGCACCCATTTATGATCATCTCTTGATTTGTTCACGCCCAAGGCAGTTATCTAAGAGGCCAGTTGCCCAACCCCTTCTAGTTGTGTCCTAAGGACTTGGACACCTGTGTGTGACGCGACATTGTTGTTAGGTCAAGCTTTGACGGCATCTACTTAAAGAGGGGAGGAGATAGACATATGCCGCTAAGCCTCGTACAATGGGTGCCCTCCACAGGGAATGTGATTCATTAAACAATAACCTTAATTATACGGACTCAATGTGAACAAAAAGAACATGCTCAAAACTTGTTTCAAGGTGATAAGTGTTTAAAGGCGGAAACTTGTTTCTACTTGTCCAACTTCGAGCCATTTTGTGAGTCGACTTTCATACATGATAGGCTATGTCCTGCCATCACAACTGTATGTTTGAACATGGGCTTGCCAAATTAACACTTTAACATTTAAAATTTATCGAAGAGCTAGGTACAATCATGCTTTTCTCAATAATTTATGCCAAAATCACAAGACACAATAAGCTATTTAAACACTTATTTGACTAATTTTAAAAAGATGATGATGCCAGTCCAACGAAAGTGTCTAACAAAACCCTCCAGTGAAGATCGAAGCTTGTGTTTCCTATTAGATGTTGGAGGATAAGATAAAACTAGATTGTATAGCATATATAGCTTTAGGAGCAGCTAGAGTAGGATTAGGAATGGATCAACACACCGGCATAGTTGATTGAGATCCTAACTCCACTAGGAGTTGGAAGTCGCAAGCTCTATAAAGAGCAGCGTTGGCCCCTCTTTTCTCTTCACTTGCACTCGACACAAATTTTTTCTCTCTCAACTCTCTTTTCTCTCTCCCTGGTGGTCTGGCCTAAGAGTCCATTTGATTGGTCTGATTAAGTGCTGAAACTGATAAGCAGGTCATAAGCCGGCCATAAGCAGCTTATTAGCATATTTGTTATAGGCTCTAATTAAGTAACTGAATTAAGTGGGTTACAAAACATGACCTAAAAAAATCGGATAGTAAAATATGTCTTATTTTCTTTTGAAACCTGATCCTCTTCGACTGGCCAAGGCACAACATACTGATTGACCGGAGCCGAGCGGAAGATGAGATACGCGGGGGCGAGGGCAAGCCGGCAAACGTCAAATGCTTCGTATCACCCCACCCCACCTCTCCTTGGGTGCCCCTTCTTCTTCTCTCAAATCATATGAGCGGGCATGCGAAATGCTTGCAGAGTTTGATATTCGGTCTGCTTTAATTCCATCCAAAGAGACTGCAAAAAGAGATTACATTCCACAAAATTATTCCTTACACAGAGTTCCTTTTTCTCCCTCTTTGGGCAGCACAAATCAATGCTCTAGATCAATGAAAAGCAGAAATAAATGGGTTGGTAGAAGAAAAACAGAGAACCATGTACTTTTCACCCCCGGTACACAAGCTTTTGGAGTTCTGACATCAAGTTCAATAGATTCAAGAAAGGATTCAAAAATGGAAGAGGAAATCTGCTGAGAAGTGGGACGAGTAGGTGGGACGATGGAAATGAAGAAGGAATTAAATCAAAAGAGCTCAGCTTTTACTATTCAGGCGCAGAGAAGCGATGTTTTGCCACTCCAGATTTTATGGGCAGAAAGTGTGATGAAAGAGCTGGGGTCCCTAGAAGCACTAGTAGATGGATGAAAGAGGCTGATACTCCAGAAGCAACATTTTCAGATGCAAGACGCAAAATCTCCCGAGTTGATTGTGCACCTTCATCTGTTAGGAAATGGACAAATGAATCCTTCAAAAGACACCAATCCGGCTCATCAAATCCGTATGGCAAAATGTGACCAAATGTTTCTAGAGCTGACGAAGATACTAACTGTAGAAAAGGTGAGACAGATGGATTGCCAAACCATAAGGTCCCAAATGGGATTGATTTAGAAGAGAAAAATGATTGTTCCATTGCTTTAGCTAAACTTCCATTTGTTTCATCTTCAGATTCAGATTCAGTTTGGACAATTTCATATACATAACTTAGAATTCTTAGTAGACTTTTCAGATTCAGACCAATCAAATGGACCCTAAGCGAAGGATTTGTAGGACGCCTTTATGCAATATCCTATCCGTCGATCTACAATTTTGCAGTTTTACTCTTCTCTATTCTTTTGAGTTTGTAGTCGACTATTCGTGTCATTACTCCTTGTTTTGAATTGCTTATGACCGAAAGTTTGAACATTTATGACTATGCTCCTGTGTACCTATCTAGATGCTTCTGTTTGAATTGCTTATGCGTAGACAAAATCATGTATGTCATTAGAGCGTATGCAGTTTTTTAGCCAAGGTCACTTACTATGTCTGATTGCTTGCATGCTTTTGAAATATGTGAAAATTATCTTGTTTGATTCTTTTCTAGACTACATATTTGTTGTCCAACAATAATTGTTACAATTCCATGGCTGATTTCATCCATTGCCCTGTTTGCAAAAATCACAAATTCTTGTGGATTTGTAAGGGAATTGTGAGAGCCTTTGTTTCATTAGATCGGCTATGTAACACACAAACTATTCCTGTTATACCCCGAAATCCCACACCTCGATCAGAGTGCGGAAGCTAACAAAAGAAGTACATTTCGAGGTAGAGATCCCGGGCACGCGACCGAACAGTCGATTTCACCACCAATTACAATCATCACAAAAGGATGTGTAATCGGTTATACCCACAATCAGTGTAATACAATAATAGACATCATTAAATAATATGAAATGAATATACTTAATTTTTTTATTCCAGCAATAATCCTTTAAGAAAATCCAAAAACGATAGACCTAAACGTTTATGGCACTCAACTGCCAACAAAGTCACAAACATCAAAATATAGCAAAGCAAATAATTAAAAACTCTAAAATCTCTTCACAGCTCCTCCAACCGCCTTTCTTTTACTGCAACTTCCTGATCTCAACTTTCTTTACATCCCACATAAGAGAATGCATGAGTTTTTCATAGAAACACTCAGTAGGATGTAAAAATCCACCGAAAATGAATCAAGCAGTATGAAGAGAAATAGAGATGACCAAGGATTATGAATATTCAACACATCTGGACTGAACCCAAGGTCTATACATCTGAAAAGAAAAGGTCAGTTGATTGATTGAATTTTTAACTATTTACTCGCAATCGCACGAGATTACGTATAGACTAGTGGAAACGAGGTCGAACCCAAAGGACTTGGACTGATTCAACTTATTCTAATGAAAAGATTGAATTTTAATAAAATAAAGAACTAAATTTTAGCAAGAAATTAAATTAATAAAAATATCAAAAAAAAGTACCAAGGCAGCGAATCCACTACTAAACATGCAATTACTACTCTCAATTATTATCTCGCACAAGTTAATATGATACGGTAACTCGTGTTCTTGGTCAGACATACAAATTACCAGTGAATGCACTACACGTTCTTTGGTCGGACACGAAAAGTTCATCAACTATGATTATATAATAATTCTATCATTTGGTCGGGCATAAAATTAACATAAACCTGTTATTATCTAGATACAGGAATATCAAATTCCAGTCATAATCATACTAGTCTATGGTCAAGCACTAGATCAAATTATGAAATATGAAATCGCATTAAGCATAATCATATCAACTATATTAAATTAAATAATTAAGAACAATAACACAAATTTAGAGTTTCATCTACGCCTTGGACGCGAATTTAGCCAGCCATTGGACTAGGAGAACACTGTTGATTTGTCAGAGTCATTTTGCACTTCACGAAAAACACTGGTCGAAATCACTGTAGTAGCACTGTAGCAAAAATCACTGTTCATCATCCCCTCCGATAGTTTGGTACTGTAGCAGTTGGAACGTACTGTAGCAAAGTGAAAATCCTCCAAAACTCCGTCTTTCTTCTCTCCTCCTCACCTCCGGCCAAAACCCCGCCTTATTACCACCGGAAAAGCTCTGGTTTTTCCTCCTGTCAAGTTCTATTTTTTTTTTCTGTAAACGCTCTCCTTTTCTCTCTGTTTCTCTCTCTGCAAAGCGCTGTTTTCCTGAGCAAAAGCTCCGTGTTTTATAGGCGATCAAACCGGAGTCCTTTTCTCTTTTGAAATCCAATTCCGAATCCAAGTCCAAATCAGTTCGGTGAGTTTCCATTTCAAGCACGATTCTTCCGTTTCCGTTTTCTATTTTTCTCAATTGAAATTTGTTCCTCGCCGTCGCTAGGCTTCATTTCCGTCGATCACAGGCTCTACCATTGTCGAGCTTCACCGGACTAGACAGAACCGTCGTCGCCTACATCTCAAGCCGCCGGAGACTTCTCTTGCTCTAACAGGGCTCTGCTTCTCCCGCCAATGGCCGCCACAGTCCATCGCTGTTCTTCTGTGCAACGCCTGCCGTGGAGCTTCGCTGTCTCGAGCTCCGCCGTCGTCGTCATCTCAAGGCCCGTCGAGCCCAGCCGCTGGCGAATATCACCCGAACAGGGCTCAGCTCATTCTGTTCTCAAAGGCCCGAGCTTTAGCTCGGGTTAGTTTTCCTTTTTTTTTTCTTTTTTTCTGAACCGAACCTGTAACACCCGGAAAATTCGTAAGTATTTTAAAACCCAAATTTGACCCTCTTAATGTTTGATTTGGTCGAATTGTGCCTCGTGAAAATTAAAGCTGGTGAGAAGAGCTTTCCAACGCCACCTATTATGTGCGATTTGGAGTTCGGAGTAAAAAGATATGGGAAATTGAATAAATATACCCGTAGATGCGATCGATCGCAATAAAACGATCGATCGGCATTTTGAACACGATCGATCGGCTTCGATCGGCTACGATCGGCGCCATCGCGCGATTGGTAATCAGGGCAGGACGATCGATCGCCGTATTGCCCGATCGATCGCCAGTTGCGGTTTGGCGAATCCTAACCTAATTTTGAGGCGGATTTGTTTGGGAAAGATGTCATATCCTAACTAAACTTATATTGCACGTTCCTAGGGTGATTTAGGGACTCTCCCATTGGTGGAAAGGGCCCAAGATATGGTAGAATTGATTGGGCAAAGATCTTCTAAAAACTCTATATAAACCCATAGAGTCTAGGCTTGTGCTTTTGAAAACTAAACCCTAGAACGTCCAGAGGCTTTCCCCTCTCCTTCCCACGTTCATCCCTCTCTTAGAAGACCTCTTCTTGTGGGAATTGCTCAAGAGCTTGGATCGGGAAGCTTTGAAGGAAGCGGAGGAGACGAACATCGCGTAGAAAGGCGACGTCTTGTGGTGATAAAGAGTAGGATGGTTTTTCCCTCTCTTCTTATTCTTTTCTCACATTATATGATGAGTGTTCTTACTGATTTCCTTGGAATATTGCTTTGAATCTTGCGGGATTAATGATTTATGTCTTGTCTTTCCATGTGTATTGCGATACATGCATATATGCCTTCATGCTTCATGTCTAGATGGTAAATCACATCAAAGATGGATGCTTTATTAATTTTACAGAAGATAAAAGTTCTGATATTGTTCTGATTATGATGTCTAATGATTGAGTCTTATACCTTAATGATCGTTTTGCTTAAATCAATTTAGTTGAAAGATATTATGGTCTAAGATTGTGTTATATGTGAAGAAACATGATAAAAAGGGAATCTTTTGGTAATTCTAGTTAATTCCAGGATCTGTAATTGATCTAGGAGGGGAGTATTATCATCTATCATGAGTATAATATCATCTATAAGTGGTACGGTATAAGTTAATTAAAGTTTAATCAAGTTTCTCACTTTCGGCCAGAACTGTTTCTGCACGGACAGTCGACAGTGAATAATTCATAACTAATTCATATGATATCAGAAAAATATAAAACCGGTGGGGTTAGAAACTAGACTCATAAGGGTACTCTCAGTAAAAATTTCAGAAGATAATATTAACTGTACAGTGTCTGGGAGTCGCCGGAAGGGGACTGTTGTGCATAAGACAGTGAGCAGAATCTAAGTGAAAATACTATGTACTTAAGTAAAACCACTTAATAAGATGTGAAGATGATATGACGTGCTAGTAACTAATACTAGACTATATTCTTATGATTATCACAGTAAGGTTGGGTTATGGTTAATATGATAGATGGGTGATACCTATGTTAAGAATACCGTAATCGTGTATTTGAAGATAAAGCGTTTGTGTCGGTTTGAGGTTCTATTTGGAATCCAAATCATCTAGGACTCATTAATACCTTGTCTCTGATTTATATATTTCAATAAGACCTATATGATTTCCATCTAGGGCTGAGCATGAACGTATGTATGGATTGTGTTATTCTCTTTGTGTGACATTCCCACTTATACTCTGTATGTGAGTCTGTTCCGGTGATTGACACCATATGTGGTTAGAGTGTTGCGGCCTCTATTTCTTTGAATTATTATTCATCATGATTATTTGATTGATTCCTCCACTAGAGGTCTTGCGGGATTTCTCCGGAAGTGGATTCATAGTATGCTCAAATTATGCCATTGCTTGATCTTGCGGGGTCACTAATATTCGTGGTACTGCGGTTCCACACTGCCCAAAAAGAGGCAACATACGTACGTTAGATTGTTGACATTACGGAAGGTCATCAGTCTCCGCCCATCGTGCCCGTAAGCACTGGTGGGGCCAGCATCCTAGACGCATGGCAGGGTTCCAAAAAGAGGACCCCTAGGGTGGTTCTGGTATAGTCACTTGCGGGTGATCGGTTCAGCGAGCAGAAATTGTACTCCTTTCACTTTTAATGTCTGGAGCTTTTTAATATGATTATCATTCCCTCCTTACTCATATGTGTAGTAGGAGCCTTATTGTTGTTTTCCTTACTTGCGGGTTGGAATTATTATTGACTAACCTTTCAGGTGTATAAATCCTTGGTTTAGTCCGGATGTTGCGGCATCTTCATAAACCTTTGTTATTCTTATCCTATTCATATTGTTTGTCCTAATTCAGTGGGTTTTTACATCCTACTGAGTGTTTCTATGAAATACTCATGCATCCTCTGATGCAGGCGCAAATGGAATTTGAGATCAGGAAGTTGCAGTAGTGAAGCGGTCGCAGGAGCCGTGAAGACTTAGAGTTTATATTATTTGCTTTGCTTATTTGATGCTTATGACATTTAATGGCAATTGTGTGCCATAGATTTATAGGTTTATTTGATTTGACTTTCTTAAATGGATTATCAGTATTATTAAGTAAATTTCCATTCCATAGTATTCATTAATGTTTGTATGTGTATTGCACTGATTATGGGCATGACCGATTACACATCCTTTTGAGATGATCGTAATTGGTGGTTAATTCGACAGTTCGGTCTCGCGCCCGAGATTCTCTACCTCCAAATGTATATCATTGATTGGCTTCCGCACTCCGTTCGAGGTATGGGATTTCGGGGCGTGACAGAACCGGAACTAGAACTGAACCATCCATTTTTCCTTTGTTTTTTTTCTTTTTCTTCTTTAAAACCCAACGTATCAACCGCATCTGTCAGATCTTCAATCTCAGCACTGAACCAGTTTGACGTGCGTGCACTTTTGACGATTTGCATTTGAACTCTTACGCCTACATAAGTAAAGTTAAATATAATTTAGATGCATCATAAATTGTAAATCCATTAAACCCAATTAATGCATCTAAATTATTCAATTAAGCGCATTTATTTATTAAACTCTTAATTACTCACCTAATCATGATTAATCGTTAATTATCTTTACTTCAACTAAAATTACGACTAACATATAGGCAAAAAGGCATATAAAAATGTATATATTTTGTAGATATCATCAGTCAACACAAAAGAAGTCCTGGCTCTCAAGTATAGAGAAAGGATAACAAAATATACAACTCCAAACAAGTCACTGGTGTAAGGAGAAGAATCAACAATCATAATACCTCTCAACATGGAAAGTGCAAAGAGATTCAATTCTGCTCGCTGTTTACCAACCACGTGGATACTTGCCAGAACATCCTAGAGGTTCTCCCTTCGGAACCCGGCTACGCGTCTTGGCATGCTGGCCCCATCTATGCTTATGGGCACAATGAACGGAGACTGCAGACCTTCCGTAATGTCATACAGTCTAAACATACGTATTTGCCTCCCTTCGGGCAATAAGGAATCAAAATTCTATAAATATCGGAGGTCACGCTAGACCTAGCAATGGCTCGTGAGCATACTATGATTCCACCAAACAAGTAGTAGAGAAATAGGTCAATGTCAAACCGGACAATGAATCAAACAACAACATAAGTCTCAACTTTCTGAGAATAAGGTAACTCTTATCGTAAAGACTCACTCATAGAATATGAACAAAACATCAAGGTCTTTGGACAACATATCACTCACTTACTAGAGTAGAGTATTACAACAAAGCTTCTCAAAGACATACAACTCTCTCATTGGAATAATAAGGAAATTCAAACACTTGGATAATGACAACTCACCAAAGGAATATGTCTACAATCAATACATGTTTTTCATGCTCAGCCCTAGATAGGAATTCCCCATAACATTAGGATTTATAATACATATATATCAGAGATAAGAAAGCTACTGAGTCTTAGATGATTTGAATTCCAAGTGGAATTTCAAACCGACATTGAACGCTTTGTCTTAAAATCGATGGTTACAGCTCTTTTTTTTTCCTTCTTTTTTTTGTCAAAGGATTGACCCACCTAATTGGATTAACTCTAACCCCACCTTACTGTGATATTCCATATATATATAGTCCAAATAGTGAATAAGACACGTTACTTATCCTTATACCGTATTACATAATGTTATTTAGGTAGTTAGTATTTTCTCTCAGATTTAACTCACTGCCTTCTGTACAACAGTCCTCTTCCAACGGCTTACGGACTCTGTAAAGTAAGACTTAGCCTCTGAAATTTGATGATACCCTTACGGGTCTAGTTTCTAACTCCACTAATTTTACATTTTTCCGATTTTCCTTGAATTAGTTACGAATTATTTACTACGGATTGTCGGCACAGAAACAATTCTAACCGAGATTAAGATTATTACTTAAACTCGACTCTCTCACCTAATAACACTCTATAGATAATAATATATCATTAACAAACATCATTACTCCCCTCCTAGGTCAGTTACACATCCTCGGATTGTCTGAAATTACCTAGGTATACCCTTTTATCATATTACATAACATATATCACAGTTTTAAATATTTATACTTTACAAATAGGATAATTAATACAAGACAATCATTATGGCACAAGAATCAATGTGAATCAAGGTCAACAAGACAAGCTTAAGGCTTCAGGCCTATGGATGATGAATAAAGCAACCAACTTTGGGTATGAATCCTATCTAGACACTTAGCATAGAAGTATGCATGATCATATCACCATATGAATGAAAAATAGAGTCATAAGTCAATAATCTCACATGAATCAAAGCAATACATCATGGTATTGAATAAGAACACTTATAAACATTATATGGATGAAGAAAAGAATAGGGAAAACTATCCTACTCTTATCTCGCGAAGATCATCCTTCTGCACGTGTCGTTTGCCTTCCTCACTTTGCAACCAACCTCCCGTTCCAAGCGCTGGCGAATCTCTCACAAAGAAGAAGCCTTTAGGAGAAGGGTGAACTTGGAAGGAGAAGAATGAGGCTCTAGACATTCTAAGGTTAGGGTTTCAATAGCACAAGCCAACTCCTCAAGGGTTTATATAGAGTTTGGAGAGATCTCTTCTTAAACAAATCCTCCCATATCATGGACTCTTTCCACCAATAAGAAAGCTCTAAGATCTCTTTAGGAATGTGCAATCCAAGTCTAGTTAGGATATGGTATCTTCCCAAATAAATCTGGACCAGAAATAACTAAGAAAATTACAAACCGTAAGGGACGATCAGATTGATCGTCGCCTGCTTTCCTCAAGCTACCGCACTACTGACGATCGATCGTTGCCACGACGATTGATCGTCACACATGCACAACACCAACCCAAGAGAACGATCGATCGTCACCACGGGAAACACGGTTTCAAAAATTCATATCTTTTTACTCCGAACTCCAAATCGCACATACTCAGTGGCGTTGGAAAAGCTCTTTTCATCATCTTTAACACCAAGAAGCAAAACATAACAAAATCAAACATCGAGGAGGACAAATTTCGGTTTCAAATAAACATACCAATTTTTTGGGTGTTACAATTCCTACTTAATTCTAATGTTCGGCTATACTTATACTCTTTTGATATATTACATAAGCTATATTATATTTTCTTTAAGCGGTTGTATCATATTTTTGCAGTCGGTTTCCAAATACCTATATGAGCCTTGTATTATATTATTTCAGCCAACCATATTTATGACACCCCGACATAAGATACCTTGTTATACATGGTATTATTATATTCAAGTCGTGACCTTGCTATTCGATATAGAAAACTGTCACTTTCTGTCTTCTCTGCTTTTATGATGTATATCAAATCTGAATTCATGTCTCTGCAACACTATTGTTAAACCTTGATATGCAGTGTCATCTTTAGTTGTCCTTTGGATTTTTGCTTATTCAAATGTATCTGTTTCTTCTTCGTTCTGCATTTAAATCTTCTCGTCATTTTATCCTTATTTAGGATTAGGATCAGCTAGTTTGTTTCCTCATGAATTAGCGCACGTTCTTGATATCTACATAAGTATTGGCTATTAGAATTATTGTCTTGTCCCTTTGTTTGAGAGTTAGTTTCATTTCATTTCCATGTTATATCTTTAACTTGGAAGTATCTACAGTTTTGGTGTGCGCACAGATAAGATTCTAAGTGACATCTTTATTAAAGAGTTTCATAAATATTTATTGTATATTCTCTTATATTAGACATAAGATAAGTGAATGATAGTATGCTCACCGCAAAGCCGTGACCGTGATTTAGATCCATGTGGTCTCCGTGATTATGGAATGTCATTCTTAGCCCTTTCAAGACACCCCACGTTCATAACTAGGTTGTTAGGCATCATGGAAGGCCTATTCAATCTCTAACCATTGTGTCAATGAAAACTGATGGTAGTTGCTAGAACTTAAGCATTATTTACTCAAGCATAGGTAGCGAAGTAATAAAGTTAATCCGATGAGTTCGAGGTCAAACAACGAGGACCGTATATGTTTGGGAAAAATCCGATCTAAAACTACTAGTCATGAAATCTCAGCGAATGAAACAGATTTTGTTGTAGAGAAAATGAAATTAAACTTAAGAAGCAAAGCTAATTTAAGAGAGTAATAATTAAGTTGAGAGATTAGGCTTGGGCATCGAATCCATTGAAATTCCACATATTATTGTTCTCCCACATTCCAATTTATTTGACTCCAAGGTATAACACTATTATGATTGTTCAAAATCATTACATGTATCCATAGACAACATTTAATCAAAGATGAATACTTAATTTCAATTGATGCCACAAACTTATCATTCAAACTTATTGATAATTCTAACCAGTCAAAGTGCATGACACAATAAATGAAAGAAAAATTTTAATAACTAAAACTCTAAAAAGATTCCATTGGATAAAACTCAAACAAAATGTCTTGGAGAATAAATAGCATGCTTCATAACAATTTCATCTACCCCTAGCCTAGTAGAAAATTAGTTACTCATTATAATGGAGAGCACAAAGAAATATACAATTAATTCCATTAATAAAGCAAAATAATAATTTGAGTGAAATAATGGCCCTTTCTTCTTCACGTGCTACTCCACTTGAAAAGTCTGTCTGTTCTCCTGTGTATCCCAAAAATCCCTTTGGTTGTCTGCCCCACAAGCCGAAATCTCTATTATGTTGTCGCACCTCAGGGATTCCACTGCCGTGAGTTGCCTCCCCTTTTCTTCTGCTCGTCTATTTTTATAGTCTGCTCACCAAAAGCCAGTAGCTCCCTGGTTGAGGATGATTCCAAATCTCATGCTTTCTCATCCAACTCGAGTCCTATTCCTCATCGTAAACTCTTCCAGATTGAGGATGAACCAAATCTGAACTCGATCCATCCTAATCGAGCTGCAAAACAGCGTTCAAATTTATCATCAAATCGAATCCTTCCCATATTCGAGTTTATCCCAAATCTCGCCCAAACTGTTGAGTCCTTGTTCTGGCCGCCTCTTCCAATTCGAAACTCAGGCACAAGCACGCTGAGCCAAATCGAAGTCGAGCTCAAGATCTGATCTTCATCTTTGCGTTGAGAGTCTCTTGTTCTATTCAGTCAGAGCGACCAAGCGCTTGAGCAGAGATACTCGATTATCTTTTCCTTTTTTTTCTTTTGCTTCAAAACCTGTCTCCTCTTTAGTAACAATCAACGACTAAGATTATTCTTGCACTTGATTTATGCCTTTGAATGAATTTGGAGCCTAGAAAGTATGGCAGCCTTGACAAAATTTGATATAACCTCCAACTTTTGACATGAACCCTTAAGCTTACTTAAACGCAAATGCTCGATTACTCATTAGAGATAGTAACAAACCTCCTTATTTTGCATTTTTTTAAACTTTTTTTTTTTCTGTGTATTATACCTTCAACTTATTTTCAAACAACCTCCTCCTTGAAGCTAAGCATATGGTTTATTATGATAATTGAAGCTTTAAGAATACCACATTTTCAAAAATAGACTTGACTAAAGACATCCCATTAAAAATTATAGTAAAAAGCATAATACACCATATTTTTTTATATAACCAAGATTGTGCAATTGTGAATCAGAAGATTTTGTGTCCATCATGTGAACTTGCCCCTGTGGGTTGGATTAGGATTGAGCAGGAAAATTACCTTTCTCCTGAACAGCTAGAGAAGGTGTCAATTTAGTGAGAGAGATTCTTATATCATTAATGGCCTGTGAGGTTTGTTGATTAATGGTAGCTTGCCCTTGTATGAAAGTTTGTAGGGTCTCCTCAAGTGTCTTCTTGTGAGGTGGAGCATATGGTGTATAATTGGAAGATGCTTGAGGAGGTGGTGTTCGTGCAACTAAAGTTGGGGTGATTCCTCCATCCTGGGTTGTATGTGTCTCTATAAGGAGACTATTTCTTGAAAGGGGTCATGGAATTTGTTTGGTCATGCACACCTCCTTGAAAGCAGGAATGGTAGGGCACTCAGTAGTCAGGTGTCCCATGACATCACAAATTCCACAGGCCTCTTTTGTAGCAACAAACTTAACAACATTAATTTTTACTAATTCCATAGCCTCTACCTTCTTAGCCAAAGAGGCTAGCGAGCACTCAAATTATCCTCTTACCTAAGATGATGCAGACCCCCACTAGTAGTTGAAGACTTTGTCTTATTAGAAACATCAGAGGGATCGGTGGGATCCCAAGAATCTATTGAAATTTCTGTTGCTTGTGCATGCACTCGTGGAATAGAGATATCAGGGGACGTGTGGTTAGAGATTCTTCTGGTATTTTGATTGAGAATCCATTGTTTGAGTTTACTGTTCCATCACACACACAAAATAAAATGGTTGATCAGGGTAGTAACCATGATATTAATGAAAATGAGATTGAACATGATGCACCAATGCGGCCCTTGCGTGATTATCTGCAACCTGCACGCACTAGCACACCCTCCTGTATTATATTGCCTCTACAAGCACACCACTTTACTTTTAAGCCTGAAATGATGAACTTGCTTCCCAAATTCCATGGTCTAGAGTCTGAAAATCCTTATTTGCATTTAAAGGAATTTGAGGAAGCATGTGCAACTTTTGAGCAGGCTTGTAGTGAGGATATTATTAAGCTGAAATTATTTCCTTTTTCTCTGAAGGATAAAGCCAAGACTTGGCTGAATTCATTTAAGCCTAGATCTGTGGGAACTTAGAAAGAACTACAAATTGAATTCCTGAAAAAGTTTTTCCCAGTTCATAGGACAAATGCCTTGAAAAGATAAATAATAAACTTTGCTCAAAAACAAAATGAATCATTTTATCAATGTTGGGAAATTTGAAGAAAAATCCAACGAAAAGCCACTTGTTCCAGATCAACCTCAGAATACTCCAAATTCCCTACAAAGCAAACCAATGAAATTAAACTAAGAGCAAATGAAATTAACTAAAGTATACTAGAAAGAAATAAACTAATTTGAAGACTAATCCTAAACTTCACTCCCCGGCAACGGAGCCAAAATTTGTTCAAGCCCCAAAATAGGTTGACAATCGTAATATATACTTGGTGACTCCAAGTGTCGAACCACAGGGAATGATGTAGAATTAATCTATTCCAAACTAATTTAAAACTACTTAACTCGGCAAATTAAAATTCTTATCAGGAAATTATATAGAGAAAATGTAATTTAATTAACTACTAAATTAAAAACTACGATTAACGATTCAATTGAAATTAACTAGAGATAGGCAAAGATAATTAGTGAGAAGTATCAAAGCTTCAAGGATCAATTATTTAATCAATACTCTATGTCTATTTAATTTCTCAATTAGATTCAAATGATGATTTCTCAATTACATTCAAATTCATAATAATAATTCTCATAAAGGCTTGATTGAATATTCATCATTAACAAGCTCAATCAAATAATCACAGGGAATCATAAACATTTGCCGTACCTCACGACAAGTCAAATAATTATATAGATTATGACTTTATCAAAATATCTCTATTCAATCAAATAGACAATAAAACCATCACTTTCATAAACATAGAAATATTGATCAAATAATCTCTCGCATTGGGAAAACATTGTAGCAGAATCACTATTCATGGCTACTGTTCACAGAAAACACTGTTCATCGCCTTCCTCCCCAGTCCGAAATCACTGTAGCAATTTACAGTTACTGTAGCAATGTGGAATCAGTCCCAAAATTGACGTTTTTTCCTAGCAATTTACAGTTAATGTAGCAATGCGGAATTAGTCCCAAAATTGACGTTTTTTCCTCTCTTTCTCTTCTCTCTTATCCCAATTGATTTCTATCTTTTCCTTCTTGTTTTCCGGCCAAAAACCCACCGAAACACGATCCACTTTCTTCAAAATCGAGCCTTTATTCTTTGAAAACCAGTCCTGTATATGCTCAAAAGTTCGTCCAAAGTTATGTTTTTATAGGCAGATAAAGAGCAGGCCAACCGTCAAGCTCTTCCTAATCCAAGTACGTATTGATATGTGGAAGAATCCAAATTGAACACAACTCTGAACTTTCTCCTTCACGAGCATGACTTCTTCAGTTTGTTAGGCTTTTCTTCTTTCGCAATCGAGCAGTGGCTCTCTGGATGAAAGTGTGAGTAGAATCATATCCAGATTTGATCTTATCCCAATTCCAGCCGAAGTAGAGTAAATCTGGAGACTCCTCCCTGTTCCTCTAGGCATCTTCCTCTTTTGGGTTCTAGAAGAGAACACCTGAGCAGCAGCTCGGGTTCTTTGTATTATTTTGTTCTTTTTGCCGAACCGAACCATTGAACCGGTTCAATTCCTTTTTTTTTCTTTCTTCTAAAACCCATTGTAGGAATCTCATCCATCCAATATCATCTTGACAGTTCTTTTCTTTATGAACAAAACCCGTATTCTCCTTGGATGTCAATTGACAATCTGGATCATCTCTGCACTTGGTCCTTTCTTTTCAAATTGATTCAAGCTTTAAAAACCCGCTACAAGCCTCCTAGCTGTCGGATCTTCTACATCTTGTTCTTTTTGCATATAATCCCGATTAACGTGCTTAAATCCCATGATCTGCAACTCTTAACTTCTAAAAACCTACAATAATAAAATCAAACCAAAATTCGACGCATATTAAAAATATAATTCCTTTAATTCATTAATGCATCTAAATTAGTTAATTAAAGTAATTTAATTATTAATCCCCTAATTACTATCCTAATCACTAATCACCCATTTTATTCATATTTCATCATTAAATCTACACTAGCAAATAGGTAAATAGAGCATATAAATATGTATCTTTTATGCATATCACAGCCTTGACAAAATTTGATGTAATCTCCAACTTATGACACAAACCCTGTAGCTTACTGAGGCACAAAGGCTCGGTTACTCATTTGAGATAGTAACAAACCTCCTTATTTTGCATTTTTTTGAACTTTTTTTTAATGTATTATACCTTCAACCTATTTTCAAACCACCTCTACCATGAAGTAAAGCAGATGATTTATTATGATCATTGAAGCTTTAAGAATACCACGTTTTCAAAACTAGACTTGACTAAAGTAATCCCACTAAAAATGGTAGTTAATAAATTTTTAAATGATATTTCTATGTGTAATTGATGTGTGTGAGTGATTTTTAGAAAATAGGAGAGTATGAATCCATGAGGATTGTATAAGAATCAAAACATCATATACGGGATGTATTACAAAAGCAACCTATAAATTAATTTTTATGTTTTTTTTCAAACATAAAATCAAATGTCAATCTACCCCCCGCCCCGCCCCTTAAAACCTACACAACATTGTCCTCAATGTTAAGAATGGAATAAATATAGAGGGTGAAAGATAAATGTTACCTAAAGTGCTGCAAAGTGTTAGAGTCTCATTACTCAAAATAAAAGTAAATAAGAAGGCCACTCCACCAAACCTAGATTGAAGTATACCACAAAGATAACATCATATTACCAACCTAAAAGGAATAAAACATCGGGCTGCTAATAAGCGCATAATTCACACGCATTATATACGCTAATATCTTAGTTTTCTAACCCTAGTTACGAGTGATCTAGGTTGGTTAGTAATTATTTATTGTTAAGCAAAGAATTAAAAGTTTACATTAATTTAATGGTTAATTGTGCTTATTTAATTTATTTGGATGCATTAATTGATTTAATGGAAATATATTTTAATATGCATCTAAATTGAATTTAATTGTTTCTATGTAGATTTCAAGAGTTACAGATGTAGATCGTCGAATTGAAGCACCTTGAACGGATTTTTGTGAAGAGATCGAAGATCCGACGGTTAGAATGAAAGATTATAAAAGTGGGATGTCTGCGGTTTTGAAGATGGGTGTCCAACTCAAATGAAATTAAAAAAAAAAAGAGGAAAGGCTCGAGCAGAAAGAAAAAAAGAGAAAAGAGAAACAAAACGATCGAGCAAAGCATTCGACTCAAACAGAGGAAGTAGGAGAGCGTCTTGGAAGGGATTCAGATCAGGAATGATTCGTGATATAAAAGATTCAAGATGGAAATTAGGACAGGTAGGAAAGACTCAACTCGGGCTCAGATTTAGCTTGCTCAAACACTCGGGTTCACTCGCGCTTGTCGCACCTGGTTCCCTCTTGGGTTCAGTCAGATAGACTCGAATTTGTGGCCTTGCTCGACTTGGATTCAAGAGATGAACACGAGACTGATTTGGGTTGTGGTTAGAACGAATTTGGGATCAGTTTTGGGCAAGATTTGAGTCAATCTAAATATGCAAGGGAATTGACTTTAGGGCTCTTGAAAGTTCTATAAAAGCATAACAGAATTCGGCCTGTGTGTAGGGCCTGAGAGGAGCTACATTAGATGATCGACGTGCTACAATATTTTCATCTCATGCGTTAGTAGATGACTTCTCCAAACCAGGTTCTTTATTTTATTATCATGAGTAGCTAATTCTAGTTAGGGATAAGGCTTAGATGGATTTGTAATGAAGCATCTTATATACTCTTGTCTTTATTTTATGGTTAATTAAAGACTAATCTTTTTTATTCAATTGGTTTATTTCTTCTTTCAAAGTACATGTCATCATTTACTATTGCTGGAATTTTGGATGAATATGAATTATGGAGCAATGGTTAATTGAATTAGTATTGTCTTTTGATTGATTGTGATCGTATGATATATTCAATGCTTAGAATGATTAATTAGATGTTTTGGACAATCATAGATTGGTATTATTGTTATAGTTTTTAGATATATTATGTGGAGTTATGATGAAATCGATGTCTTTGCCTTGCCTTTATCTTTTGAGCTCTATTTCACTTGCTATTTTTATTTTTATCTTCTCCACAAAAAAGCCCAATTTGTTAGAATAGGAATTCATAATTTAGTTTGAATTTGTGACTAATAATTTTAGATTTTATTTTTTTCCAAATACGCTCTCCCTATGGATCAGTCTCGGGGGTCCTCAGCCAGACAATGTGAGTCAAAAGGATTCAACTATGATAAATAGGATCAGACATAGGGATAGTCTCATCCTCTGTGGAAATCAACTCCAAATATAGCTTAAGTCGTTGACTATTCACTATAAATACTTTGTCATTTTTTGGATTTTCAATTTTTACAACTCCATGAGGTTAAACAGTTTTAACAATAAATGGACCAGTCCATCTAGAACGGAGCTTGCCATGAAACAAATTCAATCTAGAGTTATACAACAGAACTTTTTGTGAAGGTTTAAAAGTTTTCTATGAATGTGTTAATCATGAATGAACTTCATTCATTCTTTGTAAATCTTTGAATTCACATAATCATCATTCCTAATTTCTTTCAATTCATTAAGTTGGAGCTTACACACAAAACTAGTTTCATCTAAGCCTTAATTAAACTTCAGTATAGCTCAAAAGCCTTGTGCTCTAGCTCCACAGGCAAGTGGCAGGCTTTCCCATAGATCTATAAGGAGATATACTAATGGGAGATTTAAAAGTTGTACGATATGGCCAAAGCATATCAGTTAAGTGTAGAGACCAATCTTTGCGATTTGGGTTAACTATTTTCTCAAAGATGTGTTTAATCTCTCTATTGGCAAGTTCTAACCTCTACTATGAATATTTTTTGGTCGTATGTTGTCCATTGAGATGGAATTTGATCGGTAACAAAAAAATCAACAATATCAACAAACCAAGGTAAATGAGAAACAATAAAGAGTTGCTCATCTATGAAAGTGTATTTAATTGGCATGGTCTCCATGGAGTCAAAAACAATTAACGTAGACAAATCGTCAGCCACGACATTTGCTACTCCCTTCGTATCATTAATGGTGATAATTAATTCTTGAAGTAGAAGGATCCACCTAATCAATCCTGGGTTTTGCATCCTTCTTTGAGAGAAGATATTTCAGTGGAACATGATTAGTGTAAACAACAATAAGAAATCCTGTCAAGGAAGTCCTAAATTTATCTAAAACAAGTACTATAAAAAATAATTCCTTTTTAGTTATTGAATAATTTATTTGAGTATTATCTAAGATCTTATTTGCATAATAAATAATATAGGGCTTCTTGCCCATCCTTTCCCCCACAACAAAGTCATTGGCATTAGACATTACATGTAACACCTGAAAAATCGGTATGATTACTAAAACTACTATTTTAGGATACTGTTCTAAAATAGGAAAGTTTTACTGCCTGTTTTGATTTTTTGTGATGTCTTATAATCTGGTATGTTGAATTATTATTTTGATGATTATGAATGTGTGGAATTGATAAACCAGATTAGGCAGTTTACCAGGGCGTGAGGTCTAACCCTGACGCTGGGCTCAACCTGGCGGTGAGGCTGGCCTGGCGCCAGGGGCTGAGTGCACCTGACGCTAGGAGTGAGGGCCATGTGCCAGGGTGGGTGTACTAAGTGTTGTGACTCGTTGAAATTATTTTGATTTATTAAGTTGGACCTTCGTAACTTGGGAATTTATTTTTGGTAAGTAATTGCACATGTACCAAAAGTCGGAGAAGCATTGGTCACCATATGTGTTGGGTGCCAGGGTCACCTAGGTGCCAAAGCAGAGTAGGGTACCTGAGACACGTGGACACATGCCTAGGGGCATGTGCACATGAGTGCTTTGATGTGGCAAGGAGAGCAAATCGTAGAGCATAGCAATGAAGATCCATAATTCAAACCGATTTGAATTTTAAATTGAGTTGAATTAGGAAGTTGCAATTTTGGAAATTGAATCAATTAGAGGGAATTGCAATTGGACGTCAAATGAAGGATTAGCATGAAATGATCTCATCCAAGAGAGGACACCATGTGTCATGGGAGTAGATCGTGCTAATTGCTTTCAATTTGGAGGTTACATATTCGGTTATGGTAAGTAATCTAATTGGCCAAAATCCCTACCAAAAGGGAATTGTAACTGATTTGAGTCAAAGGAGGACAATGTCCTTGACTAGGATATCCTCTTTTGACAATAAGTCGTGGCCCTTGGATGAGATTGTGATCAACGGTGGTGATTAAAAGATTGGAATTAAAACCTCTTCTATTTAAACCCCAATAAGGAGGAGCCGGCATCTTCTTTTTGGAGCCTTGGGAGTCGTGCAAGGAATTGGATGGTTAGTCTCCTCCTTTCAGTCAGCAACAATCGTGGTGGTGGTGAAAACCTATGTTCGTGGGAATTCTCAAGCAAAGGAAGTGGTGCAAGGAAGAGTTGAAGCACGTAGAGATTTCGGTTTCGTATACAAGGTAGGATGCTTCTTTTTCCTACAAACCTTATTCATTGAAAATCTGATGAGATAGATCATGTTATATGAATGTTTTTTGAATGATTCAAAGGTATGTCTATGCTATGTTCACATGTGTTTGGTTTCACATCATGTATTATGATTATATGTGAGTCACACTTGAATTGCCGCACTAGTTTAAGTGCATATTCCTATTCTTCGTGCGCCCTAATACTTAGATTGACATCTCCTCATGGTTTGACACGTAAAGTCATGTCTTTTATTACCCTTAAACATCATGTTATGATCTTTTCATTTGGTTTGATACACCTCTTGTTCGATTCATATCGATTCGGTGGTAAGTTCTTTCAATTCCATGTCAATTACCTTAAATCACATGAGATGCCTTATTAAATCATTGGTATTTGCTATATCCATGTCTCTGATATTGAAAGACAAATTCTTGGAGTCATGTCCCAGCGTAGCTGACTGTTTCAGTGTCTGATTTTAAGTGTCTTCTTTGGGTATTGTGAGTTGTATGGAGTTGCTAAAAGTATTGATCAATCGGGTAGTATAAAAAGCATTATATAATGAAAGAATCTAAGAATTCTAGAACCAATTAGGTTATGTAAATAACCTAAGGTATCTGTAACCAATGTCAGTAAGTATAATTAATTGGTTAATTAGGTTTAAACTATCAATTAATTAGAGTATATGATGATTATTGCTCCCGGCCAGGACTGTTCCTGCACCGACGGGCAGTAATCGGAAAATGATAATTAATTATAAAAAAATGAGAAAATTATGCAGTCTATTGGGTTAAAAACTAGACATTCAGGGATATGTGTGATAAAAATTTCAGAAAGGAATTCGTGCTGTGCAGACCGTGGTGGTCGAGGGAAGTTGTCTGATCTGCATGGGGCAGAATACAGTATTATGTACTAAAACCCAAATTCGTATTATTACTATAAGTTATGGATAAATATAGTATCAATGACCCGATTTTATAATGTAAGACTATGAGGGTATTTGGTACAGTAATATCAAATTAGAAATACAGGATGTGGAGCTGAGATCTTCTGTCTAAAATTAGTTGTCTTAGTTATCAAGATTCTTGAACGGTTTCATGTCCAAAGAGTTTCCTGTTAAAAATTCCACACTTTGTATCCGTGACTTGACCTATTTCTGGAAATGTGGATCTTGCGTCAGTATTCTTGGGGATTGTCATATCTAAAGCTAGGTACGGTGACGATGTTTAGTGTTTGGATTTTTGATGAGTCTCAATTTGAGTTCTCCGATGTTGGTCACTATAATTTCTTGAGTACTCCGATGTGAGTCAATTAGGATTTTATCAACGAGATTGTTGTCTTACTCCTCTGTGAGTCAGATTCGGGAAAATTATTGTCTGAGCCTCTAGATGAGAGAGCTCTTGTTATTTTTTTATATTAAATCAGTTTAATGTAAACTGTTTCTCCACTAAGAGTCATTAATGAGCACTCTTAGAGTGGAATCATAGTATGCTCAAGAGCCATTGCTAGATCCTTTGTGATATCAGATTATTTAACGAACCTCTATAGTTCAGCCGATGACGACAATGCGTGAGCTTTTAGACTGTATGATATTACAGAAGGTCTGTAGTCTCCGCCCATTGTGTCCGTAAGCACCGATGGGGCCAGCATCCCTAGACGCATGGCCGGGTTCTTCTGAAGAACCTCTAGGATGTTCTGGGATTGATGTCCATAGGGGAAGTGGACTGAGCTGAGAGCAGAAATTGTTGTCTTCTACACTTTGGATGTTTGGATTTGATATTTATTTCGTCTTCTCCTTACACACTGTACGTTTGGAATTTTGAATTTTGATCTTATCTATGCTTGACCGTTGAGGGTCTTTGATGATGATTGGTATCCATGTAAGTAAACTCTATATTTGCTAATCCTGATATTATTGAACTTGTCTTTACTCTTTATACCGTATTGTCAATATTCCTGTAATTTCTTGTTTTGTGGGTTTTTCTTGGCATTAACTGGGTATTTCCTATGGAATACTCATGCATCCTTTGATGCAGGAATCAAGAAGGAAAAGAACTGACTAGGTATTCTAAATGGAGAATTGTGGCTGATTGCAGTTTGAGGATGCTATCTTATTATGGTTTATTTAGTAATCTTTATGAACTTGTTGGCCTCTGTGCCGGATTGTGTTTTATTTTAAATTGGTCTGGTGAAACTTAATGGATGTAATAGTCTAAGTAGATTTTTTATTTTGTTATTTAAGATTTAAGTACATGGATATTATTTTGTCATTATCGATCCTGTATTTGTCCCATATCATGTTAAATGGGAATGAGAATGATCGAGTATTCGGTCGCGTTCTAGATATCAACCACATGACAGTCTTATATTGGTAGCTTCCGCGCTTTAATCGTGGTTTTGAAATTTGGGGCGTGACATTACATCGAAAGGTAAAGTCCAATTAGGGGACCGCATAATAGGAGCTGAAGTAAGCATGCATTTCAATTTAACAAAAACTTGCTCGCAAGCATCTGTCCACTAAAAAATAATATCTTTAGATAGGAGATAACACAATGGTCTAGAAATAAAACTGAAATTCTTAATAAACCTCTTATAGAAACTCAAAAATGATCTAACATCTTTAATAGTCTTCGTTCTAAGCAAATGGGTGATTAAAACAATTTTTGACTTGTCTATATCAATTCCTTTAGAGGAAACAATGTGACCAAGGAATATTTTTTCAAGTTAGAAATCGGTTATTCTCCTCACTTTTGCTCAAGATTTTATAGAAATTAAATAAACAATCATCAAATGAATCATTAAATATAAAAAAGTCATCCATAAACACTTCAAGATAGTGTTCAACCATATCACTTGAAATATTAAGCATGCATCTTTGTTGCGGGTGTTCTCCTGTATGCAAACGTACCGAAAGTGCATTGGAAAGTGGTTTTCTCCTGATCTTCTAATGGAATTTCAATTTGGTTATATCTAGAGTACCCATCTAGGAAACAATAATATACATGGCCAGCTACCATCTCCAAAACCTGATCTAGAAAAGGCAATGGAAAATGATCTTTCCTAGTGACTGAGTTGAGCTTCCTATAGTCAATACCTAGGAAGCACGGACACGGCAAAATGGTAGTTGTGTCCGTATCCGATATGTATCCAACACGGATACACCGGCGACACGGCTGCCTGCGTGTCCGTGCCGTTTTTTTTAAAAAAAGGGATACATGTCTGACACGTCTAGACTCGCATCGGATACGGGAACTTCTCCTTTCTTTCCCTTTCGTTCTGTCACCGTATAGAGCTCCGACGATCTCCCCCACCTCTCCCATCACCTCCTCCATACCTGCTTCCGGCGTCTATCATCCCGGCTCCCTAATATCCCACATTATATATCCTCCCACTCACCCCCCTCCTCCAGCGGTGGATGAATCTACGGCAAGCGCCTTCCTCCGTGTCTTCCCAGTGAGGGGCGAAAACCGTGATGAGAGATCGCCGGAGGCGGGATCTCGGCGTCGCCCAGTGGAGCAGGTTCTTCTGGTGCACCCTCGCCTTCGTAGTCTTCTCCTCCCTGTTCTCAGCCCTCACTTTCTCTGCCTTTTGGCTCTTCGGAGGTAACTTCCGATTCAAATCAAGTTTGCTGTTTTACGTCTCTTACCACTATTTGGCACTTTTTTTGAGTTTTTTGTTTATGGAGGTTGGAGTTTGATTTTGGGTTTTTAGCTTATTCTGCAGATGTGTTTGTGAAAAAGATCGATACTTTACTGTAGTCAGTAGCTTTGGAGCAGCTTAGATTATCTCTTCGGCGTGCTTTTTGGTTATCAGAATGTGCTGTTTGATCTTTTCCTTGTTATAAACGGATCTTTTGGAATTTTGTTTTGTCCATTTTTCTGACATATTGCTGAATTCTGTGAATAGTAGAAGCATGATTATTGTTCAAATCTTGTGAAGTCTGTAATCCTCTGAGTTGACTGATGATTATTTGAAGTTCCATCTTTCTGAATTTTGTGATTTAGTTGCATTGTTTTTTCATTTCTGATCTACTTAGAGCAATTTTATGTAGAAAATTGAATTAATTCCCATTGTTTCGATTGAACTGAATGAAAAAATTTACTTGGAGCAGTTTTTTGTACAAAATTTGATTGACTTTATGCCCATTGTTTCGATTGAACTGACAATTCTAATGAAATTATTATGTGGTTGTAAGGTATTGATTGATGAGTAAATCTTTGGTGGCTAATCTATGGATTATTATTTACTTATATTTTGTACAGGTGTACATATCAAAAATATAGGGGGGAGACTACCAAAATTTCAATAGAAATTATGACTCAAACTATTTTATAAATATTAATAAAAAAAATTTATTAGCCGTGTCGTATCCTTACTTTTTGGAAAACCGGCGTGTCACCGTGTCCATATCGTGTCATATCGTGTCACCGTTTTAGTATCCGTGCTTCTTAGGTCAATCCACATTCTCCAACCAGAAGTGATTTTAGGAGGGATTAATTCATTGTTTTCATTCTTGACTATAGATACTCTAGATTTTCTAGGCACTACTTGTGTAGGCCTACCCACTTGCTATAAAAAATGGGAAAGATGATACCCATATCCAAGAGCTTAAGGATTTTAGCTTTAACTGGTTCCTTCATGTGTGGATTTAATCTACGTCTAGAAGGTTTGACATCTTCCTCCAAGTAAATTATATGGGTATAAATCAAAGGGTTTATTTATTTAAGTTCAACAATCCATCCTATTGCACCTTTATGCTTCCTAACAATGTCAAGCAACTTACCCTCTTGTACAAAATTAAGTTGAGAAGATGTTACCATAGGAAGAGTGTCATCATCATATATGAATGCATATTTGAGCTTAGCTAGCAACTTCTTCAATTCAAGTTTGGGTGCCTACATCGTTGAAATATATGCATCGAGACAGTTGAAGATTCATGAGTAGAACTACCCAACTCATAACTTGGTACTAGCAGTTGTAGTTTTTGCGTTGAAGATTTGGAGACACTACCTGTATGGAGAAACTTTTGAAGTATATACTGATCATAAAAGCTTAAAATATATCTTTTCTCAGAAGGACTTGAATATGAGGAAGAGAAGATGACTAGAATACTTGAAGGACTATGATTGTTCCATCCATTATCATCCGGGTATGGCGAATGTGGTAGCAGATGCATTAAGCAGGAAGACTGATGTAGTTTCTCACATGATGTTGAAAGAATGCAAATTGATACAAAAAATGGGAGAATGTCATTTGGAATGGCTGACTTAGAAGAGGACATCATTTCTTAGAAATATTTCAATAAGGTCTGTCATATATGAGAAGGTGCTGGAAGCAAAGAAGAAGAATCCTCAGTTGCAAAAGTTACTGGACAAGTCGGATTTTAAACAAGGAGATGATAGAAGTATTCGATTCCGAGGAAGGTTGGTGGTACCTAAAGATGTTGAGTTGCGACAAGAGGTTCTTCGAGAGGCACATCACTCTCAGTATACCACTCATCCAGAAGCGCAAGTTTGCGACAAGTTGTACCAGGATTTGAAGAGCAGTGTCTGGTGGAATGGGATGAAAAGAGATATCGGCAAGTTTGTGTCGAAATGTTTGACTTGCCAACAAGTGAAAGTGGAACATCAGAGACCGGTTGGATTGTTGCAGCCATTGGAGATTCCACAGTGGAAATGGGAGCATGTCACAATGGATTTTGTTGTGGCATTGCCAAAGATTCAGAAACAAAGAGATGCTATTTGGGTTATTGTAGATCGACTCACGAAGACAACACATTTTCTTCCAATTTGATGGAGACAAAATCCAGAGAGTTTAGCGGAGTTGTACATTAGAGAAATCGTGAGACTCCATGGTACGCCATTGTCTATTGTGTCTGACAGAGATACGCGGTTTACGTCGCGAACGTGGAAGAGTATACAAGATGCCTTAGGGACTAAGCTGAATTTTAGCACAACTTTTCATCCACAGAGTGACGGATAGTCAGAGCGAACGATTCGGACACTCGAGGATATTCTTAGAGCATGTGCGATTGATTGGAAAGGTAATTGGGATGATCATTTACTATTAATCGAGTTTGCGTACAATAACAGTTATCATTCTAGTATTGGAATGGCACCGTTCGAAGCACTTTATGGAAGACAGTGTAGATCACCTACATGTTGGACGGATGTTGGAGAAAATCAAGTATTGAGATCGAAATTGGTACAATATTGTGCAAAAAAGGTGAGACAAATTAGACAAAGACTACAAACGGCTCAGAGTTGACAAAAGAGTTATGCAGACAGTCGTCGAAGAGAATTAAAATTTCAGGAATGAGATCATGTATTATTTAAAGTATCACCTTCAAAAGGAATTATGAGGTTCGGTAAGAAGGGGAAGTTGAGTTCGAGATTCATTGGACCATTCAAGATTTTGGAACTAGTCAGACTGGTTGCCTATCGGTTGGCTTTACCTTCACAACTGGCAGAAGTGCATAACACAGCTATAGAATTAGAGGAAGATTTAACATTTCCAGTAAAGCCTGTTGAGATTTCGGACATGAAAGATCAAGTGCTTAGACGGAAAATTATTCCTTTGGTGAAAGTTTTGTGGTAAAGCCAGCTCTCTGAGGAAATGACTTGGGAAAAGGAAAGTGAAATGAGAAAATCCTACCCTTAATTTTTTGCAAAGTGAGTAGTTGCATTTCAAGGACGAAATATTCTTTTTAGGAGGGGAGGATGTAACACCCAAAAAATCGGTATGCTTACTAAACTGATATTTTAGTGGATTAATCTAAAATAAAATTTTTGCTGCCTGTTTAGATTATTTTTTTTATTTTTCAACATTTGCTGTTAAAGAGCGCAAAAAAAGCTTTCCAACGCCACCAACTGTTCGCAATTTGGAGTTCGGAACATAAAGATATGAGCATTTGAAAATTTAAGCGCGGTCGATCGAACGGGCCAGTTTCATAACCGAGAGCAGGGCAGACGCGATCGATCACCTCAGGTGACAATTGATCGTTTTTACTATAAAATGCAAATTTTGTGTCGCGATTGATCGCCTTGTGGATGATCGATCATAAGCATTGGAATTTATCGTGAGGCATACAACGATCGATTGCCGCCGGGAACGATCAATCGTAAATACTGTGATCGCACAGAAAACTGCTGCGATCGATCACACCGGTAAAACTCAAATACGGAAGTTGCGTATTTTGTGAGGATTTTTATGAGAAAAGGATACCAAATCCCAACCAAACTTGGAGTTGACGTCCATATTGAGATTTTGGAGATTTCCTATTGGAGTATGAGATCATGATAAAGAAGGATTTGTATAAGAGGAGAAACCCTAAATTCTATATAAACACATGAGAGGGGACGGTTTGTGCTATTCATGCCAAAACCCTAGTTTAAGAAGGCTTGTGCTTTTTCTTCTCTCTTACCCACGTTCACCCTTCCTTCAAGCCTCATCTTGACTTGAGTTTTCTCCAAGAGCTTGGAGCGGAAGAGTTGTTGTGAAGCGAAGGAGGCGAATTACGCGTTAAGGAGCAAGATAATTGCAAACTAAGAGTAGGATGGTTTTTCCCTTCTCTCTTGCTTTTCCTTATTATATATGAATGTTGTTCATCCATATTATAGTTACATATATTGCTTTGATTGAATAGAACTTGGTGATACATAATTCCATATGTTGTCCATATTGTTGATGTGATTCTTAATGCTTTCATGCTAAAGTACTTAGATGGGAACGTATCCATGCAGAATATTGTATTGACCATATTGATGTCAAAAGTTCTAAACTTATTTTGTTATTCCTTAATCTTGTTGGGTCAAGTGGTCACAATTGTTGTCTTGAATTAAAAATCCTTATTATAAAGAGTTAGTTATCTAAGACTACTATATATGATATCGTTTGGTGAGTCTTTTGTTATCTGAGATATGTAAATCTCCTTGTTACTCCTGAAGTGAGTCATATTCTGATGAGAGATCTTGATGTTCTATTCATACTCTTTGAGTGAGTCACTAGTGGTAAAAGTTATCCTGATTCTCAGAAAGTTGAGACCTCTACTGTTGATTAAATCATTGTCCAGTTTGACATTGACCTATTTCTCCACTAGAGACCTTGCAAGGATCTCTCTGAGGTGGAATCATAATATGCTCACGAGTCATTGCTAGATCCATGGTGATCTCCGATATTTACGGAACATGGTTTCCTTGCCCGAAGGGAGGCATATACGTACGTTTAGACTGTATGATATTATAGAAGGTCTGCAGTTTTCCAACCATTGTGTCCGTAAGCACTGATGGGGCCAGCATCCTAGTTGCATGGCCGGGTTCCAAAGGGAGAACCTCAAGGGTGATTATGGTAAGTAGCCACATGGTTGGTATATTCAGAGAGCAAAAATTGAATCTCTTTGCACTTTAGATGCCTAAAGGTATTATGATTGTTTATCTTCTCTTTACACATGCAATGTTTGGAGTCTTGATTATGATTATTTTCTCCTTACACTGATTGTACGAAGTCTGATTATTTATTATTGTTTCCCTATACTTGCGAGTCGGGAACCGTTATTGACTGACCTTTTCTATCAGATAAGTAAACCCCAAGTTCAGTCCAGATGTCATTGAATATCAGTTTGTTCATTTGTTATAATTCTCTTCATCTTGTTGACTTATTTCCAGTGGATTTTTACATCCTACTGACTATTTCTATGAAGTACTCATGCATCCTCAGATGCAGGCGTGAAAGAAGACTGAGATAGGACGTTTGCACTAGCAGAAAGGTGTTGTTGACAGCGTGAAGAGATTAGAGAATGTTTTCTATTTATCATTTGCTTGATTTTAAGATTGCTAAGGATGAAGTGTGCCATAAACTGAGATTCTATTGACTTTGTTAATCTATTTGCTATAATAAAACTAAGTAGGTTCATTTCATATTTATTAATGATGTTTGGAATACTATATACACTGAATTTTGGGATGACGGATTACACATCCTTTCGTGATGACATAATTGGTTTTGTTTTCGACTGATTGGTTGCGTGTCGGGGGTCTCGGCCTCGAGATGCTAATATCTTTGAAGGCTTCTGCACTCCGAACGAGGCTAGCGATCCTGGGGCGTGACATTAACAGAACGGTCAGCAAGCTGAAGCTAAATAGTGGTAGGTTTAAGTTTCCTTAGGCCTAGTTGTGTGTACACTATATAAGACAAAAGATTGACACTAGCCCTAAGGTCAGACAAAACTTGCTCTACCATAAATTACACATGAAATGGTTGGACATTCAGGGTCCTTATATTTAGGTGGGCTTTTGTGTTGAATTATAACTCTTATATGTTCAGTTAAAAAGGCTCTTTTCTGCACATTCAACTTACGCTTAACTGTACACAAATATTTCAAAAACTTATGAAGGGACCTGTTTCATTGCATCTAAGAAGGGAATATTGATTTTCTCTTGTTTAAAATGTTCAAATTTTTGCTCAGCTTTTGAGGTGGTATCAACCTCTGTGGAAAATGGGCTGGAACAGGACATCTCACAGCCTCAGTCAACTCAGAATTGTCAAGTTCATCATTACTTTTTATTTTTCATATTCTTGAGTAGGGCTGTAAACGGCGTCCGGATGTCCGTGTCTGTCCGTCCGTTTTACAGCCCTAACGGATACAAAAAACTGTCCGTCGCGGCTACGGACGCGGCCACGGACAGTTTTTTCTGTCCGGCATCAAAACGGCTGCGGCCGCGGACAGACCGTGTCCGCGTCCAGAGCCGTCCGGCTTGTCCCTATATAAAGCTAAAAATCAGGTTTCGGGCCTTCGACTCCTCTCCTTTGGCTTCACTGTTGGCGGCTGGTGCTTCCTCTTGGTGGTCGCCGGCGATCGCCGGCTGGGAGCCTCTCTGAGCCCTCGGAAACTGCAGAAGTTCACCGGACCGCCGGTGGCCTGGAGAAGTGAAGAATAGGTTTGCTGATTCTTTCGCCGATTCGCCACCGCTCAAAGCTCGCCCCTTTTTCTTCTTCTCTCCCAGTACCCACCTCGAAGGTACTCTTTTTGCTTCCCTTTTTACTCTATTTTGCTGATATCTCATTTGATCTGCTGCTAAGAAATCCTGACGATGAATTAAATAGTATCTACTAGAGTAGTCAAGAGTGCTTATGAGGTAATCATTTGCTAAAGATGATTATCCTGAGCATGAGCAGGCATCCCTTGGACAACTTTATCAGGGAAAGGTAGTGCCTTTTTTCTATATAGATTCAAGAAATTTATCTTTTTAGTTATGAATCATTTGTCGCATTGATGCCTTTTGTTTTCTATTTAGATGGAAGAGTTGCGTGCTGAGGGTCAGCAACAATCTGAAACAACTGGAACAATCTCATGTGCCAGAGGAGTGTCAGCCCCTTCTCAACAGCAGATATCTGTCACAGTAATAACAGAATTTGGTCGCTGAAGTTCTCTCTTCTGTGACCTTGCAAACCAGCATTGATGCCCTGCAAACATTGCAGATCCCTTTTTGTGTGGTTGTTGGCTGGATATTTGGACAAAAGATGGACTTGAATTTCCAGCTCTTTGAGACTGCAACACTCTTTATTACAGCGTTGGTTGTGGCATTCATGCTGCAGGTTTGTTTCAGCAAAATCAATATTATTTCGGAAGTTCTAAATTCTGCTTTCTTTATATTTCCTATGTGGCAAATGTGTTCTGGTTAGTATGCGCAGCCGTGAAGGGCTTTGGCCCTTTTGTTATCTAGAATTCCTCATTCCCTTGTTGTGGAAGGGGCTACACTCGTCTGGGTGCTTGTTTGGATCCAAAACAATGCCACATTGTTGCCCTCTTATCCATTTTGTGTGCGAAGAATGGTATCTTTGTTTTCCCGAAACAGAATGGTACCGTGAGACAGAAAGGAAAAAGTAAATGTGGAGCATTTGTTTTACAGAAACGGAGCTTCTCATCTGTAACTGTTGAGGGATGTTTTAATAAACTAGACTGGCAGCACAAGTATAAAGGGTGCCCATTTGCCTGTTCATTTGAAATTTGGTGTCATAATTTTTGTAATTAGTGAACTTCCATATTTACTTACAGCCAATTGAAACTTGGGTTACATAGTTGCATCATTTGAAATCAACAACGTTTCATCAAAAGGCTAGAGCAGTTGATGTTATTTAATGCAGCCTATCGATGTTGGATGTGTTTTTGAAAATGATGATATATGGTATTGGGTTTATATTGTGGATCCTCCTCTTGCAGGTGACAACTAAACATCCACTCATGGGCAGCTTTGTTCTACAATTGTAAAGCTCTTAGCAGATATATAATGAATTAAAAATGTTGTATAAGCAACCTTTTTGTCCCCTATAAGTTGCACCATACTTGCTTGGTGTTCCTTTTAAAGCTCGAGGAGGGTCTGTTCACTCCTATATCTGAAGCTAGCTTTTTTTTATGAGGAATTGATCTCTCAGAGCAGCTGTTTCTACGTAAATCAATACAGAACAAGTGGAAGGTTGTTGCCATCATCTCCCTTGCATTTTCTTTTTTTAAAGGGTTTTCTTCATTCTTACGGTTAACCATGACAATTTTACACGAGGAGTTGGTATATGTTGTAAGTTGTAACATTAACTTGATGTATGATTTTAATTGGTGCATTACCAAAATGGGTATAAATTCTTAAGCAGATTTTGTGAATAATTTTTTGGATATAAAAAGCTTCATCTTGTTTTGATTTCTCAATTTTGGCTTATTGTTAATTATGTTGCATTCTTCCTAAGTGTTTTTTAAAATATAAACACAGGATGGTCCTGGTCTCGGATATGGCATAAGAATATGTCCGTGTCCATCCGTTTCCATCCGTGTCCGTCACGGACACATGCGGACGGACACCTAGGGGTGTCCGCACGGACGGCGGACGGACGGACACCCACTTTTAGAGTGAGCGGACGGCTACGGACTTCGCTTGTCCGCGTCCGTGTCCGTCCGTTTACACCCCTATTCTTGAGGCTTTTGGGCCTTTGGAGGAATGGTTTCATCAATTTCTTTTCCACTACGAAGAGTGGTAATAGACTTAATTTATTCAAGTAGTGTATCAAAAGAATTATTATCCATCATATTAACTTGCCCTGTGGATTGGGTTGGTTGAGCAAGGAATACATTTTTCTTGCACAACCAAAGAAGAAGTCAATTTTATGAGAGTGCTCTTTATGTCAGTTATGGCTTATGTGGTTTGTTGATTAATGGTTGTCTACCCATGTATGAATGTTTACAGTGTCTCCTCAAGTGTCTTTTTGTGAAATGGAATATAAGGAGTATAACTAGAAGATGCTTGATGAGGTGCAACATTTTCATTCCTCTTATTGAAGTTAGGGTGATTCATCCATCCTGGATTATATGTTTCCCCATATGGAAATTGCTTATTGAAAGTGGTTAAGGAATTTGCTTGGTCATATAACACCTCCTAGAAGGCAGGGATGGTAGGGCACTCATGTGGTGGGTGTCCCATGATATCATAAATTCTACAAGCCTCTTCCTTTGAAACACACTTCACAATATCAATTTTCTTTAATTCCATTGCCTCTATTTTTTTGGCCGAAGAGGTTACCCTAGCACTCAAATCATCCTCATCTCTAAAGTGATACATCCCCCACTAGTAACTGAAGACTTGTGCTTGCTAGAAATTACAGTGAGATCCCAAGAATCAGAGTCTTCAGCTATTTGATCTAGATAGTCAAGGGCCTCATTTGGGTCTTTGTCAAAAAATTCTCTGTTACACATGGTTTGCACAAATTATTTCATTGGAGGTGTCATTCAGCAAAAACTAATAGTTACTAACTTCTCATATCCATGGTGTGGACAAACATTAAATAAATCTTTAAAGCAATCGCAACATTGATAAAATGTCTCATTTTGTTTTTGGGCAAAATTTGTTATTTATCTTTTAAGAACATTTGTCCTATGTATTTTATAGAAGTTTTTAAGACATTCAGTTTGCCTTTTTTCCAAGTTCTCACAAATCTAGGCTTCAAAGAGTTTAGCCAAGTCTTGGCCTTATCCTTCACAGAGAAGAGAAATAATTTAAGGCTAATGACATCCTTACTACAAGCTTGTTCATTAAATGTTGCACATACTTCCTCAGATTCCTTTAAATATAAATAAAGATTTTGAGAGTCCAAACTATGGAATTTGGAAGCAGTTGTATCATTCTTGGGTTAAAACTAAAATTGTGTGCTTGTAACGGAAAAATAATACATGAGGGAATGATAGTGCGTGCAGGTTGTAGGTAGTCTCGCAAGGGCTGCAGTGGTGCATTATTTTGAACCCCATTCTCACCATTCTGATTACTAGCATCATCAGCCATTATATGTGGCAAGTGAGAGTGAACTAGATACTCAAACAAAAGATTATCAACCAAAATAGCAAAATCACTTCTAACCAAACGACCACAAGTATCTCTATTCCATAAGCACATGCACATGATACACATAAACTAAAAGAAATGGAACAAGTTTACCAAATTTGGAGAAAGTCTAAAGTAACTCACTTGTTCGAAATCAGCCCCTTCCACTCATTTTTCACACTTTGTTGCCTTCTTCTTTTTCACCTTAAATGCTGCAAAACAACAAAATCTAGCATTAGCTTTAAAACTATAAAACCTACAAATAAACTAGTAATTAAATATTCAAATTTTCTTGTTGCTGCCCGGCAACGGCGCCAAAAACTTGCTACAACTTAAATATTGTTTACCCGAGCGTAGGTAGCTGATCTATACATGAAATATGCATTTTATTATCTCCTAAACTTATGATTATGCTAGTGTTTGATTAGAATAACTAGTACTTTAATATAGTTTTTGGTTTTTGTAGGAAACAAGAGTAATACACAGAAATGAGTTGAAAAGTAACTTGAATGGTTAAATCATCATAACTTCGTGTACAAATATCGGATTGGACTGATTCAAGCTTCATATTAAATTTCAAGAAGTCAGCTTTCCAACGTTCATGAATAGTAACTACGATCGATCGGATATCAATGCGATCGATCGCCGCAGCCGTAAAAGCAGTATATTGAAGGCAACAATCGATCGGACTAAAAATGATCGATCGTATCTATTGGAATTTTTCAATCGCGCAAGACAGTAACGACAATCGATCGGTATCATACGGCATCGATCGGCATAGCGATCGATCGGAGAAAAATAATGAAGGAATTGCGATCGATCGGATAGCAAGCGATCGTCAATACGGAGCGATCGATCGCCTTCTGCGGAAAACCGAAATAAGACCTATTTCGACTTGGATTTGGAAGGGGACTTCGTGGTTTCTCTTCACTCTTATAAATAGGCCTTATGGGAGAACGTTTTGGGCATTTAACCTTGGAGAACCAGAGCTTTATTGGAGGCTAGAGAGGAGCAAGAGAAGAGGTCTTTTGGGAGCAGAGAAGAAGGATTCATGACGATGGATCTATATAAACAGGCTTCTCTTTTCTTTCTTTCTATGTGTAACTAAACATTCATTCAAGGCTAGATGAAGCCCTAGATGTGTATTGCTACTCTTGATAGTTTAATTCTATAAAGTTGATTATGATTCATGCTTAATGCGATTTCATGAGTTTCTTTTGAGTGCTTGATCATAGACTTGATTGATTATGAATGAAATTAGATATTGTGATTGATTTTATGCCCGATCAAGGATAAGATTGATTGCATTATAATAGAGTTGTGATTGATTTTATGCGCGATCAATGATAGGATTGATTACACAATAGTGGATGAACTTTCGTGTCCGATCAAGAACGTTAGTGAATTCATTAGTAATTCGTGTGTCCGATCAAGAACACGAATTACCATATCATGTCAATGTATGCTTAATAATAATTGAGAGTAGTAATTGCATGTCTAGTGGTGGATTCATTGCCTTGATACTTCTCCATATTGATTAAATCTTAGTTAGATTAGATAAAGTTCATTGCTTTCTTTAAAATTAATTAAACTATATCTTTTTCTTCTCTTGAGTTTGGTAAAGTATTCACCGTCCCTGAGGTTCGACAACCCTTTAATACTCGCCGTAGTACAATTGCCTTATGCACTTGCAAGGGTTTTAATTTTAAACGATTAGTAGCGAAGTAATAAAGTTAACTCAGTGAGTCCAAGGTCGAACCACGAGGAGGATATATGTTTGGGAACAATCCGATCTAAAACTGCTAGCCACGAAATCTGAGCGAATGTAACGGATTTTGTTGTAATGAAAAAACATTAAACTTAAGAAGAAAAACTAATTTAAGAGCATATGGAATAGAGATACTTGGAAGTATCTACATTCATTTCATTTCCATATGTCGTTAACTTGGAAGTATCCACAGTTTTGGTGTGCGCACAGATAAGATTCTAGGTGAGATCTTTCTTAAAGAGTTCTATAAATATTTGTTGTATATTCTCTTCTATTAGACATAAGATAAGTGAATGATAGCATGCTCACCGCAAACCCATGACCGTGATTTAGACCCATGTGGTCTCCGTGATTATGGAAGGTCATTCCTAGCCCTTTCAAGACACCCCACGCTCATAACTAGGTTGTTAGGCATCATGGAAGACCTATTCAATCTCTAACCATTGTGTGAATGAACATTGATGGTACTTGCTACAACTTAAGCATTATTTACCCAAATGCAGGTAGCAAAGTAATAAAGTTAACTTGGTGAGTTCGAGGTCGAACAACGAGGAGCATATATGTATGGAAAAAATCCGATCTAAAACTACTAGTCATGAAATCTAAGCGAATGAAATGGATTTTTTTGAATGAAATTAAAGTTAAGAAGCAAAACTAATTTAAGAGAGTAAGAATTAAGTTGAGAGATTAGGCTTGGGCATCGAATCCATTAAAATTCCACATGTTATTATTCTCCCACATTCCAATTTATCTGAATCCAAGGTATAACACCATTATTATTGTTCAAAGCCATTACATGTATCCATAGACAACATTTAATCAAAGCGGAATACTTAATTTCAATTGATGGCGCAAGCTTATCATTCAAATTTATTGATAATTCTAACCAGTCAAAGTGCATGACACAATAAATGAAAGAAAAATTCCAATAACTAGAGCTAAAAAAAGATCCATTGGATAAAACTCAAGCAAAATGTCTAGGAGAATAAACATGTTTCATAACAATTTCATCTACCCCTAGCTTAGTGGAAAATTAGTTACTCATTAGAATGGAGAGTGCAAAGAAATTTACAATTAATTTCATGAAGAAAGCAAAAGAATATCGTGAGTGAAATATACAATTAATTGATCCCCGGTCGATGCAAGACATGATTCATAATCAACTAATAATTTATTACAATATATAGTTGTAGCACACACACATGCCTATCAATTCTCAAAATAAGGTACTTCATAAAAGATAAACTCCTACTGCAGCAGCTAGCTTCTTATGCTAGCGCCCTTGTCCCAACTACTCTTATCTTATTCCTCCGCTCCTATGGACTAAAGGAAAAGCTGAGTATGGACTACTCAATAAAAAAAGTCAATAACCAATCATCCAACAACATACGCATCATATAAGAGTAAGCTACAACAAGAATTCACTCATTCATATCATTTCTACATTCTCTCTAAATCATTCTCTTGTGGAGTTATTCAATCTCTTTGTCTCTATCTACTCTCAAGGTCTAATATTTAGGATCACTCTCTTGTAGAATTCCACCTTAGCACTCACGTTATTCTTTTTTACTCTCATTGGTCACGTCTAACTGACGAGTCCTAAAAGGAATTAATGGTTCCTCATAGTTTGGGGATACAAGCACTCTGAACTTTGCCGCAACCCTGCATGAATTTATAATCTCTTGTGGATTCTTGGGCCTACAGGATGGTCGTGGTCTGAGCCTAATCTCATTTTGCTCCTGTAGATCATTTCCAATACTTTTCTGTTGGTCCGTACATTGAACCATAATACTTTCTCATCTCTTTTCTCATCCCACTATTGTTTTCAATAGTGTAGATTTATGACTTATTATCCATGTCTAGGCACAATATTTTATTGTCTTAATTCTTATGTTTCAAATAAATCCCTAATTACAGTTTCACATAAGTCATAAGGTATTATAGCCCTAGAGCATAATGTTGTTCCAAAATTCCTCAAACTGTTTTGTTGTCTTGCCCATCAACACAATTGTACGTGTTGGTGGTTCACATAACAGAAAAATTATTCTTTTCTCTACTATACTCACAATCTATGAGCATTATAGTCATACTAACCTTATAGTAAAGCAAATACATAACAATCTCATCTCTGTTATTAATCTAGGACATCGTGAGATCTGTCGGTGCCCACGACAGATTCAAATCCGCTATTTTCTAATCTATTCGATTCACATTCTATTCATGCCAAGACTATCACTTCAGCGTAACAATAATCATGAATCATTATACAATTCATTACAATATGATTCTACATAAAAATCATCATGTTTTCTCGTCATAATGCATTAACATGACATCATGCTATCAACATATAAAAAAATATATTTTTCATCATATATTTCATTCACCCAATCATTATTTGTAGAATCATGTGGCATCATGAGCCAAACTTACATAAGTCTTCCTGGAAACATAAAAGAACCACTTTGTCATGCTAGATAACGATAAAGCTCACTAAATCATGATAGTTCATTCAAGAAACATTCAAATAATCCTCTAAAGATTTGTTTTTCATCATTCAAGGCACATCACATCAAACACAAAATGAATCCCATGATTTGATCGTAGGGAATTACAGATCTTTATAGCACTAGCTTTCCTATTTCGATGATCTGAAGTTGAGATCCTCTTCTCCTTCTCCTAGCCTCAAACCCTAGCCTCCTTGCTTCCTGGGACGTGAAAGAATGACTTAGTTAGGTTTAAAATCATTTTCATACATTGTACTTAGGTCTAGTCACATTAGAACTTGTACTAACTAAACTGCCCTGAACCATCACTACATGACCATCGACACTATTTTTATCGGTTCTTTCTTGTCAACGGTTTGCAAAATTGTGATTTTTGTTGTTTTTTCAACTTACATTTTTTGGATCTAACAATTTTCCTAAGTTTGCACCGACACTTGCATTGCAGCCACCTCTATATTGATCTCTTGTAGGCCGTTAGCCTTGAAAGTAAAGTATTTGTATACTCCTTCCATGCAAAAAGACATGGCTGCATTTGAAAATGAGTAAAATTTAACGGCTTATGGGCCCACAAACATTTTAAGCATCCACTTACCCTTGCACATGCACAATAATAAGGATTGGCCTATAGGGAATCCACCCACCTAATGTTGGATCCTTAATTTTCAAATGCAGCCAGTTTTCTTTTTATTTTATTTTTGGAGGGAGTACTTAAATTATTGTTAAGTAAGTGAGGCTTTTAGTGCCCAAAAATACTCGCTCCTTTCAATTTTACTAGAGATTAGTTTATATGAGATCGTTCTCACATAAGGAGCATGAATCTAATCTTTTATAGCTATCAGATCAAGATCCAACGGCTACAACTTGAACAGGCTTGATATAAGCTACATGAGAGTGATTTCATTTAAACTTTTCCCATTTTACTTCTAGCTCTATATGGAAAAAAATGTCCCATGTACAGGTTGGACAATTTCAATTTTCCAGGCTCATAGTTGTGGGTCCCAATCATTCGATAAAAGACATTATTTTTTCAATTGAGCCTATCAATATGGAACAAAGGGAACACACGTATTATCATTCTTGGTAAACTATTAACTAAGGTCACAGCTCAGTCATTCTGGAGAAATATACAGCAGAAACATCCAATACATGCAGAGGAGTAATACATCAGTCTGAGCCAGCAACATGACCCAACATCTAACGCTATATTTGCTAGCAGGTTCGCTGCTGCATTCGCCTCACGATAGATATACGTTGCATATCCACTCTAGTAAAGAAATGGAGAAGACGTGCAATCATCTGGAGCTCACTACGAATTCTCCATGGCCCCTCCTCTGGTGACCGAGAGAGTAAAGTAATCCTTACTTTGGAATCCCCCCAAAGTTGAACATGTTTAAGGGGCCGTTTGGAGCGTGATTAAAAGCAAAACATCCACCGTGAATGTTTTGCTACAGTATAGCATCCATATTTTTTTCTCATTTGGCTGAAACACCTCATGTCGTATTTCAGTTGGATAGGGAAAAAAGTATGGATGCTACAGTAGATCGGAAAAATTCACCGTAGATATTTGCTTATAATCACGCTCCAAACGGCCCCTAAGTCCAATGTGCTTTGCAAGGCGTAAACAAACCTTGCAGCCTAATGCAACTGCAACAAAGTTCAAAGATGCTGAAGCAACTTTGTGGGGGAGTGTTGTCCAACCAAAAGTAGTGGACTGCTTTACGCTTATGCTTGGAATACACGTAATCGTCCCACCATATTTTCTTTCTCAAAGTAGCCCCTCCTTATCTCTAGAACTTTCCAACGATTTTGCTTAGCCAGAATTTTTGTCTTTCTTTGGTCAATCCGGGCCGTCAAAATCTTAAATCCTACGGTCAGGATCGACCTTGACACCGGTCTACAACCGTTGATCCTGCAGGCTCAGAACAAACGGCTCGTAAATGAGCTTGAGCACCACGCCACTAATTGTGGCGACTGGTTTATGCTCAGACGCGCGTCAGACAATGCAGGTCCGAGGGAAGGCGACCGCAGGGTAGGAAGCTCTGCCTAGCGCTCGGCCTTTCCACGGCCCGCTCCTCGGCGGCCGATCTTCCCGGACATGGAGGAGCCGCTGCGGAGAAAGCCTCCGCCGCTGCCGGAGAACTTCCTGAGCCTGCAGCAGCTGCAGGAGATGAGGCTCAGAGAGCAGGAGCAGAAGAGGACGGAGGAGCGGCAGAGGAAGCTCATAGAGGAGGAAGCGGAGAAGAATAAGCTGGAGAAGCAGAGGGAGGAGGAAGAGCAGGAGAAGGTTCGGAAGTCGGTTGAAGCCCTAAGAATCGCCGATGGTGGTCGGCGGAGCGGCTTCCGTGGGCGTCGGGTCGGCGAAAGGATGGTTTTCCGGGAGGTGAAGGAGAGGGATGACAGTACGGAGGCCGATCAGAAGGAGGCGGAGGCTGAAATGGCGATTCAGATGACAAAGAAAAAGTTGAACAAGAGGAAGGCGGCCAGGAGAAGGGCCGTGGCGGCGGCGGCTGAAACGGGAATCGTTGAACCGCCGGACATGAAGCTGGACGAGGCGAAGATTGGAGTTAGGGAGGAAAAGGAGGCGGTGCTGGTGGCGGAGATCGCCGGGGAGCCAGCTGAGGCTACGGTCGTAGTGAAGGCGAAGATTGTGCCGAGGGCCAGGAAGCTCCAGGGCCGCAGAGCGAGATATGCGGCGGACTTAAGTGCGAAATCGGCGGCGGAGGAATTGGAAACCGTTGACGGCGGCGAAAAGGGCGCGGAATCGCCGTGTGAGAAGTTGGACTCGGCGCCGGAAGTCTCCGGCGAGGCAGCCGAAGTTGGGATCAGCACGAACGACGCCGTCTCACTCGAGACGAAGGTCGTGCCAAATCGGCGATGGAAGTTCCGGGGTCTCGCAGCGAGATCTGCGGGCTCAAAACCGGGGGCGGTTACAGTTAACGGCGCCGAAAAGGGCGACGAATCAGCGGTGGCGATTGAGGCGGGAGTATCCGGGAAGCCAGTGGCGGCGCTGGGAGCGGAGGTCGGGATGAGGAGCCAGCAGGATCGGGGGCCGAGATATGTAGCGAGAAAATCGGCGGCGGCGGAGGCGGCGCTGAAGCGTGGAGGGCGGCGGAGGTGGGGAAGAGGAAGCGTGGGCGGGAAGTGGGTCCCCAAAGGCGCGCAAGGAACAGAGGGCAATGGTATTTGACCGGACCGGGCCGGGCTGGACTGGCAGGTGGTAGGGAGGCCGGTTTATCTAGCTAAATATTGGCGTGTGTTGAAAGAGTAAAAAATTAGTGTTTATTTGTATTTCAAAAATTGGGATTTCGTTGTAAATTTTCACAGGTTTTGCAGGAAAATTTGGCTTTATTCGTGAAACATGAGATAGAAAAAGCAAGTGAAGGAAAAAGTTGATATGTTTGAAATCTCCGTCCCCAACACATCTGGATCGCACATGCGACCCAAGATCGAGATTGCATGCAACTATTATGGCCACACCCTCGTGCACATATCACTGATAGTTAGCTAATTTTGCTTTTGAGAAAATCAGTCTAATGTGTGGTTGAAGGTGGCCCAACGTTTTTATGTGATGCCGACTTTTGTATATGGCTTATTCTTCTAATCTGCATAATTTTTCAAATAAAATGGTTGCGCTATAGCGAGGCCCTCTCAAGAGAGGCCATGGAAGCTGCTACTGCACCGCATAATAGGTTTTTTTTAATATCTAAATTTCGTCATATCTTATTATGAACTCAAACAAACGTTGTTGCCAATGGAAATTAAACTCGAACAAACAAGGGGATGAAAGTGATAAATTCGGCAAATTGCGGGATTATATTAATCAAATTACTCTTTAATTTGGCCTAGACAAACTGCTGGAGGAAGTCACATGGACCATGGACTATTGTGAGAGACTTTGGTTCATGTACACTGCCATATACACTTCCTGGAATTTTATGCCAAAAAATAATACTCTTCATGGAAAGTATCACGCCCCGAAATCCCATACCTCGATCGGAGTGCGGAAGCCAATCAATGGAATACATTTCGAGGTAGAGATCCCGGACATGCGATCAAACAGTCAATTTACCAACCAATTACAATCATCTCAAAAGAACGTGTAACCAATTATGCCCGCAATCAGTGTAATACAATAATAAACATCAATGAATACTATGAAATGAATTTACTTAATAATAATCTATTTAAGAAAGTCAAATAAAATAAACCTATAAGTTTATGGCACACAATTGCCAATGATGTCATAAGCAACAATAAAAACACAGCAAATAACTAAATAATTTTTAAACTCTTCTCGGTGCCTGCAATCTGCCATTCCACTACAGCACTTCCTGATCTCAATTATCACTTGCGCCTGCATTAGAGGATGCATGAGTATTTCATAGAAACACTCAGTAGGATGTAAAAACCCACTGAATGAAAATAAGCAGTATGAAGAGAATAAGAATAACAAAGGATTATGAACATTCCACAACATTTGAACTGAACCGAAGTCTATACACCTGCTAGCTTAGTCAATAACAATTCCAACTCACAAGTATAGGAAAACATCGAAAGGGCTCCGAATAAATATATGTGTAAGGAGAGAATAACAATCATATCAAAGGCTCCAGACATCTAAAGTGAAAGGAGTTATAATTTCTGCTCGCTCACCTGGTCGCTCGCAAGTGACTAAAATAATATACTAGAACCACCCTAGGTCCTCTCTTTGGAACCCTGCCATGCGTCTAGGACGCTGGCCCCATCAGTGCTTACGAACACGATGGGCGGAGACTGAGGACCTTCCGTAATATCCACAATCTAACGTACGTATAGTGCCTCCCTTCGGGCAGTATGGAATCGCAATTTCATAATTATAAGTGACCTCGCAAGATCTAGCAATGGCTTAATTGAGCATACTATGAATCCACCATGGGGAGAGTCTCACGAGATCTCCAGTGGAAGAAAACAATCATGTAATCAATATGAGCAATATCTCAAAGGAATAGAGGTCACAACACTCTAAGATCATGATGTATCTCTTACCAGAATAGACTCTCTCATAGAGTATGGTTAGAATAACAAGACAACTCAAACACTTCGAGTAATAACAACTCACCCAAGGAGTAACATACAATCAATATATACCTTTCATGCTCAGCCCTAGATAGGAATTCCTTATACACATTGGGATTTTATAATATAAATATCAGAGATAAGAAATCAAAGAATCTTAGATGATTTGAATTCCAAGTAGAATATCAAACCGACATCAACGCTTTTAAAATAGATAGTATGAATCACTTGTTCGAAGGACTATCCCTCCTAATTAGATTACTTCTAACCTAATTCTTACTGTGATATTCCATAAATACATAGTCCAATTACTGGTATTAATATATCAATCATTATCATATCATATTACATGATGTTATTTGTATACTTAGTATTTTCTCTCAGATTCAGCTCACTGTCTCCTGCATAACAGTCCTATTCCGATGGCTACTGTGCTCTGTACAGTAAGACTTAATCTCTGAAATTTTTACTGATAATACCCTCGTGAGTCTAGTTTCCAACCCCATTAATTTTATATTTTTTCGATTTTATTTGAATTAGTTATGAATTATTTACTACCGATTGTCAGCACAAAAATAGTTCTAGTCGAGATTAAGATTCTTAATTAAACTTGATTATCTTACTTAATAACACATTATAAATAATAATACATTAATAACAGACCATATACTCCCCTCCTAGACCAATTACAGAACCTAGAATTATCTGAAATTACTAAAGTTCACTCCGTTCTTGTGTTCTTCTATATATAACATAGTTTGTAATAATTAATATACCCTAAATAAGACAATTAATGTAAGACACACCTTAAAAGCACAAACTCAACGTGGATCATCATCAACTAAACAATATCAGAACTTCTAGTCTCTGAAAAATTAATAAAGCATTAGATTTTAAGTGCGAATTCCCATCTAGAAGTGAAACATGAATGCACATATGATTTACGATGCACTACGCATAAAAATAAAGACACAATTCATTCATCTCACAAGAATCCAAACAATAACTAAGGTGTTAAATCAAAACACTTATCAAAGGCATATATAATCAAAAGAGAGAAGAGGGGAAAAACCATCCTACTTAATTCACCAAAGATTTTGCCTCTCTACGTGTTGCTCGTCTCCTCCGCTTCCTCCAAAGCTCCCGCTCCAAGCTCTTGCAAACTCCCACAAGAAGAAGCCCTAAAGAAGATGGGTGAACATGGGAAGGAGAAGGGGAAAGGTCTCTGGACGTTCTAGGGTTAGCATAAGCCAATTCTCTAGTGTTTATATAGAGTTGGGGGAGAATCCATTCTTAAACAAATCTTCTAATTCATAGACACTTTCAACCAATGGGAAGGCTTCAAAATCCTTCTAGAGACGTGCAAATCAAGTCCCATTGGGATTTGGTATCTTTCCAAAGCAAATCTACCCCCAAAACACGCTAGAAATCGCAAAACCGCAACCGGTGATCGATCGGCTATACGGTGATCGATCGTCGTATGCGTTATTTTACACTACCGCATTACAGCCGATCGATCGCCATTATTTCCGATCGATCACTTTATGCAAAACAAAACATTCAAAAATTATAGTAACTACGATCGATCGTTTTGATAAGGCGTCGATCGGTTAAGCTTGCCGATCGATCGATTCTTATGGCGATCGATCGCAGTCTTGTTCAATAAAATTCAAATTCTCATATCTTTTTACTCCGAACTCTAAATTGCACATAATTGGTGGCGTTGGAAAGCTCTTTTCACCAACTTTAATTTCTACAGAGAAAATACGACTAAATCAAACATTAAGAGGGTCAAATTTGGGTTTTAATATACTTACTAATTTTTTAGGTGTTACAGAAAGGATTTATGGCTAGCTTCTAGACATAGAAAGCATGAGGTTGGGTCGAACTCAGACCACTGATAACAGCTGCAAGCTGACCTTCACGCGCATAATGTTGCTTTTTATTTTTGTAGTAGCATAATGTTACATAAAATACCAGTTCGTACTATATAGTGGTAATTAAAGAAGAAGAAGAAAATTTGGTTCTTGTGGACTCACCCAATAGCCATTGATCATTTTACATAATCTTAATCAGCTATATTAGGGTAGTGTGCAACTTATTCCCCACATATAGTGTAGTGTAAATATTAGCTTGTTGAAAATGCTTAAGCATGCTGGCATACCAATAGTAGATCTCTAAACATCACAGGTTGGAAATGATGTTCTAGAGTAGGGGCATGAGATAGGGGTCTGGGGGTGATTTCCTGCAATCGGAAACCGTGGAGTTGCTCGAATGGACCTGCAGGCTAAGAGAATCCTTCTCTCTTGAAGTTGAGTTGTGATTTTCAGCTGTCGGAGACATGGCGTTCTCGTCGGGAAACTTTCAGATAGTCTGAAACGCTTTTCTCTGAGGGGCGGAGAAGAAGTGGAGATTGAAATCGCTCATGAGGACCGGGAAATGGTGCTAGAGGAGTGTTTAAACAGTTTGGTCGGAAATTTTCTTACAAATCGGCCAATCAACAGGAGACAGGCGAAGGTGGCTCTCAGGCATTTGTGGGGTTACAATGAAGATCTCAAGATTGATGAAATCGGAAGTAATATGCTTCATTTCAAGTTTGAGACGATGGAGGAAGCAGAAAGAGTTATTGCAGGTGGACCTTGGTTTTTTTATGTGCATCTTCTTCTTCTTCGTAAATGGGAGAGAGGGATGTCATCGTGCAATATTAGTTTTGCCCACGTTCCTTTGTGGGTACAGGTTCGTGGAGTTCATATGGATATGGGCTCCGAGGAGGTGGCTATGAAGGTTGGAAATGCAATAGAGGAGTTCGTTGAATTGGACAAGCGCGAGCAAGTCCAATAACAGAAGTGGATGCGTGTTCGTGTTAATGTGCCGCTCGAGGACCCGTTAATGAGAGGTTGCCCACTGCGGTTGCCGGAAAGAGAGCGGAAGTGGGTTGATTTCATATATGAGAAACTGCCTGGCTTTTGTTTCCGGTATGGATCTCTTCTCCATGAGATCCCTGCTTGTTCTTTGATTAGGTCGGTGGAAGCGAGGGAGACTCTGGAGGAGTATGGAAACTGGCTCAGAACGGCTGGACCGCGGGGAGGGAGGCCAGGTGGTGGTGTTGTTCGCTGGTTGGGTGTAGACGACAAGTAGTGGGATGTGGAAAGCAGAGAAGGGGATGGAAGGACAACCGGCTGATGAGGGGCATTCTTTTTTAGAAGATCGGAGCCCCTCTGTCGAACGTCCAGCCGGTGAGGAGAGATTGTGGAAAATGATTCCTTTTTTACGTAGGGATGGGTCAGGTTGGAAATGAAGGACTGAGAAAAGAAAGTCTATGATGATGGAGGAAGGGCCACTTTAATACCACTTTAGGATAAAGTGACTAAGTACCGGTACGATAATTATAAAAAAATGGAATATATGGGAAAGACACGCGAAACACAGTTACTCCAGAAATGAGAACACCAATAAAACTTTCTCACGAGAAGAGAACAAGAGATTCTATGATTCACCAACTAACAATCAGTCAATAAAAAAGTAGCTACTTTAAAATCATAAAAAAATAGTAATTGTACTCCGAACCATGGAATGCCAGCTCGCCGATATATCGGTATTGGACACAAACCGATACTCCGATACCATTAAGTATCGATTTTTCCATTTTTTCCAAATATCGCCGATATATCGGCGATATATCGGCCTTTTTTGAAAAAAAAATATATTTTTTTTTAAAAAAAAATTTTGAAAATTTTTTTTTTTTTTTTTTTGGGAAAAAAAAACTTTCATGTTTGTTTTCTATCCTTTTATGCATATTTTGAAATCTATTCTTTGTTTAAATTAATATAACTCATTTTAGAAGTTAGATTTTGAAAATATATGATAAAAACTAGTTTTTGACGACCGATATTTTTTTACGCAATATCTCCGATATATCTCCGATATTTCGTCTCTTAGGCCACCGATATTTTACCGATATCCGATACGACATTCCATGCTCCGAACAAAGAAGTAACTCGGACGCTAACTACAAAAAGAAATGCCCATGTCAAAAACCCAAAAAAAAAAACGAACAATTACTGGTGGAAATACAAACACAAGAGAGCAGTGCCGACTCTGCTAAACTTGAACAAGCACTTACTATCCTTTTCTAGCTAGCAACACACATGAATTCAAGTATAACAAAAAAGACGTGCAATTTCCTCAAAAAATAGATTTCATACAGTAGGAAAAGAATAGCCCGCCAAGTATAGTGAAATTGAACGACAAAATCAAATAAACCCAAGTAAGTAAATCATTGAAAGGTTGCTGCTTTTTCCAGTTTAAACAGAGAAACAATGGAATATATGTTTTGTCGAAAAGATGAGTGAAAAAAAGAGGGAAGAAGGAAAAGGGAGAGGAGAGAGGGAGGGACCTCGAGAAGCATATGCAACTTCGCACCCTCCAACTCCATTCACACCTCCCGCCTTATAACTGGGAGGAAAAAGACTCAAGGGATCACCGGGGGTGATTCCCTGAGCGGTTGAGCCCCGGTGACTCGGTTGAGCCCCAGTAAGAATGAAACATGTTTTACGCGTCTATACGCGTTTAAATACGTTTTTTTGCACAAAAATGCATTTTTTTCACAAATACGGGTTTTGAACGCCATTTTTTGAGAATACCTACCCAAAACACGTTTTGCGCATTTTAAACCCGTTCAAAACGCGTTTCTGGTCACAATGTTTGGGACACAAAGGAGAGTCCATTTTCATCATTTTTCTTTTGCTAAAAAGAGGGAAATGAGCATTTGAGAAGTATCTTTTCCAATCTTTTTACTTTTTTTCCTGCTGCAAAATGTACTGAGATAGGTTTCATACAAAAATATCAATCTTACCCTCACCTACCTCATCTCCGTCTCTACATTTTCCCTCCTCATCTTCCCAAGGCTACCTCCACCGCCTCACCTCCTCAGCTCCCCTCTCCCCTAGCTAGGTCCCTCCCCCGACCACTTCCTTCGCCTCCCTCATCTCCCGCCACTCTTCCCGCCCTCCCTCCCCCTCTACCCCTCCCTTTCCCTCCTCCCCCACTCCGACTCCAAGCTTGACCTCTTCACCACCCTTCATCCGCCTTCCCTCCACCGCCTTTGTCTCCTTGCCGGCCCCACCTCCCTCCCGGTCATCGAATAGATTGCTTTAAAGGCAGAAAGTTCTGTCATTTTTATGCTAGAAATATTTTTTGTGAGAAAAAAATGCAAACAAACAAGTTTTTCCCTTTCTGGGTGCATCTAAACAACATCGAAGTTAGGGGACTTGATTTTCGGCAGGGACTGAGATAGGAAGATGGGTTATTGGGCTGGATATTCGATTGTGCCGACGAGGGTTATACAAGAAAAGAGCTAGTGCTGAGGAAGGTAGGCATTGAAGAGAGAATGGAGGTTGTGTAACACCCGAAAAATTTGTGTGCTTACTAAAATTGATTGATCTAAAAATATTAAATTTTGATGCTTATTTTGCTATGTTTTACACTTTGGAGTTAAAGTATATGAAGATAGCTTTCCAACGCCACCAACGGTGCGCAAATCGGAGTTTGGAGCATAAAGTTATCTTAGTTTGAATTTTGGTATGCAGTGAGGGTATGCGATTGATCGCTGGGATATGCGATTGATCTGGCGGGGTACGGGATTAATCGTCGGGGTACGCAATAGATCGCAACGGCATTGAATACGGAAATTGCTTTTTGAGTGGATTTTCTTGAGAAAAAGATACCAAATCCTAACCTTGGAGAGGACGTTCATGAGAAGATTTTGGAGGATTCCTATTGGAGGAAAGAGTCCATGATAAGGAGGGATTTACATAAGAGGTGGAAACCCTAAACTCTATATAAACCCATGAGAGGGGAGGGCTTGTGGGATTCATATCAAACCCTAGCTTGTATTTTTCTCCTTCCCACATTCTCCCTTCTCTCAAGCCTCTTCTTGGTGTAAGTCTTCATCCAAAGCTTAGAGCGGAGGCATCGCTACGAAGCAAAGAAGGCGAACGACGCATAAAGGGCGAGACTTTTGTGAAACTAAGAGTAGGATGATTTTACCACTATTCTTTGTGATTTATTTCAATTATATGAATGTTTATAATTCAAGTTCTAATGTCAAATATGTGACCTTGTTTGGGAATGAATATGTGTGGTCTTTTTATTCATGAGTTGATTATGATCATACTCTTATATGTGAAGATGTAGGGGTCAATTGATATATGATATATAACATGATAAAAGGGTATATTTTGGCAATTCCATACAATCCTAGGGTCTGTAATTGATCTAGGAGGGGAGTATGGTTGTCTGTTAATAATATATTATCACCTATAATGTGTTATTAATGATATAATCGCGTTTAATGAAGAGTCTTAATCAAGAGTCTTAATCTCGGTCAGAACTATTTCTGTGCTGACAGTATGTACTAAATAATTCATAACTAATTCAAATAAACTCGAAAAAATATGTCTATTAGGTTAGAAACTAGACTCAAAGGACTATATACAGTAAAAATTTCAAAGAGTAATTCAATTTGTGCTGATGCTGGGAAGAGCCGGAATTCAACTGATATGTAAAAACAGAATACTGTAATTAGGGTAAAAGTTGGAGAAACTTTAGCAAAACATTACCCTATGCTAGAATAAGTATACTATGAAAGTAATATGTGTATTGAAAGATCTTCCAGAAAGAATTACAGCATAATGGACTAAGTATAATACTTAAATATCATAGGCTAATGGTGGGTACATAGTTTAGTGTTTAGTAAGTCCTATGTGTTTCATGGTTGATATTGGCAAGACTACGTTTTCAATTGGAAGCCGAACCATCATCCCCTTTGACTAAAGTCTTAAACCTTGAAGTTTGGATCAATGTTTCTATGACCGAGTTGAGTATTAGAATAGTTCCACCTATGTTAAAGCAATGTGTGACACTTCTGTTGTTGTTGACACTTTATTTTGATACTTCTATGGTTAGTTGTGTGATGATAGAGATTGAGTAATCTCATTGGTACTCTTTTAGTGAGTCAGACTTTTGAAAGAGTATCGAAATCTTTGTTGTACTTCTTTCGTGAGCTAGTTATCAGAATGAATATGTTCTTCATAGAGGATACCTTTTCTTCGAATAAATAGTTACATCAGAGATTCGTTATAAGAACCTTGTGAGATTTTGCCTAAGAGAGGTAAATTAGTTTCCCATGATGAGAGATGGGTAGTCTCAATAGTACCTGAGTGAAGACATTCGTAGTATGCTGATAAAAGCCAGAATAGACTCCATCCAGTTGAGAGTTGTAGAATACTCAAAAGCACTTGGATTAAGAGAACTCAGCCAAGGTGAGAGATAATGATACTCAATAGTCCTTGTGTTAAGATAAACTCAGCCAGGGTGAGAGCTAATGATACTCAATAGCCCCTGTGTTAAGATAAACTCAGTCAGGGTGAGAGTTAATGATACTCAACAGCCCCTGCGTTAAAGGAGATTTAGCTAGGGTGAGAGTTAATAATACTCAAAAGCCTCTAAGTTAAGAAATTCAGCTAGGGAGAGAGTTAATAATACTCAAAAGCCCCTAAGTTAAGAAATTCAGCTACGGAGAGAGTTAATAATACTCAAAAGCCCCTGAGTTAAGAGACCCTGCCAGGATGAGAGTTAATAAGACTCAAAAGTCCCTGAGTTAAGAGAGTATATCTTTGGATTCTTGTTAGGTTCCCGCCCAAAGAGAGGCATTCCATAAGTACTGATAGAGCCAGTATTCTAGACATGACCGAGGGTTCCAAGGAGAGAACCTCTAGGATAGTCTGGCAAGAAACCACATGGAAGTGGTGATATATGAGAATAAGAGTTGTAGCTTCATACACTTGTGATAGTTGAAGTCTCTGTGAATGATGTTTTTCTTATGCACTATCAATGTCTGGATCATTGATTAATTATATTCTTTCCATACATTCTAGCTGTTTTGGAGTCTTAGTGACTGATGATGATTTCTGGTAATGCAATTTCTTATATTGGATATCGATATTGCTGATTTGTCAGTTGTTGTTGAAATCTTATGCATTGTTATATATTGTATCTTTTGTGTTTGTGTGGGTTTTGCATCCTACTGGGTATTTCTTCGGAATACTCATGCATCCTCTGATGCAGGCTTGGATAAAGATTAGATTTGGAGAACGTTGCAGGAGAAGGAAAAGCTCAAGGATTGCAGTCAGAAAGTTACGAAGTTTATGTTGCTTTAAATAGCTGTGACAATAATGGCCTGTGTGCCAAGAAGTTTTAGTGATTTTGCTAAGAGATTTTAATGACTTTTATGTTGGGATAATTTGATATTAAGAATTTTTATTTCATATGGTTAAATAATGTTGATTCATATGACTGAGTAGTTTCAATTACACATCCTTTTGAGATGTTGTGGTTGACTGGTGAATGTGTTTTCAGTTGCGTTCCCGAAATTCTGCTTCAAGAATTTCTCGCCTAAGGGTCGACTTCCGCACTTCGTCGAGGCTTGAAATTTCGGGCCGTGACAGGTTATGCCTGGTCAAGGAAAGGAGGGAGCTAGAATGATGTAGGAGAATGCAGATTTGGAAGTTGGAGGTTTTTTAAATGGAAGGTCCAACTCGGCCCATGGTTTGATTGTCACTAAATATAGCCAACCAGCCATCAAATGGGGACTTGATTGGGGGTGGTTTGAACAATCGGGTGAATCGGTGCAACACATAATGGAGCCTTGTGGTGTACTAATACTGGCAGAGAAAGATGCATGTGTTAAAGACAAGCTTGCGGGGTATGTTGTGACCATTAATTGTCTCTGTGACGGGTGGACCCCCCCTCTTGGGGTTGGGCCAAGAGGTCTAGTGTAATTTGAACATGAAAGAGGGATTGATACAGACAATTTAGGTGTTTGCCTCATGCCCCAAAATTCCCGGCCTCGTTAGAGTGCGGAAGATGCCCTTATACGAATAGTCTTGGGGATGCGACTGGATACTCAATCATCCGGTCAATTACAACATCACAAAAGGATGCACAATTGAAGTTACTTAGTCTTATGAATTAATATCATTAATCAATATGAGATAAAAGTACATAATCCGAGATTAATCTCTAATACAATCATTAGATCATCCAATATTAACCTGAACCATAAAAGTTTTTAGGCACACATGCCATAATTCCACAATTGTTCAATAATAGATAAAATAAAAGATAACTTTTAAATTTTTTCTCAACGCAGTCTTCAGCTTTTTCTGGGACTGCAACTTGACAAAATTCATTCCTCTTTCACGCGTGCATCAGAGGATGCATGAGTATTCCGTAGAAATATCTACTTGGATGGAAAAACTCACCAAAAAAGAATATACAACATGTAGAATATGGATAGGATTTCCCAAATGGCAATTATCAACAATATAACTGAACATCAGAGTATCTTACCTGAAGAATAACATGATTCATCAAGACTCTGAACATGAAAAGTTTAGGGAGAAATTATCATTTATCATTGACTCCAAACATCGGAAGTGTAAGGAGGAATTACCCTGACTCCAAACATCTAAAGTGTAAGGAGGTCAAATTTCTACTCTCAGATCTTACCATTCGCAAGTGGCTACTTGCCAGATTACCCTAGGGGTTCTCTCTTTGGAACCCAGCCATGCATATAAGATACTGACCCCATCAGTGCTTACAAACACAATGGGCGGAGATTGCAAGACCTTTCGTAATATCTCACAGCCTAAAAAGTACGTATATGCCTCTCTTTAGGCGGGAACTAGCTAGGTTCCAAAAATATCTGAGATCTCGCAAGATCTAGCAATGACTCTCTGAGCATACTATGATTCCATCTCGGAGAGATCATCATAAGGATTCTTGTGGAGAAACAATCAACATATCATGAGCAATACTTCTCAAGACTGAGGACACAACACTCTGAAATTCAATGCATCATTTCAACATCGGACTCACAAAAGGAGTACAACAGAGATCTCAATACCTCTTTCAACATCTAACTCATGAAAGGAGTTCAATAGAGATTTCAATACCTCTTTCAACATCTGACTCATGAAAGGAGTTCAATCAGAGATTTCAATACCACTTTCAACATCTAACACATGAAAGGAGTTCAATAGAGATTTCAATACATCTGATATATTACACATACGTAGCCCTAGATAGGAACATAACAGGAACCAACTGAGTTCAAGAAACACTTGTCCAGACCCAAAAGATCAAAATACAAAATAAGATGGTTTGAGGGTTTGAACTCTAACTAGAGGCTCAAATCGAATCAACACTGCAAGCAAAGCACTAAGGATATATTAAATACCAAGACACCTTGGATTAACCCACAATACTAATTCTTATAGCTTAATCATTCTTACTGTAATAGTCATTGATAAGTCTTGTAATATATAAATAAATTACATTATACACTTATCTTAATCATACACTCTTGTATTAGTAAAGGCTTTTTAACTTAATTACAATGCACATTAGTTGAATTCCGACGGCACCTACCGCCAGTGCATTTCGAATTAGACTTTGAAAGCTTTGCTGTGATTATCCCTATGAGTCTAGTTTCTAATCCAATAGATGACATATTTTTTTGAATTTTTTTATAATTAATTACATATAATTTAGTGCAAGTCGTCATCCCAGAAGTTGTTCTAGCCGAGAGCGCTAATCCTAGTTCTATTTGATTAAGGAATATAATTAACCTCTATTATGACCACTAATGTCTTCATATAAATAATTGCATACATCCTAAGCTTATTATAGAACCTTAGTAGTTCTGGATTTTAGTAATCTTTATGAATTAGGGTTTGTTTCATTATCCTTACTTGAATATACAAGCATACCCCTTATAATAGAAGTATTAAACAATTTGGACAACTAATTTTGGACATATACACTCATGAAATCAGTGAACTCTGACATGTCACAAAGGACTCCTTTGAGTGACCAGTAGGTCATGACACCAATATATGAGACCTTCTCTATTAATAGTCCATTTTTAATCTCAATTAGTGACAATAACCACTTATTAGAGTCTTAAGACAATAACCATTTATAAGGCAATAAATCAAGGCAATACGAACTGGACAACAAATAACAGAACCCATAAGGAAATAAAGAAATATCAAGACGTATCAAGATGAATTAAGTTTTCCATCTAGTAGCTAGCATGTGTAACAAAAGAGAATTGAAGCACAATCTTACATGCGATTCCACACATATCATTCCATAAAGACAATTATTTCAAACTATGAACTTGAATCACTTTAATATCAACAAGAAAACGATAACCATGCCAATAAGACACTACAATATTGATCTTCATATGAAGTAAGGAATTTAAATAAAAGACAAGGGGAAAATCATCCTACTTGTTATGAATGAAGTACTTCCTTGCTTCCTCGCGAAGACCGTCACTTCCTCTACTCGTTACCGCCCTCAACCTTTGGATTGATGGAGTTTTTTTGGCGAGAGAAGGGGGTTAAGAGATGCTGACTTGAAGGACAAAGAGAAGAAGAAACCCAACCAAAAAGAAAAAGGGGTGGTCGGCCAAGTTAATGGGCCGACCACTCCAAATTGGAGTTTAAATACCTAGGGTTTCCTAATCCTTGTTGGGTTCACTTTCCCCCTTTAATTCTCCTCCTTTTTAATCTCATCCCTTCATCTAACTTACTCCAAATAAGCCTTGGGCGTCCTTCCAATTTGGCATCCCAAATTGGTTAAGATTCTATATCTTTTAGAATCCAATCTTCTTTCAAAATTGATCTCATCTTTCAATTCTAGAAACTGCCTATTCTTATCTCAAATATTTTGGACGTCCACCCCTTTTGGTCGCCCTATTTTGATTGACCGCTAATGATCTTGGGAATATTCTACTCCCTTCCCTGATTGGCTATCATAAATAGCAATAACCAATTTAGTTACTTCCCTGATTTACTAGTTACTTTCCTTGTTTACTTCTAGTAATCAAATCTTTCTCTTCTACCGTAATATTCTCCTATTATTATAGATAACTAACCAAGATTTGCACTTACTCACGTATTCACACGTGTCTTGACATCCCTGGGCTATGGCGTCCATCCGCTTGATGTCGATGTGCCTGACATCCATTTGCTTTGTCGTCCAGTGCATGCGACACAGAAACCAACCCTGTAATAACTACGTTACCACGAGTCTTAATTACTTCATTCCACTCACACGTGTCCTAATACATGTCTCATACCCACCTAGGCATCCCACTACCTGGTGTTAGGTGACTTCAGGCCCTAGGTCGAGCCCAACGCCAGGGCTAGCCTTCATGCCCAGGTTAACCTATCTAACTTGGTCCATTGTTAAAATAATTTCTAATGCATCACATATACATCAAACAATACACATAACGTGTCACGTCAGAAATTAAATTAGACAACCAAACTTTCCTAATTTAAGTCAGTTTCTTAAAATAGTAGTTTAGTGATTTATATCAATTTTTCGGGTGTTACAGTTTAGGGCTTTTTGTTCGAGTCGAAGGTCAATGAGGAGCTTGTTGAAGTCGATGTCCAAGAAATGGAAGCGTTTGGAGGTGGAAGAAAGAAGAACAACAAACGTAAGGGGTGGTGGAGGAGTTTGTGCAAGTTGACAATGGTGGTCAGGGAGTTTTGGGAGTAAATGCAGCTCGGGCTTATTGCAGAAGAGTGGGGCAAAAGTAGGTGAACTCTTGGGGATGGAAGGGAGTTTGAAGGAGGTGGGAGTTTTGATGGAGGGAGGGACTCAAAAGAGAAGAAATATGGGGATGAGGGAGTGAGATGGGTTGGGTGGATGTGGCAGTTAGGGCTAAAGGAGGATCAATGAAGGAGGGTAGTTGGAATAGTTGATGATGGTTGTGGAAATGTTGGTGGAAAAAGGCTGCAAGATGTCTTGTAGGGAGGCGGTGGTTGGGCCCCAACTCCACCAGGGGCTAGAAAATCTCTTTTTTTTTTTTGGAATTGTCGAGAGCTTGGGAACCGTCGTATAGTTCATGAGCTCCTCGACTCAGTGTGGTGGTGTTCTTATCGGAAACAAAGATGGGGACAACTATTGTTGATGCAATTAGGCGAAGGATGGCATTTAGAAATGTTTTGGCAGCGCCCAATAATGGAAGGAAGGGAAGCATTGCCATGTTTTGGAAGGAGGAGGTAGATATGACTATTCTAGCTTTTAATAAATGGCTAGTGGATGGGGTGGTGGAGGGCAGGGGCAAGGGTGTGAAATAGAGGGTTACTGGCTTTTATGGAAACCCTTATGCAGAAGAGAGGGAGGAAAGCTAGAATTTTTTAAGGACTTTGGCTAACATATGGGCTGGGCCTTGGATTTGCGGGGTGGGAGGGGGGTGGATTTTAATGAAGTTTAACTTAATGAAAAGGGCTTTATCGGGAAGTATTGTTAGACACGACTCCAATTCGGCACACGACAGCAATGGAGTAATGTCTAACAACACGCGAATTGAAGTGGAGTCGTGTAATTAAACACACGATTTTACATAAAACTTCAAAATGTCGTAACTCACTCATTTTTTATCCATTTTTGCCCATTTTTTTTGCTTTCTTCCTTATTTTTCCTCCTCTCCCATTTCATTAGGATCACCAAAAGATATTGAGATATTATATAGTGGAATGACCAATTTCAAAAGAGGAGTAACCCCTTATGCGACGGATCTAAGATGAAGAAGAAAGAAGAAGAAATAAAGAAAATTAATAATGGCTTCATCACATGCTCCCTCTTTGGAAATTTGTCATATCCACTATTAGATGTATTTTAGAAATTTAGCTATCCTCATGGGGATAAAGAGGAGGAAAAATAAAGAAGAAATAAAAGGGCAAAAATGGATTAAAAAATGAGCGAGTTATAAAATTTTGAAGTTTGCCGTAAAAGCGTATATTGTTACACATGACTCAAATTCAGGTCGTGTGCTGGGACACACAATATCAATGGAATCATGTCTAACAACACACGAGTTGAAGTGAAGTCATGTCATTAAACACACGAATTTATGGTAAACTTTAAAATGTCATAACTCACTCGTTTTTATTCGTTTTCGCCCTTTTTTGTGTTCTTCCTTATTTTTCCTCCTCTTTATCCTCATGAGGATATCCTAAATTTGTTTACACAACTTTTAGTTGGGTTGATGAATATACAAACAATACTTGCTACTCGCCGACGAGTATTTTACGCATTTGCCCAATTTTATCCTCTTATTTGATGTCCACGAGCGTTCAAGTACTAATGAGTGACCGTTACATGTATTTCTTTACATGTAGATCTCAACTTTGTAGTAGGGCGGGCTTTCCCATTGCTCTTACCTCAAAATCCCACGATCAAAGCTTTTTTCCGGGCGTGGGCGGTCATTAGCTTTGATCTTGATCGCCGCGATGTTTGAAACTTTGCCGGAAAGCCTCCTCCTCCAAGTGGAATACTACTGGAATGTCATCGCCTCATAAAAGTGAAGAATTCCGTCAGTTAAAATGTTTTAAGGATTTTAGAAAGTTCAGGTCCCATTTCCAGGTGATATGGAAGTTTTTTTTGTAGATTTCAGGTGATATGAGAAAAGGGCGAGTGGCACCAGATAATGTGAATAAAAACTCTTGCTTGTGGGTTGTCAAATCTTAATCTGATGGACACGATGTTTGTACCCCAGAAAGCTTAATAAGCAGTGTAACACAGATAGAGTTGAAATTTGAAGTAAATATATTAATTATCAGTATATCTACTTCATTTTTTACTTCATATTTCAACTCATAGGTATATCCCTCTCAGATACATAGAAAAGTTTCTCCACTGCCTCTTATCGTATGCCGGCTTGGTGGGACTCCTTTGGTGCCCCATAGGGGTGGGTAGAGAGGGGAATTGAGGGAAAGAAATACATTCCAAACCATAGTCACAAAGTACAAGTTTTAAAAGCGTATTAAACGCTTGTTTTTTATTTACTTCAACTCAATGTTTTTTTGTCGCTTAGTTTACTTATTTTTATATTATTATTTTTTTTAAATTTCCTCATACCTTTCATGTCTTTTCCCATCTTTTCTGTATTTTGGCCTTTTTTTCTACATTTGCCCTTACCATACAATTGCCGCATCCGTACTTTGTTACTTAGTTCCCTACCGTTGACTCAGAACGAAATGGGAACTCCCAGCTCGCAATGGGACCTGAATATTGTATAACACATTTATAGGGTACCGACCAGGTGCCTTGTTCACTGCTCTTCCCAAAGGGGCTAATAAGGTGATATGGCGAGGGGAGGCTTACTCACCAGCATCTATGCAAAGCCCGCCAATGGGCAATGGGGCATTCCCTAGAATGGTATCAATTGTCCCAACAACTTCTTATGTCAAGAAAAAAATGAAGATTGTGAACGAGGAGTGGGAGGTTGTCAATGTCCATATGCCCTCCACAGTGACTCTTCTCACCGGAAGCTCTTGCTACAATGTTATTCCCAATTACACCGAAGATTTATCTTTCGCCATTGCTTATGGGGAACCTGGTCTATGCAGTAGTGGTTAGAGAGTGGATGGATAGAAGAAAAGGCTCTAAATGTTGTTTGTTATCTAATTGAGATTCCTTTATGTCATAATGCTACTTGCTTGTATAAAAAAAATAATGCTACTTGCTTGTCTAAATACGCCTTTCAAGAAGAATGGGATAGATGTTTGGTAACCATTAGTTAGAATATCAATCTCAGACCTCTAAACAAATGCAGTGTTGGTGTGGTCGCCAGGCACACATGCTTCCTAAAGCGGAGGTCCTGAGAACCCTCATTCTACTGGCCACTTGCCCAGGATATAATCTATCCATTGTGTACGATGGCTGTACGTGCCTTGTATGTGCATGAGGGGATTGGCGGCTGGATACAATGCTCTAAAAGGCGGGTTGATCTTCCCCTTTTAGTCGGCCCTAAGGACTCCATCACTAAGGCTGCTCACGAGCCGAGTTGACTCGAGTCGAGCCCGGGATTTGATAACCCGAGCTCGGCTCGTCATATAATTTGACAGCTTGAGCTCGCGAGCTGGAGCTCGATTCAAAACTTGAGCTCAGCTCGAGCCTGGCTTGAGGCAAAAATCTAAATTTGGTTTTGTTAGGATTCGACCCCAAACAAGAGTGAACATGCACAACACACTCTAACCACCCGAGCTTCAATTTTTTTTTACATCTTTTGTACAAAAAAAAATATTTATTACATATTTGAAGTGGGCTTTACCCCACCAACGCTTACCGCCCATCGCCTCCTACCATCGTCCATCGCCTCCTACCGCAATCCGTCGACACTGCCCACCTCTGCCCCTGCCTCCCCCACCACCCCTCGGGCCCACCACGCCACCGTTGCCTCCCATCACCCTCACCACCGCCCAACACCCCCGTTGCCGTCGCTCCCCACCAGCCCCTCCGTCGTCACCTCCCACCGTTGCCCATTGCCTCCCCATTTCCGCTTGCCGACACTACCCCCCCGTTGACACTGCCCCCCCGCCACCACCCATTGCCCCTTGCTGACCACCACCCCCGCTGCTGTCACCCACCACAATGGGAGGTGGCGGGTGGCGATAGGTGGTGGGCAGCAGCGGTGACGGTGGTGGTTGGCAAGGGGAAATGAGTGGTGGGTGGTGGGTGGTGGGTGGTGGCGGTGGCAAGGGGCGATGGGTGGTGGGCGGCAGCGGTGGTGGTGGCGGTGGCGGGCGGGAATGGGCGATTGGTGGTGGGCGACATCGGTGGTGGGTGACAAGGGGCGATTGGTGGTGGGCGAGGGGCGGTGTTGGTAGGCGACGATGGGGAGGCAATGGGCGACAGTGGGAGGGGACGACGGAGGGGGTGGTGGGCAATGGAAGTGGTGGGCGGCAAGGGGCGGTGGCTAACGGTAGGAGGCGGGGTTGGTGGGCGGCAACAATGGCGGGTTATGGAGGCAGCAGCAGTGGGCGATAGGGGTCATGAACTAATATGAGAGCCTATACATACTCTACAAAAAGGAAAGAAATGGTAGTCTTTCAATTTAATTAAAGGAAAACCAAAATGGGTTAGGCATATGGGCCTTCTTTAGAAAAGAAAGTCGAGTCGAGCTCGAGCTTCGAGTTAATTCGAGTTGAGCTGTGGGTTGGCTCGAACTCGAGCTCGAAAAAATCAAGCTCGAGTTGAGTTGGACTCGAGTCGAGCCGAAAATTGAGCCGAGCCGAGCCGAACCGAAAAAACTCACGAACTGGCTCGGCTCGTAAGCACTCTTATCCATCACATAGTATAAGTATTGAAAAAATAACAAAAAAATTCCGACCATGTAGATGTTAAATCTTCTATGTACTCATGTTTACTAACTTCATTTCCGTTATACTCATTATTGATCTCATTATGTTTTAACTTTCTATCTGTTATATCCCTTAGATTATCATAAACGAATATACTTTCGATTCTTGAGGTGAAAGATTTTGCAAGCATAACACAGTGGGGGCGCTTTGTGCTGCCACCATTGACTACATAGTACATATAAGCCATAGGTGCAGCCCAGAACCACTGCCTGGTTAGGGTTTTATGGGTAATGGGCGGCTAAACCTTAAGTCTCGACTAGTTGCTATTCCAATGCAGGCCACACAAACACAAGCACCAGCCCTCAATCCAATGAAATATGTGCAATAAATAATCGCAACGACAACTGAACGCCCGCGAAGATATATCAGGAAATTAATTGGAGACAATGAGATTTGCCTTGTGGTTCCTCTCAGAAATCCACTAAATATGTGAAACTTTAGGTTACGATAGCTCAATTTATTGGGCATTTGAAACCCTCGAAGATAACGAACAATACACTGACAAAAGTCTTAAAAAATTCAATAACTCTCCTAGGAAGGAGGGTGATGAGGAGGAGCTGGAGGCAGGGATGAAATGGAAAAGGCGGACCTGGGCCCCTTTTTTGGCCATTAATCTGGTCTTTCGGTGATGAGATTGAGGACATGGGCATTGGTCTTTTTTTCCCAAGGAAGGAGATTGTGCACATTTTTTAAGGTTTGATTTTGGCATTACCCAAAACCTGCACACATTTTTAGTATTACATACATTATACCTTAATTCTTTTTTAAGTCAAATTCCTTTTTAACTAAAATTAACTGTGGTTTATGATAAATTTATACATATAACATCCGAACCAATATTTGTTGAAAACAATACTCCAAAGCTAATGAACAGTTCATTTTGACTAACTCAAATTTAAGCTAACTAAAATTAACTGTGGGTTTTAACCAGTTCATTTTGGTTTTCTACTAAGGACAGATATTTTTGGACAGAGGGAGTATATAAGGATTATGAAACTTAAATTTTAACACTTCCAAAGCTAATGAACACATAAGAATTGTTACTATAAGCGAGGTAAGTAGTTAACTAAAAATAAATTTTAGGGAGATTTTGTGATCAGGTGGACGGAGTTTATATATCATGGTAATAAGGCAAGAGGATACCAAATTGGGTAGTGAAGTGTCATGATCCTACATTGTCATACATTTGAACGCTCAAGCTTTAAGTCATAAAACAGATTTTCGTCATTCATGAACTTCAGATACAGAAGAAACTTAAGTTACGCAATCTACTAAATGCCTAGAAATGAGCCCACGGATATCATGTGGATAACCACGCATTCTTTTGTGTCTATAGTCTTCTTAATACAGGCACTTTTTTACTGTTTTCTATTAAATTCAACTCTAATGATTGTTTACTGAAAACTAGAGCCATTTATTTGCATATAATACAGCAAAACGATAGTTAAAATGTCTGTTTATCAATCGAATAGTAGTGAACGTCTTGACTTTATGCCGAGAAAAGACATTAAACAGGCAATCAAAGTCTCGCTGATGAATGAAAAGTTCTATTTTTTACCAACAGTCAATCAACTAACTTTGAAAAGAATTGATCGTATATGCCAAAAGTCCGCAGTCTATTTTTGACACCAATTAATTTAACGTTTAACTTGCAAATAATAATGTGATATGTCTTAGTCCATGCCCCATGGTCATGCCAGTAATAATCACATAATGACCAATTTCAACCTCTAGTAGGAACTTGATTCCTTAAAATAATTTGGAGTATAAAATGGTCGGATAATTAAGATTAATTAAATAGAGAAGAAGCTAACATGCTCCTAGTTGCATATTGTGCAATGTGCGCCATTGGATCTTAATGGGCATCGCCACATGGTTGTTATATACGGTCCAAATGCACCTAGTGCACATTGTGCGTGCCTGGGCAAACTAATGATACTCTTATAATGAAGGTTTTTTTTATAACTAGTTGTCTGCTTAAGACCCGATTAGAAGGGCAGGGCAACCCGACTCTTACGATGCAATATCTAGCTGCCAATTCCCTCAGGAACATATAAAGCCCACCCATCATATGCACCATATGAATAATTTTAGATGTGGCAAATGGGTTGGGGGGGGGGGGAGGGGGGATGGAAGTTCATATATACCATGTCCAAATACAATCTGCTCCCAAGCCTTGTTGCCAAAACAAAAAAAAAAGAAATCTGCTCCCAAGCCCAGTAATTCATCTAGATGACAATGACCATTAGGCAAATTTCTTCTAGTCAGTCAATCTTATCTGCTGGAATCTAATATTATCCATCTATACAAGAAGACAACCTAATACTCAAGAAGCACTATATATGTATGACAACAGACCTAAGCATTTTGCAGAGTAGGAAGAAGATACAAAAACCATGGATTCAATTGTTGGAAGTGCAGATGAAGAGCTCAAAGCTAGAGCACATGTATGGAGGCACACACTTGGAGTTGTGGATTCTGCAGTCCTCAAATGGGCAGTTGAGTTGGGCGTGCCTGGCCTCCTCCATAGGCATAGTGAGCCCATGACACTCTCTCAAATTGCCTCCTCTCTTCCCACCCCTTGCACCAACACGCCCGTCCTCGGCCGCCTCATGCGCTACTTGGTGCACCTCAAGGTCTGCCGCCTTGTTGAGTCGGAGGACGACGCGGCCGAGGAGCTCTACGGCCCCACTCCGTGCACCAAGTTCCTCGACGAGGGCTACGAGGAGAGCCAGGTGGGCCTCCTCCAACTCCGGATGCAGAAGTGGGTCTTGGAGATGATGTGTGGGCTTGGGCTTAGCCTCCAGGGGGATGAGAATAAGCCCGTGTTTGACAAGGTGCATGGTGAAAGTGTGTGGAGCTTCTTCCGGACGCAGCCCGACCAGAGCAAGGTCTTCAATAGGGGAATGGCCAGCCAGGCACGGACGGTGGTGTCTGCAGTGATTGATGGCTGTCGCGACTTGTTCATGGGGCTGAAGTCGGTGGTCGATGTCGGAGGCGGGACGGGAGCTGCCATGAGGGAAGTTGCCAAGGCCTATCCACATTTGGAGTGCAGTGTCTTAGACTTGCCTCATGTTGTAAATGGGATTAAGGATGACTCTGGCGTTCGTTACGTGGGCGGGGACATGTTTTCCTCTGTGCCAAAGGCTGATGCAATTCTGTTGATGGTGAGATCCTAGTTTTCAAATATTCCCACCGTTAAAAAATGATAGGTACAATTGAATTTTTAAGCCATATTGAACCTCCATGTGGTAAAAGTTTATCATTGGTTGAGAAATAAGTTTTGATTATACTCCCTTCATTCAAAAAATCCAGGCAGCATTTGAAAATAGGTTAAATATATTGGCCTTCAAAAGCCCACAATATTTCAAGCCTCCACTTACCCGTGCATGTATTCACGAGGATCTATTGGCCTGTAGGGTAAATCTAATCACCAAATAGTGGATCCGTAACTGTTCAAATGTTGCTTGGATTTTTGGACAGAGGGATCAGTAAAGGAAAATGTACATTATTATCTAAATGACTATTACTGACGCTTAAGTACAGCCCATAGATGGAGCCCACTGATATGGGTCCCATAGTAGAGATTGGGCCTGGGGGACACAGATTTTCGTATAAATTGTACAGTACATATCTAAGCATTTTTTAAAGATGAATTATTACTCATAGTCACAATTTTTTTTGCAATATTTTCTCTGGCTGTTAATCTTTCAAGAAAAACTTATAATTGAGTATTTTCAACATCAATGTACATAGTTATCAATTAGAGTCAACCCCTTGCAAGCATGTGCCACGGTGCTGCGGACTCTCGGATTTTGATCTGCAGTAATACAAGGGTAGTAGGGTATGAATCACCTGCCCACCCCTTGGAATAATGTGCTCGGTCCAACAGCTTGGCGAGATCATGGAATGCCAGCTCGCCGATATATCGGCGATATATCGCCGATATATCGGTATCGGACACAAACCGATACTCCGATACCATTAAGTATCGTTTTTTACATTTTTTCCAAATATCGCCGATATATCGGCGATATATCGCCGATATATCGGTTTCGGACCGATATATCGGCCTTTTTTGAAAAAAAAAATTATTTTTAAAAAAAAAAAATATCTCCGATATATCTCCGATATATCTCCGATATTTCGTCTCTTAGGCCGACCGATATTTTACCGATATCCGATACGACATTCCTTGGGCGAGATGCATCTCAATCTAATGGAGTATTTATCTTTTGCTAAGATCCTCAATATGTTGGTTGCTGCAGGCAGTGTTATGCGACTGGGGAGATGAAGATAGCATCAAGATATTGAAGAAATGCAAAGAAGCCATACCAGAAGGGGGCAAGGTTATAATTGTGAGCAAGGTGCTGGGACTGGGAGGATCACTGGAGGATTTAGAGTGTGTCAAATTTGCAGGAGACATGGTCATGATGGCAATAACAGGGGGGAAGGAGAGGACTGAGAAGGAGTGGAAGAGGCTCATCTCCGACGCTGGCTACAGCCAGTGCACCATTGTTCCTCTTGCAACACTACCTTCTGCTATAGTGGCAAGCCCATAAGCATAATTATAAATGCTTGTTGTTCTGTTTAATACTTGGAAAATCTTGGAAAGGAGGGCCTCAGTAGATTTTAGGTAAATAATGGCATCGATTCCTACATCCTATTCCTTGAATAATTAATAGTGTACCGACTATAAATGATTAAGCTACTAGGCTTGTGTTACTAGAGATAAGTGCATATTCATACAAATAAAAAGGATATGTGCAGAGCATGAGCAACAGTATGCACTCTGGGAAGGAATTTGATAACTTCTGTTAAACTTTGACATTGGTGTTAAACATTTAAATTTAAGGGAATGAGAATCGTCTTATGAGCCCAGTTTAAGTCATAGCCATTGGATTGAGATCCGACAGCGCTCTAGATAAGCACATGTCTGCCTCCTATAATAAGGAGTACCGTCAGATTGAAATCCAACGGTCACCTGGTCTCATGCTCCTTGTGATGAATCTAATTCTAAACCAAATAATCCTTTTTAACGGTGTCACCCATAAATGTGTTGAACCGAAATTCGTCAAAAGAATAAACTTTCATGGTTTCTTGCAAGGAGGCTCCGCTACCGTATTTTGGATATGTAATAATGCAGCTTCATGGTCATAATTAAATATCATAAATGGTAAGATACATAATTCATTATGTGATTCTTATGATTATGATGAAAATCCTTATGAGAACAAAATTTCTCTATTGCCTTCCTTATGATTTGATTTCCAAGTGGAATTTCAAACCGACACAAACACTTGTCTGAAAATAGAAATCTTGGTTCACTTGCTCACTTAGACAAACTTTGCTGAAATTATTATCTGAAGTTTATTCAATAGATCTTTCGTATACTTAATTATACACAACCTGTGTTCAAGAGACACGTGTTCAAATTCAAAACCTCAGAATACGGACAAATAGGGTTGAGTTTTTCATACTCCAACTGGAAACTCAAACCTAATCGACACACAAGCAAAATACTAAAGACATTTGGAATCTCGAAACACCGTGGATTATATACTCGATACCAATCCTCAAATGAGTTATGAAACACTGGGTCTAGACTTCAAAGATCACCATTTTAAAAGATTAAAAGTGATAATTCAAATTCTAATTGGAAAGCCGAATCGAGTCAATACTACAAGTGGAGCACACGACTTATTGAATACCAAACCACCCTTTATTAGCCCATGATACTAATTCTTATAACATAGTCCATTCTACTGTGTATCTTTACTGACAAGTCTTAGAATATGTTTATGATAGATACATCATGTACTTATATAATAATGTAGTATCTTACATTAGTCACTTATTAGTACCTTGTAGCCTAGTTACAATGTTCTGTATTTTACATATCAGTTGATTTCCAATGGCTTCCACCGTCAGCATAGTTCTTCTTTCACTCTAAAATTTTTACTGTGATTACTCCTATGTGTCTATTTTCCAACCTAATATACGGCATATTTTTAAGATTTTTTTTGAATTAGTTATAATTTAATTAATACTGACTGTTGACACAGAAACAGTACTGGCCGAGATGATAATTCTTAATCATACTTAAGTATTTCGTATAACCAACCCTTATTAGTGTTAATAGAGTATCACAGAAGTAATTATTTCCGTCCTAGGTTCATTACAAATCCTAGAATATTCTAGAATTAACATAGAATATTCTTGAACCAACGAAATTAAAGGACTAACAGACAAAGATCAGAACTTTTGGCATCAACAAGATCAATAGATATCAAGCATGGATAGTATTCCCATCTCGGAACATAGCATGAACATATTAAAGAACAATATGAATCGCACAACCAACTATGTATCAAGTTCTATTCAAATAAGTATATATATATATAGATCAATGATATGAATGAATGAATCAATACTCATAGATGAGAAGAAAAGGAATGGAATAGGGAAAAACCATCCTACACTTTATTTCACCAAAGTCTCACCGTTATGCGTCGTTTGCCTCCTTCACTTCGCAACGATGCCTCCGCTCCAAGCTTTGGATGAACACTCAAGTCAAGAAGAGGCTTGAGAGAAGGGTGAACGTGAGAAGGAGAAAAGCACAAGCTTTCTAGAGCTGGGGTTTTGATATGAATAGCACAAACCATCCCCTCTCATGTGTTTATATAGAGTTTAGGGTTTTTCCTCTTTAAGCAAATCCTTCCTTGTCATGGGCTCTTCCTCCAATCGGAATACTCCAATATCTTCTTATGGACGTGCACTACAAGTTTGGTTAGGATTTGGTATCATTTTCCCATGAAAATCCTAATAAAATCACAATTTTCGTATTTGACACTTGCTGGTGCGATCGATCGCGACCACAGGCGATCGATCGCGACTATTTCATGATATAACAGTACCAGCGATTGATCGTCGCCTATGGCGATCGATCGCTCCCTTAAATCGCCAGATTTCAGTAAAAATGATCGATCAAGGACAAAGGCGATCGATCGCGTAAATCGCCAAATTCAAACTAGCATAACTTTTTGCTCCAAACTTTAAATTGCGCACCGTCGAAGGCGTTGGAAAGCTCTCTTCGTGTACTTCAACCCCCAAATTGAAAGACATGCAAAAACAAGCATCAAAATTTTATATTTTAGATCACTCAGTTTTAGTAAGCATACCAATTTTTCGGGTGTTACATCCTCCCCTCCTAAAAAGAATATTTCGTCCTCGAAATGCCGAAACCAAATTCTAACAATTCTAAGAATATTTCGTCCTTGCTGACTCATTCAACTTCAATAATATCGTTTAGTACCCTTGCGTATTCTAAGGTAGGATCTCTTCTTATTTGGTTCAGTCTTGTTCATCCCCTCCTTGTTTGGGCAATAGGTTGAGACGTGTCTGAATTCTCGGCATATGTAGCACCTTCTAGTATCCTTTGGGCACGGTTTCCTATGATTCTCTTGTTGTCCACAAAATTTGCATCTTACCTTATTTGGGCAATAGAGTGCAATATGACCTTTCTCATTCCATGAGTAGCAGCTTCTTGTATTACGCGGGTATGGCCTCCCAATGTGATCCTGTTGTCCACAAACTCCACACTTCTTCCCAGTATGGTTGAATTGTTGGGCTTGGCAATTTGACAAGTTTTGCACACTCTGTTGTTGCGGCTGCTTCCGCTGCTTATAAAGCCGGTTGTTATTCTCCTCATGGCCTCTGAATCTCTTGTTGTAACAGCGCTTGAAGTTGTTATTCTAACCTTTGACTAAGTTAATCCTCTTTTCTTGGATTCTTTTGAAACCCTCATCCAAGATAGAGGCCACTTCAGTTCCTTTGGCCGCTACAGATGGTTGAGCGTTTAGTACTTCCAAGATAGAGACTAGTCCGATCGCACTGGCAGTAGCGAGTTGTTGCATCATGTACACCTTTTTACCCACCTCTTCTTCCTGGTTCGAAGATGTAGCCCTATCTGGTGTGCCTATTCTTGCTCCAGAATTCACCATATTCGACGTCTACCATCAATGAAAGAAGATGAATTAGAATTTCACGATGTTTCAATTTTACTCATCTATCTGTTCATTGATTCATAGTTACCAATCCTTCAGCTAACCATGCTTCCACTGCGCACACTGATTCAAAAATGGTCCATCGTCTAGTTTCTACAGTCAACGAAAGTAGATGAATCTATCTACTCACTAACCCCTCAAATCACTAACTTTTGAGTGTCAGTGAATCTTCCAACACTCGAGCAAATAAATTACACACAAAACACAACAACCACAAACATAAGATCGAAGGCCCCTTATTTAGTACTTAAATACCTAGGTTTCCTAATCTTGTTTGGACTCAATCTCCCCCCTTGATTCTCACCTCTTTTAATCTCAACCTTCCATCCACCAACCAACCTTCCCAAAACTGACTTGGACGTCCTCCCAAATTGGCGCCCCAATCAGTTGGGATTCTAGATCTTTTGTAGAATCAAATCTCTTTCAAATTAATCCTAACTACCCAATCTGGAAACTGCTATTCTGTTACATCCCTTATTGGACATCCTTCCCTTTTGTTGCCCTTCTCTGATTGACTGGTAGGGATTTTAGAAATATTCTCATTTAATCTCTGATTTGTTCTCATAAATAGCAGTATCCCATTTAATGATTCTCTCCTGATTTACTAGTTACTTTCCTTATTTACTACCAGTAAATCAAATCTTTCTCTTCCACTGTAATCTTCTCCAATTATTATGAATAACTAACCAAGATTTGCACCTACTCACGTGCTCACACATGTCCTGGCGTCAAAGGGCCATGGCATCCACGTGCCTGACAAGATTTGCACCTACTCACGTGCTCACACATGTCTTGGTGTCAAAGGGCCCTGGCGTCCACGTGCCTGACATCCATGTGCTCTGGCGTCCAGTGCGTGTGACACACAAATCAACCCCATAATAACTAAGTTACCACGAGTCCTAATTACTTCATCCCACTCACACATGTCCTAATATGTGTCTCGTACCCACCCTGGCGCTTGGCCCCACCACCTAGCGTCAGATGACCTCAGGCCCTGGCGCCAAACCAGCCTCAGTGCCAGATCGAGCCTCGCGCCCGGGTTAACCTGTTTGGACCTAGTCCATTGTTAAATCAATTTTTAGTGTATCACATACACATCAAACATACCACATAACATGTCACATCAAAAATCAAATTAGGCAGCAAACTTTCCTAATTAGGTCAATTTCCTAAAATAATAGTTTAGTAATTCATACTGATTTTTTGGGTGTTACATTGGGAGAGTCTCAACATGAGTAAGTTGATCAAAATCAGAACTCCACAAGGATTTGGAGTTTGGGCGGCTAGGATTCCTATTAGATGGTGGAGATAAGCTATGAAGAGAATTGTATAGTTTTATTTTAAAGTGGGATATAGTTGAATTAAGAGTGGATTGGCATGGGTTTGGGACAGTATGATCCTAACTCCACTAGGACTAGAACTCTAGACTCTGGCCGAGTTTATAAAAGGATTTCTCTCTCACTTACCAACTCCGAAGTCTCTCTCTCTCTCTTCCAACTGGTCTGACCAGAGTAGTAACGAAGGAAGATGTTGGGACGGTGGAAGCAAGGCTGAAGCGAGAGTTTTTGAAGGATGACTCTAGGTAGGACGCTTTTACATAATATCCAGTCTGTAATTCTGTATTTTTGTAGTTTTCTATTCTCCTGAGTTTGCAGTAGAATATTCGGGTTATTGCTCTTGATATTGAATTGTTTATTATTATATGCTCCTATATACTTGACCGGATGCTTTTGTTTGAACTATTCATGCGTATATAAAATATTATGCGCTGTTAGAGCGTATGCAATTTCTGGCTGAAAGCCACTATCACATGTCTTACTGTTGTATGCATTGAAATATACTAGAAACCCAAAAACTGAGAGTCTTTACTTGTTGCCTTCTTATCTTGGACTTCTTATTGTTGCACAATATTATATGACACAATTCATAAGAGAGTATACACAGCTTATTTGCAAAAAATCACAGTTCTATGTTATTTTGCTTGAGAATTGATAGAACCATTTGTTTTGTTGTTGTGTCTTTCATATCAGCTATATAATGCATATTCCTATTGATTCAATGGTCTGACCATGCTTATGTCCTTTTCAATTATTATATGAACCTTATTATATGATTTTGTAGTGGTAGAACCTCATATTTTGCAGTCGAATTTCAAAATACCTGTTCGAACCATGTATGATTTTCTTTCATTCAGCAAACTATATTTATAACTAACATGAAATACCATATTATCCCTTGTAGAATTATAATATGAGTATGTTGGTTGTGACCTTATTATTAGATATGGAAAACTCACTTTTTTCCGGTTCTGTCTTTCCGAATACCATTGTTAAACCTAGGCCTTCCAAAATCTGAATTCGTGTCTTTTCAACACTATTGTTAAACCTAGAGATGTAGCGTCACTTTTAGTCTTCCTCTGGGTTTTTGCTTAATTCTATTTCATGTATTTCTTCCTTGTATGTATCCATTCTTCTAGTAGGAAAGTATATTTTCTCATGAATTAGCACACATTCCTATTCTCTGCATAGATTTTTGCTTGTTTGTATAATTGGCTTGCCTCCTTTTGAATGGGAGTTAATTCTTTTTCCTTATTATGATGTTTAACTTTGAAATATTTGTAGTATTTGTCCACGCATGGACAAGATTCTAGGTGAGATCTTTATTGAAGAGTTCCACAAATATTAGTGTATTTCTCTTCGTATGCTCACCATAACACCATAACTGCACTAGAGACCCGTATGGTCTCCGCACATTGGTTCCCGCCTAGCCCCTACCCTTTGGAGGCACCCACGTGCTTAAATTAGATTGTTAGGCATCATGGAATGTCTATACAGTCTTCGACCATTGTATCCATGAACACCTATGGTACCCACATCTTTATAACTCATGGCATGGTTATACGAGAGCCTGTAGAGGCATATGGGCTATTTTTTCCATCTGACAGTTGCACTAATTGAGAACAAAAATTCATTTACGAATAGCATTATTCTATGTTTTTCATGCTATGAAGTTCGATCATTTCGTCTAGATGTTATCAATTCTTGATGCTAAAGTTGAAGTGTTTCTATTGATTGATTTGTATCATATTGGCAATTTGTGTTACTGCAAGTGTCTCTTCAGCTATATACATTGATTCTTTTGATTCATTTCTATTGTGGTTTTACATTCTACTAAGTATTTCTAGAAATATATGTGCATCCTCTGATGTAGGTTTAGGTTTAGGTTCAGTAGCCGATAAAGAATAGAGGTTAGAGGATTATAGTGAAATGCAACAGAGACGTTCATAGCATAGATATAGACTTCAGTTTATTTTAAAAACTCTTGTAATATAGCTTTGGACCATTATAACACATTAAATTTTTATTATTTTTTATTCTTGATTTATTTACATATAGTCTATCCTATTTAATTGTCATTATACATTTTTCATTATATTGGTGTGAATGACGGCGTATCTTTGATGCTTCAAGTATTCAGCATTTAAAAATATATACTTCGATATGTGTTAGAAATTTAGGGTGTGACAATTACAGAGGAACTAAATCTAAATCTTAAATCTAGCATAATACCCTAAATGTGTGCAAGTCTTGAGTAATTATCAAAATAAATCTCTACCAAAGAAGGCCTCAAGTCTAGTGAAATTCCCAAAATGTGTGTAAATACTCTTGAGTGAAATGGAATTAAAGACACACTAACCTCTCCCCCCCTTCTTCCACTACATATGTTTTTCCCGCTCTCACTTAATCGCTCTTCCTCTCATCCTATTCTGCTCCGGCTCAACCTCCTCCTCCTCTTGCCTCTGTGGCCAACTTTAAACTCATCTTTGCTTCTGGTTATGGCTAGCTTTCAGCTCATCTTTGCTTCTGGTTGACAGCATGGAATGTTGTCTCGGCGATATATCGATATTAGGTCCCACCTAATAAAACGATACTGAGTAATATTGTTTTTTCATATTTTTTAAAAATATCGTCGATATACTGATATATCGGAGATATCGATTTCGGTCTGATATATTGGTGTTTTTGAAAAAATTAATTTTTTTTAAAAAAGAAAAAATCAACTTTTTAGTTTGTTTCCCATCATATTTTGAATTATATACACGTTTTTATGTATATTTTAAATTTATGCTTGTCTAATTTAGTATCACTCATTTTAGAAGTTATATTATGAAAATACATGGTAAAAACTAGTTTAAGACCACCGATAATTTTTTACACAATATCTCCGATATTTTGTCTCTTTGGTCTACTGATATATTAGTGATATCCGATACGACATTCTTTGGTTGCCGGTCATTTATAAAAACGTTTACATGTTCGTAAATGGGGAGAACCTAGTGGGTAGGGGTGTAAATGGCGTCCGTATGTCCGTGTCCGTCTGCTTAATGTTAAAATGGACAGTTGTTTCTTGTCCGCCACAAACACAGATGTGGCTGCGGACATAACTGAGCCGTGTCCGCAGCCATCCGTGTCTGCCATCATATATAAGTTAATTATTTTTTAATAGAAAAATAACTAAGTTGTTAACTTTTTTAAATAAAAAGTACGATAATTTAAAGAGGAAAAGTTGGTATAAGTATTGTTTTTGCTTCGGGAACTGAGATATTCTTTATCTCATCAAAAACTTCTTCCTATTTTCAAGTGTCCTTATATATTAAAAAAACAGTGTCTTTGTCCGTGTCCGTCCGCATTCGTTCGTGTCCATGATGGACGGCTGCGGACAGACATAGATAGTTGTCTGCACTTAAACGGACGGCTGTGGACATGCCTTGTCCACGTCCGTGTCCTTCCGTTTACACCCCTACTAGTGGGAGATGGAAAACATATAGGGGGTGTTGGTCCAATAGATATAGGGTGCGTTTGGAAGCTGATAGGTGAAAATTTATATCAGCCTGAAAATTATCACACTGATATTTTTTGATTTGTGACAACCCGTTTGGAACCTGAAAGTAAACAAGCGTCAGGGTGAAAATTTTCAGGCCTGATTGTGAAAGGTGAAATATGTTTGAGAACTGAAAATAAATCACGTTGATGTCGCCCTCTTTCTCCCCGGTGGTGATGGTGGCGGCGGCATCGTTGAGCCCCCCCTCCCCCTATCGCCGTCGCCGCTGCCTCGTTGAGCCCCCCACCTTGACGCTACCGCTGCCCCCGTTGAGCCGAGGGAGCCCGTGCCTCCCTCATCCCAGCCAACTGCTTGGGTCATCCAAAGCCCCCCTCACCCCAGTGTGTGCTTACACGGCTACCCCTCCGCCGCCGCACCGTTGAGCCGAGGGAGCCCCCCGATCATATCTCCATTAAATTTAATCCATTTATGCTATTTTCATCATTATAAGAAAGAGCCTTAAAAATGAGGAAGAATGAAAAAAATGGGCTAAAACGGATAAAAAATGAGTTAGAAACGCATCGTTGAAGTTTGTCTGTGATATGGTGTAATCGATTACACGATATAACTGGCTATCGTGTTATCGATTACACTATAGTACTAGCTATCAAGTAACTAGTTACACTATAGTACTGCCTATCGAGTAACTGGTTACACTATAGTACTGGCTATCGAGTAACTTCTTACACTATAGTACTGCTTATCGAGTAACTGGTTACACTATATCATTGGCTATCGAGTAACTGGTTACACAATAGTACTGCTTATCGAGTAACTGGTTACACTATATCACTGGCTATCGAGTAACTGGTTACACTATAGTACTGCCTATCGAGTAACTGGTTACACCATATCACTGGCTATCGAGTAACTGGTTACACTATAGTAGTGCCTATCGAGTAACTGGTTACACTATAGTACTGCCTATCGAGTAACTGGTTACACTATAGCACTGGCTATCGAGTAACTGGTTACACTATAGTATTGCCTATCGAGTAACTGGTTACACTATAGTACTGTTTATTGAGTAACTGGTTACACTATAGCACTGTTTATCGAGTAATTGGTTACATTATAATATTGCTTATCGAGTAACTGGTTACACTATAGCACTGGCTATTGAGTAACTGGTTACACTATAGTACTGCCTTATCGAGTAACTGGTTACACTATAGTACTGGCTATCGAGTAACTGGTTACACTATAAAACTGGCTATCGAGTAATCGATTATGCGATGACTTTTTTAATGGGACAAACTTCAACGGTGCGTATCTTACTCATTTATGATCCGTTTTGTCCCATTTTTTTTCATTCTTCTTTATTTTTAGTGTTCTTTCTTATAATGATGAAAAAATGTCCAAAAACGGACTAAAAATGAGGGAGATATGACGGGGAGGGGGGGGGGGGGGGTCCCTCGGCTTAACAGTGCGGCGGCGGAGGCGTCGGGGCAATTACCGGGGTGACCGGCTTTGGACAACTCGAGCAGTTGCCCGGGAGGGGTGGGCACGGGTTCCCTCAGCCCAACGGGGCGGCGGCGACGAGGTGGGGCCTCAATCAGCGGCGGCGGCGACCGGGGGGGGGAGGGGAGCTCAACGAGCGGCGGCGGGGACAGGGGGAGCACAAACTCTCTCAGCTTAACGGGGCATCATCGGGGTGGGGGTACTCACCGGAGGGATGAACCTCAGTGAGAGAGTTGTTTTTTTATTTCGTTAAAGAGGTGCGACGATCGATTCGTCAGCCTGATTCTCACTTTGGTGAGAATCAGCCTTTCAGGGTGAAAGGTGAAAAATTCTCACCTTTCACCTTTCAGGACCAATTTTTGGCCTTTAAGCAAACAAACACTTTTCAGGCCTGAAAGGTGAAAGAATGAAAATTTTTACCTATCACCGTCACCGACCATTTTTTACCCTTTCAGCTTCCAAACACTTTTCACCTTGATAGGTAAAAATTTTCACCTTTTAGGGCTAAAATATTCTTTTTTTCAGTAAACAAACGCACCCTTATGGGTCACCTAATACACCAATACGGCTATTGGCCCCTTGATATTATTTTTAGCTCAACACATTCGCAATAATTACAAAAAAATATTTGCGAAAAACGTTCTGGACTTGGAAATGAGCAAAATTTCGTGGACCCTGAGGCCCGTGAAGATTTATTGGCCTCTTCCCACGTTTTTGTCCTTGAGATTGATCTGTTTTTCAATCAGACGAGGGATATATAAAAAGGGAGCCCAGTTCTATTCGGCACATTTCAGAGTTGAGGCCGAGAAGTTATTAGTGTGCTCATCAGGGTGATGTTTCCCCCTGCGCGGCGCGTAGCCAATAACTTTCCGTTGAGGCCCGCGGAAATGACCGGCACACGTACAGGATCTGGGCCCATTTGACGGCAACTGGGCCTTCCCATCATCGGACACGTACAGGGACTGGGCCGACGATCAGTATAACGATGATGGCTGCCGCCTTACTTCTTCCATTGTCAGACAGAAATTTTCTTTCAGAGCGAGCGAGCATCTCATCCATGGCGTCGTCTATGTTCCAAGATTTGTACGAAGTCGTGGGTGTTCGAGGAGGAGAAGCTGGTCTGTTGGCGTCGACTCGCGAGATCGAAGTAGCGTATCGGCGCCGGGCGCGGGCGCTGCATCCTGATAAGAACCCCGGCAACCCCCGCGCAACAGCCGAGTTTCAACAACTTCAGGCGGCTTTCAACATTCTCAAGAATGCAGCCTCACGGGCCGTTCATGATGCCCGCCTGCGCGCCGAGCTCGATCGCCGCTGGAAGCCGCAGCGCAGCAGCAGCGTTTCCCAAAGTTCTCATATGCCCAACTCGCGATGGGCCAGCGCGGCGGAGGAGCAGTATCGTGCTTTCCAGGCCGAATCGGAGCGTATTCGGAAGGCGGCTCAGGAGAGGGCTGAGAGGGAGCGCGAAATCAGAGAAATTAGGGAGGACGCAAAGCGGCGAGTTCAGGAGTATGAGGAAGGACTCAAGAGACAAGAAGAGAAAGACCAGATGATGCGTGAGGAATTCCAGCGCTTTGCCTCTGATTTCCTCGCTCGTGAGGCTGCACGAAGGGCCGCAGAAGCAGAAGAATTGAGGGTGGCCGAGGAAAGAAAACAGGAGAAGTTGCGGGCGCACCTTGAGTGGCTCCGCCGGATTGCCCAGGCCGCAGAGGAGTTGCGCGCCGCAGACGAGCGCCACCGACCTGCTCAAAGAAAAAGAAAACGTATGGATGTTTGCATATCAAAAGGTGAAAATTTCACAACCAAAAGGCTCTGTTTATGCAAATTTGATACTTTATGCTAGTTTTTATTTGAGGCACAACTCAAAATCTCCCTTTTCCCATCAATCTCCGACTGCAACATCGCACTATTTTTCGCGGAAGGGAGTATCAACAGCAAGATCGCCCATGGGCTGCGATTCTTTGTAGGACGATGAGGAGGTTTGAGTTTCTGTTTTGCGTTTTTTGGTTCTAGGGTTTTCAAGGGTTTAGGGTTTCTGGGATTCTTGGGGTTATGGGTGTTCTTTTGCTTTGCTTTTTCGATTTGACCGCAGATTTCTTGTTTATTTCTTTGAAGATTCCCCCTTTTTTCGGTTTCTTTGATGGCCAATTTTGTTTTCTTGGACGCGGTTTATATGATGAACAGAGTTTTGAATTCTGGGTAGAGTCTTGACGGGTTTTGATTTTGTTCAAATCCCGCTGTTTATATAATAATCAGTATTGATCTGTTTCTCTGTTTCTCTGTGCTGTGTTTTTTGTTTGTTGTGTTTGATAGGTTAATCTGTTTGTTGTTTTTTATTTAGTATTGATCTTTTTGTTAGTATTTGATCTGTTTGCTTTGAATTTTTCACGATTTCTATCGTTTGTTTTTATGCTTTTAAGGGTTGACGGAAATCTCTTGTTTTGGATGCTCATAACTTTTGGCGGTTTTGAAGTTTTCTTTTGTGGATGAGTTTGGAATTATTGTTCACTTCTAGAACTGATCGTCTTATTGCATGGCTTTTATGGTTAGATAGTTTTAGAAGGTCGTATTTGTGCATTTGTGTTTATGTTATGATTATTGCTTCTGAATTTAGAATTGTTCTATTGATTTCTTATTTTCTCAAATGAAATGAAAGTGATCAATTTGGCAGGGCTTCTGGTTAGTTCTTCAGTTTTTTCCTTTATTTCAGTGTTTTTGGCGTCTTGCTCTTTTTTTAGTGATGAATCAAATCTTAGAGGGTTGGCAGTAACAAATGTTTTTGCACCCATTCAATTTTTAGTTTTGCACTTGATTTCTAGTGTGATTTATACTCCACATTTGGCTATAGTATTCTGCTTTTTATATTGTTGATCTACAAATTTACAAATGTTATCGTCTATGCTGAGAGAATGGACAAGTCAGGAATTACCACGATTATGCTAGAAATTGTGAGTTACAGAAATTAGGGTTATATTTTGTGCTTTTATGGTTGAAAAGAGCTGATCTTTTTTGTCCTGTTTTGAATTCACAATGTTTACAGAGTTGACATGCTCAGTTTCATAATAGAATTGGTTTAAATACGTTATAGCAAGAGCATTGTCTTCTTGTGAATAGATTCTATTTGCTTGCTGGGGAATGAACTCTCTTTAGTTACTGTGCCAAATGTTTTTTTTGTGTGCATTATTAGAATTCACGGATTTATAATTACATTGCATGGATAATATAAGAATAATTCTATAATTTTACTGTTGTGTATTTATACACTTTTCCACTTTTTTTAGGAGATTGATATCATTCCATATTTGGTTGTTAATTACATAAACATATAATTGTGATCTTATAATTGTGAGCCTTGACAATCAGGAACTAACATGGTTATATTTGGGATATTATGATACAGAGTTTAGTTTTTTCTTTGTAGTGTTGTATTTTAAAAGAATTGGTCTCTTTTGCATGTTTCAAATTTACAATGGATTGTAAGTTTATGTGCTTAAATCATATCAGAGAATTAGTTTAAAGAACATATAGCTATAGTGTTTATGCCTCTGTTTCTCAGCTTTGAATTGAGCTATTTTTAGTTACTATGTCAAATGGTTTGTTGTCTGTGTAGAAAATGTTTACAGACTTAATGGAATTAGTAATTTGATTAATTTGTGGATAGTGGCTTTTATCATTTTCGGAAAAGAAGAATTTTTTTTCAGTTTTTTCAGGTTTTCGTGTTAACTGTTTTGCTCTCACTTTTGCAAATGGTTTGGATGCTGCCAAGAGTGCCTGGGCAGTACATTTGATTATTGTCATGTGTTGCACCGTTAACATCTTGTGCATGGTGAGATCAATGACCGTTGCTTTGGGCAATCACATATTTGGTTGGGAAGGAAGGGTTCAGCCAGCTGTCAGCATCCTATTGCAGCAAACAAAATTATTTAAAGAAGGGGCACAGAGTGTTGCAGTTTGAAATAATCTTTTGTGCCTTTTGTTCTCTACAAATTGAACTACTGCAAGCTTCTTGTAAAAGCTGACCACTTGCATTCTCTAATATGTATATGTAGCAGCAACTAAAATGAAGTTTGATTGAAATAAATGTATAATTCCAGTAATTTTTTGTTTTTTGTTATTCACTTCTAGATTCCAATAGTCAAATGTTTATCATATGCTCAATTTCCCCAGCGACAAGAAACTCGCATGAATTTATTGAGTGTTTGTAATTTTTTATAGCACTATGTTTAGGCAAGTTCTTCCAATCATTTCCTTTATTTTAAAGATTATTGCATACTCTTGTGGAAGTAGGCTGACCCTTGAACTTTGAATCCTTGTGGCTGATACCTCTCCTTTAACTTTGATTATCACATACTCATTTGTGACAAACCAATTTGCAATCTAAGCATCACACTGAATAATTGTCTGCCAAGCCAATGGATAGGAATGTAATGAAAATGGAAAACCTGGATTTTATCAAATAGGAAACAAGAATAGAGATCCTTGTGTTTTGAAGTAGTTTTAAAATAAATAATTGACAATCAGTATCAGATATCAGCATATAAAAAGCTTGACTAACATGTACCAAGGATTATTGAATTTAGTATATGGGTAATCTGTTTCCTAACACTTCTAGTTATTACCTAACATATGTTTATAAATTCTGAATTGATAAGCAGTCCTGCATCAAAGGACTACACTGGGTATATGGATGTTCCCAACAAGAACGGGATGGACCAGCGAAATGAGATTTTTTTTTCCATAATAGAGATTTCTTTAAAAAATAAACTGCAAGCAGCAGTATCGCCGTATTAGGGGCCGTTTGGATCGTGAAAAATCCCACATCCACTCCCAAAAATCCACCTAGTTAGTGGATTTTTGGAATTAACCACTAACCAGCTGAAACACCTGGTTGGTGGATTTTTGGGAGTGGATGTTTATGATTTTTCACGCCCCGAACGACCCTTAATATCACTACAAAAAAATGCAGCCTTTAGTGGTGGGCCTACCAAACTATGCATTGGAATGATCCAACATGTTCAAAATTCCAGTATAATACTCTAAAATATTTTACTGTGCAACAACTAGGGCTGCATCTTGGCTCCGGTTGTGTCAGGAGGCATAGGACCTGAGATTCTTAAACCCGACCCTACCCGAGATTCCTAAACCCAACCCCACCCGAGATAGAACCCGCAACACCCGAGAACCCGAGATAGGAACCGAGATTTTAATAAAATAATTAATATAATTATAAAATTTTTTAATAAAATAATTGATATAATTATAATAATAAAAAAAACAAATATATAGTTATTTTAGTTTGCATATATTAGAAAATTAGGGGTTTAAATAGTATATCTCGGGTAGGGTCGGTTCATGGGTATTTTAAAGCCAAGCCCGACCCTACCCAAGATAGAAGCGAGTTTTTAAATCTTGGAACCGACCCTACCCGAGATAGGACCCGACCCGAGTCAATGTCGGGTCGGTTCCATCCGGGTTGGGTCGGGTCGGATTTTTTGGTGTAGCCCTGCCTACAACCACATATAAATCATGATGTCCAAATTAACATATATAAATAATAACTAATGAAGTGAACTGACTGAAATGCTATGAAAAGCTAAGTTATATAGTTCGGTAGCAGGATCCTCCTACCGTTATGTTAGCTAGGCATGTCTAAAGCATTTGCCATGTGTTGCATCTAGGATAGTATAATGTTTTGATCACCATAACATGTTCACTAGTAGATATTGAGATTTTCTAGCTGTGTAAGTTTGTTAATGTCGAACCTCCTGTGACAACCCCAAAATTATATATAAAAAAGAAATTGATGTTCTAAACTAGGAAACTAATCAGATAGGTGTCCTGTTAGAGGTGGGAAGATAAATACAATATTAAATAGAATTTATAGATTCCCACTTGAAATAGGATTGGGGAAGGATAGCATGATGGGCTAATCTAGAACAAGATTCCATCAAAACAAAGAATCTGGTTGGCTAAACCCTGGCACTGGAGTTGAACTTGCACAGATGTGGATCGACTCAACTTGGATGAGATACACCTGTAGTTGGAGTATGAATAGAGGAGGAGTTAGATGGATGGTAGATAGGAAACCACTCGAGCTGGGTTTCTGTTGGGCGCCACAGATTTGATATGGGAGAAGACGCTTGCTATCAGATAGACATGACTTAAGACAGGATATATATGAATAGGAAAGGATGGTCATAACTCTACCAGGAGAAGGACTCCTTGAGGGCACTCCTATAAAAGAAGAAGCTGGTTGGCCCTCCCTTTTCTACTTTTGGCCGACCTCTCTTTCCCTCTCTCTTCTGATCTCTTATCTCTCTCTCTCTCTCTCTATCCCTCTCTTCTTGTCTCTCTCTTTACTGGCATAACCCAAGGAGCAACAAAGGAGGAGTGTGGGATGGCTAAAGTGAACTCGTAGGAGAAGGTTTCGACAGACGATGAGGTAGGATGTTTTATGCAATTTTTTCTATAGACTTGTGTTCTTGCAGTGCCGAGATATTTTTGTGTTTAAATACTAACGTTGCTCCTACTGATGTTGAATTGATTCACATTCATGTTTATGCTCTTAAAAGCTTGCTTAAATTATATGTAATGTTGTCGTACTGAAATTGTAGTAATCGATTATCATCCCCTACTTGATTCATGTTTCCATTGCATTTATTATATTATGTTCTTAACATAATACAATAAATGCAATGAAAAGAACCTAGTTTTGCGTGTCTTCCCTTGTTGTTGCCATCTATACATATGCACGACCTTGATGTCCAGATTTAAATACATTGAATCCTTGAAGTCTTTGATCATTTATAAGAGTTACAACTTTGTAGATCATCTAGGGTTTTGATTGAACTTCATCAATTAGCTGTGTGTCAACCAGTCATCAATATAATATGAATGAACATCTAATTTAATAAGACCGGCCATGCTAATGTGATAATCTTACCATGCTGATGTGTCTTTAATTAATTACATATGCCCTTATAATAGGATTTTGTGGCATGAAAACCCTACAATTGTTATATACATAGACTTTCTTTTCCCAAAGGCCTAATTGATTTTGCGTAAACCCTAAATTAGTGTTATATACATATACAACTGACCTGAGAGACCCTATTACTCATTAAGTTATTTTGGTTATGAGTCTTCAAGTCATGATCTGGTCTTTAGGTCTAGGACCCTATTTGTCTTTGACCTATTTGTCTTTTCGGTTTATACATCGTTTGTTCTTTGCATCAATATATGCTCATTTGAGATTCTACAAGGAAATGCCCAAGGGGAGGACAACCAATTTTCTGGGCTGCTCACAAGAAAAAGATTACAAATATTGATAGAGGCAGCAAATAATTGTTAAGAGTATATCTGCTTAGTTTTGTCTATTTCCCACAGTATTAGTGTTTTACTTTAGAGTAGTTTAGCCAAGTTCTTTTATTCACGTCTTTTCTCCAAATTAGTGAGTAATTGCTTTTTATTAGATGATTTGACCTCTATATAAGTCCAATCACTGTTGATTTGTAGTAGTTTAGCCTTCTCGATTCAGTTAAAAAGTTAAATTAAGAGAATCCTATCATGGTAGCGGAGCCAGTTTTCATTTTTCCCTGGGTACGTATTTATCAAGAAAAATAAAAGGGGTTGCCAATGAAAATTGTACCACTGAGCATTCTTAGGAATTGTCTTCTTACTCCTTTCATGTAACTGTTAACAATTTACTGTTGAATGCCTTCACCAGAAAGCTGATTTTACTGCGCCTTCTAGTTCAAAATTTTGTTGCTGTATAGAGTTCAAGCTGCTCCTCAGACAGCACCCAGGACAGGCTAAGCTGGCCATTTGGTATAACATTCTTGTACCTTGCATCATAATTTCTCAATTGAGTCTCCTTAGGGATTGACACAACATTCTTGTTTGCTTAATAAGTAATGACTGTAGTTATATTGAGACTCGGCTAGCCCCTACCCTTTGGTGGCACAACGCACGCTATTAGATTGTTAGGCATCATGGAAGGCCTACACAGTCTACGACCATTGTATCCATGAACATTGATGGTGCCCACGCCTAGGCTCATGGTAAGGTTCTTCAAGAGAACCCCTAGTGGTGTATGAGTATGTTGTCCGGTTGATAGTCATACTGATATGAGAGCATAAATTCATTCACTCCTAACATTATCGATATTTATGGAGTTTGATCATTTCATCTGGATGTTAGCAATTCCCAACGTTCGTGTTGAGTTATTTTTTTTAATTAATATGTCACATATTGCAGCTCCTGTTACAAATTTTTCCATTGTTTGCATTATCATTGATTATCTTGTTATATTCCATTGCATTTTTTCATTCAACTGGGTATTTCTAGGAATACTCACTCATCCTGCGATGTTGGTTTAGCGAGAAGAAGTTCGTAGCTTTGATATTAAATTTTTAATTTATTTGAGAACAATTGTAATGGCTTTCAACCAATAAATATATCAGTTTAATATTTTATCATTCATTTTGAATTTCATTTATAGATAATCAATCCAGCGAGTTTTATCATTTTACACTTTTCACTGCATTAGTGTGAATGATGGTGTAATCTGTGATGCCTCAAGTATTTAGCAATTTAAAAGATTTATACTCTGATTTGAAGCTAAAACTTTGGGGCATGATACCTCCGTCAAATTCTATCTGATCATTTGAACCCATCAATTGTAATTAAGTTATAATTGTTTTGCTGCTTTTAAGAGATAAGATTGGAGCTGGAACTCGATTTTAGATTGGCTTACTACTAGTACCTGCTAACAGGTGTTATATTACGCATGTGTTCTCTTTTTAGCTTTCAAATTTTTAAGAACATGTTTTTGGTAGGCTCAAGATCTTTTGTACTCACTTAACTATTTAGTGTTAGGTGACTCATCAGTGTGATCTGTGTAAGTTACCACTCATATTAAGTTTAAATCAAAAGTCATATTCTTCTTTTTACCAAAATATGCGGATCAAATCACGATCTTATAATAAGACCAAGAGATCACTAAGAACAAGAGACCTTTCTCAATCAATGCCTTTGTGCCTCATACTTCGAGAATCAGAAAAATCCTTTTCGAGGTTGAGTTTGTTCATTTGGAATCTAGGTTCTTCTACTTAATTTATATACTTTTTTTTCTTTTCTTTGATTCTTTATTTTTATTTTCTTTCCCTCTCTTTTTTTATTCCCCTCCTTAAGTCCATAGGTTTGATCATGTAGAATCTCATCCATTTTCTCAATGAACGAAGGGTACACAATAATCAGATTCATTTCTCAATAATCAGATTCATTTCTCAATCAAATATGTTAAATCGTCGGTTTCTTCTCTTCCTCTTCCAACATAGGAGTCGTTGTGTTGGCCATCTAAAGAGTTTATTTTTTGTCGTTTCATTTTCTTAATCCTCTGTTAGAAGGCATGACAATGCCCATGGACTTAGATTAGCATGTCATATTTTAGCTAATAAACCTATTATTAATTACTCCCTCCTTCTGGAATTGTTAAAATAGTCCATTTTCGAAAATCTTATGATAATAATAATTCCGGACAGAGGGAGGAGTATTTTATGGACAAACCAATTGATTGGTTACTGTAGTGTTGGTAGGCCGGGCATTTACGATGACCAACCAAATAACTGCTGAGCAGCTTACAAAATTTATCCTATACTGTAAATGGCTGATATTACTCGTTTTGGTTAGGAGACTAATGCAGCTCATTAGAACAAGTGAGAAGGTTTTCCAGACATTGCCTTGCCAGCATTTTTTTTTAATCAAAAGGCATGTTCACAATTTTGGTCAAACAAATGCAATTTTGACAACACATTCTATATGCTATTCTCATTGTAAATGCCATTCAAGTCTTCCAATCTCAGCAGGCACCAATTCAAAGTATACCATAGATGTGTTGTGCTTGATTTATATAGCTTTATTATGTAGATCTATCTGTTATTGGGTTACTTTATATTTGACTACATTTAGAAGAATCATTTGCTTTGGATGCATTATATTTCTGTGTTTAACGCGGATCACTATCTCTGGACACCACCCATTTTTGGTCCTGGGGTGGGGGGAGGGGGAGCATTATGCAGTTAAACTAGTTGAACTGGTCTGAAATTATATTTTGCTTGTATGATACTTAGTCCACCACCACGCATGAATTTTTAATTATTATTATATGGAAAAATACTGTATTCAAATACCAAAGTCAGTGCACGCATACCAGTGAGAGTGAGAGTCAACTGTTTAATTGGTTTACAAAAAAAATGTAGAAGAATCAAATTAAAATATTTCAGCTCAGCTTCAGCACCTTATCCCGTGGCCAGCCACCATGGGTCCTCTTTGTATGCCCATTTCCATGGTTTTGAGACAAAAATATGGCGAGTGATGGAGGTTTTTTGGTAATTAGATTCTTTTAACATAATGAGATACTTAATTATTTATCAATTGAGTTTCATCAGAGACAACTTAAAATAAACTGGCATGTTTGTTGCAATATCTATGGACTACGTTGTAACTATGTGCTGACATAGTACATGGGGAATACATAAATGCCATATGTACTACGTTAGTATCTTCTGTGGTATGATAACGGGGGCTTGGTCATGGTCGTCAGTCAGGCTAGACAAACTCCTCATATTAATTGGTAATACAGTTTTTTTACTTGCATCTATTTCAGCTGAATGTCCCCACATGATGCTTGCCTTAAACTGTTTTATTTGTTGCAATTTCTCATTTTGTAATGGATAATGACATCATAAGTAATTCGAATAGCTCTTTTTTGGCTCTACTAGCGCTTCTGTTTCTAGAACATAAAATTATTCCCTTGGTTTTTGGAATTTTATATAAAAATATAGTTGTTTGATTTGACTATGAATGAGTTAAATTTGCTTATGTTGTCATCATTCTATGATACAATACCTTTGCATAGAAACCTTGCTGATTTAGTATTAAATGGATTTACATTGTTATGTGATTATATCCCAGATAGTTGTGATAAAGTTCTAATATGATGTGTTGTGACCCGGCATCGCTTGACGAAAATAGAAGAAAAGAAAGGAAAAGTAATGAATAACTTCAATTGCATAACCTAGAAGGAGGAAGAAGACCTCCTTATAAACAAGGAGAGGGCGCGTCTTCCTAGGGAAGCGTGCCAATTTGCTAGCCTGATGGGCCACTAATTGGCCGTTAACTATGTAATTACAGCCCATTACATATTCAATTGCCCAAACGGGCCTGATTACAAGATATGGCTTTATTCAAATAAAAGAAATAATCCTAATAACTGATTGAATTAAGATCTGCTTCGTTGTTGTGCTGACGTACACAACACTCCACCACGCTCCGCTTCCGCATTGCCCTCAATACAACCACGATGGAAAGTGAGCCATAAAATCATCTTCAAACATCCACTCAGCATCATCTAGAGATTTACCTTTCCAAGCCACCAGTACCTCGGTCACAATGCGTCCCGAACGACGTACACGTCGTTTGTCGATAACAAAGGCAGGAATAGCCACGTCAGAGTCCATGGGACCCATGAGTGGAGGGGGTGCACTATCCATAATCAACTTCGGATCTCCCACAAACCATCACAGGCGTGATACATGGAAGACGGGGTGCACCAGTGACCCAGATGGTAACGAAAGACGATACGCTACCGGACCCACCCTCTCCATAATAGCATAAGGCCCATGATAATGAGCAGCCAGCTTAGGATGATCAGTCTGAAATAAGGTAGCCTGACGCTGCGGCAGGACGGATACGAAGACCAAATCACTAACCTGGAACTCCCGATCAATGGGCTTCTTATCTAGACCTGTGTCATTTGATTATGGGCCGAAGCCAAGTTGGCCTTGAGCTGCCTAAGAACCTCATCCAGAGTCTGAGGCATATAATCCACTTCGGCAATAGATGAGCAATGAAGCACGTAAGACAATACTGAAGAAGGGAGGCGACCATAGACAATCTCGAATGGGGTGAAACCAGCACGTGTATGATAGGCCGTGTTGTACGATCATTCTGCCCATGGAAGAAGCTGAAGCCAATGCCGAGGCTGATCCCCGACAAAGCAGCGTAAATACTGCTCTGGACATCGATTGACCACCTCAGTCTGGCCATCTGTCTGCGGTTGATAGGCCATACTTATATGGAGCTCCGTACCCTGCAACGCGAAGAACTCACGCCAGAATTGCAAAATGATAACTTGGTCTCAGTCTGACACAATAGTACGTGGCATACCATGCAGCTTGGCGACCTCCTTTTACATACAACTCTACAACGCTACAGGTGATATATGGATGTCTCAAGGCACAAAAATGAGCGTACTTTGATAGACAGTCTACCACTACCATAATGACAGATTTCGCCCTATGGCAAACCACGAGTAAGGCCTCTATGAAGTCCATGGACACGTCCTCCCAAACTTTGTCAGGAATAGAAAGGGGCTGGAGAAGCCCTGCTAGGGATATGGATGTGGATTTCGCCCTATGGCATGTGTCACATGCTGCCACATAATTATGCACATCCTTCCGGAGCCTTGTATATAAGAAGCTATGACTTACCTGTTTGAATTTTCTAAATCTCCCCTCATGACCGACCACTGGAGTATCATGGAAATGGGACAAAACACGCTGGCGCAAATCTGAGACAGCGGGCACCCATAATCAGTCCTTCCAAAACCAAAGATTTTCCCACCATGAAAAAAGAGGCTCGGTGGTTGGATCAGCCCAAAGATGGTTAATCAGCTCCTTGGTGGAAGGGTACTCCACATAAGCACATTGCAATTTTTGCAGAAAGGGGCAACACAGAACGGATAATGCCAAACAGGCCCCCTCTGCAGGCCGTCGGGACAAGGCACGGTGTTCCGACGCCCTTCTTATATGTAACCTCATAATCGTAGCCCAATAGCTTACTTACCCACCTTTGCTGTGCAGGGGTAGATACACGCTGCTCCAAGAAGTACTTCAGAGGCTAATGGTCAGTGCGTATGAGGAAACGACGGCCTAATAGGTACGGTCGCACTTCGTCATCGTGTGTACGATAGCCAGCATTTCCCATTCATAGGCAGACAAGGATAGTGAACGGCCCGATAATGACTTGCCGAAAAAGGCAATTGGTCTTTCTTTCTGCAATAGGATGGCCCCAAGACCTGTATTTGAAGCATCTGTCTCAACCACAAAGGGAAGGCTGAAATCCGGTAGAATCAATACGGGTGCCCTGGCCATGGCCTGCTTTAGTTTGTCAAACGCCATATGCGCCTCCTCAGTCCATGCGAACACCCCCTTTTTAAGTAAGGCCGTGAGTGGCCCCGAAATCAATCCGTACTGGCTGATGAAGCGGCGATAGTAGCCCGTAAGACCTAAGAACCCTCATAGTGCCTTAACACACTGAGGTGTCGGCCAGGATAACATGGCCATAACCTTGGATGGGTCAGTGGCCACGCCATCGTAAGATATAATATGTCCCAAATATTCCACCTGTGAGCTGCCAAAAGAACACTTCGAATGTTTCAGAAATAGAGAATTTGCACTTAAGATCGAAAAAACTGACCTGAGGTTGGCCAAGTGCTCTTCCCACAGCGTGCTGTAAATGAGGATATCGTCGAAGAAGACTAGTACAAATTGGCGGAGGAGTGGGCAGAAAATATCATTCATTAAACTCTGGAATGTGGCGGGAGCATTTGTCAGCCCAAACGGCGTGACCAGGAACTTGAAATGCCCATCATGGGTACGAAATGCTGTTTTGTGGGCATCAGACGGTTGCATCCGGATCTGGTGGTACCCGGATCACAAGTCAAGCTTGTTAAAGATAGTAGCTCCGGCCAACTCGTCAAGGATGGGGTACTTATCCTTGACAATAATGGCATTGAGTGCACGATAGTCAATACAAAATCTCCATGTGCCATCCTTCTTGCGCACTAGCAACACTGGTGAAGAAAAAGACCTATTACTGGGCTGAATTATACCTGTTTGTAGCATGTCCCCCACCAGTCGCTCTATCTCAGCCTTCTAGACATGTGGGTATCGATATGGTCAAATGTTAGCTGACATACCCCTGGAACGAACAGGATCTGGTAATCATGGCGCCTCTATGGTGGAAGTCCTGTTGGCTCTGAGAAAATATCTTCGTGTTTAGCCAGAAGAAGACACATGTCATTAGGTAATTCCCCTTGTTCCACATCCAAGATGGCGCGTTGTTGAAGGAACAACCCATGAGGTGCAAACCTGGGCAATGAATCAACCGCCTGCGCCATTTGCAAGGACTTGGATTGTGACCCATGGATGCGCACCCGCTGTCCCTGTACTTCGAAATCCATAATGAACTCGCAGAAGTTCCAAATTAAATCCCCCAGTTCCTACAGCCACTGGACTCCCAGAACTACATCCGCCCCTTTGGTGGGCAACAGGAACATGTTCGTGGTAAATGTATGCCCTTGGATGGTCAGCGATGCTTGGGCACACACTCCCGCGCTCCGTAGGTGTTTACCGTCTCCGATTAGCATGTTGAACGGTTTAGCATCATGGACATAGCACCCTAGCCATTGTGTCACTCTATCGTTGATGAAGTTGTGTGTGGGGCCACTATCGATCAATATGGCCACCTGTTGACGTTTCAGAATTCCTTGGATGCGCATGGTCCGTGGGATGAATGTGCCGGAGTAAGCATGCACCGAAATCTCGGGCTGCACATGGTCATATAGGTTGGTTATCTCATCAATCGGATGTGTCTCCTCGTCCTCGGCCTCTTCGACGAGTAAGCTACCCCGGACGAAACAGCGATGTTCAGGTGCAAACTTCTCGTCGAATTTAAAACATAGGCCCTTGGCACGCCGTTCATCCATCTGGGCGAGTGTCAGGCGACGGATTGGAGGATTAGCAGGCCTTGACAATGTTGGCTGACTGGGGCTGGGGCCAGGCGCTGGAGCAGAAGCAAATGCTGGGCTGGAAGGAGGACATAGCGCCATCACCCCACGACCCCCTCTCCGCTGACGAGCTAGTTTCTCCTCCTCGATGCGTGCATGGCGCACCACATCGCGCATTGTGTGGCATGGAAAGTGACGCATTTCATCCGTAATTTCTGGTTTCAGCCCATGCTTGAAGGTACCCACGAGGGCCGCCATCGGCCAATCTGGTAGGCAATTGGCAATCTTCATAAATTCTGAATAATAAGCCCTTACCGTGGTGGTCTGCCTCAGACTGGACAACATCTCATTGAAATCTTGAAATTCAGGCCCAAATTGAATGCATAACTCGTCGGAGAAGGACGCCCATGTTGGGTAATGCACCTCTTTTTTGTAGGTCTGGAACCAAATCGAAGCGTCACCGTCGAGATGGAAAGCCGCCACACGTAGGCGCTCCACATCAGAATACGTCCCTTGATATGAGAAAAACTTGTCTGCCTTGTACAGCCATTCGATTGAGTCCTCATCGCCGTTGTACCTTGGAAATTGCAAACGAGCCAATCTGGGCTCAGCGCCACCCCTCAAGCCTCCACAAGAGCCCTGGTACTCCTCCCAATCCTCATCAAACTCTTGTTGTACATTTCATGGATGTGTTGCCATTAAGGCATTTCCACAAACACCTAGCATTCCTCGTGCATCAAGGCCAGGGCAGCCACCTTCTGCAGCTGGATTAAAGGACCCAAATCAGACTCCAAGATGCTGAAAATTCGCTGCGGATTGTCCTGGTACTGGGCCGCCAAACACTTGGGAACCCCCTGGTCGGAAGGGTGCTCCAAACTCCCCTGATGGTGGCGGCGGCATGGTCAGCACTGTTGTGGCTGGGTGGTTGGGTTTTGGGTTTGTGCCAGTTGGAGGTTTTGCAGTTGTTGGTGAATCGCATACAACATGGATAGGAGGTCTGCCTGGGTGCGATCCTCCTTAGCCCTTGGACTGGACTCCTCCTTTGCAGCCTCCTGCTCAGGCTGGGCCTCGGAGGCCATGGCCAGCTGCTTGCGATGAAGCATGGTCGATCGCAACGGCTCTGATACTAATGTTGTGACCCGGCATGTATCGCTTGACTAAAATAGTAGAAAAGAAGGAAAAGTAAGGAATAACTTCAATTGCATAACCTAGAAGGAGGAAGAAGACCTCCTTATAAACAAGGAGAGAGCGCGTCTTCCTAGGGAAGCATGCCAATTTGCTAGGCTGATGGACCACTAATTGGCCATTAACTATGCAATTACAGCCCGTTACATATTTAGTTGCTCAAACGGGCCTGATTACAAGATATGGTTTTATTCAAATAAAAGAACTAATCCTAATAACTGATTGAATTAAGATCTGCTTCATTATTATGCTGACGTACACAACATTAAGATGGTAAGGTTGTTGATGAATTTTGTACAATTTATATTTAAAAGCAGGGTATATTGTTCCTCTCTTAAAATTAGTCTTTCTTTTGTCTGGTCATTTAAGTATTAACACTCTTGTTGTAATGTTGTAATAGAAGGGCTATATGCAAGATGTTTGAAGTCACATTCTGTAATCAGCTTTATAACGCCAGTCGCCAGGTACCTTCACCTGGGTTTGGGGTTTATGAATTTTGAGACTTCCAGTTTGATGAAAAAGAAAGGTTGCTATTAAGGAACATATGTTTTGGTCTTGGAGAAAATTGTACTGAAAAATTAAGTAAAAAAAAAATCATGTAGTATGTAAGGTCACTAGTGGTCCTAAGTGAAGCTTCTTGTAAATGGGGGATTGAATCTGTTACCTCTGAATGGATAACTCAATGTGTTATGATGTTGTGTAATTTTTTATTGTTATTTTTACTTGTAGAGGCTTGTACTCGTCTTTCCTTTTAAGTTGAGTATAATGATTGTTAGATATATTTTATTATAGTATTTTGTGAATCATACATAACAAAACTGTTACTGGAAGCTGACAAAACACAACTTTTAGGGGAGCCCCTTGAGACTGTCTTTTGGCTTTTTGATATTTAGGGCCATTTGGGGCGTGATTATTGCAAAAATATCTAGACTGGATATTGGATATATAATGTAGCATCCATGTGGATTTTTACATCCAGCTGAAACACCATCTAACAATTTAGGAGGTGTTTCAGCTGGATATAATATCCAGATGCTACAGTGTAGCAAAACATCCCATCTGGATGTTTTGCTTTTAATCACGCCCCAAACGGCCATATATTATCCCTCCGTTCAACAAACCCTGCCTGCATTTGAAAATACACGAGTCCCTCATTATTTGGTTGACTTTTCTCCCTCATTATTTGGTTGACTTTTCCCTCATGTAAAAGGGGAAAAACTCTGTTTTTTTATTGGGGCCTTAAGTCCAATTATCATCATCGTCATCATCATACACCTCATCTCAGCTATCTCTGAAGTTAGCGGAACGGGGATATCAAATTTTGGGAATCCAAATTTGAAGGAAATAGCTGAACTAGGAGATTCGGTGATAGGCAGAATATGGCTTAAATCTTCCTTCTATGGATTTTCATTCTGTTGAATACGTGTATCTAAATACAAAAACAGATGGAATGAATAGATATGCGCCAAATCTTTCCTAAATTTACTGTCGATTCGGTAGCTAAACAGCCCCTAGGATTCAAACTCCAAAAGTTTGTGAATTCAAAAGCATACTTATTCTACTTTGTACGGGCTTCAGTATCAATGAATTTCTTGTGTTGATAATAAAATTTTTACCATAAAAATGCCACTCATTAACCTTGATAAAAATATATCCCAGCAATCCACTTACTTGTTTAATAAGTTTAATTTGTAATCATTATTCTATTGGTTAAGAAAAAAATACTACTCTCTCCTGTCCAAAATATTGTGTACATGAGAAAATTCTCATTTTTGTTAGACCATGAAGCCCATAAGGAAGTCATATGACTTCTTCTCCCTTATATCTGGTCCAACTCGTATGCTCGTTCACGAACCAAGTTTAAGTCAATCATTCCAATCTCCTCTAATTTTGGAAAAAGAAAATCAAGTGATTTACCAAAATATACATAATATTTTAGAACAGTGAATATTTCTAAATGTACATAGCATTTTAAAACGAAGAAAGTATTAAAGTTCAAAGAGGCAATGAAGCACCTTGGACAACCGATAACGACGGCTAGCAATGGCAGAGCCGATCGACTACTTAAGGGCAAGTAGATTTTTTACTCAAGTACTAGATAGGCTCACTAACTAGTCAATACTTTATTAGTAATTATCCCTATTAACTTTCAAACAATTTATCGCCAAAATATTTATATTTTTTATCTTAAAAAAACAATCTAATACTAATACTAATTCAAAATGAGCGGCATAATCGTCAGTTTAGGCAAATTTTGAAGCAGTATAACGAAGGATGCATGCCGGGAGTGTGAGCGAGAGAGAGATGGAGAGAAATGGAAGGAAGAGACGTTTCTCTTCGCTTCTTGAAACGATAAACGCACAGACAGACTCATCTCTCTCAAGTGAAAGGGAAAGCGCCACATCCTTCATTGTCCATCGGCCGGAAATGGCTGCCGGAGGAGGAGGAACGAAGCAGGACGACTTGCAGCCGCACCCCGTCAGGACTAGCTGCCCGGCGTCGAGTACTGCGTCACCAGTCCTCCACGATGGCGTATGCTCTCTCTTAACAGATTTTGACGTCGACCCACTTTGCTTTTCTTCTTCTTCTTCTTCTTCTTCTTCCTTAGTCTATCTTCTGAGCGGTTCCTGGCTCTGTTCTCTGGTTTTTTACTTCTGGGCAATTGCCATTCTTGTCGTTCTTTGTGGTGTTGTTAGGTGTCTATTGTGATTTTTCATCTTGTCAAGCTGAAAGGAGTCAGTTGAATATGATGTTCTCTTTGGTTTATGGCGAGAATTAGCTCTGTTTGTCAGGAAGCATTTGATTGTGATGTATCAATTATTTTGTTCTTCAATTTTTTTTTGGGAAAAGTTTAAATGAGATCGCTCTCATATTGCTTATATGAGGCCACTTTGAATCGTAGCCGTTGGATCTTGATCTGACGGCTACAAATATCCATAATGATCTCACCCACTCCTTGATGTGACACACTCACCTACCCACTGATTTGATATCCACCCTCCGATCGGAATCTAACGGCAATAAAGATTGGCCTCATGCTCCTTATATGAGAACGATCTCATGTAAACTTATCTCTTTTTTTTTTAGCATCTGTTAATGCGTTTGTATCAATTTCTTCTGTCATCGGAAAAGTATGTTCTTCAAAAATTATATTCTAGCATACCAAGCATGGGATGAACCTGCTTGCTTTTATTATATTTATCTGTTTTATCTTCCTAAAAGGTATTGATCCATGATGACATCTCATAATTTTCACCATCACAGGCACTTGGAATGCTTTCTCTGCAGAAAATTTCTTTCTTTTGTTCTTATGTCAATTTTGCTCTGGTTTTTACCTCTGGGAATGGTGAATATGTTTACATAATTGGTCTCTTTTTAATTTTGGTACATACAAAACTGATCTCTTGTGTTGAAAAAATTACACATTTTACCTCTTTTGAGTTAGCCAAGAAACACAATTAAATACACACTTCTCCACACCCACAATGTTGTAAGTGAGTTTTCTACACCTCCTTGATGTAGGATACACAAGTAATCATATACATAAAGCAAGATTAAGAAAGAAATATTTCATCAAACACTTAAAAAATACTCCTTATCCCACCTATACATGGGGTCAACAACATAATTAGTACCGAAATCAAAATTATGCTAGAAAATCCATGAAAGGAAACAATATTCTTGTCAATTAAGTATTAATTTCTTGCATCATAAAAGAAGTATGGAAAAGCCACCATTGATAGAGGGCTTCATGTTGTATAGTTCAGGCACTTGATAAGTGTCAACTTGGGAACTTGGTACGAGCAAAAGAAGAGAAGTTAGACTCATCAGGTAAGATGAATCATTTCAAATTGACTTTGGTAAGAGTAAGTTTGACATTCTTTACGTTGTCGATGGACATATATATTATTGAGTTTGAATGCATAAACAGTGGTGGAAAATGGGGAGAATTGGAGTGTTGGTCAGAGGCAAATCTTCTGTCTAGGAAGACCATTGTTGAAGAGGACCAGTGTCCTGATTCTTGACGAGGCAACAGCTTCTGTTGACTCAGCCACTGATGGTGTTGGCTCACAGAATTCATGCTGTCATAGATTGCGTATGTTCCAGATGACTGAAGCTTGAAGATCTTTTAGATTAAGTACATAGGTAACAGCCAGTCCCGCAATGCCTGGAATTGAATAGTGCACTCTCAATAAGCACACTGCTTAAAAATCAACTTCGTTTTATTTTACCACTTAATTATGAATCCATTAAACTCAATAGATGCATCATAAATTATAAATCCATTAAACTCAATTTACACATCTAAATTAATTAATTAAGCATATTTATTTATTAATCTCCTAATTACTCACCTAACATGAATAATCATTAATAATCCTTACTTTCACTAAAATTATGACTAATATATAAGTAGAAAGATATATAAAAATGTGTATATTTTGTAGATATCACTTACTTACCTAGAACTGAATTTGTGATGTCAGTGATTCCCATAAGAATCATGTGGTAAAGTTTGACTTCACAGGGACACACCCGGTACCTCGTGAGGGACTATAACCACTTATTGTTGGCATTACTTAGCAGGTTTGCTAAGAAGGCTGGGTATCACTGATTAAATTTGTTTAATCTTTCATTACTTACCTAGAACTGAATTTGTGATGTCCGTGATTCCCAGAAGAATCATATTGTAAAGTGTGACTTTACAGGGACACGCCCCGTACATCGTCATGGACTATAACGGATAACCGCTTAGGGTTGGCAGTATTTAGCAGGTTTGCTAAGAAGGCTGGGTATTCCTTACTCAACTATACACCTATGTGATTCTTAAGACTTTTCATTATTACATACTTTATGCTGTCTACAATTTAAATCTGACGGATGGAAGGAATTATGATTGACAGACTTGTGCTTTGACTAGATTTCCAAACAGTTCAACAATATGAATCAAGATAACCTTTCCACACTTGACGATTGCCAATAAAATAGACAACTTTAATAGAACAACAAGGTCGAATACTAAAAGATCATGACAATCATGAGATCAGCAGGGAATCATCTCTCATCATTTTATTACAAACATACTCCAAAGAATTCTAACAATCAATTGCCACAAATTGATATAAGTGAACCATATTGAACCAACATCGATATCAAAGGATCAAACACATGAATACCATTATCAAAATCAGCATAAGGGCGACATTATTTATCATTCAATTGGAAGAGAAACTAGGCATTCATAAAGTGAAAACCTAGGAGATGCTAAGTAAAACTATCCTACCTCAACCGTCGACAATTCTTCTCGTCGTACTGCCTTGCTTCCTTGTCCAACACCTCCTCGTCATATGCTCAAGTCGGCCAATAGGTAGAAGAGATGAGAGAGCGAGCAAAGAGTTCGTGGTTGATGGGAGAGAGAGAGAGAGGAGATAGGCAGCCTGCTCCGCTTAAATAGCGGGCGCCTAGGGGTTTCCACTTCTGGTAGGAGTGTAACCAATTAGCTTCCTTAAAAAGATCTCTTACGCCCAAAATTAACTGGCGTCTAATCCAATTTTGAAACCGAACTACTTTACTTAATTTGTGCTAATTCCAACTCAAATCATACTTATCCAAGGAAACTGTATTTTCACTTTAAGATTCTCAGACGCCCATTCCTTTTTGGCATCCAATTCAAAGTGCAGCTTAACCACCTTTCCTATTTTGAATTGATCTCAATCAATTGTTCCAATCAAGAGTCTTCCCAAAAATAATTCCTGGCGCCCAGACAAATGGTAAACCCCAATGCCTTTTCCTCTTTTGAGTCAATCTTAAATCAAATCAAACCATATCGGAAGTTTTCCAATTAAAATTACCTAGCGCCCTCTCCTTAATTGGCGCCCTATTCCAAAAGGAATCCTAATCACCTTTTCCAATTTGAGTTCATCCTAAATCGTGTAAGTGTAATCGAACAGAATCTTCCCAATTAAATTTCTAGCGCCCTCCCCAATTGGAGACCTACTCCAATGGGAAACCTAGTCCCTCTTTCCACTTAGAGTTGATCCTTAATCAGGTAAGTTACTAACCAAAAGATTCTCTCAATTACATTCCTAGCGCCCAAAAGATATCTTAGTCTACAGGATTCATCACTATCGTTCATCTGAGTTTCCCCTATTCCTACTCCAATTAGAAGTGTATCCTCAAAAGATTTGTATCAATCCATTTATCTGCTTACCAAATCATAGCATCCCTCTTATTTAACGTGCAACCCAATTGGGAAACTTAATTACTTTTACTATTTTAAATTTACCTTAATAAGGGTAATTGTGATTGGTTCTACCGAAATTACCTGGCACTCATCTCGTGATCACATCCCCACCGTTCATCTCGTTTCCCTTATTCCTTCTCTAATTGGGAATGTACTAACCCAAGATAGTCACATTAACTCATAATTATCTCACTTAGCCAAAGCACAGCCCTGGTGCCAAACCTGACCCTAGCGCCAAACACATTTTAGACCCTAGCGCCAGGCTCAGTCCCAGGGCTAAGTCCTGGCTAAAAAAAAAGAAACTTGTCTAATTAAAGTCCTACTATAAAAGTAATATAATACAATATCAATTCATTCAATTTGAATTAAAGGAATTCCAATTCAAGTTTTCTTTCCTGATTTGGGTCGATCATTCAAATTTTATTTTGGTGCAATTTTTTTCGGCTCGTCACAAAAATAATCCCATAATTCATCTTAAAGTCCAAGGTCATCATACATGCTCATACTTGGATATCTCTATGCAGTGAAAATGCTGGATTGTTGGCTTTGACACGCGTTGGAAGTAGAAGAGTTATTTGAATATCAGCTGGTTTTATGATTTTCTTTTCCATACTGGGTATGCTAGTCCTTGAATCTGAAAGTCAATCAGTCTTTTTTAATTTGTAGGGAATAGATAGATCTTACCTTCACTTTCCTGCTGAGAAATTTGGAGCACTTTTTGCTTCTATTCCTATGCCCATTGTTGCTGCCTTGTATTGCATCTTCTTTGCATATGTAGGTAAGTGTTTAATTCATCAGCTGAGGTGAAGAATTGTTTCTAGGTGTGAAGGTATGTACTTGACTTCATTTAATGTCTGAACGCCGTATTTAAAAGCTGAAAGAATGGCACTTACTACTAATATTCCTCATTAAAATGCATCCTCAATAACTCTTTCATACTTAGGGTAATTATGCATATATAAGAATTTTGCTAGTGTTGTCCTTCAAAGCCCGAGGGTGAATATGTTTCTCCCTTCATGCAGGTAGCCACATTTAATGGCATTCCTTTTTTTTTATTTGAGCAGCCTCTGCAGGGCTTGGATTCCTCCAGTTCTGCAACCTCAATAGTTTCATAACCAACTTCATACTGGGGTTCTTTCTATTCATGGTTGTATCTGTCCCACAATATTTCACAGAGTATATATCAGTGGCTGGTTATGGTCCTGTTCATACACATTCAACAGCGGTACAGTACATTTCTTACACTAATTTTATAGAGTAGGCTCACAACTCATATCTTTAGAATAATTACTAATCTGTCATGTGCAGTTTAATGACATAGTAAACGTGATATTTTCATCACGAGCAACAGTGGCAGCTTTTGTTGCTTATTTCCTTGACTGCACACTTCTTCATGGAGACCGTTCAATTAGAAGAGACAGAGGTTGGAATTGGTGGGAAAGGTTTAGAACTATTAGCGGAGATACAAGGAGTGAGGAATTTTACTCACTTCCCTGGAACCTTAACAAGTACTTTCCATTGGTGTATCGAAAGAAATGCAATCTGTATTTCATTTATTTGGAATGCCATCAGGAAGTATATAAGCAAAAACCCTAATATGAAGCGCTACAATCAAGTCTTATGGTGGGGCTTTCATAGAGGCATGGACTGGAAATTCACTTAAAATTGGTATTAGGATTTTTTGTTCATTGAATTGAAAATCTTCAATTATATAGATGAAACATTTATTGAAAATTATAGCATTATTCTGACATAAACATTAGAAGCATTATTGTTGTGTTTCAACTTCATGATGGAGGAATATTAGTTCTTCGTTTTGTTACCTGTGTGCTGTGTATGCAACATGTGATTGATCGTTTTGACCCAAAGTTGTGTTAATGACTGTTTAACAATAGCATGCTTTATGCAGTTCCTGTTGTATAACTAGGACAGAATTGGTGCCACTTACATTCTGGTTTAATTTGATGTAGCTGTCATGACAGAATTTAGCATATGCTGTGTTTAATTGTCCCAAAAATTTATGCTGCTAGTCACTGCGCAAATTGTGGACGGAGGGAGTACATTGCTTGCCATTTTGCAAAGATACCCGTATCACCAAGGGTTGTCAAAGAAACAAGCATGGGTGCTTACATGGGTGCTTTGGAAATAATAAATCTATATCTAACTAGTAATGTTAAAAAGATAAAGAAAGACAAGCTTAAACCTGCAAATTTCCTCTTTATCTGCATGATTGTATAATTGAAGTTGCCATGATTGCATAACTAAAGCTGGCATCATGCTCTAATAATGAGCATTATTTCACAATGAAAACATACTCCCTCCATCCTGATTTATTATCACCATAAGCTTTTGCAAAATGAACTAAAATTAGTTCATTTTGAGAAAAGCTCATGGTGATAGGATTAAGATGAATGTACCTTGGAAATTCCATGAAATATTTGTCATGTTCACCATCTTTGTTTGTACTTGAACCTTTTGAAGTGCAATAAGATGAAAGCTGTTGTTGGGCTTACGGGCATATCTGCAAACGCACAGCCATACCTGCAAACTGCAGCAAATGCATGAAATTTTCCTGTTATACATGGAATAGAGTGGCCAATTGGGGATGTCTTATAGGGGCTATTTGGTTAATGAATTTTAAGGAATTTGAAGCTTAATTAAGAGAGAATTTATTCAGGCTGAATTAGTGTAAAATGGGAATGTCATTTGGTTACTAAATTGAAAATTTACAATTCAGTCTTAATTTGGTGAATCTCCTCATGCTGAATTAAAGATTCACAAATTAAGTATGAATTTGAGGAGAATCTTCTTTCAAATTTTGAATTCAGCTCAAATTCATGAATCAAACATGATTCAGTTAGTTATCTTTGAATTGAGACTGAATTTACAACCAAATTCATAAACCAAACATCCCCATATGATGGACCAGTTCAGGTAGATTAGAAGCATATACGTATGCTTGAAGGTTACAAATCCAGCCAAGTAAGGTCGTGACTTTAGTTGCCATATAAAAAAACATTAGTTGGAAGTTAATATCAAGATAGAACATGCATACGGTAATTACATGTTTTTATATATACATGGTGATTACCCTTGTCTCTGCAGCGGCTTGGGGCAAGGAAGTCCCTCCCAGTGTAGAACTGACAGTATAGCATGGCTCATGCGTTCATCCTCCTGCCGCATGTTATACTTGCACCGTTAGACCACAATCCGAAGGATCACGGTGCCTCGACGCAATCCAGCTGTCATGAGCCAAGGTGCATGTTAACTTTTTTTCATTTAAAATGTGGAATTTCACCACCTTAGATTCGGGATTTGACTAGATTAGGTCATAGGTAGACTAATTTGATTTAATGACGCAATTAAGAGCTGGTTATGATGCACCAGACCTACACTTTCTACTTTCGGGTCAGTCAGGCAATGAGCGGTGGTCCATCTCGGACACGTGTAGCGTTGAGATGGTTCCAGCGGAACATGCACGTGTGAGTTAGCTAATATCGTGGGAATCTCCCGTCTCGTCTCACATCACATCCACCGGTTTAATGGCTTACCCCACGTCATCGTCAACCGACAATGCAAAGTCTTTAAACCCAAGGTTGGCTTTCTAAGTCCAGACCCGGATCGAGTTGATGCCCGGTCCAGATGAGTTACGGCTTCTGAGTTTGTTTGTGGATTACATTACATTGGGGAGTTTTTTCCATATTACATGGCGCCCCTACCCAGTTTCTCATATTACCTAATTTTTTCTCCGAAAATGCTCTTATTTGCCGTAGGATCGTGTGTAAATACATACGATCCCCTCGGCTCGCTCATAACAGGCAAAGAAGGAGTCTCTCACGTCCCTCCACGGCTCCCTGCAACACGCGTAGTGAGCAATTTTCGGCTAGAGTTTCTAGCGGGTTGAAGGTTGAAGAGTAATTTGGCGGTGAGAAACAGTGGAAAAGACATAGGGTTTCGGCTGGCCAGTGAAAAACGTCCTTCTGTCGCCAGAGAGCAAAGACGAAAATCAGTATGAAGAGTTTCTTAACCATTAAAGTCTCATCGGAAGTGAAATACACCCGGAGAATAATATAAAATAACTGATAGCATACAATCTTTACTGATTTTTCTCTGAGAAGCTCAAACTTTTGGATTTTTTTATTTGCATTAGGGCATGTAAGCACATACACAACTTTTCCCCATGGCGGTATGCGCGTACACCACTGTATCCCAAGGCGTGTGTGCACATACACGACGTTACTGTAGCGTGTGTACGTGAAAACACGTCTTTACGCTAGCGTGTGTATGCGTACACACTATAATATTAAGTCGTGTATGCGCATACATGACTTTACTATCTTCGTGTTTTTGTATGCACGATATAATATCAAGTTGTGTGTGCGCATACACGACTTTACTGTCTTCATGTTTTTATGTACGCACTACGTTTCATTTTTTTCTACCTATCTTAGTGCAGATAGATACACAAAGAGATGATTCAAACGACCAAATACCAAGGGATGAGGAGGAGGATCAGGAATTTATACTTACGCCGCGAGAGCAAAAGAAGAGGGCAAGGAAGAGGAAGGCGCCCTTAGAGACCCCCCTCAAGATAAGTTATAAAGCACGACCGGTTGTTCGGACACATTGTCATCCCGCAATGCTAAAATAGTGTGTAGCCCTCCTACAGCGTAACGAAAGATGTGCTGAACTGATGTCAGAGACGGGATTTGCCGTCATTTTCGAAGCTCGGGATGTCATAGTTTATCGGAACCTCCTTGACAATTTGGTGAGGTATTGGAATGAATCAGCCAAGGTCTTCAACATAAAGGAGAGGTCGCTAAATTTCACAGAGCAAGAAGTTGCTCTTATCACTGGATTGCCCACACAAGGTGAAAAATTTGAGATCATTCTCGCTAAGGTCATCTAACCCCAAGGGATATTCTACGGGAAGTACTTCTCCGTGAGGAAACCAGATAAGCAGTACATAGAGGAAATGATTGACAAGCTTAACGATAGAGTAATGAAGATGGCAAAGGATGACATGGCAAAAATGATCATCTGCCTCGTCTTCTCCGCGGTTCTGTTTCCACACAGCACTAGAGCGCTGCTACAGTGTTTTTGTCAATACATTGAAGACCTCTCAAGATTGAGATCCTACAATTGGCCTCAAGCAATCCATAAGATGTTGGTTTCTGGTATATCCCACACCACCAGACTAGTAGAGAGTCAGATAGTGGTGGTGTCCTAAACAACGCCACATATGTACCTCAGGTAGTGGTGTATGTATGTACATGACTACTTATTTTTTTCGTGTGGTCATAGACACGACGCCTCCATTAGTAGTCGTGTATACGAAGACACGATACTGAGTAGTCGTGTGCACAAACACACGACCCAATACACGACTATATATTGGGTCGTGTGTTCGTGCACATGACTACTCAGTATCGTGTTAGCTTCTTATACACGAATTTTACTTGAGTTGTGTTTGTAAAAGAACGTTAATGTTTTGTTCTACTGACTATGCAGATTTGGTTTTTTTAGCACACGACAATCTTCCACATTGTAATGGGGCCGATCAGTCTGAGGGTTAAAAGGTGGTCAAGATCAGATGCCCATGTTGTAGTGAAGCAGGGCGCACATGACAAGGACCATATGGCTGATTATTGGAAGACGGTGTTTGACCATATTTGGCCAAAAGAGCTGGCAAGATCGGCGATGACATTCAAATGTAGTAAGGGTAAGTAAGACATGTGAACATGAGATCTCTTTTTTTTTGACGTGCTTTTCCACACACGCCTTTTGTAACACCCGAAAAATTAGTATATTTACTAAAACTGATATTTTAGGAAACTGGGCTAAAATAGAGAAGTTTAGCTGCCTAATTGGATTCTTGTTTATGTTGTTTGATTTGCTATGTTGATTGATTGGTATAATGCATGATGAGAGTTGTGTAATCGATCAACCAAATTAGGCAGGATACCAGGGCGCGAGGACTAGCCCTGGCATTGAGGCTAGCCTGGCGCCAAGGGCTGAGTACACCTAACGCCAGGAGTGGGGCTAGGCGCCAGGGTAAGAGTACATAGAGTTTAGACTCGTTTGAGTATCCTGATTTATTAAATTGAATCATAGTAAGGTGAGGAACTATATTTGGTAAGTTATATGTGCACATCGTTCAGCAGACGGAGGACCAGGCGCCAGATGCACTGGGCGCTAGGGCCACCTAGACGTCAGGTGCACCTGGGTGCCAGTGAGTGGATGAGGCTCATGAAGGTTCGCAAGTGTGTGCGATGAATGGATTAAGTCATGTGGTTCGTGGACTACTCAAGACGAAGTAGCATATAGTTTGCGCGATACATTAGAGACATGTGACTGTGGGACTCGTGCTTTGACGTAGAGACACTGGACGCAGGGCCACGTGGGCTCAAGCCTGGGGCGCCATACCCATGTGGATGATGTGGCACCGAGAGGTTATTAGTTGGTTAGAGTGAATCTTGGTAAAGAGATGTGATTTGATCTACTCGCGGTAAATAAGAAAAGCTGGGGTAAAATCAGGAAGTTACTGATTCGGTTAAGATTAAATAGAAGAGTAAATCTTTAATTAAAGAAGAATATTGTGTCACTCTTTATCAGCCAGTCAGAGAGGAGCATCCCATTATGTCGGGCGTCCAAGTGAATAGAGCAAGATTCGGCAATTTCCTAATTAAGGGATGAGATGGGCTTGAATAAGGATAGTATCTTATAGAAAGATCTCAAATCTTAACCAAAGAATGAGTCAAAAACTGGGGACGTCCTTCCCAAATTGAAGGAGCTTTCTCATTGGAGGGTTGGAATAAGAATTAGGAAAGGGATCTTAATAAGGGAGATATCATATTTTGTATAGGATTTGGTCTTTAAGCCACAAGAGAGGGAGGATCAGCCCATGCCTTGCACGCCCAAACCCAAGTGACGACCCTTGTGTTTTCTTCTCCTTCTTCCTACACCAATCCAGCAAGCTTCCAAGCCTCTTTCTTGAGGTGACATTGCGACAAGGAGAAGAAGAGCTACGCGAGGACATACGAATCACTCGTATCTAAGTCGGTAGCATGGTTTTTCCCTACCTATTCTTTTGATTCATTCTTATGAATATTTCATGAATAATATATGGCCTCATATCAGTAAGTATTGTTATGTAACTTGCTATGTTCGAAGAGAAATTCTATGTGATTATGAGCATGAGTTATGAATGTTGACAACCATATTGATTCATCTTTTAATACTTGCATGCTAGTCCTTAGATGGGAACATCATTCAAGCTTGTTACTTTTATTGATCGTGATGACACCAAGAAGTCCCAAACTTGTTCTGTAATTTTCTAATTTCGATGGTCCAAGTGATAATAAATTGATGTCTTAGTATTAAGGTCTTTGTTATAAAAAGGGTAGTTGCCTAAATTGTTTCATCTGATAAAAGACATATTAAAAGTATGTAATTATGAAATTCCAGAACCTTCAAGGGTCTATAATGAACCTAGGAGGGGAGTAATTAAGTCTAGTAAGACTCTATTAACTCTAATAAGGGTTAGTTACATAAGATGTGTAAGTATGATTGTGAATTGTAATCTCAGACAAAACTGTTTCTGTACCAATGAACTGTACTTTAAAAATCATATCTAATTACAGAAAAATGAACCATTGGTGGGGTTAAAAACTAGATTTATAGTGTTAACTCCAATAAAAATTTTAGAGTTTAAGTCCAACTGTGCTGACTGTGGGAACAATCGGAAATGGGCTGTTACGCGTAAGATAGTTTGATGTAATTAGAGTTAAGACACTAATGCTTAATAATACTAAATGATATTGCATAATAATTCAAAGCGTCATTACTATTCAGTATACTACTGATTAAGAATTATTACAGTAAGATTAGATTGGTAAAAAGACCAATAGTATGGGTTAATTCAAAGTGACCTAGCATATCCATTGCTTCGGTAAGATCTTGCGAGATCTTCGATTATTTATGGAACCTAGTTCCTGCCCGAAGGGAGGCATATACGCACGTTTAGACTATATGATATTGCGGAAGGTCTGCAGTCTCCGGCCATTGTGTTCGTAAGCACTGATGGGGACATCATCCTAGATGCATAGCCGGGTTCCGAAGGGAGAACCTCTAGGGTTATTCTGGTAAGTAGCCACTTGCGAGTGGTAAGTTCAGCGAGCAGAAATTGAGTCTTCTTGCACTATGGATGCCTGGAGGTATTATGATTTAATTATCTTCCCCCTACACTTTTGATGTTTGGAGTCTTGACTATGGTAAATTCTCTCCTTACACTGATCGTTCAAAGTCATATTGATTGTTATTCTTTTCCTATACTTGCGAGTCAGGAATTGTCATTGACTGACCTTCTCTCTTAGGTAAAGTAAAACCTTAGGTTCAATCCAAAGGTTATTAAATACTTCTTTTTTTATTTGATATACCTTTATTCATGCTGTTTGTCATACTTTCAATAGGTTTTTATATCCTACTGAGTATTTCTATGAAGTACTCATGCATCCTCTGATGCATGAGTAAAAAGGAATGATTCAGGATGATTGCGGTTGCAGGAAGGTGTTGCAGACCGTTTTAAAGAATTTCGAGAATTATCTATTGCTTTATTTATTTTGATGAACTTTAGGAATTTGATGGTCAATGTGTGCCAGAGAATTGATGTTTTTATATTGTTGACTATTTGAATGATCAGTTGTAATAAGACTAAGTAGGATCATTTCATTTATATTGATAATGCTTTCTTTAGAGACTGAATAACTGAATTTGGTAATGTCGATTACACATCCTATTGAGATGGCATAATTGGCGGGTGTTTCAACTGTTCGATCGCGTGCCCGGGGTATTGGCCTCAAGAATATTGGTTTCATTAATGGCTTCCGCACTCTGATCGAGGTTGAAATTCTGGGGCATGACACCTTTATGAATAGTCATGTGCGGAGAAGCACGATTTATGAATAGAAGAGAAGGTAAACCGAGCCACAAAGAGAGCCTCTACAAAGATGTTACTAAAGAACGGTAATTCCTCATCATCAAAGCACTCTTCATTTTCAACTTGCTCTTCAAGTTGATGGCCTCCTGCATCTTCATCTTCATCTTTATCTTCTTCCCCATTCAATCCATTGATTTCAAATTGCTCTTTTTTTTCATCAGGAAATGCATCCTTCAGAATTTCATTACCTTCTCCAAATCTGCGACAACAAATGGAATGAATGGAACACATGAAAATAACTCGTGTACACGACTGGAAGTCAGCGTGTGCATGTGTACATGACTGGAAGTCATGTCATGTATTCGAGAACACAACTTTCAGTTAGCGTGTGCATGTGTACATGACTGGAAAGTCAGGTCATGTATTCGAGAACATGACTATTACATTTAGCGTGTGCATGTGTGCACAACAGGAAGTTAGGTCGTGTATTCGAGAACATGACTTGTACAGTTAACGTGTGTGAATTTGTGCGAATTTAAAATCTTACCTCGCAGCTTGAAGTGAAGAATCTTCATCTCTTCATCCTTCAAATGTTTGGGTTGGAAGGCCTCTCCTGTGGTGTCTTACTGGCCGACCTCCTTATTACCACTGGTATCCTTTCGTCCTCCTTATTTACACTGAAATTCATTTCCTTATTTCCAATGGAATCGTCATGTTATTGCCAATGGAAGTCCTCTCCATGTGCAGGTCCAGTACTCCATTTACGTATCGCTTGTGAATGAGAAATACTATCTCCAGGTCTTTATCGCCCTCAAGGACATATGGGGATGCAGATGAAACAAGATATGACAAAGACAATGTACCATATGCATACTTTAGCGGTAAGCTTTCTTCCACTTGCTTCAACAGTTTCAGGTATTTTACTTGTGTATCAATAGTCATGAGCTTCAGTTTCCTGCCCACGTATCCATCAAAATTTCTAAACACTCCATCGTAGTGTAAGCACACAAGAACCTTTTCCATAACTACCTAACAGTACAATCCCCAAATAATTAAAAAACCATAAAGTTTTATACCGTATATGAGTGAAAACCATCAAGTTTAAAATCGTGTATAAGTCGTGTGTACGGGCACATGACTTTCATTACAGTCATGTCCACACATACATGATAACTTACAAAGTTGAAAACTTGGCAAGTTTTCAACTTTCTTCTTTGGAACGAAGATACAATGTAAAAATCGATGGATTTAAACTTAAGATACCATTTTTATTGTACGATATCTCCGTTGCAGTTGTTTTTGTGTACAGAGCTCTTTCCCAGTCTTTCCCACTGGTTTTGCTGATTTCCGGCGTGAAATCTTCTTTTTTTCTAGTTTGGACGGCGCCGGTGGTGATATGGACTGCGATGATAGACGGAGCTTCGCCGGAATGCCTTCTTCCCCAACTAGATACTCCCGCAAAGCGCTAAAATGAAGACTTAAAGGCAGTCATGCTTATACCTACTTCAGTTTGGGGTATTTTGGGTAATTTTTAAGCAATATGGAAGAAACAGAGAGATTATATGTAATATGAGAAGAAAGCTAATGACACCAGGTAATATGGAAAAAGCTCCACTTTGGGTGATACTTTTCAGCAGCCCTATTTCTCTCAATAACACCACGAGCTCATAGAACCCAAAGTTTTTTTGTCACTTGCTAAGAAATACTACACTATTCTCACGACTTTGTCAATAAGACTTCACAGTTCAATATCGAGGATCCTTTTAAACCATACCATCAAGCATACAAAAGTGGACCCTTGCTGCCAAATTGAACTCGATGGAACGGTTGTCACTTTTTCTGTTAGTGAAATGCCACAATCAGATACTGAGATGCTTGCCGGTCAAGCTCTACTGTCAAAATACAACATTGGGGTGTTACTGAGCACACTAAAAAATGTCCTTTTTCTAACCTTTCTTGTGAAAATGGATGTTACCGAGAAATATTGGGGTGCTGAAAAGCATCACCCTTCACTTTTTACGATAGTTTAAAAAAAATCATATTCTCCACATTGTACGTACCTTTTACCGGCATGGTAAAATTCATTTGGTTTCATTTCAATTTGTTCCATATTATATTATCTCAATTATTGAAGTTTTTAATTGACGATTCTCTTTAACATTAAAATTTTCAGTTATCAACAATTAAAATGGAATAAAGCAATATTAATCCTTTAGGGCTATTGCTTAAGCTCTTGGAAACTATGCTAGAAAGAGTTGAGATAAAAATGCGTGTCTAAATAAAGAAATAAAAGTTAATAATAGGACTTTAGTATTAGGTCATTTTTTACTTTCTAGAGAAAATAGCAGCTCTATGGGATAACTGGCCAAGTTGTGGTAAACCATATTACCTAAGTTTCTTATAACTCATCCTTTCATCATGCATGATTATTCATCACCGTAACGAAAGATGAGCAATTCACAACCCCTCGTCTTTGCAAGACCAACCAGACCAGACCGGTCCCCACACTCCAACCAGACCAGACCGGTTCTCTCCTCCCCGCCCAGGCACCATCCCCCTGGCGTTTAAATGCAGCACCAGAGCAGCCAAGCTTCATCCCTGAAACCTTCCAACCATCCCTCAAACCTTCCATCAAATCCATTTCCCTGCTTTTTGGCAACGTCCAAGCAAGGCGAAACCCACCATGGGCAACTGCCAAGCGGCGGAGGCGGCGACGGTGGTGATCCAGCGCCCCAACGGCGGCGCCGGGGCTGGCTGGACAGTAGAGAGGATCCACTGGTCGGTTTCAGCGCAGAAGGTGATGGCCTCAAACCCCGGCCACTACGTCGCTTCCGTGACGACCGTATCAGCGGGGCCTGACGGTGCACCGGTCCGGCACCTCAAACTGCTCCGCCCCGATGACACTCTCCACATCGGCCACGTCTACCGTCTTGTCAGTTTCCAAGGTCTTCCCAACCACCATTAACTAACCCCTTCCTCTGCTCCTTATGGTAGTACATTTCTGAGTCGTTTGTTCGTCCATTTTTTTTCAGAGGTGCTCAAGGAGTTTTCTGGGAAGAAGTTCACGAAGCTGGGGAAGCTTCTGGCCATGCAGAAGGTGGTGCAGCAGCACCAGAGGAGCGGTGCCGGTGCCGGCCCCGGCGGGGAGACGAAGATGAAGGAGAAGAAGGTGGATAGAACGACGGTAAATAAATCTTTACATTAAGAGCTTTCTGGGTATTGGGGCTCTGCTAGGCGTGTGGGATTTCAATTCCTGGGTATTTGAAATCCCTGGTTAGTAACATGGGAAAAGATATTGCAGAACCCGGAAATTGTGTAGATTTTTGTATGTCATGTCTCTGTCATTTAGCTCTCTGCAGATTTAGGAACTTTTGTGGATTTCCATGACTGTTTTTTCAATGGGGGAGGGGGATGAGGGCAGGATTTCAGGGGAGAGGGATTAGATTCTCCAACCAGGGCTAGAGCTCCTTTACTGTGGTGGGTGTGGGATGGTTTTGGCTTTCTGTCCCAGACCTATTCATAAAAGAGGAGCAAATGTTTGTCTTTTTTGTTTCTTTATTATAATAATGTGGTTTGTGCCTGTGGGGGGGGCCACTCCCATGGTCGGCTCTTTTGTCTTCTTCGGCTGGATTCCTCAGTTGGTTGGGTCCAATGTGTTCTGGACATGAATCAATGGTTTTTTCTTTATGATGTATTGATGAATCAATGTGTTAATCTAAGTTTGAGAGTGGATAAGATGATTGGAGGTTTTTAGCCTTTGTCGGTACTTGTAATAGTGCAATAAATGTGAGGTTTTGATTTTAGTTTGATTAGTTGTCATAAGATTTATGAAGATAAGTATTTAAGTAAGATTGAGTAGTTGAGAGATATAGATTTTAGGTCAAGATTTTAATCAAAGTAGTATTAAGTGGTTCTGTATGTTGTTGTAGTCCTTAATTTGATCAGTTGTAAGATGGTAGAGGTGACTGATTATGTCAGTAATACTGAGTAGCAGGGGAATGTAGATTTTGATTGGAGTTATTAATTAAAGTGTACCGAGTGGTTTTTTATGACTTGGTAGATAATGAAGCTATCATTGCATAGGCGATTAATGTAGTAGTGAAATTTAAAAGCCTGTTTAAGTGTTTAACTATGATTATTGCAGGCTGAGGAGGAGAGGCAGCAGCGGAGGAGGGAGCAGGGGGCGGAGGTGGAGGGAGCCAAGAAGGCGGAGAGGAGCGGCGGAGGTGGTAGTGGTGGAAAGCAAAGGCAGTGGAGGCCAGCTTTGCATAGCATTGCAGAGGTTGGGAGCTGAGCCAAGCCAGCCTTCAAAAACTCAGAACTTTTTGCTCACACCTTTCCTTTCCTTTTGCTTCATTTGCTTTTCCTTCAAGCACAAACAAAGGAATGAGGGTGGAAGGAAAGAGCATTAAAGCGAACAAGGAAGCAGGAAGGCAGGCAGGCTCTCCTTTCTGTCTCAACTTTCCACTCTCTCTCTACTAGTCAGACTCAAACAGTCCCAACCCCACGCCCTCAATAAAAGAAGAATCCCATTTCCATTCCGGCTCTGCTTTCTAGGGCTGTTGCCCCTATTAATCAATCAATCATAGTGGTGTGCTAGTTGTGTAATACATGTAGTACTTTCTACTTGTCGTGTTGTAGATGGTGTATTCTTCTTATTTTTAGAAGTACAAGTCTGACCTCAGGTCCTGGCCATTGTGATTACGTCTCTGTTTTAGTTCATTTAAGGGGTTTGCACAGTTATCAGCTTCCTTTATTGTGCCATGTTTTCAGTTCTGTCACTTATGGTCCCAATGCACTAACATAGCCTGCATTAAAAGTTGCAAGGATAACTTGGTGATTGTGTGTATACTCTAGTAGGATAGGATTGGAGAACAATCCTCCTAGTATATATAGTTACTACGAGTAACTATGCTAGCAAATACTCTAGTTATGTGTCCTAATGGGTGTCTTTCCCTCCACGAATCACTTCATGTAATGTTCATGTAACCGGCAATTTTGGAATACCGTTTATTTGTAATTCTCACCTTTTTTAATAAAGGACCCTGTTTTGCACGAGTGTTGGCATGTCCCGGGCCCTTTCAGGTCACTCGATGTGCAGCCCCCATCAGTATACGGGGAAGGTAGCGCACCATTTCGATCATTGTTTCGCCACATTTTTGAACATATTGATATCTTTCTAAGTTTTTAATCTAATCTTTAATGCATCCATATTGAGCATGGAATCGAAGTAATTAAGATGCCGGGTTGCATAGTCGAAAATTTTTAGCCGGTGCATCGTGCAAGCTCGCATTTAGGAACAGGCAGGCAGGGTTAGTCAAACCCGCCTATCCCTATAGTAAATTTAGTTCGATCAGGCGGCTCAAAAATGGCCAACACATGCAAATACAAGTGCACCAGGTGCATATAAACGGGACTGTTGTGGAAAACCTATTAATTGATCTCTTTAATTAGGAAAAGAAGATGGCTTTCCCTACAATTTTTATCACACAAATACGCTACTATTTGCATGTCCAAATCCAATACATCGTGCCTTTTTTAGGCGAGGAGACCTTTTGATATAAGACCAACGTGAGCTTCTGAGTTGTTTGATACTGTAGGCAACATGATTTGCCACGTTACAAATTGTGAAATCCACGTACACACAAAAGTGTCCAGGTCATGGTCCAAGAAATGTATGTAAAAGGGGGTCCCCAACAGGGGAACCCACATCAAATTGTCGTGGCTTATTCCCACACTTTTCCCTTGGGTGGAGCCCTTCCACATGGTATCTTCTCTTTGCCTTAACAAAATCCAAACGCTTTGGTATGAATGGCCTTTCCCTTTTGCTACCCACCACCCTTTTCGTAGTTGTGCATGATTGGCTTCAAATTTAGGATAAAACAAGCTATGGCTTATAATATTGGATGAGAAAAATATAATGGAAAGAATGAAGGACAGATAGGTTGGAGCAAGGTTCATTAGTAGGACTATTCAAATCTTCCTTCTACAACATATGACCCTCCAAAATTTCTTCATTTTTTACTCCAGGTTGGGATGTTGTCATAAACAACGGAGTGGTGCCTTCCCTCTTACATCTTATAACGCAAAAAGCACTACGACGACCAATTTAGCCTTACTCGGGTAGGTTGGGTCTTAACCTGTTGTGGGAGATAGTCAGTGGGGGACGCAGGATTTTTAGGATGGGTCAGGCCATTTTGAGATGGGGTAAGATAATGGAATTAAGCCAATTTTAGCCCAAACCCTTCCTAAAAGTATAGAGGGTTCACTAAAAAGTACAACCCATGGGGGTCCATGCCTTACATGTAGGTCTGCCCTGGAGATAGCCAAGGTCTAACCTATCAAAAAGAAGAAAACTGAAGGCTATAAATTTGCATAAATTGCACATAGTCCCCACAAATTATAACAAAAAAGTAATTAACTCCCATGTATTATTAAAACCTTCACATGACCCTCGTACCCTAACGGTGGAATTTTACTGTGTTAGGCTAAAAATATGAATTTTAGAATTACCACCTTTCACTTATTGTCTCTTTTTCAATAAAAACCCTCATTCAATTTTCTCATCCCTCCTACTCTAGAAAGTTTCAATCTTTTCTATCTTGTACCTTGTCGGGTTTTCTTAGTGCCTTTTCAAATCTAATTCATACATGCTTGTCGTTTGATTTGTTAAATAAGGGTTAAGTACAATTTATAAATATTATATTGGAGAAGTATAATTTATAAATAATATATTTAGTTTAAATATAATTTATAAATAGTACATAGGGGTTAACTGCCATTTATAGATAATTCATAAGGGTTATGTGTCTCCACAATGTAAGGGTAAAGTTGTCTAAAAAGTTTAAAACTTGATTGCATCATCATTTTTAGTTATAAAAGGTTGGGGCATAGGGGTTATATGCGGGTTTTGATAATACACGTGGGTTAGGTGTTTTTTTGTTATAATTCATGGGGCATCTGCGTAATTCATCCTGTAAATTTCTTACATGGCCCAAAAACTTGACTAAGGGTGCATTTGGTAACCGCTTTCCACTTGAGATTCTTAGGAAATCGCTCATTTTTTGGAGGAGTGTAGTTATATTTTTTTTATAAATAAGATTAATTTTAAATTGAGGTAAAAAGTAGAAAATAATGGAAAATCTTTATTTTATGGATAATCTCTACCTGAGTAGATTTTAGGTGTAAAGTAGAAGAAAAATAACTTAGGGGCCGTTTGGATCGTGAAAAATAAGAAACATCCACATTGAAAAATCCACCTGGTTAGTAGATTTTTGGGAGTAGATGTTTCTTATTTTTCACGATCCAAACGGCCCTTAATAACACTTTCTGTAATTGTATAAACTCACAAGGGCAAAGTCCTAGAGAGAAAATGTGTTTTCTAGGCACCACGAATTTTCTCCCTGTGTTCTAGCCCTTCCAATTTTAGATAATTATAAAAACTGCCATCACTTCTACTTCTAGCATAATTTGCTAACTAAACGCCTAAACTCTTATAAAAAACATAATCCCCTTTATTTTGATTCTGCTTCTAGCATAATTGGTTGCCAAATGCACCATACAAGATAATCCATTTTTGTTATCGATGGTTGTCGAGTCCTTAAGACATGATTAGACGGGGATGGCCAGCCGGTCCCTTAAAAGCACTGTATTCCACCAAACAGTCACACAGGTGACAGGTCAGTGAGCCAATATGACAGTCACACAGGTCAGTGAGGCAATATGGCAGTCACTTTGTAAAACTTGACACTACTTCTAGTCACATGGCCAGCCGCCAGAGCACCTGCAGAGGCCATGTCCAGCAGGCATTTCCATGGGCTCACTGAGATATCTACATTACAGTGAACATATATGCTGCGAGCAGCCCTTGGTGAGCACACGTGGCATTTTTCGATTACAAAGTAAGATTATACTGAACCAAAAGGTGTGTTGTTGGTATGGCCAGGACACGCTTCATGGAGCGGAGGTCAAGTGCTCTAAGAGCCCAGTTGTCCTGTTCTAGATAGGTCGGGAAGGGGAAGACTCGTATATAGGGGTGTTCCCGGACCGGACACGGACCGGACAGAGGCTGTCCGCGTCCGTGTCCGTATAAAAATGTCCGTGGAAGTCTTGTCCGTGTCCGCGTCCGCGTGTCCGGCGGACGCGGACACGGACACGGACAATTTTTTTTTTATTTATTTAACCCTCCCTCCCCCCCCCTTCCCTCCTCCTCTCCACCCCCCCCTCCCCCCTCCCCCGCCCCGCCGCCCCTCCCCGCGACCCCGCCTCCCCCCTCCCTCCCCCGCCCCGCCGCCCTCCTCTCCACCCCCGCGGCCTCGCCCCTCCTCCCCGCGACCCCGCCGCCCTCCCTTCCTCCGCGCGACCCCGACCCTCCTCTCCACCCGGACCACCCCCGCCGCCCTCCCTTCCTCCCCGCGACCCCGCCCCCCTCGACCTCGCCCCTCTTCTCCACCCGGACCACCCCTGCCGCCCTCCCTTCCTCCCCGCGACCCCGCCCCTCCTCCTCCTCCACTGCGACCGCCCCCCTCCACCTCCTCGGCGACGCCACCCTTCTTCCTCCTCCGCGACTGCTGCCCTCCTCGCTCCTCCTTCCTCCTCCCCGTAAGCCACAGCGCGCCGGAGCCCGGAAGCCACAGGTAAAAAACAAATTTTTATTTTTTTTTTATCCGTCGCCGGCGGTCCTCCGCGACCACCGGCGACGACCCCCTCTGTCCTCCCCTCCACGACCGCCCCCCTCCTCCCCCCACCCCGCCGCCCTCCTTCTCCACCCCGCCGGCCGCCGCCCCTCCTCCACTCCTCCTCCTCCTCGGACCTCGGACAGACGGCTGTCCGAGGTCCTTTGGCCGTGTCCGTGGCCGAAATCCACGGACGTCTCTTCTCGGCGCGGACACGGCCACGGACACCTCGGACGCGGCCGGCCGCGAACAACCCTACTCGTATACGTATACCCTTTGTTACAAATAAAAGATGGTTCGAAGCCCCACTATGTTGGCAACTTACCCCGGATTATATCCTAATTTATCCGGTGTGTATGATGGGTGTGCCTAGTATGCACCCGAGCGGATTGGCTGCAAGATATAATGCTCTAAGAGGCCGACTGCCTTGCCTTTCTAGTCGGGTCCTAAGGACTCGGATACCCCTAGTTATAAAAAAAATGTTGCTTTCCATTGATACGATAAACTTATCATTTAGATGGGCTGAATTTTTATTTTTTATTGAAGATGTGCTGAATTTGGATCTCAAAATGCAATGGGCATTGCGTGGGTTATTCAACGTGCTAGTTGTAACATCGGAAGCATTTTGATGAAAAGGCCCATGAAAGTTTGTACTCCCTCCTGTCAATACATTAAAAACTTAGTTCATTTGAAAAAAAAATTGTATCTATTAAAAGTAACAGGAGGGAGTATGAAAAAAGCCTAGGAAAGTGAACCTACATGTCTTAATCATAATCATGATCAAGGAGTGCATTTTTTTCAACTCTTTGGAGTCGGCGACATGGATCTTACTCCTCCATTCAGGCTACATATCACTTGCATTAAAATCGTAGGTCTCTAATAACTTGAAATTTTAACTTTAATTTCCTATTAATCAGTTGATGCAGACTTCACATGGAATAACATTTGACTTGTTTTTCTGCCAAATAATACAACATGTCTAAATGTTTTTAGGCATGTATCGAGCGAGCTCAATTTGGCTTGGTTCACAGTTCAAACCTGGGCTCGCCTAACTGAGATTGTTCAGCACAAATTAGCTAGACTATTGTTAACTTCTAAACATGTCTTTTTTATGCAGCAAAGTATATTTCATTATATATTTTTCTGAGTAAACAAAAGAATATCTTGTTGTATGTGTATTTCATTAATAGTCCATAATCAACATTACACGAAATAGTGAGATGGGATATTGAATACCCGGATAAAATATTTAAGTGGGTAAGTTCTTTCACGTGTTAGTGAAGGGTAGCTATAGATAGGGGATCGTATTTCTCTGGGTTTTATAAAATTCTCTTTCAAAGCTAAAACCAATATGAAGTCTGAAATTGATTTTCTCACCTCAAGAGTAAGTAAAATAAATACCCAGGCTCATCTCTCACTTCTCCCTCTTGTCACTTGTTATTAAAATTACTTTACTGCTACTGTATTAAAGAAAATATCTGTGTACCTTTGCAAAGATGATAAAACTGTAGAAGAGTTTATGATCGAATCAAGCGAAACACTTTGTCCTTAAGACAGAATTCGCCCTCCCTACGGTGCTTAGGACTCTTGGGCGTCTGCCTCCCAGGATAAGACGATCAACCACGCGCTGTAGGAGCACTCCAAACAGCACGCGCAGCGAACCACAGTGTGCAATGCAATCACAGAATGAAGAGAGGAGGAAGAAGAAGATGCAGGAAAAATTCTGTTAAAGCCCGTTGAAACCCTTTCCCGTTAAACGGACGCGTCCGTCCGTTAACGGTCATAATAAAACGGACCCGTTTTGGTTGAACCAAAAAGAATAGAAAACCAAACCATTAAA